>CM035102.1:15071769-15689059 GCA_020205505.1 Panax japonicus | reverse complement strand
AGTACAACTTACACACAACATTCTTACCGTAAACTTTTCAATCATTTGATTGATTCTATTCCCTGTTATAACTTTATCAGATCACGGGGTGATCTCATCGTATGTATTACGATTCATTTCTATACTATGATCATTTTATTTTACGATCTCATATCCCAGGTTCTTTTAGCCTTTTAGACTCGATCTATTCACCATTACTGTTCACCTTTATTATCGGAGCTAGGAAACTCCGTGTCTTTATAACCCGTCGAGATTCGTCTTTGAATCTTACCGACACACGAACTCGATGTGAGTTATATCAACTACTAATCACTGTGGTTATTAGTCTCAGGTAACCCTACCTAATATTTATAACCAACAACTTTAATACCAACTGTAGCATCCCCAAATCTGGGTCCCAAATCACCATGGATCTGGTATACTGTTTTTATAACTATTGCGGAAGATATAAACATAAATTGTTTATATAATAAACTTTATACATTACCCCAAGGTCAAAACCTTCACATAATACCTGAATCAATATCATATCTAATATACATAGTTATTATTATACATTACTGTTACAATTCTAGCTGCACATATAATTTCAAGCTAAACTTGGCTATGACTTTTCCTTGTATCCGACGCATTCGTCTTTATCTGCAATGTTTATCATGATATAGCAAAGGTGAGTATATGTTTGCCAAACAAGTATAAATTTATTTAAGGATATATAATGATGAAAAGAATTGAACAATAAGCTAGCTATAATTCTTCAATATAATTGAGAACTAGCATGAACAAACTTTCATAGCTAAATGAACATTTAACATAGCAATTATATCTGGACCGAATGGTAATGAAGGTGGTCAGCCTTTCATACCTGATGAATACATGCATTATGCACAGAGTTCGAATAAATAATTCATAGACATGACAATCAGTAATGATTAACCACAAACATATTTGGAAGAAATAACTCGAGGTCGAGTTAAGAAAAACTTGCCTGTTTTATCGATTACTGTTACGCAAATTAATTAACTTTGCCTGAAGACCTAATATATAAATAATATCGATATAAAATTAGAATAATATCATCACAGTATAAAATAACCTAAACACGTTGCCACATAATCCTATCAGTTTATATAGCACATAAGACCTAATATCATGTAAAATTATTTCAGTCTAAGTTGAATCCGACGAAATTCTAACATCCCGACGGCCTAGTCGGATAATTATCGAGTTTAAGTTCAATTAAACTCTTCCTAAACACTTAACAATTATCTTAGATAATTATATTATCAATCAAAATAATTTTCATATGCCTGTAATAATTTTCAAATAATTATTACCATTTATCATGATTTTTCAATCATTAAAATAGTATTTATATAATTTAAATACCACATAATTCTATTATCATTAATATTTAATTAATATTAAATATTAGTGAAAAACATTTCATAATATTATAATATATTTATAATATCTCAAAGTATATTTTCATACCTTAAAATCATATTTATATGATTTTTAAATAGTTAAATCCATTATCCGATAATTTCTATTAATAATAAAATATTAATATTTTCATGACAAAATATCAAAAATTATATTTTATAACTTAAAATATTTTTATAATACTTCAATCATTTTTATATGATTTTTATATCATAAATTCTATTTTTTATAATTTATTTAATACATTTATTAAATAAATTATTTATCATTAATATTAATTAATTAATGAAATTCATCACAAAATATTAAAAGTCATCTAAAATAACTAAAAATATTTTCTAACACCATAATATAATTTCTCATGATTTTTCATATATTCAAATCATTTATAAATAATTTATTTAATATTATAATTAAATAAATTAAATACCATTAATATTCCAAAAATATTAAATATTTATGTAATATATTCAAAATAATTAAAAACCCATTTTTAGGCTTTAAAATAATTTTTAGAAATTTAATATGTATTTTTAATAATTAAAAACTAATTTTTTGTAATTATTAAATAAAATAATTAATTTTCTAAGGAAACTGTCGCTAAAAGAGGCTTTAGGCGACAAATCCGTTGCTATTGGTGTTCTTGAGCCTAAACCCAGATCTTCATGTCAGACACCAAGGTGCTCACTTTGACCAGTGCTAGATATTTGATCACAAGGTTTCTGGGCAGCCTGATGTGTTAGGATTGTAGTATAAGTGTAATATTACAACTACATACTAAGGTCATGGCTAAGTTACAACAAATCAGAGAGTTATTGGTCATTAAAAATCATGCCAGGACTGTTCTTCAATTTCTGGGTTTTCCAGAAATGAAGAACAGTCAAGGTACCTACAATGCAAGCCTTGAATCTAGCGTTCTGGGCTTAATCAGTGAAATATGAAGGTTCAATAATGTAGTATTGATGTCAAGCAACAACAATATATCAACAGATCAACATAAAAACATCATGTTTTAAAGATTTTGGCTGGCCAAAGTAGAGGTCAGGAAATAGTTCTTGAAGATCTGGGTTTCCCAGAAACCTTCATCCGGCAAGTTGGTCAATGGCGGTTTGACCACGATTAATTGTCATTCTGGTAATGGTCTGAGTAATCTAAAAGCATGATTGTGTAGCCTATATGTCAGACAACAACCTTAAAGCAACAACATGGTCTAAAACATAAACATAAGCAAGATCAAGACCCTGCAAAATGACTGTCAGTGATTTCTGGGTTTATGGATTGTATAGAAACCAGATTTCGTGGCCGGTCAACGCAGTTTGACTGCTTATAACTTTCAATATATATACTTTATATGAGTTTGATGCAAGTTTCATATCCAAGCCCTTACAACATAGAATAGATCTATAACATAAAATAAAACTAATACCTAACACAGAAAGATCTAGAGGCTCTAACTTATGACTGTCAGGCCACTTTTCCAATTTTTTCCTGATTTCTAAAAACTTCAAAATCGTGCATCTAGATGTTATAGATCCTTGATCTAACAACCCAGATCACTAAAGGACATCTTATAACACAACTTTAACTAATAAACAGAAACATCTAACATCAGATCATAAATTTTTTAAGATTTAGGGTTTATACCTCTTTAGTGCTTTGATCTTAAATCTGATCATCATGATCTCATCTTGAATAGCTATAGATCAATCTAAGAATTGAATCACTAAAGAATTTCGTGGGTCTAGAGAGAAGGTGGCATGGTTGAGTGTTTGTGGACAAATGAAGCTAGATAATGAATTTCTCTTTCTTCAATTATTTATATAATTGGATGCAATACGTATGGCTGTGATATATGGTTGATCTCTGGATTTTTAAGGCACATGGGCTGATCTAGGTTGGCCACCAACTACAAATATGGCAATAATTGCAAGCTACTTTTAATAATATACAAAGGGTAATTTAGTCATTTGCTTTATAAATTTAATGGCATATTATACATTGGCTACAACCATTAGGGTTTCACCCTTAGGGTTTATATGACGCCCCCAAAATAGGTATAAATCACACATCTTGGGTCGCCACATACATGGTATATAAATCAAATACAAACTTAATTATACAAATGTCGTGTACAATACGACAAAACATAGCTGAGAGTTTAAAAAAGAATATTGTCTTCTAGACAATATCCACTCTCAATGGAGTCCTCATTACAATTATTATCACACTATTTCACAGAATAGTGAGGACTACTAAAGCCACTTATCCTGGACCATCACTCCATTTCCCGACTCGTCCCAGCTGTATTCTCATTTCCTGAAGAGAACAATGAAAGAAAAGGGTGACCTCAACTAGCCCAGTAAGAAATATTATGACTAAGATAATGTAGAATAAATTATCATTAGCCTTCAACAGTATAACAACTGATAGAATATAATAGACAACAAGTTTTAGATCAACAACTGCAGCGGAATAAGCAATCCATTAGAAGTGTCAAGTAGACCATAAAATCTACTATCTTCTATGATTTTAAAAGTTTTTCATCAACTTTATCGCTGAGACTCAGCTTAATAAATAAAATCAAATCATCCATGCACCACAGCCAAGGATATTCATGTAATCATCAATGGTTATGATTATACCAAATAATTCCTGGTCATAATCATACCAACAAATGTCCATCAATGAACTACAGGCCAATGAGGATTTTCACCACATCATTTGTCACATTACGGTAATGATTATACCGAATAATCTTTGGTCATAATCATACAAATTCCATCTATGCACGTAAGCCAAAGATGACTTTCATCACAATATAAGCATGAGGATGATGACAATGACATAATAATTCAATAAAACAAGTTCAAGGATAGTTTTAAGGATTTATAATTTAATTTATCCAGAAATCAATAACGTCTAAATTGTCAACATTATACTGCTTTGTAGAGTAAAATTCAAGATTAATATTCATGTACCAAAAATAATTTGGACAAAAACTGAAATATATTTTTCGGGTGAATAGTACTTCGAGAATAGTACCTCGTGAATAGTACCCTGACGCGAAAAGTGTCCCGAATACCCAAGTGAATGATACTAGAGTGAATAGTAATTGGGTGAATAGTAAACCATGAATAGTAACTCGTGAATAGTACTTCGACACAAAAAGTGCCCCGAATACCCGAGTGAATAATACTAGAGTGACTAGTAACTGGGTGAATAGTAACCCGTGAATAGTAACTCGTAAAAAATACCAAAGAAAATGATATTCCATGACGAGTACAAAAGAAATGATATCTCATATGAGTATAATAACATATAGGAAACTGCAAATAGATTTTCACCCGCCATGCGGTAATCCACGTAGACAGATCATTTCCACAATTTATTAAAGAATGAATGTGAATGATCATTCACCATGCATGTGGTAATCCACATAGACAGGTTATTCCAACAGAATAATAAAGAATGGAATAACATAAGAATTCACCAGGCATGCTATAGACTGCACAGACATGTTATTCCAATAGAATAATAAATAATGGAACCAGATCATGCGTAATACGCACAGACAGGATATTCCAACAAAATAATAAAGAATCGAACCAGGTCATGCATAATCCGCACAGACAGGATATTCCAACAGAATAATAAAGAATGGAATAATAGAAGAATTTCACCAAGTATGCGGTACTTCGCATAGACAGGTTATTCCAACATAATAATAAAGAATAGAATAATAGAAGAATTTCACCATGTATGCGGTACTTCGCATAGACAGGTTATTCCAACATAATAATAAAGAATGGAATAACAGAAGCTCTCTTCATGAATACGAAAGAAATAATACCCCTTACCTCAAAAGAAGATTAGATACTGAAATAGTGAGGTAACAGACTTCTCTTCTTCTTTCTCTCTATAATAATTGCTCTATAGCTTAAGTGAATTGGTGAGAAATGAAGGAAGAATTAACTTCTATTTATAGGAAAATATAGTTTCGATAATTTCATATTTTGGGGCTCAAAATATTAAAGTATAATACATTCCTCTTTTTCTTTATTTTTAATTTAGTCCTGCAAGTATTATCAAACTTGCACCATCTCCCCTAATAGTAAATCATATGAATCAATAGTTCAAGACATGTGAAAATACGAATTACAGTATAGTACCTCCATCTATACCTCCAATTTTAACTTAGTCATGCAAGTATTATCAATCTTGCACCAACTCCCCTAATAGTAAATCATGTTAATCAATAGTATACACATGTGAACACATAGTTATAAGCATGTGAATTAATAACAATTAATTGCTCATTTATCCGGTTAATTACCCGATTAGTCAATATAACTTCCAAACAACAATTATTATCGAAATAAATGTTGATTTCCACTAACACTAATAATTCTCACAGAATGGAACTATAAATTTCATCTTTAATCAACACGAACTTATTCATCATTAATATTATAATTCACAATATTTAACAACCAAGTCGTTCCCAGGAAAATGGGGGCTTTCTGATAAGGATTTCTCCCTATTGGCACGCAATTAGATTATCTAAACTCTCCTTGACAGAACATCTAGACATTGTCAATATTGCAAATAATAATATGAATAACTTTGTCGTCTCAATTATTTATTTAATAATATAACATATTACGTAGATGATACTAAGACACTAATTGAAACAATAATATGAGAGATATGATGCATCAAATACTATAGCAATAATTGAGTATAACTGAGTGACTTCTCACAGAAGCATCAATAATCAAAGATATTGTACAATACAGTGGGCTACTATGCAACCACGCGTATTACCATACTTTTATCACCGATTATTTTATGACAACTTGTTTACTTTGAAAAATTTTCACATATCACCCTTAACTTTAATCTTTTATCAATTTAACCATTTACTAAATAGAATAATTGTAAGAAAATTGAATACTTTCATTTCATAAAATTCGGGGTCTTACAATCTCCCCTCCTTATTAAATTTTTCCCTCGAAATTTACGTATGTACCTGATATTCGAAGAAATGAGAATACCTTGCTTTCTTTTCGGATTATACCTTCCCGGTTATTCCCTCTCTATAATGATTTTCCCATTTCTCATCTCATGTATTTAAGATATCACTCTCGAATATAGTGATTGTATCAGACAATGCCAAAAACCTCAACAACTAAATGATGGAGGAATTATGCAGCAAATTCCATATCAATCATCTCAACTCTGTCATCAATCATACAAAGATGAATGGTGTTGTTGAAGCGGCTAATAAGAATATCAAAAAGATCATGCAGAAGATGTGTTCCAGTCATAAAGGTTGGCCTGACTTGTTGCCTCTGACTCTATTAGCCTATAGAACGTTAATGTGCACTTCCACTAGGGCAACCCCCTACTCATTAACCTATGGTATGTAAGCAGTTCTCCCCATAGAGGTAGAAATGAAATCCCTAAGAGTGTTGATAGATGCTCAAATGGAGGAACACCAATTGTTACAAGATCGGTACCACCAATTATCTCTGATAGATAAAAGGCAGGCCATGGCCATTTTCCACGGTTAATTGTATTAACAAAGGATTACTCGATCCTACAACAAGAAAGTCCAGCTACAACAGTTCGAAGAAAATAACTTGGTCTTGAAAAAGGTCCTTGATAATTAAGATCAATCTAAAGGAAAATTCTCGCCCTGAACTGGGAAGGCTCGTTCATTGTCAAGGAGGTATTGATAGGAGAAGCCCTCGGATTGCAAGAAATGGATGGCGAAGAATTTCCTCAACTCATCAAATCATACACTGTAAAAAGGTATTATGTCTGAAGTCACCTGCAAACCAGCATCCTGGTTCTAGATCATCAATCCATCAGTTAATTCAGGTTTTCAAAACCTTTCTAACCTCATCAGTTATCCTAAGGGACGAACTACGCAGACATGATCTCCCCCATACATGGGAGTATGTAGGAAGCCATTTATGGTCTGGTCTAACCTTTACAAAAATAACAAAACCCTTTCACCACATACAACTTTTAACCTTTTTACGCTAGGTTGGAACTACCTAGACCTGATCTCCCCCATACACGGGGGTACATAGGCAGCCTTCTATGGTGCGATCTAACCACAAAAAAATAAAAAAATCTACACCCTTTAACTTTTTCAACCTTTAGAACCTTTTTACGCTAAGTTCGAACTACACAGACCTGATCTCCCCTCATCAATGGGAGTACGTATATAGTCATTCATGGTGCGGTCTCACCCCTACAAAAATACTAAACCCTATTAATGGTTCTAGAATCATCCTTCAACCTTTCAAACCAAACCATAAGAGATGGAACTACCTGATTTCCCCCATACACGGGAATACATCGGCGACCATCTGTGGTGCGGTCAAACCACACCTTATCTTCTTAGACCACAGAGATAGAATTAACTAGTCTCCCCGCACAAATGGGAGAAAAAATCGGCGACCACCTATACTGCGGTTGAATCCTCAAAGAGAAACACCAATCCATAAGAGATGGAACTACCTAGTATCCCCCATACATGGGAGTACCGGCGACCATCTGTGGTATGGTCAATCTTAGAGAGAAAAGTCAGAATCCTTTCTACAACCACATTCAGAAATCAGTCCCAAGACACTAAAGAGTCGGGGAACACAAAGATCGATGATCAATTCTGAAAGATCCTAAGACATCTCAATGTACATCCACCAAGGGGTAGTTCAGAATACATCAATATCACAAGTCCTAGAGAAAAGGCAACTAACAAGCAAGTAACAAGTTATATCTAAAAGGGAAATGAATTAAAACAAGGTATAGAATACTGTTTGACATATAAAATGTGTTATATAAATGACAAAAATAGCTAACCTAGTCTATACAAAAAAATCAAAGCTAATCTATAAACCTATGGATAAGAGAGCCATCAAGTCCAACATGGCATCCCTCTCAGTAGGTGGAGGTCTACGGCCATCTACATGGTGCTATCGTGCTCATCAATGAATGCACTCATCTCTACAACAATATCAGTAGTATGAGATCTAAGTGCAGTACTATCTATAGTGGCAACATCTCGGGTAGCTAGAGCCTCATCCAGCTCAGTAAAAGCTGCATCCCTAGATGATCGAGCTTCATCTCGCTCAACAACAGTGGTATCCCTGCAAGCTAGAGCATCATCTTTCTCAATAAGAGTGACCTCTCTATTAGAAAGAGCTGTCAACATCAAGGCCCTAGCCTGATCCCTCTCAAACATCATCAGATGTAACATCTGCTCTAAATACTCTGCAGAATGTGGAGCCACAACAGTGGGAATACTGGGGGAATCAACCAGAGCTACTGACGAACCAGTAAATAGCTCATCCTTGATGGTAGAATCAAGGTACTCCATAGGTTCCCCATCGTCAGAATCAATACCCGGCTCTGCGGATACAATCCTAACCAATTCAATCTCTACCTCCAACCATGTAGAATACTCTGGAGAGCGACCTTGATGGCTAGTCAAAAATTCATCCCTCTCTCGATAAGTCCAACAATCATAAATAATGGTCAAATCTTCTATTGATAGAAGCCAGGATTAAAATCGCTGACCCACTTCCCCGTTAAAGGGATGAATATCCTGAAACTAGTCAAACTGTGCCATAAAAGCTAGTGGATGATATGTGGTCACCCCCCTCAAACCGACCAGGGGAAGATAGTCCATGCTAACTGTATGAATGATAAAGCTATAGGGAGAGCTAAGCTCTAAACATGGCAAGATATCAAATGGGTCCTCGATACAAAACAAAAAAGTCAACCACGATGTTGTGTCTGTACATTCAGCTAGCTGAAAGGAATATGATATGGCTATCTCATGGGAAAATTAATACATGTGACGTCTGAAGGTGCCAATCGGTCTCAAGTGTGTCATAAACCACACGTACAACAAAACCGCACTACCTCTAAACATCCCCACAGAATAGGTATGGCAATATGTGGCCAACCTCAAGGTCTCTGCCAAAATCATCAGTAAGATGGTATGACCCTCCCTGAGAGCATGGACTACTATGATCACGCTGATATCCAGATGGTCCATATACAACGTACATGTACAGATAGGCCACTATGCACACCAAGAATAAATCTACACGGGAGATATTCCAATCACCCTCAGAAATGGTGAAATCCCCATAATATCGCAGATAGCAGTCCAACGACCCAAATCTATCAATCAAAAAATCCATGGACACCACATGCCCCGAAGTAATCTCGTGTAGGGAAACTCTACGCCTCAAGCCTGTCAAGGTCATAAATTGTCGGCTCATATCACCAACAGCCATCCAAGCGCAAGACATATACAATGGCAAGTTTGCAAGACAATCATACTCCTCCAATATAGGAGTTAACTCATGCGTATCAAATCTGAACACTGGTATATCTGGTACCCAATGCTCAATCATGCCCTCTATAAAGCCCGGTGGAACTTGAAATGTCAGGAGGGTTATAGAGTGTCTCAACAACTGATAAATTGTCACCTGGCCTCAAGGAAGAGGCCAACAACATAGGTAGGGTATGCTCAATCTGGCTAATACTAGATGAAGACATTTGTATTATCGTATCATAAACTCATCCAGGGGTCAATGCTAAACTCATCTCTAGAAATGCATAGCCATGATATAATGCATACATAATAAATGACAGATGATAATATGATGTAGGGAATAGAAAGCTTTATACATACATTCCTAAGTACATCATCTCTGTATATAACTGAAAAATACAGGGAAATGGGGCACAACCGCTCAACATCTAACAGAGGCCTATCAAAAGATATAACAATAACTAGGGCACAACCGCCTAATATCTAATAGAAGGCCTATCAAAAGAAATAGCGAGAAATGCATCAGAAGAAGCCAATGGTGTTGATGTCAACATCATCCAATTTATCCATCAGATGTAACTCCTCCTGAGTCACTGAATCTCTACCGTAAGGGATATCAGTCCAATACAACGAAGGATCTGTGCTGACAAATCCATCTAAAAATGGGCCACCTGAAGGGCCATCCCAGAGCTAGAAGGATCAAAAGAATTTGCCTCTGATGGATTGCCCAAATGTCGGATAAAGAAATGTGCTTGGTCTAACTATTGGGTCAAACTATCAATCTGCATCAAATGAGTAGGCTCTCGAACGCAAGAAATCCAACCTGTCATCATGTAAGAGCCAGGAATCATATCCCTAATAAACTGTGTGGCGCGGGTCTAAGCTCCAATGGTGTGAGAGAACCACCAGCGGTAAAAAGCCTCCTGAATGAAAGGTCCCTCTAACAAAGTAAAGTCGTCAACGCCCATCAATGGGATCTCAGTGATCTACTACGACAAAGGCCAGCGACACCTGGCAGGAGGAAAGAGCAGAATGTGTATCTCTCCTGTAGTGCTCCTTATAACATGCTCTCCCAAATAGAGCTTCCAACCTCTTTCAATAACGAGATGAATCTTGTAATAACCCAATATTTTCTATATAATTAAATAGGAAATTTTGCGTATAAATTTTTTTTTAAGGTGGGAATACGTGCAACGTAAAGAATATATTTTTATCTGATAAATAAACTTTATTTATTACATGAATAATTTCAAATAATTTTCTTAGAATTATTGACCATTATAAATTATATTTTTATAATTAATTTTGTAGTAAAAATATTTTTATAATTTATTTTTCATGAAAATATGATTATATATTATTTAAATAATATATGAAATGTTTACTGGAATTATTGAAATTATTATTTTATTATATGAATTTTAGTTCAGATTCTTTAAGTTAACCCTAAATTTGGATTTTGAATAAGGAATGAGAATAATAATATAATATTATTTTTATTTTAGTGCTATAAATATGTACTATATGTGTATATTGATAATAATTGGTCAATTATTGTGTACATGACAAAACCCTAGCATTACTGATAAATCTTAATTCAAAAAGTCAAATACGACTTTAAGAATTGTTTAAGTCGTTAGGTAATCTTGATAATATAAATAATTATAGGTATTATACTTAATTAGGTAAAATCCTAATTACTAGAAACCCTAATTATTGACTTGAAACCCTAATTGCGAAATTCAGAACCCTAACCAGTAAATTAGTAACCCTAATTGTGAAATTGGAAAGCTAACTGTGATTAGTGAATTATAAAATCCTAATTTCAATATCTTATGTAATTAGGAAACATAATGTGGTTATGAAACCTTAATTGTTCATTTTTAGAAAATAATTTTTTAATATTTTTAAACCCTAAATAAAATCCTAGAAAATTAAATATTTTAAAACCTTAGGGTTAAACCCTAAGGGTTTGCCAAGTTACCAAATGGCCATTAAAATCACAAGCCAAAAGACCATTATGCCCTTCTTGCATTATTTTGAGCTAACTTGCAAAATTGGCCAACACTTTAGTTGGTGAACCACCTTTGACTTCCATATGACTGAATTATACACATCTCTACCACATATCTCAGCCAACTTCATTACACATCAATATATATATATATATATATATATATATATATATATATATATATATATATATATATATATATATATATAGATCAAGAGAGAAAGTTTACTAACTTGGCTCATTTGCTTACAAACACTCAACTCACTTCTCTCTCACTCAAACCCACGAAATCCTAAGGTGTTTTAATCCCCAAACAAGTCTTGCAAAAACCAAGATTAGTAGAAGGGATCAAAGATCAAAGCTTGAACTAGAAGGTATATAAGCCCTAAACCTACTTTGATCTTGTGTGATTAGTCCAAAGTATTGTTTATGTGTTAGAAAAAATTTTAAGATGATCTATGATGATCCATCATAGATCTATAGCATCAAATTGCCTTACAATCAAAGTTTTTCAAAACTGACATGAACCCTAAATTTGTATCTGACAAGCAAAAGTCAGAGGTTGTAGATCTCTCTTTTTTATGATTTTGTGTGTTTTATGTTTTAGACTTGTAGTTTGCCATAAGGACTTTGATCTGGACTTGAAATCATGCTTAGACCAGATCCAGGTTACAAGATATTCTTGGTCAAACATAGTTGACCGAGCATGACCAAGAGTTTTTGGGCAACCCAGAAACTCAATATCAGGGTCTGACAAGATTTTCTAAGGCCAATAGGTGTCAGATGTTAGGAGATTTGAAGATGTTATTGTATCTAGTGTATAGCCTGTTAAATGGACTTTAGATCTCAGCCTTTATATCACTTAGATAAACAACAAACTGAACGTAATGGATGGTCAAACTAGCTTGCTTGATCACGAACTCGGTTTCCTGGCAAACCAAGAAAACTTAAGACCATCACTTCTGACAAGGTTTGACCGTATGATATCTAATGATTCTGATGTAGTTTGACTAATATGATGAATGGTATTTGTAAGCTGTCGTGTAGACTAAAATTTTGATCCATTATACCACTATAACATCAACTAGAACCCTAAGATTTTTAAGCCACAAAGTGCCTACTCGAAGCTGACTGGGTTTCTGGGTTACCCAGAAAACCCAGAACAACCCTCACAATGATTTTAAAGGCTCGGATCTTGCATCTTAGTTGTTGTATGACCAAGTTGATGGTGGATAATTGTAATACTACATGTATACTACAAGATCAATGCTTGGGATTGACCAGAGCATGCAAGAACAAAGAATTATAAGTGGTCAAAGTTGACCCCTTGAACACTGGCTGTAAGTGTTCTTAAGCCACAAGAACACCAACATGGACGATTACTGTCGCTATAGCCCATAGTGACGATTTTATTAATTTTATTTTCTGAATTTCAAGAAAATGATAAAAAAAATAGAAAAAAATTCTAAAAATTAAAAAATTAATTTTAAAAATTATTTTATAAAAATTAACTTTTAATAATTTGACATATTTTCCATAAATATTAGTATTTATTTAAATATTATTGATATTTAATTTATTTAATAAATGCATTAAATAAATTAATTAAAAATGATTTTATTATATTAAAAATCATTTTAAATGACAATAAGGTATTTAAAAATATTTTATGTTATAAAATATAACTTTTAATATTTTAAGATAAATTTCATTAATTATTTAATATTAATGAGATTAAATATATTTAATAAATTAGTTTAATAATGATTTTAATAATATAAAAATTATTTTAAATATAAATAAAGTGTTTAAAAATATTTTAAGTTATAAAATGTAACTTTTAATATTTAAAAGTAAATTTCATTAATAATTTAATATTAGTGATATTTGATTAATTTATTAATTATATTAAATAAATAGTTTAAAAATGATTTTATTGATTTAAAAATTATTTAAAAAGGATATAAATGAATTAAAAATATTTTAAGTTATAATAAATGACTTTTAATATTTTGATAAATAATGCATTAATATTTAAATATTAATGGTAATTATTTAAAAATTATTTTAATTATTTTAAAAATTATTTAAGGGTAATATTAATACTTTAAAAATATTTTAAGTTATTATAAATAACTTTAATATTTTGACAATGGTTTAATTAATATTTTAATATTAATTAAATATTAATGATAATATAATTATTTAATATTTAAATCATTTAATAATGATTACGGTGTTTAAAAAATTATGATAAATTATAATAATTGCTTAAAAATTACTATAAGTCATTTAAAAATAATATGACTGATATTTAAGTTATATAAATGGATATTGAATTACAGGATAGAGTTTTAGACTCGATAATTATCCAATAAAGCTGTCGGTACACCGAAATATTTTAGAAATTGATCTGAATTTATATAATTTGTCTGTATGAGTGTTTGTTTCTATCCTAATGACGGCTAAATATATTTGATAATGTGATTAAGTTATGTGTTAACTATAAATAGCAGTACTATGTGTTATGATATATTATTCTAATCGATAGAATGATCTTATTAATGATAGGTCTTGATATAAAAGATAAAACTAAGTTGCATAACTGTAAGCAACAGACCAGGCAAGTATCTTAACTTTGTATTTACTTTATGCTATAGACATATGTAAGCTAATATCTGAACTATTCTTTTTCATTGTTTAAATATCATCACCTTGTATATACTTATGCAATGATTCTGTATAAGTAAGTTATTAAATTAAAATCTATTGTACAAGTTCTTTAAATCTATTATTATAAATGAAGATATATATTCTGTTTGTTAATTTCTAAGCATGGTTATACAAGTGACCTCACTTGGATAATCATTATATTTTATTACATGTTGATACATAATTATTGGTTTCCAGTATGTATACATTGACTTAAAATCCGTCTAAGTTATTTGATTCAGCTAGACACATATTTAAAAATATTGTTGAATAAGATATAACTTTATTATATCCAACCGAATTTTTTTGGATCAGATTCTAGAGTAGTATAAACATCCCAAATCTGGGAAAATTTTGTGCACCTAAGGCGGATATGCTTGACGAAAATATCGTTCAAACAAGTAGTATTGATCAATACAGGGCATAACGGGCTGATCACCCATGTGCCTGTAAGTTATGACGGTTTATAAATGAAGTTATGTTTAACCTTTTCAAAAATAGAAAACAATGTTCATAGTCTATCGACTGATCCCCATTTATAGTCAGTACATAGTTTCAAAATTTTGAAATCGAAATGATATGTTGTTTATTGTTGCTTCAGCTTACTTCACAATTGTTGATTCGTTGTAGAAGTAGTATTCATAGAAGACATTTACTTCACTCAGCTAACTTTTATTGCTTGTTATTACTTGTTGGGCACTCAAATGCTCATCCTTGCTTTAAATTTAAATGTTTTCAGCTAAGTGTGATCAACCAGAAGGCTCTGCTAAGAACAAGGGAAGACGAAAGGTTGCTGAATGAGTTCTATGATATCCTATGTAATAACTAGACTTTATTAAGACAATGATAGTTATTATTATCATGTATTGTAATGTATTAAAGGTTATGTACTTGGGATGAGAAAACTCTGATATGTAAATTAAGTTTGATATTAATGTTGTTATTATTATTATTATTCTGCTCATAGAAATGATATCGTGAAGGGTTTCAAGTACCTGAATTTAGGGGCGTCACAAGTTGGTATCAAAGCTTTAGGGTTAGAAACCTTAGGTGGGATAGACCTTAGGCTATAACTTTGGGACAGAGGGAAATGCTGAAAATACAAATAACTCATATAGAGTTTAAAAGGAGATGAATTGAATAAATTCATCATCAAACCAAATAAAAGAGAACATATATAAAACTATTATTTGTTGTGTGTATATACTATATGTTAATCAGGATAATTTATGTGTGTAGTTGTTAGATGAAAAAGGATTAGGATACCCTCAGATCGTAAAGAAAGAGCCAATATCAAAGCCAATAGCTGAAATAGAGGCTCACAATAAAAGTAACTCGGATGAGGTGGTTATTGTGGAAAATGTAGTATCAGATCTAGAAACGGTAGAACTAACAGATAGTGATTCGGACACCAAAGTTGGAGCTGATCAAGCATTAATGGAAGTGCAAAATTTGAGGAACAAGGTTTCTACTCTAGAAAAGCTGTGGGAAATAGAAAAGTTGTTAAATAGTCAGTTATGGAAAGCATTAATAGAAACAATGGAAGAATAAGATAAGCTTAAAATCTAAATTGATCAACTGGGAGCCAAAAATAACAAAGCATGTGCAGCTCCGAGCAAGAAGGGGAAAAGAAAGATGAAAGACCGCGATATAGGAAATTTCGATAACAACCAAGGGAACCTTAACCGAATAGAAAAGTGTACAAACTGCAACAAGAAACATGAAGGCTTGTGACGAAAAGGGGAAAACGTTTGCTATAATTGCGAACATGAGGGAAATATCTCTCCTCATAGTCCCAATCCAAAGCAAGTTGTCTATTTTATTTATGGATTGGAAGATAATCAAGAAAAAGGTTTTCCAAGATCCAGAAAAAGCATAGTGAACCAGTAGTATAAGTACTGTTAGATTATGCGTGTTTAATGTGTGTTCTATGACAAGTATTTCTGTATAATATAATATTCTCAACTTTTGTATAAGTTTTAACAATAAATCCTAACTTTTGTTGTAACAAAGGGATAACAGATGTTTAAAGTAGTATGTGTTATGTTATGTAAAGTACTGTGAATTAGTTGAATGAATATTAATCTATATTTGATTAATGAAATAAGTTTCATATATTAAACTTATACGATAAGGTTTAGAATGTAAGTTAATAAAATATAATCTATATTTTATTTAACCAGATAATGCCGCCAAGACGTCAAACTCGCAATCAAAGGGCAGAAGAATCTGTCAACAATGCTGGAGGACAACAGCTAGATCCGATGCAGAACTTTGCAAACATGGTAGCTTAGGCTATGCAGCAGGAAATGCCAGCCGCAGGGAATCAGCCAGATAATCTCTTGGCGAACTTCAATGATTTTAAAGTTGTAGGACCGCCAAAATTTAGAGGTACAACTGACTCTGTAGAAGCCCACACTTGGGTTAAGGAAATGAAAAAAGAATTTGTGATAGCTAGGGTATCTGAGGGGTAAAAGATAGCTTTTTCCGCCTACATGATGAAAGGGGAGGCGATTTTTTGGTGGGAGGAAAATCAAGCAAGGGCAGGAGAAGGTGTGGTAACTTAGACTAGGTTTAAAACTTTATTTTTCGAGAATTATTTCTCATCTAGTATGCAGGCTAGGATGGAGGTGAATTTTCTGGAGTTGAAGCAGGAAAACATGACTGTGGCGGAGTTTGCCTCAAAGTTTAATGAATTAGCTAGGTTCGTTCCGCATTAAGTTGATACGGAAGCAAGAAAGGCAAGAAGGTTTGAGCTAGGGACTAAAACTCTAGCTCTACAACAAGGTGGCGGTGTTGCAAATCAATACCTCTATAGCACTTTTAGAAAAGGCTATCATAATCGAGGAGGGGAGTGAGGCCATGAGCCTCTATAATAAGGAGAAGAAGAACAAAGGCAAACTTAAGGGAGCTGCTGAAGGTGGAAACTAATATTAGGAGTAAGAATGTGAAAAGAAAAGGGAACAACTTTGGGAATATCCAGGTTAATCCAAAAGGTGTTAAGAAACAGGCTGTGTAGTGTATGAATTATGGGAAGAACCATTCTGGTGAGTGTTTGAAAGGAAAATTTGTTTGTTGTAAGTATGGGCAGGAGGGACATATCCCTCCCAACTGCCCCAATCCTAGGATGAACAGTGGGCGTTTTTTGTGTGGATCGACGGAACATTAGGTTAACAAATGTCCGAAAAGGAGAATGGACGCAAGAAGCATAAATACTGGGAAAGGCAGCTGGACTCTGGAAATTACGGGACCAACTTCATTAAGCAAGCCAACAAAATCAACGGCAAGAGTCTTCAACATGACGGTCCTAGGATACCGTGGCAGCTGGAGATGGAAATCCAGGTATTATTCGTACAACTTTTATTTTCTTATACATGATTTTTCTATATATAACAAATTATTTTATAAAGAAATTTTGAAGGAAGAATTTGAGTCCTGTTAGAAATCAATTTTTCATTTAATTAGATAGACAAGCTTTATGTTGATTAGTTAAAGATCAGTTCGATCAAATTTGATCGAGATCTACTTGCAATGACTGTGTATGCTATGTACCCAAATATGTATAAGTTTTGAAACGGTGATTCCGGGGACGAAATCTTTATAAGGGAGGGTAATAACCCGATATTTTCTATATAATTAAATTAAAAATTTTGCGTATACATTTTTTTATTTTAAAGGTGGGAATACATGCAATGTAAAGAATATGTATTTATGTGATAAATAAAATTTATTTATTATATGAATAATTTTAAATAATTTTCTTAAAATTATTTACCATTATAAATTATATTTTTATAATTAATTTTGTAATAAAAATATTTTTATTAATTTTTTTCCATGAAAATACGATTATATATTATTTAAAAAATATATGAAATGATTATTAGAATTATTATTTTATTATATAAATTTTAGTTCAGATTATTAAATTAATTATTTTACCTTAATTAATATTGTTATATATGCAAGATAAATCAGATATGGAATCCAAACCCTAATTTTAGATTTTGAACAAGGAATGAGCATAATAAAATAATATTATTTTTATTTCACTGCTATAAATATGTACTGTATGTGTATATTGATAATAATTGGTCAATTATTGTGTACATGATAAAACCCTAGCATTATTGATAAACATTAATTCAAAAGGTTAAACAGGACTTTAAGAATTGTTTAAGTCGTTAGGTAATTGTGATAATATAAATAATTATAGGTATTATACTTAATTAGGTAAAATCCTAATTACTAGACACCCTAATTATTGACTCAAAACCCTAATCATGATATTCGGAACCCTAACTGCTAAATTAGTAACCCTAATCACAAAATTGGAATGTTAACTATGATTAGTGAATTATTAAATCCTAATTTCAATATCTTATGTAATTAGGAAACATAATTTGGTTATGAAACCCTAATTGTTCATTTTAGAAAATAAAGTTTTAATATTTTTAAACCCTAAATAAAAGCCTAGAAAATTAAATTTTTGAAAACCTTTGGGTTAAACCGTAACGGTTTGCCAAGTTAACAAATGGCCATTAAAATCACAAGTCAAAAGACTATTATGCCCTTCTTGCATTATTTTTAGCTAACTTGCAAAATTGGCCAACACTTTAGTTGGTGAACCGCCTTTGACTTCCATATGACTGAATTATACACATCTCAGCCACATATCTCGGCAAACTTCATTACACATCAATATATATATATATATAGATAAAGAGAGAGAAAGTTTACTAATTGTGCGAAAACTGGAGATAACCTAGGGAGGGGGAAAAATAATCATTTTGCCACCTCAACATCATATCCACGTTGTCTCACCACAGTTCAACTCAAACTGCGTACAAGGGTCCCACAAAGAACCCTTAGCTCAAATCTCGAGTGACAAAAAACACACATGACCGCACAAAGATAGATAATGAAGACTGGAGATCTGATCATGAACCATCTTATCGCTTCGTACAACTTCTTAACCCATTCCCTTTGTACTCTCACAACAGATTTCAACTAGGTATATACTCCTAGATCGGATCAGATATCTGGATTGAAGGTTATGAAGGTTCGAGCAAATAATGTGTAGCCTAAGTTCACGTACTTTGAGACGACGGAACCTACAAAGCTCGGGGTAGCCCGGGAAGATGCAGGTAGACCCGGGGATGCCGTGGGTTGACTCACGACCATGTAGTCTTTAAATATGAGCTCTTGGCAGCTCATTTGAAAGAAAAAAAGAAAGAGAGAAAACTTTATCCATTTCAGTCTATAACCCCTGTTAGAGTGCTCTAAATTGAGTGATTCTTTTTTCTAAACACTTGTAAGCTCGTATTCTATAACATACTGAAGTTTAACATGTGGAAACCGAGTTTTCAGGCCTCAAAAGCTATTTGAAGTCTTCTCGGCAATCCAATATAATATATTTCAGATTTTTAAGCTTTCTATTACTTTTATATCTATATATATACTAACATTGAGAGTCTCATCGAGTGGGTACGCCCAGATCTTTGATCGTGGATATATATATATATATATATATATATCATCGAAATTGAAACTCGGTTGAGCCTGGTTAGAATATCGGGTGATTTTATCGCTTATATATATATATATTGATGTTTCTTTTATATATCTGGTTTAACTACTTTCATAATGTAGATATTTAATATTCTAGTCTGTGGGCTAGATTTGCCTAAATTTGGCTATTTCTAACTTTGATTGGTTCAAAAGTGACTAACTGGAACCGTTAAAGCTTGAATGGTTTAGCTTTATTCAAATCTAGTTTTTTTTCTAGATTTTGTACTTATTATTTTTTCATGCAAGCCTAGGAATAATGTGATCAAAGATTTAGCTTCTGAATCTAAATTTGGTTCCCACGATGGACATTTCTCAGCTGCAATCAACTTTTAAATTATCTACGGTGTCTGGATATCCTTATATGGCTCTCATGCCCACAAAGAGTTCGGCATTGCTATGTATCTTATTTTCTCGAAGATGCCTTGCATCTCGAAAATAAAAGCAATCTAGCCGAATACATAATAAAATGGAAGTATCTAAGGCCTCAATTACTATTGAGCATAAGGGTTTGAAAACATGTTTTCCAAAACATCACTACTATATCTTGTTAAAATTAAACTTTTATATACAAGTCGAACCCTTTGTATATAGGTGCAAACGAGACATAGCACTACTACTTCCAGATAATTGCACATAGGCTCAAAACACAAACGCGCATATAAAAAGTTAATTAAAAAGTTGCTGGAACTGTGTTCTCACGGAAGTCGGGGGTGCCTAACATCTTCCCCCCGCTTAATAAAGTCCCTGAACCTAATGAATCTCGGTTTCCAAAAATAGTTAAACAATGTCCAACTATTAGGTCTTCGTGCAAACCTTTTCAAAATCAGTTGAGTTGCTGCCACCATTTCAAATCTACCAACTGGTGACTCTAAGTCAAGTCATCAACATTCATATGTCGGACCTTTTCAAACTTGTCTTTTCAGACAAAACTCACCCAAAATGAGAACACCAAAAGATAAGCACAAAAAGGGACATAAATCATCCCGACATCGACAATTATAGATCCATAAAGAATCTGGGTGATACCCTCAACCTTGATAGTTGTTAGGATATGCAAATTGGTTGAGATAGTTACCACCATATTGTACCGGTCCAAAACTGATGCTGCATTGATGACACGAATGATTTCCATCATAATAATCATATGTAACTAATATCCTTCAAATATGTTGGGCTGCAAGAACATCCAATCTCTTCGAAAGTGTTTCAATTTGTGCTGATAATGCAGAAAGTGCATTGAGTCCATCAATCCTATTTCTCCTAGGTTGAGTCTTAGTATTTTTTGTATTTATGGCCATTGATAATAAAAGTCATCCATGGTACCTGAAAAAAGAGAAATATAGCTAGAGAATTAAAATAAAATAAAAATTTTAACTTGAGACTAATTTGGTTGAAGCTAATGATGGCAATAATTATTAAACTAATTCCCCAACAACGGTGCCAAAAAAATGTTGGTCGTATTTCACGATCAATATATACGTGCAAGTATACACAGTTAATAAGTAATAAAGAATAAGTAGAGTATCGTTTCCACAGAAAATTATTAAACAAAAATCACCAAGCACTAACCTATAACCAATTTAATCTTATTTAAACGAATGATTTTAATATTTTGTATTAAAATAATTAATTAAACTAATTCTAAATACCCTTACACTTAAACAAGATAATAAAGACATGAGACTACAATTTCACATATTGTTTCATTGAAATTAATACACTTCCCGTTAAGTCAAATTAATTATCATGGATTGTTAATCAAGAACACGAAGGTAAAGTATAACCATCTCTCGATGTACCATACCCATATCACACTAAATCCACAGATTATAAAATGAGTGTGAACACCCTAATTAACTAACCCACTATATCTCTATGTGAATTATAATTAAAAAGGGTTTAAGCCCAAGTTCTTATTAGATTACATGCAGTGCTTCGGTATATCTCTATCCTAGGCACTAATCATGAATTCCAATGCCATGTAGAACACACAAACACATGTTATTATGAGCATATCTAAACTCATAATCCGTTTCTCAATTTTATATAGGTTATCACGGTAATTGATGGTTAATAAACTAAGCAATTAATCATAAATCACATTAGACAATCCAATAATGATTAACAAGACTAACAAGGAAGCATATTAAAGTACACTACACAATAAGATTCAGTATAATCTAAAAATAGTATTTAACTCATGATTGAATCAAATTCTATAATCCATAATTGATTATACATTGAAAGATACAATAGAAGTAAAGAGAAGCTAGAGATTAAAGAATGCAAATCTGATCTCTCTTGCTTCAAATCTGAACTTCCAATGCAATTTCAATTGCTTCAATCTTCTAATATAATCTAATCTAGGGTTCTAGTCTAACCTAATCTAATCTAAGAATTAAAATTGTATATATAAGATAGACTATATCCCAAAGAGGGAATTCAATCTATTATTGAGTGTAGATATCTCCCCTATCTGTTGCAAATGAGCCTAAATATATGCTAATTAACGAGTGCCTCCTTGCCCAAGAAATAATACAATTGGTCCATTAAATGAAAAGTCAAAATCTAGACTGCCAGACTAGCGCAGCTGCGTCGCCCACAAGGCTAAACTGGGCAAAGCAGCAGTACAGAGTTTTGTTGACCGAGGTAAAGCGCAACTACGCTGTTCCTCAAGCCATTTAGGGTGCAGCTGCGCCGTGCACCAGTTTCTGATTTTATTATTCTGATGCTGCAGTTTCCTACATCTCCTAAGTCTTGATCATTTTAGCTCACAATACATCCCTTTAGTCCTTAAATGCTACCAAGCCAGTTTCCAAGCATTCAATCTACAAAATAAACCAAAAATGCATGAAAAATTATTTAAACAAATGGGCTTAAGCAACAATTATAGTAAGTTAATATCCAATATGTAGGTACAAAACCTTCTTATCAATTTAATTACAAACGGGCCTTCAAGCGTTCCTTGCTCCTTTCTCCTTGCTCCTTGCTCTTTTGTCTCCAATTCTTCAAAATTAATTTGAAACTATTCCTATTACAAAACTATTTACAATAAATGGAAACATTGGTCAGCAATCTAGGGGAAGTACATAAAAAGGAGATAGAATTTACATTAAAAAAATTAGAGAAGACGAGGTACGTAGACCCCATTTATAAAACTCATACATTCATGTATCGAACTAAAATAAAATCCAATCACATTAGTCAATAGTCCATAATAAATCTTATTTATTATCATACACATCATCATATGTATCAATAAATAACATTTATCTCATGAATAATTAATCCATTCCATATATGCATCGATATCAGTTTAATGAGCAATTAAATTTTTACTAGAAATCCAATTTTGAAACAAAATATACTCCTTTATTTTAATCAAAATTTAAATCATAATAAACTTCTTTATTTTATTTTATCAAATTTCGAATAAAAATAAACTCCTTTATTTTTAATCAAATTCCAAATCAAAATAAACTCCTTTATTTTAATTAACAAAGAATTCAATTTAAATTACAAAATAAACTCTCTCTTTTTAACTTAAAATTGTTGGATTAAAATATATTGAATCATATTCCTTATCAAAATTAAACATCTTTAATTTTAGGAACATGGAATCCTATTTCATATTTGAATAAACTCCTTTATTCTAGGAAATATGGAATCATATTCCATATGTGAATAAACTCTTTTATTCAAGTTAAGTGGAATCCAATTTTATTTTTAATCATATTTTAATTCAAAATAAACCTTTTATCTTAATTGAAATAAATAAAAATAAAAATAAATTCAAATCTGATCCAATCACATACCATACATATATAGAATCATCAAGATCGATAATTAACACAAAATTAGGCTCTGATACAACAGTTAGGTTTGTAAATAGCGCAATCATGCAATCAAATTACATAAACATAGTAGAAGCGCGATAAAACAGAATTTAAAATTATTCATACAAACCATCACCATGATCAGACATTGTGCATAATTATTAATCAATAAAAAAGAGGAGATCAGATTCATACCCTTATAGAAACAAGCTTCCTTAAGTACAAGTTCATCTCTAATTCCTTTCATGTCCTCATTGAATTCACCGGGTTGGATCCTTCCTTTGATCAACGTTAGCCACCCAAGTGTTTGGCCTCTAGAGGTGATCCACCAAGGAAGAAAAAGTATTCAAGAAGATGGGTGTTTAACAAAACCCTAATTCTATCTCTATAGAATATTGCATTCATATAAGCTATAAAGGTATAACTCATTTTTAGTTTTGGAAAACTATATGTTTTCATTTTAAAAGCTTCTTCAAGCCTTTGTAATTCTTGTTTAGCATAACCAATACAAGTTTGAATGATTATACCTTTTAAGAGTACTGTAATATAGCATACCATGTCCATATATACATGTTCTTAACTTCAGGTCACAAATAAAAGGTCTTGTTTATTCTGCAGTGCAGCGCGGCCGCGCTGCACTTTGAACTGGGAACTGGCGCGGTCGCACCCTTCCTTGTCCAACCCAGAACTACACTTCTGCCGTTACTGATTGATTTTTAGCATACTGAAAACCTTATACATGTCATACAATACTTTAACTAATATGCAAACACCTGTTATAAGATTCATTCCCATGATCCAAGCTTTAATTTCCAAAATAATATAATTTATATTTGAAATTCTTGTTAGGTTTGCTAGAAAGGAAAGCATTCAATCAAATCATATAAATTAAGAGGAAGCGGTGTACAAACAACTTTTAAATTTTTTTACAAACCATAAATTAAGATCGTTCTTGTGCTTAGATTTTCACTCAATAAAAGGAATGGGAGAATCAGATTACACCCTTGAAGATTCGAGCTTTCTCAGGTACGAGTTCAACTCCTAATCCTTGTGCTCTCCTTGAATACGCAGATTTGGTTCTTTCCTTTGATCAACGTCAACCACCCAAGTGTTTGGCCTCTAGAGGTGATCCACCAAGGAAGTAGAAGAATCAAGAAGAATGGGTATTGGCTCAAACCCTAGTTTTCTATCAGTATAGAAAAAGGGGCGTACTCTCCAACTATTGGAATCACATATATTTTTCTCACACTGATAACTAATATAAGACCTCACTTAAAAAGATAACAGTTAACCTATTTTAATATAATTAAAATAGATTATTATTTAATTAATTAAACTTCTTTAATTAATTAGACTCCCTAATCTAATTAGAAATAATTAATTAAACTCTTTTAATTAATTTGCCTCCAAATCTTATTAGGAATAAATGAGAGTCCTAATATTAAATTAATTCCCAAACTCCTTTCAAAATTAAAAAAATAATAATTGTAATAATATTAATAAGACTCATCTTCTTAATTTATATTTAATATTTCTAAAATATTAAGCTATTTAATTTATTATATTATCATAGATTAAATTAAATATACTTAACATATTATTACGATTGTTCTATTAACTTCTTAATTAATTATTCTTCCTTTTATGGTGACACCCTTTAAGTTCTCCATATTAAACCGGTTATGAATAAATCAATTAGAACAATTCTAATCTTATTTAAATAAATAAATTAAACTATTAATTTATTTAAATAAATAAAATTTATTCTACAATAGGGATAAGTCTCTCTAGCGATTAACGACTTTCTAGATAATATAGATTTCAATATTAATCATAAAAGAACTTTTGAGAAAATAGTTACCGTACAATTCAATCCTTCCACCACATAATGTCTCAATTAAATATAAGACATGGAATTACTATCAAGTCTTATTTTATTTAATTATATGTATTTCGATTCCTAAATGCATAACTCCTAATGAATGAAAATTAGAAACTACTTTCTAACTTCATTCTACCTTGGCCAAGGATTCCTGAGTTGTTATTTATCGAATCACATAGGCCATATCTTTTCTGTTACTAGAAGTGGTAGATTCTTTATTGATCATTCATTATCTCCATATATAACATATTACACCTAAACATACCCTTTGATATTCCCTAAGGGTCTTAAGGAATAAGTTAAAGTGTAAATCATTATATACAAGATACTATGATGATCTCAAGTCTAAGGATTACTTGTACTACTATCACTACAGGAATTCCTATTGACAGACAAGTAAAACTCAATTACGTATTCCTTATCGAGTCACGTTCAGTGAACTTATTCTCCAATAAGCACCTACATACTTTCTTTAATGTCTCCCCACAAATGATCATGAGATCAACCATCCTCATCCAATTAGCAAGTAATGTATATACCAATCTATCCGAATTCACTAATCCCCATTTTAGTAATCCATTGTTTGGGAACATTTTAGTTTTTAAGCTATCTAAGAATTTAGATCTCATTAGCATGATCTTATCATGATTCTAAAAAAATACTTAAAACTATGGGTTTATCGCATATTATTAAAACAACACCATGTAGATAAATTAATTAAATGCCTTTAGTAAATTAATACTTTTATTAATAAATGAATAAGATTGATGCATACTACTTCCAATTCTCTTTGCCTTAATCAATCAACATGTTTACCAATCTTCTGGCCATGATTAACATCATCATAAACATAAGAACTTCACACATATTTTGACGCCCCAAAAATAGATCTGCACAACCCATTTTGGGTCGCTAAATACATACTACAGAATCCAAATACAAATCTTTCTTTTTAAAACTATTAAACTGTCGTCCAAAATATGACAACACATAAGTTATGAGTTTTAATACAAATAACAGTACTCACACTCCAAACCAATGACACTTTACATAAAGGTACAGTTGATAACTGTTTAAGGAATTAAAATCCTTGAAAAATGCTCAATGAGGCCTTCATACATGGGAGGCCAGGTATTTAAGTTATAATAGATATCTTAGGACTTAAGAACTATATTTCAACCATACTCCAAGATTATATAGATAATGCTCATAGATATAATCAGCAAGTGGATGCACACAACCATATCTTATGATAACATGAATTTGTTTGTAGTTAGACATCATATATGATAGTGGCAACATACCCTTTAAGCTCTCAGAACAATTTTGTCCTCCTCATTCTAATGGGTGCACTTTTGACGCTTTCAAAGTCGGGTTCTCATCACCCTATTGTTGCTCACTAAAATTATTTATTAAATGACATATAAAATATGACACAAATATTTGAAGTCCTCAATATAATTAAATATTGTCATGTTGTTTTATAATGTATTGAGAAACTTTAATAGTCTCATACCATCACTCTACTCCATTGTTATCCTCGCTCGACCCAGCTGCACTCTTATTACTTGAAAGGAATTGTGAAGCAAAAGAGTGAGCAAAAATAGCTTATTAAAGAATATTATGACTAAAGATAATCAAATTATTAATAGCATTCATCAGTAATAAATAGGATATTTAGAACATATGGTAGATGATAAAAGTGTTCAACCATAATTGCAGCGGAATCAACAATCCATTAGAAGAATCAAGTAGAACATAATGTCTACTATCTCCTCTAAATTAAAAGTCCATCATTAATATTTCATTCTTGTAATACCTATCAACAATTCTTTGTTGTACCCAAGACAAAGGGAACTTTCATCACCTTTTTCACCTGAACCACCAAAGATTATAGCAAAATTCATAATTCTTGATTATAATAATGTAAATCAACAATTTTTCCTTGCCACAAAGGCTTAATAGATATTTCACTTAATATCCTTACCACAAAGGCTAAAGACAATCAATAATCATATCGTCTTTACACCCTATACCAAATACATTTAAATGTGACAACAATGGTCACAATCATACCAATTAATTGTCTATCATTGCACTACAGGCCAAAGATATTCAACTGTAATATCAATGTTCATGATCATACCAATCAATTGTCTATCTTTGCAATACGGACCAAAGATGTTCAACTGTAAAACAAGTGATCATGCCAAACAATAGTCTATCTTTGTACTACGCGCCAAAGATATTTATTTATATCATCAGTGGTCATGATCATGTCAAACACCTGTCCATCTCTTCACTACGGGGCAAAGATATCAATCAACAGTTCTTCTTTACACTACGGGCCAAAGAGAACTTTCTTCACAAGTTTTTATCTGTAACATTAAAGGTCATGATTATACCAATACACAGTTTCTGATCATAATTATATCAATCAACAATTCATCTTTGCACTACGGGCCAAAGACATTCATCAATCAATAGTTCATCTTTGCACTATGGGCCAAAGATAACTTTCACCACAATTTAAGTATGAGGATTATGAAAATGATATAAAGAATGAATTTAGTAGGATCAAGGATAACTATTAGAGATTTTTAATTCTATTTATCCAAAGTTCAAGAATGTCCAAATTGTCAACATTAAGATCAAAACATGGATCCAATTTCAAGAATAAGGTTCATAAAAGATAACTTGGATAAAGAAAAAAAATTAAATTCCATTAAGAATAGTACTCATGAATAGTACCGTGTGAATAGAACCCATGAATAGTAGCGAATGAATAGTACCCTGACATGAAAAGATTAAAATTTCAGTAAGAGAGTTCAGACCAATATTCCAGTGAAATGATATTAGATAAAGCATAAACTATTAAGGGTATTTTACTAATTTCGGGAATTTTCACAATTGAACAATAAAGTTATGGAAACAAATAATAAATTTGAACCATAAATGGAGAAAAATATGAAAGAAAATGATATCCCTTGACGATTACAAAAGAAATGACATCTCATACGAGTTTGAAAGAATATACGAAAATGCAAATGGATTTCACCCGTCATGCGGTAATCCACGTAGACAGATCATTTCCATAACTTAATAAAGAATGAATATGATAGGTTATTCACCAGGAACACGGTAATCCGCGTATATAGATTATTCCCACAGATTAATAAGGAATAAATGACAACGCTTATGAGTATGAAGAAAATAACATCATTTACGATTATGAAAGAAACAATACCCCTTACCTTAGTAGGAGATTGAATATTGTAATAGTGTAGCAGCAGAATACTCTTTTTTTTATCTCTTATTCTCTCTATATAGCTTTAGTGAATTGGTGAGAATGAAGGAAGAAATGAGCTTCTATTTATAGAAGAATTCTAGCTTGGCCCTTGCAATGTGAAGAGACAAGTGGCTTGACGCCTAGTAAAGTGAAAAGGCAAGTGGTTTGATGCCTGTAATGTAAAAAGGCAAGTGGTTTGACGCCTGTAATGTGAAAAGGCAATTTGGTTGACGCTTGTAATGTGAAAAGATAAGTTGTTTGACGTCTGGTAAAGTCAAGTACTATTAGTGAAATTGACTCTTAGATGATGACCTATAGGTCCTATAGAATAAAACAAACTTACAATAAACATCTCATGATAAACCTCTCTATTTATATCAAAAATTAAATAAATATTTACCACATATCACTTTATCTTGAATCAACACATTTTTAATCTTTCAAAAATTCTTCATCAATAATATTATAACTCACAATATTGACAACCAGATCATTCCCAGGAAAGAGGGAGCTTTTCGATAAGGATTTCTTTTTACTGGCATGTAATTAAATAACCTAACCCCTTTCCTCGACAGAACTTTCTAGACATTCTCAATAATGCAAATAAAAAAATGAATAATCGTGTCGTCTCAATTATTGATTTAATAATATAAAATAATATGCAGATGATAATGTGACAATAATTGAATCAATAATGTGAGATATTATATAGCAACTACTATGACAATTATTGAATGAAACTGAGTGACTTTTTACATAAGCATCAATAATCAGAGATATTTTGCAATAGTGCATGCTACTGTGCAACAACACGTATTACTGTATTTTTATCACCGGGTATTTCATGTGACACCCCCAAATTAGGTCCACACAACCTATTCTGTATCTCCAAACACACAACACAAAATCCAAATACAAATCTTCTTTTATACAACTTGTTATTTCCCAGTATGCATACAATAGATCTAGAAGGGGGGGTTGAATAGATCCTTTTAATTTTCAAATACTTTTCTATTTTGTTTTATATTGCAAATGAATTAGCATATGACAAACATAAGAATCTTTTCAAGCACAGTGGAAAAAATAAAAGATCCCCTTCATTGATATATTCATAATCATATATACATTGTTCTTAGAGTTAGTTAAGTTGTAAGCAGTTAATACATACATAGTAGTAATAGCAGTTAGGTACATAATGTAAATGACATAAAGTAAATGACACAAGGGATTTTAAGTGGTTCAAAAACTCAAGTTCCTAATCCATTCTTCTACTTTCAACTAATAGGATTTCCACTAAGGAAGGGCAGCACCCTGAATCACTAAGATTACTTCAAGGCCAGTAGCCTTGGAACTTTAGTTCACTAAGAACTCTTCAAGGCCAGCAGCCTTGGAACTCCTTTAGTTCCCTAGGAGCTCTTCAAGCCCAGCAGGCTTGGAACTTCATTTAGTCCTTCCAGATAAGGACCCCTCATACCCTGGCTTCTTGTTGATGTTTGTTGTTTGTTTACTTGAGGTGCTGCTAAGATGTCTTTTAAGCTCTTCATCTCTGAATGCTTAGCAGCTTGACGTGATCATCCTTGAGGTGCAGTTGAGTGTTACATGATGCTCAGCTTCTTCAGATACTCAACCTCTTCTGATGATCCCTTGTTGAACTACAATGAAGATCATTCTTCTTAATACTTGATGGCTGCACATGATGAGTTTCTAAGATGACTGTAGGCTCTTCTGTTAGGTACTTAGAAACTTTCTCATGCTTGACATCATGATGACGTTGGTGATCTTCTTCCCTGATACTTGATGCCTTCTCATGATGGACTTGCTATGATGATTGTAAGCTCTTCCCTCTGGTACTTAGAGTCTTCCCATATAGACATCAAGATGACATTGATGCTCTTCTTTCATTTGGCAGTTCAGAACACTCTTTTGTAGTAGAACTCTCACTTCTACATTGTAGAACTCTCATTTCTAACTCTTACTCTGTTCATCTCCAATTGTTCTTGGTGAATCAAAGAGTGAGCTTTCAGACCTTCATTGGTCACTCACTATTTTACTTTATTTTGATCAGTCCACCATCTCTCCAACCTCAGCAACTTCAGCAACTTTTTATCTTTGAAGCTCTTGTTGATTTATACTCCTTCACAACCTTCCCGTTGTAATGTAGTCATTGGGAGCTATTTGAATTGCTACGCAGATCTCGAGTTATTTGATGCAGACTGCAAATGTGACATGACATCCCATTTTTCAACTTTCTAACACTACAATCTACTATTTCACCTACCTCGTCAGAGATGTCACTTTGATGTCTCAGGCAGGTAGTCTTCTTTATTTCTCCTTTTTGACTTCTTGATTTGAACGTCAGGATCTGTCCTTTTTCATCGATGCTCTCAATAAGATATATTCGAATATCACTCTTCAGATGAAATTGTTGTCAATGCTTTAATCTTTAGATGACCAAACTCTATGATTCTGATGCATATTCTTGGACCTGATCGTAGTGTGTCTTATTGAATGTTGCTCATTGACTGATTGAGATAACACTATGATCCTGAAGAGTGTTCATTGGATCTTCAATGTAGAACACTTATTCCTTCATTTGTGCAGTGCTTCAACTCTTCTGTCTGCCTAGACTGATCTCAAACACTGATGGCTTGTTCCTTGTTCTGGCCTCTTCTGAATAGCAAGACACTTCAGATTTGTGGCATGTCCAGCTCACTTTCTCCTTGTGATCTCCTGTTCACTTAACATCAATGGATTGACCCAATGTTTAATCACTTTAGCCTTGTTCTTCATAGGCTGACCATTATCTCTGTGTACACTTCATCAGTTCCTTCTTTGTTTGGCAAATATTTTTATAATACTTTAATTATTTTTATATGATTTTTATATCATAGATTCTATTTTTCTATAATTTATTTAATACATTTAGTAAATAAATTATTTATCATTAATATTAATTAATTAATGAAATTCATCACAAAATATTAAAAGCAATCTAAAATAACTTCTAATATTTTCTAACACCATAATACAATTTTTCATGATTTTTCATGTATTAAAATAATTTTTAAATAAATTATTTAATATTATAATTAAATAAATTAAATAACATTAATATTCCAAAAATATTAAATATTTATGAAACATATTCAAAATAATTAAAAACCCATTTTTAGGCTTTAAAATAATTTTTAGTAATTTAATATGTATTTTTAATAATTTAAAACTAATTTTCTCTAATTATTAAATAAAATAATTAAATTTCTAAGTAAACTGTCGCTAAAAGAGGCTTTAGGCGACAAATCCGTCGCTATTGGTCTTCTTGGTGTTCTTGAGCCTAAACCCAAATCTTCATGTCAGACACCAAGGTGCTCACTTTGACCAGTTCTACATATTTGATCATAAGGTTTCTAGGCAGCCTGATATGTTAGGATTTTAGTATAAGTGTAATACTACAACTACATAATAAGGTCATGGCTAAGTTACAACAAATCAGAGAGTTATTGGTCATTAAAAATCATGTCAGGACTACTCTTCAATTTCTGGGTTTCCCAGAAATGAAGAATAGTCAAGGTACCTATAATGCAAGCCTTGAATCTAGCGTTTTGGGCTTGATCAGTGAAATATGAAGGTTCAATAATGTAGTATTGATGTCAAGCAACAAAAATACATCAACAGATCAACATAAAAACATCACGTTTTAAAGATTTTGGCCGGTCAAAGTAGAGGTCAGGAAACGGTTCTTGAAGATCTGGGTTTCCCAGAAACCTTCATCCGGGAAGTTGGTCAACGGCTGTTTGACCACGATTAATTATCATTCTAGTAATGGTCTGAGTAATCTAAAAGCATGATTGGGTAGCCTATATGTCAGACAACAAACTTAAAGCAACAACATGGTCTAAAACATAAGCATAAGCAAGATCAAGACCCTGCAAAACGACTGTGAGTGATTTCTTGGTTTCTGGGTTACCCAGAAACCAGATTTTGTGGTCGGTCAACGCAGTTTAACTGCTTATAACTTTCAATATATACTTGATCTGGGCTTGATGCAAGTTTCAAATCCAAGCCCTATAGAACAGATCTATTACATAAAATACAACTAAAACCTAACACAGAAAGATCTAGAGGCTCAAACTTATGACTGTCAAGCCACTTTTGCAATTTTTCTAGATTTCTAAAAACTTCAAAATCAGGCATCTAGATGTTATAGATCCTTGATCTAACAACCCAGATCACTAGAGGACATCCTATAACACAACTTTAACCAATAAACAACATGCATCTAACATCAAATCATAAAGTTTTTAAGATTTAGGGTTTACACCTCTTTAGTGCTTTGATCTTGAATCTGATCATCATGATCTGATCTTGACTAGCTATAGATCAATCTAAGAACTTAATCACTAAAGAATTTCGTGGGTCTAGAGAAGGGATGTCATGGTTGAGTGTTTGTGGAAAAATGACGCTAGATATTGAATTTCTCTCTCTTCAATTATTTATATAATTGGATGCAATACATATGGTTGTAATATATGGCTGATCTCTGGATTTTTAAGGCACATGGGCTGATCTAGGTTTGCCACCAACTACAAATATGGCAATAATTGCAAGCTACCTTCAATAATGAACAAAGGGTAATTTAGTCATTTGCTTTCTAAATTTAATGGCATATTAGACATTGGTTACAAACCTTAAGGTTTAACCCTTAAGGTTTGACCCTTAGGGTTAAAACCTAAGGTTCTTAAAAATTAATTTTTTTCTAGAATTTCCAATTTAGGTCTTAAAATAGAAATTTAATATTTCTAAATTATAATTAGGATTCTATAATTATACCAAGATTTCCTAATCATAAATTCAAGCTTGCTAATTAGGATTAATTTATCCTAATAAAAATTGCTAATTTAGCAATTAGGTCCATCATTGTACATTAGGGTTCCTAACGAATAATAAGGGTTTCAAACTTTAAAAGTAAGATTTCTAATTTACAAATTTGGGTTATCCCTAATTAGATTTGTAAATAACACACAAAAGCTTTATAGATAGCATTTAAATTCCCAAAATAGGGTTTTCCAATTCCGAATTAGGGTATTTGATTCCCAGAATTTAAATTAGGGTTTTCAGAGCTGGTTTTAGGGTTTCTTATCAATTGCTAGGGTTTTGTAACTGAAAGTCGGTGTTCTTATAATAAACTTAGGGTTTGATACTGATATAATTTATTTGGTCAACCCTTGACCCTTAACCACATTCTGATCACATATACAACCATATACACAAAATATATACACTTATACCCTTAATCTTGATTAATTCACCACAAAAATTTTTTAAATTCATAAAAAAACTTTCCAAAAATGTCAAATCCATTCACTTATTTTCTGTCTAGTTTTATTATTCAACCTTTAATCCATTATTTAAGATTTAATTAATTTTCTAAATTCTCGGGTCGTCACATTCACACCTTCTTCTAATAATTTCGTCCCCGAAATTCAATTTACACCTTATACCTTTCATATTCATCATTACATGCTACTCAATACACCACTCACAAGATTTTAAATTATTCAAATCATGTTGAAGAGTCATATAGACTACAAACTTTCATTTTCGGAAAGGTTATATAAAAATTCATCCCCAAACCGTCATAACTTATGGACATAGTTGGTGATTAGCCTGTTATGCCCTATACTGATCAAGTACTGCTGGCCGGAACCATTTTCTTATTCCTCTTATCCTCATTGGGCGCATAAAAGTTTCTTACCTCAGTCTTATCGAATTCCTCACCAAAACAATTTGGTTTGGGAAACTTTTCAAAGAACGCTTAGAACTTTTTATAAAGGTTGGTCTGGCCAAATCAAATAGCATAGACTCATATCAATAATTCAATTCAACCAAAATATTTAGGTATAACAAAACACCGTTCGCAATTAAAATTTTGAAAATATTTTTGAGAATGACATCATGATGTCGTACTGTATTAACAGCCCGTTAGAGGATGTCGCCATTGAGTGACTTTGTCATAACACATCATACAATTGTTGAATAACGATTTTAGATCAAATTCAACACTAAGTATTCATGTCTTTATAACTCCATCAACTTTTTATCATCTCTGCACCAGGTTAAATGGTGCATAAGTGATAAATAAAATATATTTTGATATTTCAAATCATTATCATCTAGCCAAAACAAATAGCATAGACTATACTTTAAATCGTTCAAAAATCATTACCAATCTATTTTATCATCTCAACAGGTAATGAGGTGTAGGTGGCCCGAAGTCCACGCATACACAATGGTCATCAGGAGTTGAGAATAAAAATTCATTTTTCAAAAGCACATAATGCGTATTTAGCTTGATGTCAAAAATTTTGAGTCTAGCATAGCTAGAAGATTTGAAAAACCTAATGTCTGCACTAATGATCAATTGCTTAGTAATCTATCTATTCCTATAATTCTGAATTCTTTATTCACACAAAACTATTCCTAGTTCATCAAACCACACTCAAGAGTTCAGGAACTATCCACAATTATATGAGTTTAAAAACTTATCCTAGTCAGACCTTTGGTGTCCATTCGGTGAGGGGTTCATAAACATTTCATATAATCATGAGTCACGAACGTTCCATAAGTATGAGTTTTAAGCACTCGTACTTAACCTGATATTCTCTACTTAGAACCTATCTATCTGTTATATACCTGAGAAAGGAATCAACCTCTCAACATGCATATAAAAAATAGCGTGACACAAACATTTTAATGATTATCAGTGCCAAAAACTAAGTGGTTGTTACACCAAGTACAATTCCCTGCCCATAACAAGGAATCATATAACTCTGCTGCTGACATGAGTCCTCAATTGAAATCCCCACCTAATCTTGACTCGTTTCTCAATATGAATTTCATTCAACTCATATTCATAATCCTTTCCTGAATCTGTACCAATTCATAGTACAACTTACACACAACATTCTTACCGTAAACTTTTCAATCATTTGATTGATTCTATTCCCTGTTATAACTTTATCAGATCACGGGGTGATCTCATCGTATGTATTACGATTCATTTCTATACTATGATCATTTTATTTTACAATCTCATATCCCAGGTTCTTTTAGCCTTTTAGACTCGATCTATTCACCATTACTGTTCACCTTTATTATCGGAGCTAGGAAACTCCGTGTCTTTATAACCCGTCGAGATTCGTCTTTGAATCTTACCGACACACGAACTCGATGTGAGTTATATCAACTACTAATCACTGTGGTTATTAGTCTCAGGTAACCCTACCTAATATTTATAACCAACAACTTTAATACCAACTGTAGCATCCCCAAATCCGGGTCCCAAATCACCATGGATCTGGTATACTGTTTTTATAACTATTGCGGAAGATATAAACATAAATTGTTTATATAATAAACTTTATACATTACCCCAAGGTCAAAACCTTCACATAATACCTGAATCAATATCATATCTAATATACATAGTTATTATTATACATTACTGTTACAATTCTAGCTGCACATATAATTTCAAGCTAAACTTGGCTATGACTTTTCCTTGTATCCGACGCATTCGTCTTTATCTGCAATGTTTATCATGATATAGCAAAGGTGAGTATATGTTTGCCAAACAAGTATAAATTTATTTAAGGATATATAATGATGAAAAGAATTGACCAATAAGCTAGCTATAATTCTTCAATATAATTGAGAACTAGCATGAACAAACTTTCATAGCTAAATGAACATTTAACATAGCAATTATATCTGGACCGAATGGTAATGAAGGTGGTCAGCCTTTCATACCTGATGAATACATGCATTATGCACAGAGTTCGAATAAATAATTCATAGACATGACAGTCAGTAATGATTAACCACAAACATATTTGGAAGAAATAACTCGAGGTCGAGTTAAGAAAAACTTGCCTGTTTTATCGATTACTGTTACGCAAATTAATTAACTTTGCCTGAAGACCTAATATATAAATAATATCGATATAAAATTAGAATAATATCATCACAGTATAAAATAACCTAAACACGTTGCCACATAATCCTATCAGTTTATATAGCACATAAGACCTAATATCATGTAAAATTATTTCAGTCTAAGTTGAATCCGACGAAATTCTAACATCCCGACGGCCTAGTCGGATAATTATCGAGTTTAAGTTCAATTAAACTCTTCCTAAACACTTAACAATTATCTTAGATAATTATATTATCAATCAAAATAATTTTCATATGTCTGTAATAATTTTCAAATAATTATTACCATTTATCATGATTTTTCAATCATTAAAATAGTATTTATATAATTTAAATACCACATAATTCTATTATCATTAATATTTATTTAATATTAAATATTAGTGAAAAACATTTCATAATATTATAATATATTTATAATATCTCAAAGTATATTTTCATACCTTAAAATCATATTTATATGATTTTTAAATAGTTAAATCCATTATCCGATAATTTCTATTAATAATAAAATATTAATATTTTCATGACAAAATATCAAAAATTATATTTTATAACTTAAAATATTTTTATAATACTTCAATCATTTTTATATGATTTTTATATCATAAATTCTATTTTTTATAATTTATTTAATACATTTATTAAATAAATTATTTATCATTAATATTAATTAATAAATAAAATTCATCACAAAATATTAAAAGTCATCTAAAATAACTAAAAATATTTTCTAACACCATAATATAATTTCTCATGATTTTTCATATATTCAAATCATTTATAAATAATTTATTTAATATTATAATTAAATAAATTAAATACCATTAATATTCCAAAAATATTAAATATTTATGTAATATATTCAAAATAATTAAAAACCCATTTTTAGGCTTTAAAATAATTTTTAGAAATTTAATATGTATTTTTAATAATTAAAAACTAATTTTTTGTAATTATTAAATAAAATAATTAATTTTCTAAGGAAACTGTCGCTAAAAGAGGCTTTAGGCGACAAATCCGTTGCTATTGGTGTTCTTGAGCCTAAACCCAGATCTTCATGTCAGACACCAAGGTGCTCACTTTGACCAGTGCTAGATATTTGATCACAAGGTTTCTGGGCAGCCTGATGTGTTAGGATTGTAGTATAAGTGTAATATTACAACTACATACTAAGGTCATGGCTAAGTTACAACAAATCAGAGAGTTATTGGTCATTAAAAATCATGCCAGGACTGTTCTTCAATTTCTGGGTTTTCCAGAAATGAAGAACAGTCAAGGTACCTACAATGCAAGCCTTGAATCTAGCGTTCTGGGCTTAATCAGTGAAATATGAAGGTTCAATAATGTAGTATTGATGTCAATCAACAACAATATATCAACAGATCAACATAAAAACATCATGTTTTAAAGATTTTGGCTGGCCAAAGTAGAGGTCAGGAAATAGTTCTAGAAGATCTGGGTTTCCCAGAAACCTTCATCCGGCAAGTTGGTCAATGGCGGTTTGACCACGATTAATTGTCATTCTGGTAATGGTCTGAGTAATCTAAAAGCATGATTGTGTAGCCTATATGTCAGACAACAACCTTAAAGCAACAACATGGTCTAAAACATAAACATAAGCAAGATCAAGACCCTGCAAAATGACTGTCAGTGATTTCTGGGTTTATGGATTGTCTAGAAACCAGATTTCGTGGCTGGTCAACGCAGTTTGGCTGCTTATAACTTTCAATATATATACTTTATATGAGTTTGATGCAAGTTTCATATCCAAGCCCTTACAACATAGAATAGATCTATAACATAAAATAAAACTAATACCTAACACAGAAAGATCTAGAGGCTCTAACTTATGACTGTCAGGCCACTTTTCCAATTTTTTCCTGATTTCTAAAAACTTCAAAATCGTGCATCTAGATGTTATAGATCCTTGATCTAACAACCCAGATCACTAAAGGACATCTTATAACACAACTTTAACTAATAAACAGAAACATCTAACATCAGATCATAAAATTTTTAAGATTTAGGGTTTATACCTCTTTAGTGCTTTGATCTTAAATCTGATCATCATGATCTCATCTTGAATAGCTATAGATCAATCTAAGAATTGAATCACTAAAGAATTTCGTGGGTCTAGAGAGAAGGTGGCATGGTTGAGTGTTTGTGGACAAATGAAGCTAGATAATGAATTTCTCTCTCTTCAATTATTTATATAATTGGATGCAATACGTATGGCTGTGATATATGGTTGATCTCTGGATTTTTAAGGCACATGGGCTGATCTAGGTTGGCCACCAACTACAAATATGGCAATAATTGCAAGCTACTTTTAATAATATACAAAGGGTAATTTAGTCATTTGCTTTCTAAATTTAATGGCATATTATACATTGGCTACAACCATTAGGGTTTCACCCTTAGGGTTTATATGACGCCCCCAAAATAGGTATAAATCACACTTCTTGGGTCGCCACATACATGGTATATAAATCAAATACAAACTTAATTATACAAATGTCGTGTACAATACGACAAAACATAGCTGAGAGTTTAAAAAAGAATATTGTCTTCTAGACAATATCCACTCTCAATGGAGTCCTCATTACAATTATTATCACACTATTTCACAGAATAGTGAGGACTACTAAAGCCACTTATCCTGGACCATCACTCCATTTCCCGACTCGTCCCAGCTGTATTCTCATTTCCTGAAGAGAACAATGAAAGAAAAGGGTGACCTCAACTAGCCCAGTAAGAAATATTATGACTAAGATAATGTAGAATAAATTATCATTAGCCTTCAACAGTATAACAACTGATAGAATATAATAGACAACAAGTTTTAGATCAACAACTGCAGCGGAATAAGCAATCCATTAGAAGTGTCAAGTAGACCATAAAATCTACTATCTTCTATGATTTTAAAAGTTTTTCATCAACTTTATCGCTGAGACTCAGCTTAATAAATAAAATCAAATCATCCATGCACCACAGCCAAGGATATTCATGTAATCATCAATGGTTATGATTATACCAAATAATTCCTGGTCATAATCATACCAACAAATGTCCATCAATGAACTACAGGCCAATGAGGATTTTCACCACATCATTTGTCACATTACGGTAATGATTATACCGAATAATCTTTGGTCATAATCATACAAATTCCATCTATGCACGTAAGCCAAAGATGACTTTCATCACAATATAAGCATGAGGATGATGACAATGACATAATAATTCAATAAAACAAGTTCAAGGATAGTTTTAAGGATTTATAATTTAATTTATCCAGAAATCAATAACGTCTAAATTGTCAACATTATACTGCTTTGTAGAGTAAAATTCAAGATTAATATTCATGTACCAAAAATAATTTGGACAAAAAATGAAATATATTTTTCGGGTGAATAGTACTTCGAGAATAGTACCTCGTGAATAGTACCCTGACGCGAAAAGTGTCCCGAATACCCAAGTGAATGATACTAGAGTGAATAGTAATTGGGTGAATAGTAAACTGTGAATAGTAACTCGTGAATAGTACTTCGACACAAAAAGTACCCCGAATACCCGAGTGAATAATACTAGAGTGACTAGTAACTGGGTGAATAGTAACCCGTGAATAGTAACTCGTAAAAAATACCAAAGAAAATGATATTCCATGACGAGTACAAAAGAAATGATATCTCATATGAGTATAATAACATATAGGAAACTGCAAATAGATTTTCACCCGCCATGCGGTAATCCACGTAGACAGATCATTTCCACAATTTAATAAAGAATGAATGTGAATGATCATTCACCATGCATGTGGTAATCCACATAGACAGGTTATTCCAACAGAATAATAAAGAATGGAATAACATAAGAATTCACCAGGCATGCGATAGACTGCACAGACATGTTATTCCAATAGAATAATAAATAATGGAACCAGATCATGCGTAATACGCACAGACAGGATATTCCAACAAAATAATAAAGAATCGAACCAGGTCATGCATAATCCGCACAGACAGGATATTCCAACAGAATAATAAAGAATGGAATAATAGAAGAATTTCACCAAGTATGCGGTACTTCGCATAGACAGGTTATTCCAACATAATAATAAAGAATAGAATAATAGAAGAATTTCACCATGTATGCGGTACTTCGCATAGACAGGTTATTCCAACATAATAATAAAGAATGAAATAACAGAATCTCTCTTCATGAATACGAAAGAAATAATACCCCTTACCTCAAAAGAAGACTAGATACTGAAATAGTGAGGTAACAGACTTCTCTTCTTCTTTCTCTCTATAATAATTGCTCTATAGCTTAAGTGAATTGGTGAGAAATGAAGGAAGAATTAACTTCTATTTATAGGAAAATATAGTTTCGATAATTTCACATTTTGGGGCTCAAAATATTAAAGTATAATACATTCCTCTTTTTCTTTATTTTTAATTTAGTCCTGCAAGTATTATCAAACTTGCACCATCTCCCCTAATAGTAAATCATGTGAATCAATAGTTCAAGACATGTGAAAATACGAATTACAGTATAGTACCTCCATCTATACCTCCAATTTTAACTTAGTCATGCAAGTATTATCAATCTTGCACCAACTCCCCTAATAGTAAATCATGTTAATCAATAGTATACACATGTGAACACATAGTTATAAGCATGTGAATTTATAACAATTAATTGCTCATTTATCCGGTTAATTACCCGATTAGTCAATATAACCTCCAAACAACAATTACTATCGAAATAAATGTTGATTTCCACTAACACTAATAATTCTCACACAATGGAACTATAAATTTCATCTTTAATCAACACGAACTTATTCATCATTAATATTATAATTCACAATATTTAACAACCAAGTCGTTCCCAGGAAAATGGGGGCTTTCTGATAAGGATTTCTCCCTATTGGCACGCAATTAGATTATCTAAACTCTCCTTGACAGAACATCTAGACATTGTCAATATTGCAAATAATAATATGAATAACTTTGTCGTCTCAATTATTTATTTAATAATATAACATATTATGTAGATGATACTAAGACACTAATTGAATCAATAATATGAGAGATATGATGCATCAAATACTATAGCAATAATTGAGTATAACTGAGTGACTTCTCACAGAAGCATCAATAATCAAAGATATTGTACAATACAGTGGGCTACTATGCAACCACGCGTATTACCATACTTTTATCACCGATTATTTTATGACAACTTGTTTACTTTGAAAAATTTTCACATATCACCCTTAACTTTAATCTTTTATCAATTTAACCATTTACTAAATAGAATAATTGTAAGAAAATTGAATACTTTCATTTCATAAAATTCGGGGTCTTACAATCTCCCCTCCTTATTAAATTTTGCCCTCAAAATTTACGTATGTACCTGATATTCGAAGAAATGAGAATACCTTGCTTTCTTTTCGGATTATACCTTCCCGGTTATTCCCTCTCTATAATGATTTTCCCATTTCTCATCTCATGTATTTCAGATATCACTCTCGAATATAGTTTCAAAACAAGGGTTAATTGACATGCAACATATTATTCCTAAACTCTGACTGACCAATTAAATATCAAATAAACAAAGATAGGTCATACTAGAGAAGGAATTCCCCGTCTCTCCCCTACTAGTTCTTGTCTCACATCTCAGCCAGGGATCATATCCCTAAGTTTTGATACCAACTGCGATGACCCCAAAATAGGTATACATCACCCCTCTTGGGTCGCCACATACATGGTACATAAATCAAATACAAACTTAATTATACAACTGTCGTGTACAATACGACAAAACATTGCTGAGAGTTTAAACAATAACATTGCCTTCTAGACAATATCCACTCTCAATGGAGTCCTCATTACAATTATTATCACACTATTTCACAGGATAGTGAGGACTACTAAAGCCACTTATCCTGGACCATCACTCCATTTCCCGACCCGTCCCAGCAATATTCTCATTTCCTTAAGATAACAATGAAAGAAAAGGGTTAGCTCAACTAGCCCAGTAAGAAATAATATTACTAAGATAATGTAGAATAAATTATCTTTAGCCTTCAATAGTATAACAACTGATAGAATATAATAGACAACAAGTTTTAGATCAACAACTGCAGCGGAATAAGCAATCCATTAGAAGAGTCAAGTAGACCATAAAATCTACCATCTTCTATGATTTTAAAAGTTTTTCATCAACTTTATCGCTGAGACTCAGCTTAATAAATAAAATCAAATCATCCCTATACCAAGGCCAAGGATATTCATGTAATCATCAATGGTCATGATTATACCGAATAATCCCTGGTCATAATAATACCGACAAATGTCCATCAATGAACTACAGGCCAATGAGGACTTTCACCACATCATTAGTCACATTACGGTCATGATTATACCAAATAATCCCTGGTCATAATCATACCAAGTCCATCTATGCACATAAGCCAAAGATGACTTTTATCACAATATAAAAATGAGGATGATGACAATGACATAATAATTCAATAAAACAAGTTCAATGATAATTTTAAAGATTTATAATTTAATTTATCCAGAAATCAATAACGTCCAAATTGTCAACATGATACTGCTTTGTAGAGTAAAATTCAAGAATAATATTCATGTACCAAAAATAATTTGGACAGAAAAGAAATATATTTTTCGGGTAAATAGTACCCCGTGAATAGTACTTTGGGAATAGTACCCCGACACAAAAAGTATCCCGAATACCTGAGTGAATGATACTAGAGTGAATAGTAATTAGGTGAATAGTAAATTATGAATAGTACTTCGGTACGAAAAGTGCTCCGAATACCCGAGTGAATAATACTAGAGTGAATTGTAACAGGGTGAATAGTAACTCGTGAATAGTAACTCGTAAAAAATACTAAAGAAAATGATATTCCATGACGAGTACAAAAGAAATGATATCTCATACGAGTATAATAGAATATAGGAAACTGCAAATGGATTTTCACCTGCCATACGGTAATCCACGTAGACAAATCATTTCCATAATTTAATAAAGAATGAATACGAAGGATCATTCACCATGCATGTGATAATCCACACAGACAGGTTATTCCAACAAAATAATAAAGAATGGAATAACAGAAGAATTCATCAGGCATGCGATAGACAGCACATACAGGTTATTTCAACAGAATAATAAATAATGGAACAAGGTCATGCATAATACGCACAGACAAGATATTCCAACAAAATAAATTTTTGAGAAAATTAATTTTTTTTCTAGGATTTCCAATTTAGGTCTTAAAATAGAAATTTAATATTTGTAAATTATAATTAGGATTCTATATTTATACTAAGATTTCCTAATCATAAATTCAAGCTTCCTAATTAGGATTAATTTATCCTAATTAAAATGGCTAATTTAGCAATTAGGTCCATCATTGTACATTAGGGTTCCTAACGAATAATAAGGGTTTCAAACTTTAAAATTAAGATTTCTAATTTACAAATTAGGGTTATCCTTAATTAGATTTGTAATTAATACACAAAAGCTTTATACATAGCATTTAAATTTTCAAAATAGTGTTTTCTAATTTTGAATTAGGATTTTGGATTCCCGGAACTAAAATTAGGGTTTCTAGAGCCGGTTTTAGGGTTTCTTATCATTCGCTAGGGTTTCTAACTGAACGTCGATGTTCTTAAAATATACTTAGGGTTTAACACTGATATAATTTATCTGGTCAACCCTTGACCCTTAACCACATTCTGATCACATATACAACCATATACACATAATATATACACTTATACCCTTAATCCTGATTAATTCACCACCAAAATAAATTAAATTCATAAAAATCCTTTCCATAAATGTCAAATCCATTCACTTATTTTCTGTCTAGGTTTATTATTCAACCTTTAGTCCATTATTTAAGATTTAATTAATTTTCTAAATTCTCGGGTCATCACAGTATCTTTGCAGCTTAGACCAGAGGCCATATTACTTTAGATATTTTGGGAGTGCTCATTTGTTAAAAATCATATTTGCTCTACGATTCTGCCTTGGCGTTGTGAGAACTTCTTTTGAAGCTTTAGTTCTGCACTCTACGATTTTATCTTTGGTTGTGCAGACACTACAATTTTGAGAGCAGATGTCGACACTCTATGATCTCCTTCCTTGAGCTTGCTATCTTCATATGATCTGGCTCGACTATGATATTTGCCTCTTATATGATCAGTAGACTCTATGACTCCTAATGTGTTCTATGATTCTTGACTTCGCTTCGGCATATGCTCGGTCGGTTCTTAGACATGTTGTCTCTACGATTCTAAACATGACATCCTCAACAGACTATGACTTCGAGAATGTTCTTCTTGACACACTACGATCATTCCTCGTCTCTCCTGGCAGTCTATGAACTCCGAGATCTACTATCTTGCAGACTATGATTCTGCCTTAATAGCTCTCGAGTTTTCTTTGACTCTCCTTGCAGACTACGATTTCTGGTGCAGTGCTCGACGATCAGAAAAGCCTATCTATTACATTATAAGATAAACCTAACAAGCCTGATCGTTCTATATTTATATTCCTTGTACATCATTTCTTTTAAGGACTTTACAAAGATGTTTTTTGCTTATGTAGGATCAACCTAACATATTTGATCAATTCATTCTAAGTCCTTGTACATATGTTCCTATTATCTATCAAAGGACTTTACAACTTTTCTTAATACAAGCATACTTTCATATTCATTCATTTATATCATAATCAAATCATACATAAATGCTTATTCCTAACAATCTCCCCGTATTTTATTATAACAAAAACAATAAGTGCATATGCATGATATGAATGAATCTTATATACATTGAGCAGCTGTATTTCTAAAACATATAATTATGAATATCATTGATAATAATATGGAATTACGTAAACTTATGACGCTTAACATCCTGGTTCTAGAACATACTTAACTAGATAGAGATGTGCCTTTTTGGCTTCATAAGTGTTTCCAGGATGTGTGTTGATTAGCTACTTTTCTTCTTAATCTTTTTACTCTTGCTCCCCCTGGAATGTTGACTTCATTTATTTTCTTTGCTCCCCCTCAGGCTCATGATCTTTTCTGTATTTGGCTCCCACTCAAACTCTTTATTCATAGGATCATCATCCTCTTGCTCCCCCTTAGATGATGATTCTACTTCTGCAGCTGTTGTCTTCTTCTTTGCCTTTCTCTTGGCCTTCTTGTTTTCTTTTCTTCTACTCTCCTTACCAACCTCAATCTTGAGTTCTTTTTGGCTCAGCTCAAGTTATAGAGAGAAAGACTAATTTAAATTGTCAATCTTGTCAAAGAGGGCTTGGATTTTCTCTTCATTGGCCCTTTGTGCTCGTAGATCTTCTGCTTTCTGTTTATTTATAGCCTTTAGATAAATTTGATCTCTCTCTTTGATTTTGAGAGATATATCAGACATTGTGGCTTGGAGATTGTGTTAAATCGCATTATCTATTGCTTCTATCAACATCTTTGCCTCTTCAGAGATGATGGATATCTTTCCAACCAACTCATTAGAATTCTTCACTAACTCATCCTCCATACACTACTACAAAACACTAAATAGACAACGCTTAAAAGACAACATTTTTTATAAAAACATTGTGGTATTTTTTTCACAACGTTTTAAAAAAAACGTTGTAAATATATATACAAAAACGTTATCTATTTAAAAGGACATTTTTTTTAGTTTTAAATAGATAACGTTTTTTTAAAAAAATGTTATCTATGTAAGAAAACACGGAGCAAAAAACTTCACTTAAATAAAAACACGGAGATCATACTTAAGTTTTCCTCTTGCCGTCTTTTGCTCAGAAAACTAAAACCCTAGTTTCTCTCTCTGCGCATTGACGAAAATGGCAGTACAATCATTTCCTTCTCACTTACTACATTTACCGGTTCACTCTCTGTCTCCTTCGTCTCACTACATCCTCTTCACCGGTTATTCCTTGTTCCAGTCAACGTGGCCTTCGTATCTTTTCTCCTTATAGAAGAGCAATTCATCTCTATATCCAGTCTCGATTAAACTATCTCATAAAATAAATTGCTGGACTAAATCGACGCAGGAGAGCGAGCCGAAGACTCAAGCAAGTGACGGTGATGATGAGTCCGGAGATGATCTTAAAGTTGAGCTATATCAGAACTCTGTTGATGCCGGCCGTTCGAATGTTTTGAATGGTTCGCAGAGGATTGTAGCCTCTTCGACTAGTTCTCTGAATCGTATTTTTTCCCTCTCATTTCTCTTTGATTTGTCTATTTTATGTTGCTTTGAAATGTGAATCTATGTTTCCCGTATGCATTATCGGATTAATTAATTACTATAGGTCATTTTGAAATTAACTTGTTTTATTTGCTCAAATTATCATCGGAATGAAGTACAATTATCTCTCGGCACACAATACAATACATCACATCCTGACGCAACATCTTCCCTGATGATATATATCAGCTTTAGTCGTATCATCAGTCATGCCTTATCTATTATAGTTACATTTGACCAAGTATTTATTTGAATTTAATTGTTTTTTTTTGCATTAATGTTTTTGGCAATATTAGTTGTTCAATTACATGTTAAAAGTTGTTGATTGTTATTATATTATTTGTTTTTTTACACCTTGGCCTTAGATGTTGATTGTTATTAATTTTGGAATTTGATTATCTAGTACTTAAGCTTTTGCCTAGTTCAGAGGAAGCATATTAATTAAGCTTATTACTGACTCTTTTAATGTGTCATGTTTGTAGGATGCATAATGGAATCTGATCGGACATCGTGTTCTGGGAGTTCAGATCAAAGCGCCTGCTCTTCACAGAAGCGATCTAGAATAGGAGGATTTGGAGGTGCCCTTTTTGATCTTAACATGCCTGCAGAATTAGTTGAAAGAAATTGAACTTAAAGTAGGTTATTGTTTGACACAAATGTAAAGCTCTAACTGAAGAGCTGCTCTTATCTTTTTTCTTACAATGATGAATAGTGGATGAAACAACAAATGTTTCACCTGTGAGGTAGGGCTAGAGTATTTTCTTGTAGTGGATGAAATAGAAAATATTTCACCTGTGAGGTAGCCATTAGTTTCACCAATTGACCCATTACCCGTTCACAAACTGTTACTGCTCAGGTATGAAAAGTTGTTGTTTCTTATTTATGTATGTTTGGTTCGCATTACTACCTATTCTTCATATTTTTGACTACTTGAGCATGTAAAGTTTTGAGAATCTTAGTTTCTTGTTTTCCGATATATGGTCTGTAACTTATACATGGGTCTGCAATGTTGCTATGCAAGTTCATTTTTTTCTTGATCATTTAGTTAGAACCTTATGTTCGACGAATCAGATTTGTTGTTATATGTACTCACTGACATTCTTCTTTGCAAATTTCGGACCCAATGCCACCACTTTTGTTATGCCTGCTAAGATCTTCCCAGCCAGATTGAGGTCAAATTGTCATGGCATATCAGCTGCATCAGGAAAGCTAGGAGTAATGGTGGGTGCTTTTGGGTTCTTATATTTGGCTCAGAACAAAGACAAAGTCAAGGCAGATTGCGGGGAAATCTCTACAGGAGATATCAGGTGAAAATGAGGATCCAAGTGCAAATGCAAATGAAGCAGAAGTTTAGTGTGATCAGCTACGTACTAGTTAAACAACAGATAATGTGCAGCATGATTCTCTTATTCTAGATTCTTAGCTTAGTATTATCAGCCTGCAAGGGAGCAGCTCTTGTGGTCCATTGATTTGAACTTGGGGTTATATGTTTCTCGTAGTTTGTTTGACACTGAAACCCAACATCTGGATCTCCATCCTCCGTCGATGTGAACTATGAGTGGCACCAGTTTTTTGGGGACCGCAACAGGTTTGCAGTTGGGTTGCTGTGGCTTCCTATGGTTTTAATTTACCTCATGGATATATAGATTTGGTACTCGATTTACTCCTCGTTTGTTGGGATAGGAGTTTGAGCTTGTTGGAGCTTCTCCAAAAGATTTAGTTGTTATGATAAAGAACCATTGTTCCAATGGTACTGCACTGGAAGGTAAAACAATCATATTGTTCAAATTTTTGCTGCATTTCCTTCTTATTTTTTCTGGGAGAAAATTATTTAAGATACTTGACATCTCTGGCTATTTATTGTGATTGCAGGCTTGGGATTCAATATTGATGAGATAAGTACAAGCATGGAACGAAATGTATGAAGCAAAAAAGTGGCAAACTGGTGTTCCCTCTTTCCGACTAGAACCATTACTTCGTAGACGAGCTTCAAAGTTTTATCATGCCACAATTTGGGCAGAACTATGTATGCTATATAGCAAACAATATGCTATGTAGCAAACAATTTGGGCAGAACAATTTAGGCATAACTATGTAGCATAAAGAAAATTAAAGCTTCGTTGATTTTTGTCAGGTGTACAAAGTAGCAACTGCTTCAAAAGATAGGACCCTGAGGTTGTGGAAGGTAATAATATGCTCTTACTACTCTTAAAGTTAGATTAAGATTTTCTAATAAGAAGACTACAATTATCTAATTAAGTACATGTCTCCTAAGAAGTTTGATTCAGAGGAGTCCCAAGATCATCCTACAAAGATTGGAGCTTTTAGAACACTGCGTGGGCATAGTGCTTCTGTACAAAGCATTGCAGGACAGACATCTGGAGACATGGTCTTGCATCTTCTTCTTCCCCTTATTATTATTATTATTATTATTATTATTATTATTTTAAGTTGTGAATTTTACAATTTTATCAGAAATTAAGCTTCATTGGATAATTATCCTTATGCGCATGCTTCATTTCATCACATATTCTCAGGTGTGCTCTGGTTCTTGGGATTGTAGAATCAACTTATGGTAGACAAAGAGGTCTGATACAGGAGGTGATTTATTTTCAATTAAGAAGAGGAAAAAGGATGGTGAAGATGAAGAATCTCAATCGGAGGTATTACATTCAAATGTTCTTTGATTTAGAATTCATATATTTGTTAACTTGAACATATTTGTGGCATACGAGGCCAAAATTAAGTTTTTGACAGATGGTCAATTTATAAAGAATGTGAATCCTTCACCAAAAATGATTTTAGGAAATAATATAATGTTATTTTCTAATTGTGTCTAACTTTTAGTAGAAGGGGCTTTGGTTAGAGATATAAGAACTTTTGTCATTACAATATCTTATTACTTGTGACAGGCCAATGAATAAAACTACAGGGATGCACTCCAAGGATGATGATCTTGATTTGGCTAAGTTTTCACAGTATGTTGATTATACACTAGTTAGGGTCATCAAAGAGTAGATTTTATTTTAATCAGGCAGTCTAACTGGTAAAATACAATGTAATATTTTGTGTATGTAGTAATTTGAAACTATAAACGAATGGTATTATTGGGATGTATTTTGAATGGTTGATATATTTTGGCTATATATCAATGCATTAGCATATTGTAGGTGCATTGGTAATATAGGTGAACTACAACTTTTTTTTCTTTTTTTTATCTACAACATTTAAAAAATGTTGTGTAAATGTGCCTAAACGTTGTCTGATATACTAAACAACAACATTTTTATCTAAAAAACGTTGTGGAATCATACCTTCTACAACGTTTTTAAGCATCTGTTAATTTTTTGAAAATAAATCTACAACGTTTTTTTCTTAAAAAAATGTTGTATTGTGCTTAACTACAACATTTTAAAAACGTTGTGTAAGGGTGTCAAATAGACAACACCCTTAACCACGATATTTTTTTGACAGAAACCACAACATTTTTTCACGTTGTCTATTTACTGTTTTGTAGTAGTGATAGGTGTTGGTCATTTGATTTGGTAGCTTCTTGTTGATCACTAGACTGGACTCCACAATTTCCATTCTTGAACAAATTTTTGAAAGCAGTGTGAATCTGATAAATCGTTGAGTGTCAATCATTATTGGAGGATGAAGGAATATCATATAACTATTTTTGGGGTGAGGGAAGCTTCTCATCCTGAACTTGATTATTTTGGTTATAAACTCCTTTACTCTTGGAAAGTTTTGAGATACCAGCTCCAAGTTCAGAAATATTGAGTAACACCAGCTAAAGTAGCTCTCATCTTTATCAGTATGCGCTTTTAACCAAGGCATCCACTCATCTGTAGTCGTTCTTACAACCCGGATTTGTTCATTCCCATAACTTATCCATCTTGCTGCTGGTTCAACTGGTGGTTCATCAAAAACTTCCACCACTATTCTTCTGCTAGTTCTTGCCGGAGAGAAAACAGGATAGTCTGTTGTTTCCTCTAATTTCTTATTTATAGAACTTGAATCTTTCTCCATTTCTTCACATTCTGAGCTTGTATCATGCTGACTTCTTTCATCTGATTCACCAGAGAATTCTTCATGCTGGTTTTCATCATTAGTGCCTTCTTCAGCATCTTCTCCCTCGTAGTCTGACTTATCATCACTGACTTCAATGATTGCAGTAGAGTGTTCACCTTGCTTCCTTACGATAGATTTAGCCAGTAGTCTGATGCTCTTTCTTCTCCTTGGAGGTTCAGCTATAGGAGAGGCAGACATTTCCTCTTCTTCAGAATATGAAGCCTCTGAATCATCAGATAAGCTTTCTTGATATTTATCATCAGTAGAGGCAGGTCCTTTTTCAGACTCAACATCTTTGGAGATTGTTGGAGCATTTATAATATGAGGTGCAGTTATGTCAACTTGTAACCTTTCTTCGTCATCAGAGTGGATGCTCTGAGAGTTAGCCATAGGGCTTGCATATTCTTCTTAACCATCGGAGTTGGCTATTTCTTTCATAGAATCAACTCTTTCTTCATTACTGAACTTGGTCCTTGAGGGTTCAATATTAGAGCTTTTAGTTTCCTTCCCATCTTCTGACTATGCGTCCTCTTCTTTGTTAGATGGATTTTCATGGGGAACTGGAACCGATTTCCATCGCATTTGCTTTCTTTATGGGTGGCTCTTGAAGTAGCCTGTTACTCCTTCTACTTTTTGGGGTATCAGCAGTTGAGACCTTTTCTTCTCCTTCTTCCTTGTTGTCAGTGGACAGACTTCTTGGTGGAGCCTTTATTTTCTTCACACCATTAGACTTCTTCTTTGTTGGTGTGGCTTCTACCGGTACAGAGTCATCAGATTGATAACTTTCCACTTCTTGTGGCTTCCTCTTCTTGACAGAGACCTTGCTGCTGCTCCCAGTTGTTATTAGCCTCTTGTTTTCCTTAGGATTTTTCTTCTAGATTATAAACAGTTGCGGGGACATCACTTTATGAATGTTCAGTGGTTCTCCCTCATCATCCTTTATCTTGTTTCCCAATTTCTTCTTCAGCACAATACTCAACAGTCTTCCATGAAAAACCTTTGTCAGGGGTTTATCTGTAGACTTCTTCATCTCAGCCTTCTCCACCCATTTGGTCAGCCAATCGATTAGTAGGGCTCCAAAGTTCATCTACTGCTTCATGATGATTGCATTCATGACTCTCAGTTGTAGATCACTTACAGTATCATGTGCGGTGTCTTTGCATAAGATACATTTTCCTGTAATCTCTGCAATAAATTCAAATTCTTCAGGAAACTCCTTCTTCTTTATATCCTTCATATTTACGTTCCTTTTGTAACGCATTAACCTCTTTCCTTCTTCAATGTTAACTTCGTTGAGGTTTATCAGACATTGGTTGGGAAACCCAAGACATTGGTTAATGTCTGATGTCCTTATCTTCTAACTTGCTCCTTTGACCTTTGTGGACAAAAACCCAGAACTTATTGTTGCATTGGAATAGAATTGCTTCACTATCTCGGTATAGACTATGGTGTTAGCCTCGAAGCACTCATAAAATCCAGCATTCTTTACAAGCTCAAGTATATCCTTGAACTTCATTTCTGATCTTTCGAACTCCTTAAAACCGAGTTGGATTCTGGTTATAATACGTCATTCTTCCATTTTGAGGGTTCAAAATATATGGGTATTTGGTTTCAGACCTCTTATGAGAGATAGTTGAATGCGATTTGGGAGAAGCTTGAGGTTTGATGTATTCAGGCGTTGAAGAGGATTATAGGGTTTAAAAAAGGGAGGAATAGAGGTTCGATAGCTTCTGGTAACTTTATGAAGATTTTGAATTTGTCTTTATGACAGTCCCTTCTGACTTTGCATAGGCTGTGATATGTCAGCCATTCATTGGTTGCACGATGCCCAGTAAGAAGTTACAACTGTGAGACCCCGAATTTTATGAAATGAAAGTATCCACGTTTCTTATAATTGTTCTATTTAGTAAATGGTTAAATTGATAAAAGGTTAAATTTAAGGGTGATATTTGAAAATTTTCTAAGTAAACAAGTTGTCATAAAATAATCGGTGATAAAAGTATAGTAATACGATTGGTTGCATAGTAGCACACAGTATTATACAGTATCTTTGATTATTGATGCTTACGTGAGAAGCTAATCAATTTTATTCAATTATTGTCATAATATTTTATATTATTAAATCAATAATTGAGATGACACAGTTATTCATATTATTATTTGCAATATTGACAATGTCTAAAAGTTCTGTCAATGAGAAGTTAGGTCATCTAATTGCGCGCCAATAGGGAGAAATCCTTATCGGAAAGCCCCCTCTTTCCTAGGAACGACCTGGTTGTTAAATATTGTGAATTATAGTATTAATGATGAATAAGTTTGTGTTGATTAAAGATGAAATTGATAGTTCCATTGTGTTGGAATTATTAGTGTTAGCAAAAATTGATATTTATTTCGATAATAATTGATGTCTGGAGGTTATATTGACCAATCGGGTAATTAATTGCTATTAATTCACATGATTATAACTATTTGTTCACATGTGTGTACTATTGATTCACATTCATTTACTATTAGGGGAGTTGGTTCAAGATTGATAATACTTACATGACTAAGTTAAAAATTGAGGTATAGATGGAGGTACTATACTGTAATTCGTATTTTCACATTATTAGAACTATTGAGTCACATGATTTACTATTAGGGGGGGGGTGGTGCAAGTTTGATAATACTTGTAGGACTAAATTAAAAATGAAGGAAAAGAGGAAGGTATTATACTGTAATATTTTGAGCCCCAAAACATGCAATTATCGAAACTATATTTTCCTATAAATAGAAGCTCATTCCTTCATTATTTTTCACCAATTCACTAAAGCTATAGAGCAATTATTATAGAGAGAAATTATAGAGAGAAAGAAGAAGAGAAGTCTGCTACATCACTATTCCAGTATCCAGTATTCTATTGAAGTATGGGGTATTATTCTTTCGTATTCATGAAGTGAGTTATTTTTTAATCAATACTCATAAGGGTTGGTATTCCATTATTTATTATTATGTTGGAATAACCTGTCTATGCGAAGTAACGCATACATGGCGAAATTATTCTGTTATTCCATTCTTTATTATTCTATTGGAATAACCTGTCTGTGCGGTCTATCGCATGCCTGGTGAATTCTGTTGTTATTCCATTCTTTATTATTCTATTGGAATAACCTGTCTGTGCGGTCTATCGCATACCTGGTGAATTCTGTTGTTATTCCATTCTTTATTATTCTGTTGGAATATCTTGTCTGTGCAAATTACGCATGACATGGTTTCGTTCTTTATTTTTCTGTTGGAATATTTTGTTTGTGCGGATTACGCATGACCTGGTTCAATTCTTTATTATTCTGTTGGAATAACCTGTCAATGTGGATTACCGCATGCATGGTGAATTCTTATGTTATTTCATTCATTATTATTCTATTGAAATAACCTATCTATATAGATTACATCATGCATGGGGAATGATCCTTCGTATTCATTCTTTATTAAATTGTAGAAATGATCTGTGTACGTGGATTACCGCATGGTGGGTGAAAATTCATTTGCAGTTTCGTATATTCTATTATACTCATTTGGAATATCATTTCTTTTGTACTCGTCATAAAATATCATTTTCTTTGATATTTTTATGTTATGAGTTACTATTCATAGGTTACTATTCACCCAGTTACTATTCACTTTTGTATTATTCACTCGGGTATTCGGGGCACTTTTTGTGCCAGAGTACTATTCATGAATTATTATTCACAGGTTACTATTAACCCGATTACTATTCACTCTAGTATCATTCACTCAGGTATTTGGGGTACTTTTCTTGTCAAGGTACTATTCATAGGGTACTATTCCCGAAGTACTATTTACAGGGTACTATTTACCCAAAAAATATATTTCTTTTCTGTCAAAATTATTTTTGGTACATGAATATTATTCTTGAATTTAACTCTACAAAGCAGCATCATGTTGACAATTTGGACGTTATTAATTTCTAGATAAATTAGATTATAAATCTTTAAAATTTATCCTTGAACTTGTTTTATTGAATTATTATGTCATTGTCATCATTCTCATGCTTATATTGTGATGAAAGTCATCTTTGGCTTACATGCATAGATGGACTTGGTATGATTATGACTAGGGATTATTCGGTATAATCATGACCGTAATGTAACGAATGATGTGGTAAAAGTCCTCATTGGCCCGTAGTGCATTATTGGACAGTTATGGGTATGATTATGACTAGGAATTATTCAGTATAGTCACGACCATCGATGATTACATGAATATCCTTGGCCCGTAGTGCAGGGATGATTCGATGATGTGGTTTATTTATTAAGCTGAGTCTCAGCGATAAAGTTGATGAAAAACTTTTAAATCATAGAAGATAGTAGATTTTATGCTCTACTTGACTCTTCTAATTGATTGCTTATTTTCGCTGCAGTTGTTGATCTAAAACTTGTTGTCTATTGTATTCTATCAGTTGTTAAACTGTTGAAAACTATGGATAATTTATTCTAAATTATCTTAGTCATAATATTTCTTACTAGGCTAGTTGAGCTCACCCTTTCTTTCATTGTTCTCTTCGGGAAATGAGAATATAGCTAGGACGAGTCGGGGAATGGAGTGATAGTCCAGGATAAATGGCTTCAGTAGTCCTCACTATTCTACAGAATAGTGTGATAATAATTATAATGAGGACACCATTGAGTGTGGATATTGTCTAGATGACAATATTCTTGTTTAAACTCTCAGCTATATTTTGTCGTATTTTACACGTCTGTTGTATAATTAAGTTGTATTTGAATTTATGTACCATGTATTTGGCGACTCAAGATGGGTGATGTATACCTATTTTGGGGGTGTCACAGTTGGTATCAGAGCTTAGAGATATGATCCCTGGCTAAGATTTGAGACTAGAACTAGGAGGTGAGAGACAGGTAATTCCTTCGCTAGTATGACCTACCTAAGTTTATTTGTTATTTAATTGTTTGGTTAGAATATAGGGATAATATGTGGCGTGTCAATTAACCCTTATTTTAAAACTATATTCTATAATGATATTTGAAATACAAGAGATGAGAAATGGGAAAATCATGACAGAGAAGAAATAATTGGGAAGGTACAAAATGAAAAAAAGCAAGGTATTCTCATCTCTTCGAACTACCAGGTACTTAAATTTGGAGGGCAAAATTTTATAAGGATGGGAGATTGTGAGACCCCGAATTTTATGAAATGGAAGTATTCACTTTTTTATAATGATTTTATTTAGTAAATGATTAAATCGATAAAATGTTAAAGTTAAGGGTGATATTTGAAATTTTTTCAAAGTAAATAAGTTGTCATAAAATAATCGGTGATAAAAATATAGTAATACGGGTGGTTGCATAGTAGCACACGGTATTATACAGTATCTTTGATTATTGATGCTTACGTGAGAAATCACTCAATTTTATTCAATTATTGTCACAATATTTTATATTATTAAATCAATAATTGAGATAACACAATTATTCATATTAATATTTAAAATATTGACAATGTCTAGAAGTTCAGTCAAGGAGAGGTTATGTCATCTAATTGCACACCAATATGGAGAAATCCTTATCGGAAAGCCCCCTCATTCTTGGGAACGACTTGGTTGTTAAATATTATGAATTATAATATTAATGATGAATAAGTTCGTGTTGATTAAAGATGCAATTGATAGTTTCATTGTGTTGGAATTATTAGTGTTAGTGAACATCGACGTTTATTTCGATAATAATTGATGTCTGGAGGTTATATTGACCAATCGGGTAATTAACCAGATAAATGAGCAAACAATTGCTATTAATTCACATGTTTATAACAATTTGTTCACATGTGTATACTATTGATTCATATTCATTTACTATTAGGGGAGTTGGTTCAAGATTGATAATACTTATATGACTAAGTTAAAAATGGAGGTATAGATGGAGGTACTATACCGTAATTCGTATTTTCAAATGATTAGAACTATTGAGTCACATGATTTACTATTGATTCACATGATTTACTATTAGGGGGGTGCAAATTTGATAATACTTGTACGACTAAATTAAAAATAAAGAAAAGAGGAAGGTATTATACTGTAATATTTTGAGCCCCAAAACATGCAATTATCGAAACTATATTTTCCTATAAATAGAAGCTCATTCCTTCATTATTTTTCACCAATTCACTAAAGCTATAGAGCAATTATTATAGAGAGAAATTATAGAGAGAAAGAAGAAGAGAAGTCTGCTACATCACTATTCCAGTATCCAGTCTTTTATTGAGGTAAGGGGTATAATTCTTTCATATTCATGAAGAGAGTTATTTTTTATTCAATACTCATAAGGGTTGCTATTCCATTCTTAATTATTATGTTGGAATAACCTGTCTATGCGAAGTACCGCATACATGGTGAAATTCTTCTGTTATTCCATTCTTTATTATTCTGTTGGAATAACCTATCTGTGCGGTCTATCGCATGCCTGGTGAATTCTGTTGTTATTCCATTCTTTATTATTCTGTTGGAATAACCTGTCTGTGCGGTCTACCGCATGCCTGGTGAATTCTGTTGTTATTCCATTCTTTATTATTCTGTTGGAATATCCTGTCTGTTCGGATTACGTATAACCTGGTTCTGTTCTTTATTATTCTGTTAGAATATCCTGTCTGTGCGGATTACGCATGACCTGGTTTCATTCTTTATTATTCTATTGGAATAACCTGTCCATGTGGATTACCGCATTCATGGTGAATTCTTCTGTTATTCCATTCTTTATTATTCTGTTGGAATAATCTGTCTATGTGGATTACCGCATGCATGGTGAATGATCCTTCATATTCATTCTTTATTAAATTGTGGAAATAATCTGTCTACGTGGATTACTGCATAGCGGGTTAAAATCCATTTGCAGTTTCGTATATTCTATTATACTCATCTAGAATATCATTTCTTTTGTAGTCGTCATGAAATATCATTTTCTTTGGTATTTTTTGTTACGAGTTACTATTCATGGGTTACTATTCACCCAGTTACTATTCACTTTAGTATTATTCACTCGGGTATTCGGGGCACTTTTTGTGCCAGAGTACTATTCACGAATTACTATTCTACGGGTTACTATTCACTCTAGTATCATTCACTCAGGTATTTGGGTACTTTTCATGTCGGGGTACTATTCTCGAAGTACTATTCACGGGGTATTATTTACCCAAAAATATATTTCTTTTCTGTCCAAATTATTTTTGGTACATGAATATTATTCTTGAATTTTACTCTACAAAGCAGTATCATATTTACAATTTGGACGTTATTGATTTCTGGATAAATTAGATTATAAATATTTAAAATTTATCCTTGAACTTGTTTTATTAAATTATTATGTCAGTGTCATGATCCTCATTCTTATATTGTGATGAAAGTCATCTTTGGCTTACGTGTATAGATGGACTTGGTATGATTATGACCAGGGATTATTTGGTATAATCATGATCGTAATGTGACGAATGATGTGGTGAAATTCGTCATTGGCCCGTAGTGCATTGATGGATAGTTATGGGTATGATTATGACCAGGGATTATTTGGTAGAGTCATGACCATTGATGATTACATGAATATCCTTGGCACGTAGTGCAGGGATGATTCGATGATGTGATTTATTTATTAAGCTGAGTCTCAGCGATAAAGTTGATGAAAAACTTTTTAAATCATAGAAGATAGTAGATTTTATGCTCTGCTTGACTCTTTTAATGGATTGCTTATTTTCGCTATAGTTGTTGATCTAAAACTTGTTGTCTATTGTATTCTATCAGTTGTTATACTATTGAAAGCTAAGGATAATTTATTTTGCATTATCTTAGTCATAATATATCTTACTGGGCTAGTTGAGCTCACCCTTCCTTTCATTGTTCTCTTTAGAAAATTAGAATATAGTTGGAACGAGTCGGGGAATGGAGTGATGGTCCAGGATAAATGGCTTTATTAGTCCTCACTATTCTACGAAATAATGTGATAATAATTATAATGAGGACACCATTGAGTGTGGATATTGTTTAGATGACAATATTCTTGTTTAAACTCTCAGCTATATTTTGTCGTATTGCACACGACTGTTGTATAATTAATTTGTATTTGAATTTGTGTACCATGTATTTGGCTAGTCAAAATTGGTGATGTATACCTGTTTTGGGGGCGTCACTACAACTCCCCATAAATTAAATAGTTTGAGCTTCCTTTTAAGAGAGAAGGCGTTTTACTGACTTGGATTGATCATTGACCTTTTCCAGTACGTAGAGTAGCTTGGTGAGGTAGCTATAGACTCTACATTTTTCTTTGTTGACTCGACGATCGTTTTCTAAAAGATACTTCAGTAGATGATTTAACACTAATCTTCACCATCAGCCAGGAGCATGCTTATCTCCTTCCTTTTGTTATGAATGCTCCACCATCACCCTCAGAAAGCGAAGCTATGGAGGATAAGGTTGCAAAGAGAGCAAATGCTAAAGCCCATCGGGATTTTGCCAATCGGAGGGAATTTTCCTATCTGGGCCAGTCTATGGAGGAGATATTTCAAATGCTGATTAATGAAGGAAGAATTACCTCCCTTCTACCTCCAATTAATCCCCGTTCGAGACGGTTCAACTTCGATGGAGTATATCAATATCATTCATATTCTCGCGGTCAAAGCACAGAAGAATTCTGGGCACTCCGCTATCTTATTCAAAATCTTATTGATAGCGGTGTCATGTTGCAGGCAGACAACGACACTGTAGAACTTGAGAGTGGGAATACATGTCCTACCAAATAGAAGGGATCAGTAGCAGTTATATCCGCTAAGGATGATGAGACTGTCAAACCATTTCCCATACAAACAATTCAACTCAAAGGAGCTGACAATCCTTTGAAAGTGGCTGCACCAGAGCCAATTTCTTTGCCTTTCAGACTACAATATCCAGTTGTCAGCTTACACAAAGTTCCATGGAATTATGAAGAAGCTGAAGGATCCACGTCTCATACTACTGCTACAGTGTCGAAGGAAAATCCATTGTATCTTCCTCAAAGGGTGATAAAACCTACCTTCAAAACAAAGGGGAAGATTCTCATAGAGAAGATTGAGAAATTCCTCCGCACTATGGGTCATAATGAAGCCAAGGTGGTTTTAATCTTAAGAGAAGCTCCACATAAGATATCAATACTGGACTTGGTTTTCTCTTTCGAGGATCACCGGAAGATCTTATAGATGGTTTTGGAAGAAGCCTACATACCAAAATTAATGAATATGGAAAACTTTTAACATATGGTTGATCACATTTTCAACAACAATGTGATATCCTTTATTGATGACGACATACTACCCGAAGGGACCGGTCATTGCAAGCCATTGCACATTGCAGTTTTGTCCTCCGAGTATATGCTAGCTGGAGTTTTGATAGATAGAGGTTTATCTCTAAATATATGCCTTTGTGCCACCTGGTGAAGATGAATGTTAATCTCAAATGGATCCAAAGCAGCCATACAGTTATCAAAGCTTTTGATGGATCCCAACAAAAATTCGTCGGAAAGATTGAGTTGCCAATTGAGATTGGTCCAAATACATTCAATGTATCCTTCCATGTCCTCATGATAGATTCAGGATACAACCGGCTATTGGGGAACCATGGATAAACATGGATGGAGCCGTTCCCTCCACATTACATCAACAACTCAAATACATTGTCAATAACAATCTAGTCACTGTCAACACTAAGCCGGAATGTCCTGAACAAGGAGATCTACCAATCATCAGCTTTAACTCAGAAGTTAAGCCGACCAGTTTTCATACCTTGGTAGTGAGTAACATACAATACCAACCTATTGGAGCACCACTTCCCGTACCCAAGATTTATGCTGAGGTTATGTCGGTCACTTAAGAAATGATGTCATTGGGTCATCAACCTGGAAAAGGTCTTGGTAAAAATTAGTAAGGTATTAATCACCCTATTCAAGTGTCCAGTCAAATTAGAATAGCCGAACTAGGCTATTCTGCCAGTTCCAGTCATAGGAATCCTCATAAGTATAAGCAGGTTGCTCAAGCTTCCACCAAACGACAATTTCTGACATCTGCACCGCATAAGCTGATACAGTCTCAAATAAAGGTGTCAGCCCATGTTATGGCTATGCTGTTTCCCAAACCAGTACCATTCAAAGAAAAAGAGGTGCTGATTCCTGATCCCGAAGAGGAAGAAAAGGAGCGGAAATGTAAACATGACATCGCCTTGATGATGTCAGGCATACGCATCATTGTCCATGATAAACATACAAACAGATATACCCCAGACGATGATTGCCCAGATGTCATGGTTATTGTAACGCCCCGAAATCCGGTCTATCTTCACACCCAGATTCCGTGCGTCACTAGTACATCATTCATCCAACATACATCATTATATACTGAAATATAACAACATACACTCTCAAAACCCAGGTTCTAAAAACCTTATAGCTTTTCTCATTCCAAATAATGATAATTACATTATTCTTTACATCTTGCACGAGTGACTTTTATCCGCCACCAAGGATACATAATCGTTCATTAAACTATTCTATAGTTTAATTCTCATCTTTCTACATTACAAGTCTTCACTTGATCTTCTCGCTCATTCACATTCTGAATGGCACTTCATCTGGATACCGAAAGCTTGATCTATACGGGATCTTTATGTTCTTCTAACATCGTTCGCTGAAAATGTTTTTCATTTAAAGCAAGTGTGAGCATTCAATTGCTCAGCAAGTCTTAGCAGTTGAATAAACAACTTCAAGAGTTTAACATTCCTTTGGAAATTCGATAACCGAACAAAGGTTATGAAGCAGCTTGAACAATAGGAATAATCTTGATTCCTATCATTTTAAAACATCAGTTATATCCACTTTGAAATACTTTCATTCTCTACTTTCTTTCATACACATCCTGTCTGGCTAGAATAAATAGCACAGACTTAATAATAACGGTTCATGTATAAACAGAACATTCTTTTATTGAACAGTTCAATCACAGAACAGTTCATATCATAGAAACACCAAAGTGTTCACATTGTGGCACAAGGCCTCATACATTCTACCACCTTGTACAAATATCACACATTCGCACATAGACAGAACTTCTCAAGTTCAACATCTGAGAAGTTTAAGAAACTAGCATTCATTTAAAATATGAATGAAGTTAGGAAACTTGCCTTACGCACAGCTACAGCTTACGCTGAACTGCTCATTCCATTCCCTATAACACATAAGGAAATAACACGTACACCAATTAGTCATATACTTGACTTACGCATTGGTTTACTTAACTTTACTTCTTAAGGTTCGCGTTCTTGCAATCTAAGTTTACGCGACCAACTTTCATTACCATTCTACAGCTTCATGACATACGGAGATGTCTTACTCAAAACGTTCATCATCTTTGATGATTAACATTCTTATCTTCTTCTTATAACTTCTCTAGGACTCAGCACACATCGCTTCTCTGCTGGTAGTCCATATGGTACTCTGAGTGGTTTCCCACAAACAACCAACAAACAAGTTCCCGTCTCATCTACACTGCCATCACAGTGAGTTAGATCGGTTGCCAGTTTCGTATCTACCTTCGCTCTCTGAAGGAATTGTTTAGCCCAGCTCCCATATGTCAACCATCAAAGGTTACGATTGTACCACAACCTAACTTTCTATTAACTTATACGAACTATTAAATATAATGTTCGTTAAGTCAATTTCTTATTCCTTATGGCTTTCTGGCAAGTAATTGCCATACCTCAGGATTCATTCTTATCCGATTCACATTCGTCTTTCATTAATCTCATTACCGTTCGATACGGCTTTCTTGATACCATTCGTATCTTACTTACTACATTCATTAACGTCTAAGTCATACAACCAGGGTATACTTAGCACGTTCGTCAAACGCGAATACGATTCACGAGAATCGTTTACGTATTCAACGTTCACGTTGCTCGTCTCTTAATCTCTCATTCAACCTTTACTCAAGGTTTTAATTACTTTCGATCGTTATCCATCCCATGAACCCCATGTTCATTATTCTTTCTTAATGTCGAAGCCATACTGATCGTTGTATGCTATGACCGATCGTTCATTGCAACAACGTTGCATTCACAGCATCTATACGCTTTACATTCATATCTCATTACCATGTCATAACATCAAAATGTTATACATTACTATCTTCCATCAACGTCTAAGGAATCACCATCATAGCAATCCCTCACGTTTAATTCATTGCGACTACGGTCCTCGGCTATCGGTCCCGTAACCCGTAATTACATTCTTTTAATCTCGTTCAATCTTTTCATTCGACCTTCATCAAAGGTTTAAAACACTCACTTAAGTGTTACATTAGTAAAACTACATGTTCGTATCACTTTCTTGCACATCCCCATTAATTGAACATTTAAAATCTCATTACTGGTTTTTTCCCTGTACCGGCGCTGCGGCGCCACTTCCCTTTACAATTCTCGCGCTGCGGCGCCACTCTGCAGTGTCAAACTGCCGAGGCTGGCGCTGCGGCACCACTCTCTACACTAAGACTCGCGCTGCGGCGCGAGTTAGCAGTGTCTGAATCTCCGGGCTGGCGCTGCCGCGCCACCATTCTAGGCATGCCTGGCGCCGCGGCGCCAAGTTCTTCTTCCCGAAAAATTTTTCTAAGTCTTTGGTCGTTCTTAGATACGAACTTCAAAATCTCATAACTTTTTCGTTATAACTCGGAATGGAGTCGTTCCAAAACCATTTTCTTACTTATCTTACGTACTTTGATTACTCATGGATAGAAATTTGTTCTGAATCCATTAACCTGCCATTCAATTGGCTTAATCTTCCCCCTTTGTTCATTTTAACGTTTTAACGTTCTTCGTTCGTTCATCCGAAATTCGGTCATCCGAACTCGGATTTCATTCATTCTTGAGTCTACGACTCATGTTTTATATGTTCTCTTATATTCTTATGAAACCCTACACGATCGGCTCATTTACTAACTTTCAACTTCTCGATCTTCTTTTATGAAATTTTCGCCATAACTTCGTTATAGCTCCATTTTAATCCGTTCTTCATGAACGTTTCTACTGTTCCTAACCAAGCAATAAGCATCTAACTTATATGTGATGGTTTTAAACTTGTCCATCAACAACAATTATACTACGATGGTTTTAAATTTGTCCATCAACAACGTTCTTCGCGTTCTTCGCGTTCTTCGCGTGTTCTTCGTGTTCTTCATTCGTTCTTCATTTTTAATCGAAATTTTGGATTACGATTTTACTTTTTCTTGGAATTTGATGTTATAGAACACCATTCCTTACTTATTTAACCTACTCATTCATAAGATTCATTCGGATCGCTCAAAATCCTTACGAATTTTATACTTCCTTAAGAAATTTATAAACTAAATTTCTTATTTCTTATTTCTTCTTTTTCTTACAATTTCAACCATATGAAATAATTCTTAACATCTTTACTTCTTATTCCCATTAAGTTATGTTTTTAACATAAAAACTTAAAGAAAAATTATCTAGATGTTAGGTTTTTGGATTACCTTCCTTCTTTAATTTCATTCCGTCGGACAAAGCGTGCTCACGAGCAAGTTTTTCCGCTTTCTTTTTCCTTCTTCCTCCCATCCGAAATCTCTCTCTCTCTCTCAAAGTGTGGGATTTTCAATAATCCAAATAAATGAGATTAAGATTCCTATTTATAGATTTTCAAGGTTAGGGGCATTTTAGTCATTTCGCCCCTAAAATCACTATTTACACCTCCTTACTATTCAAGACTTAAGGACTAAGTTAACTTAGCCCTTAAGTTTTCTTCGCCCTTAAGTTTCGTAGTTCCGTCTTACGGTTTTCGTCCGATAGTTTTAAAAACTGCGATTCTCGGAATCCAAATATTTTTGGATATTTTGTCTTTGACCATAACTGAAATATTATTAAATATTCCATCACGTCTCAACATTTTTCGTAATCTATAACTTCTCGGAATTTCATAATAAATCTCCGAGCAGAAACAGATGAATAGTGCCTATTTCGTCTTTTTCCCTGAAAATATTTTGTTCCCAGAAAACTTTTATTTTCGTCTTGAAAATTCTTACTCGTTAAATCTAGCTCGTAGCCAGAATACTCCCGACTTATAATCATCCTAGGTTATAGAACGATTAATAAACACATAGCACAGAATAGTATTAATAAAAATTCATTTTATTAATAACTAATTCTTTAAATCTTAAATTCTGAACAATCCGGATTCTCCGGGTTGTTACACTTCCCCCCTTATAAAAATTCCGTCCTCGGAATTTCTTCAAACCATACCCATACCCGGGTCATCACATTCACCCCTTCTTCATAGAATTTCGTCCTCGAAATTTTAACATACTCTTCTTTTCAACTTCTCTTCAAAGAAGTTCTTATCTTTCTTTCATTCCCTACCCTTCATAACTTATCAAGAATCATGAAGTTAAAGGAATAATGAGGAATATAAAGATTCCTTTAAAACATTTCATTCTTTTGCTGAGGGGTCAAATCGACCATGAACTCTTACTAGGTTAAACAGCCTTTCGCCGTAAACCTTTCTTACACGGTAAGTTTACAATCACAAAGAAGGTAAACTACCTCTTCCATACGTAGGTGATCAGCCTATCGTATAACCCCATTTCAGGGTATGTTCACCTCAGACTTACTCATAAGATTCCACACCAAAACAATTTGGTTTGGCATAACTTTTCAAAGAAAGCTCGATTTTCTTTTAATCATAACATACCATTCGTCTTAGCCAAATCAAGTAGCTTAGACCATACCAATAAATTGGACATCAACTTGAAACATTCGTCTCGTCAACTCAATTGACATCGACTACTTCTTTAAATTCTTTTATAATACATCAAAACGTTTCCTGACGTCATGATACCGCACTCTTCATAGTACGTTGAGGACTTCGTCAGTTTATGACTTCATCATTATGCATCATACTATAGCAGGTTGTTGATCCTCTGATCAAATTCCCCACCAAGTTTAATTGCATTAATAACTCCATCCTTTAACCATCCTTGCATCAAATGCACTGATGATATAAAATTCATTTTGATATTTCAAATCAATTTCTGTCTAGCCGAATCAACTAGCATAGACATATCAAGAATAGTTCTTTTAAAAATCCATTGGTTTCAAAAATTGAACCAATTCATTCATTTTCAAAACGCGCAAATCAGCACGATTTCAAGAAATTTCGAAATCTAGCATAGCTAGATGACTTGGAATATCCTATTCTCCGTATTCCTTCATTGTCTTACTTGCGACAATACATAATCTTCTCTAGCACCTTCAATGCTAAGTCTACTGAAAATAACTCGTTTTCAGTCTACACATTCATATACCTTAGTATAGTTCATCCACTTACCACACTTTATGTGTTTAGGAACTTTCCACAACCATATGTGTTTAAGAACTTATCTTTGCAATATGTAATCCAAGAACAAATCAAGGACTATCCATATGCTTAGGGCTCAGAAACATAGCATATAACTATGAGTCACAAACTTTTCATAAGTATGAGTTTCAAGAACCCGAACATATCTTATCGTTCTCTACCTATCAAGTATATACATAAGAAAAGATTCACCTTCTCGTCACATACATCTTGATAGCGCGATCAATTTCAATGATTATCACTATAAGAAACTGAGTGGTTGTTACACCAAGCACAAACCTCTGTCCATACAAAGATTCATATAACTCAGCCATCACATGAGTCCTCAATTGAAATCTTACAACTTCTAACTTTCTATTTACTTAATACAAATTTTCTTTAACTTGTATACTATCCTTTACCACTCAATTTGAGTTCTTCTTCCCGTACTACTTCGTAGTACCAATCATTCATAGCATTAGCTATAAATCATCCATCGTTTAACAGATCATCTGTTACTACGATTTACTATGATCACGTAGTGATCTTCTTATCCTTCTCTTTACGATTATAGTCTTAGGTACTCATACCTAAGATTTATAACCTATCAGCTCTGATACCAACTTGTAACGCCCCGAAATCCGGTCTATCTTCACACCCAGATTCCGTGCGTCACTAGTACATCATTCATCCAACATACATCATTATATACTGAAATATAACAACATACACTCTCAAAACCCAGGTTCTAAAAACCTTATAGCTTTTCTCATTCCAAATAATGATAATTACATTATTCTTTACATCTTGCACGAGTGACTTTTATCCGCCACCAAGGATACATAATCGTTCATTAAACTATTCTATAGTTTAATTCTCATCTTTCTACATTACAAGTCTTCACTTGATCTTCTCGCTCATTCACATTCTGAATGGCACTTCATCTGGATACCGACAGCTTGATCTATACGGGATCTTTATGTTCTTCTAACATCGTTCGCTGAAAATGTTTTTCATTTAAAGCAAGTGTGAGCATTCAATTGCTCAGCAAGTCTTAGCAGTTGAATAAACAACTTCAAGAGTTTAACATTCCTTTGGAAATTCGATAACCGAACAAAGGTTATGAAGCAGCTTGAACAATAGGAATAATCTTGATTCCTATCATTTTAAAACATCAGTTATATCCACTTTGAAATACTTTCATTCTCTACTTTCTTTCATACACATCCTGTCTGGCTAGAATAAATAGCACAGACTTAATAATAACGGTTCATGTATAAACAGAACATTCTTTTATTGAACAGTTCAATCACAGAACAGTTCATATCATAGAAACACCAAAGTGTTCACATTGTGGCACAAGGCCTCATACATTCTACCACCTTGTACAAATATCACACATTCGCACATAGACAGAACTTCTCAAGTTCAACATCTGAGAAGTTTAAGAAACTAGCATTCATTTAAAATATGAATGAAGTTAGGAAACTTGCCTTACGCACAGCTACAGCTTACGCTGAACTGCTCATTCCATTCCCTATAACACATAAGGAAATAACACGTACACCAATTAGTCATATACTTGACTTACGCATTGGTTTACTTAACTTTACTTCTTAAGGTTCGCGTTCTTGCAATCTAAGTTTATGCGACCAACTTTCATTACCATTCTACAGCTTCATGACATACGGAGATGTCTTACTCAAAACGTTCATCATCTTTGATGATTAACATTCTTATCTTCTTCTTATAACTTCTCTAGGACTCAGCACACATCGCTTCTCTGCTGGTAGTCCATATGGTACTCTGAGTGGTTTCCCACAAACAACCAACAAACAAGTTCCCGTCTCATCTACACTGCCATCACAGTGAGTTAGATCGGTTGCCAGTTTCGTATCTACCTTCGCTCTCTGAAGGAATTGTTTAGCCCAGCTCCCATATGTCAACCATCAAAGGTTACGATTGTACCACAACCTAACTTTCAATTAACTTATACGAACTATTAAATATAATGTTCGTTAAGTCAATTTCTTATTCCTTATGGCTTTCTGGCAAGTAATTGCCATACCTCAGGATTCATTCTTATCCGATTCACATTCGTCTTTCATTAATCTCATTACCGTTCGATACGGCTTTCTTGATACCATTCGTATCTTACTTACTACATTCATTAACGTCTAAGTCATACAACCAGGGTATACTTAGCACGTTCGTCAAACGCGAATACGATTCACGAGAATCGTTTACGTATTCAATGTTCACGTTGCTCGTCTCTTAATCTCTCATTCAACCTTTACTCAAGGTTTTAATTACTTTCGATCGTTATCCATCCCATGAACCCCATGTTCATTATTCTTTCTTAATGTCGAAGCCATACTGATCGTTGTATGCTAAGACCGATCGTTCATTGCAACAACGTTGCATTCACAGCATCTATACGCTTTACATTCATATCTCATTACCATGTCATAACATCAAAATGTTATACATTACTATCTTCCATCAACGTCTAAGGAATCACCATCATAGCAATCCCTCACGTTTAATTCATTGCGACTACGGTCCTCGGCTATCGGTCCCGTAACCCGTAATTACATTCTTTTAATCTCGTTCAATCTTTTCATTCGACCTTCATCAAAGGTTTAAAACACTCACTTAAGTGTTACATTAGTAAAACTACATGTTCGTATCACTTTCTTGCACATCCCCATTAATTGAACATTTAAAATCTCATTACTGGTTTTTTCCCTGTACCGGCGCTGCGGCGCCACTTCCCTTTACAATTCTCGCGCTGCGGCGCCACTCTGCAGTGTCAAACTGCCGAGGCTGGCGCTGCGGCACCACTCTCTACACTAAGACTCGCGCTGCGGCGCGAGTTAGCAGTGTCTGAATCTCCGGGCTGGCGCTGCCGCGCCACCATTCTAGGCATGCCTGGCGCCGCGGCGCCAAGTTCTTCTTCCCGAAAAATTTTTCTAAGTCTTTGGTCGTTCTTAGATACGAACTTCAAAATCTCATAACTTTTTCGTTATAACTCGGAATGGAGTCGTTCCAAAACCATTTTCTTACTTATCTTACGTACTTTGATTACTCATGGATAGAAATTTGTTCTGAATCCATTAACCTGCCATTCAATTGGCTTAATGGAATTTGATGTTATAGAACACCATTCCTTACTTATTTAACCTACTCATTCATAAGATTCATTCGGATCGCTCAAAATCCTTACGAATTTTATACTTCCTTAAGAAATTTATAAACTAAATTTCTTATTTCTTATTTCTTATTTCTTCTTTTTCTTACAATTTCAACCATATGAAATAATTCTTAACATCTTTACTTCTTATTCCCATTAAGTTATGTTTTTAACATAAAAACTTAAAGAAAAATTATCTAGATGTTAGGTTTTTGGATTACCTTCCTTCTTTAATTTCATTCCGTCGGACAAAGCGTGCTCACGAGCAAGTTTTTCCGCTTTCTTTTTCCTTCTTCCTCCCATCCGAAATCTCTCTCTCTCTCTCAAAGTGTGGGATTTTCAATAATCCAAATAAATGAGATTAAGCTTCCTATTTATAGATTTTCAAGGTTAGGGGCATTTTAGTCATTTCGCCCCTAAAATCACTATTTACACCTCCTTACTATTCAAGACTTAAGGACTAAGTTAACTTAGCCCTTAAGTTTTCTTAGCCCTTAAGTTTCGTAGTTCCGTCTTACGGTTTTCGTCCGATAGTTTTAAAAACTGCGATTCTCGGAATCCAAATATTTTTGGATATTTTGTCTTTGACCATAACTGAAATATTATTAAATATTCCATCACGTCTCAACATTTTTCGTAATCTATAACTTCTCAGAATTTCATAATAAATCTCCGAGCAGAAACAGATGAATAGTGCCTATTTCGTCTTTTTCCCTGAAAATATTTTGTTCCCAGAAAACTTTTATTTTCGTCTTGAAAATTCTTACTCGTTAAATCTAGCTCGTAGCCAGAATACTCCCGACTTATAATCATCCTAGGTTATAGAACGATTAATAAACACATAGCACAGAATAGTATTAATAAAAATTCATTTTATTAATAACTAATTCTTTAAATCTTAAATTCTGAACAATCCGGATTCTCCGGGTTGTTACAGTTATCATTCGGGAGAAGGAGGACAATAACAATCCCTCCATCACTGCAGTCCATCAGGACTTTGCCCTCGACAATTGGAGCAGCACTCCTTGCATTGATCGACGAGGGTAAAATGGGCAGAAAATCCCTCTGCCCTCTAGATAACTTTAATTGCTTACTTTTCTATACAATATTAGTAGTTATTTTATCAAGTACATGCTAACACTTTTGTATGATTAAACAGTTTCATATATTAAGTGAAAGCATATTTTGGTTTCAGGACTTTGAATTTAGATGTGTCTATACTTGCTGATGAGGTGCCTTCTCTCCACAAAGGCTGTAACTTTGATTCAAAGTTGGACTCAGACTTGAAGGAAATACAAGAGGACATTGAGACACCTCAGGAAATTAAGGAATGGATCGCAGACAAACCTAAACCCAACCTTGACCAAACCACTTCTTTCAATCTTGGAACCTTAGAAAACCCTAAGCTAATCCATATTGGTTCAGACCTCACCCCAAACCAAAAGAATGACATGGTTGCACTATTAACCCATTTCCAGGATGTGTTTGTATGGTCTCATGAAGACATGGTGGGTATATCCACTGACATTATTCTTCATCGCCTTCCCATTAAAGAAGGATTCAAGCTAGTCAGGCAAAAACTCAGGCGATTGAAACCTGAGTGGAGTTTAAAGGTTAAAGAAGAAATTGTGAAACAATTTCAAGATGGCATTATCATGTTGTCTACATATCCGGAGTGGATATCCAACATTGTTCCCGTGCCTAAACCAGGAGTAAAGGTGCGAGTTTGCGTGGATTACCGGGATTTGAAAAAAGCTTTCCTTAAAGATAGCTTTCACATGCCCTTTATCCACATTCTCATTGACAATACTGTTCAATACGGCATGTATTCCTTTGTAGATTATTTAGCGGGGTACCATCAGATTATTATTGCTGAGGAAGATCCTGAGAAAACTGCTTTCATCATGCCTTAAGAAACCTTTTGTTACAGACGGTAGTCATTCGGCGTCATCAATGCCGGGGCAACCTACCGGCGAGTTATGATGGCTCTTTTTCAAGATTTAATGCACAAGGAGATAGAGACCTATATGAACGACATCATTGTCAAATTCCAAAGGGAGGAACACCACTTAGACCATCTCATAAAGCTATTCAACAAGTTGCGTAAGTACAACTTGAAGTTGAATCCAGCCAAGTGCGCCTTTGGTGTTAAGGTAGGTAAGTTGCTAGGTTTCCTAGTCAGCCGCAAAGGTATTGAATTGGATCCTACCAAAATCTATGCCATCAAGGAAATGCCCATTCCTCAGACAGAGAAGGAAATACGGGGATTTTTGGGAAGAATCAACTTCATTAGCAGGTTTATCTCTTCACTCACAGAAACTTCTGAACCCATCTTCAAGTTGTTAAGGAAGAACTCCTCCATGAAATGGGACAATGAGTGTCAAAAAGCTTTCCTTAACATTAAAGAGCTGCTGGTTAATGCTCCTATTTTGGTACCACCCAGGGATGATGTTCCCTTATTCATGTACCTGTCCATTAATAACAATTTCATGGGTTGTATGCTGGGGAAAAAAGACGATAGAGACCAAGAACGAGCTATCTATTACCTCAGCAAAAGATTCAGCAGCAGTGAACACAAGTATACTCTGATTGAGAAAACTTGTTGTGCTTTAGCATGGGCTTCCATGAGGTTACAACATTACCTCCTTGGTCACATAACCCATCTCATATCCCGCGTGGATCCTCTCAATTATGTGTTCAGTAAGCCCATACTGAATTGTCGACTATCCAGATGGTAGTTGATCCTACAGTAATTTGACATCGTCTACGTGACGCAAAAGTCTATCAAAGGTTAAGGAATTGCGGATCAACTGGCCGCCGCACCTACAGGGGATTACAAACCCTTAGAAACATACTTCCCCGATGAAGGGGTAATAGCAGTTCAGTAATACCATCAGTACGATGAATGCCACACATGGAAAATGTATTTTGATGGAGATGTTAACATAAAATGCTCTGGAGCTGGAGCTGTTCTAATATCTGCTACGGGGGAGCAGTATCCCATCACCGTCAAATTACAGTTTATCAGCACCAACAACACATCTGAGTATGAAGGTTGTATCATGGGGCTAAAACTTGCCCATTCAATGGGCATCAAGCAGTTAACTTTCTTTGGGGATTTCGAATTGGTAATCAAACAGTCCACGGGAATCTATCAAACCAAAGAATTACATTTTCTGCCTTACCATCGAAAAGTTTTATAGATGGCTTTGGAGTTCAAAGAAATCTTCTTTCTAGACATTCCTCGTAATAGGAATGATTTTGTGGATGCGCTAGCAATGTTGTCCTCCTTGATTCACATACCTAACAAGGAAAACATGCCACGCATCACATTTTCCCTGCAAAAAGGCCCTAGCTTATGGGAACTATGTTGGAGAAGTATCGGATGAGATACCTCCCATCCACAACCCTTGGTATCAACACATCAAGGACTATCTGTGAGATGGATCTACACCCGCTGAGGCGAGCCTAACTGACAAGAGGCGGATCCATCGACTTGCTATGAAATTCTACATAAGCGTAGATGCACTCTACAAAAGAGATGCAGGACTAGGTCTCCTAAGATGTATGGACAAAGACCAAGCTCAGAGGCTCATGGATGAGATCCATGGTGGAGTATGTGGCCCACACATAAATGGACCCCTACTTGTCAAGAAAATCCTCAGAATAGGACATTATTAGCTTACGCTCAAAGCTGACTGTGATGATCACGTCAAGAGGTGTTATCAATGCCAAATTCATGGGAATGATATCCACGCCCCTCCAAAGGAACTCCACAATATGAGTTCGCCATTGCCCTTCTCAATGTGTGGAATGAACGTGATCGTGACCATCGAGCCCAAAGCCAGTAATGGACATCGATTTATATTCACCGTGATCGACTACTTCACCAAATGGGTAGAAGCAGCCTCCTTCCCCTGGGTTACCAAAGAAGTCATCGTTGCTTTCATCAGAAATAATGTAGTCTGTCGATATGGACAACCAGAGGTCATTGTGTCAGACAATGCTAAGAACCTCAACAACAAAATGATGGAGGAGTTATGCAGAAAATTCCACATCAAACACCATATTAGCCTATAGAACTTCAATGCGTACTTCCACTGGGGAAACTCCCTACTCATTAGCCTATGGGATGGAAGCACTTCTCCCCATAGAGGTGGAATGGAATCCCTCAGAGTATCGATGGGCGCTTAGTTGGATGAAGACCAATGGGTACAAGAAAGGTATCACCACTTGTCTCTAATAAACGAAAGGCGAACTACGGCTATCTTCCATGATCAGTTATATCAGCAAAGGATCGCACGATCCTACAACAGAAAAGTCCAGTTACGGTAGTTCAAACAACATGACTTGGTTTTGAAAAATATCATTGACAACCAAGATCAGTCTAAGGGAAAATTTTCTCTTAACTGGGAAGGCCCATTTGTTGTCAAGGAGGTATTGACAGGAGGTGCTCTCAGACTATAGGAAATGGATGGCGATGAATTTCCACAGCTTATCAACTCGGACACCGTGAAACGGTACTATGTCTGAAGTTACCATCAAATAAACATACTGGTATTGATCATCCAATCACCAATCATTCCGATTTTGAACCCTATCTTTTTACAAATTCTTTTGCCCCTCAAGAAAACATACACTTTAAACCAGCAGCCTGGTTTCACTTCATTTCAAACCTTTTATACAATTTTGGTTATCCAGAAGATAGGATTGAACCTTTCAAACCTGCAGTTTATCCTGAAGACTGGATTAAACTTTTCTACGCTTGCAGTTTATCCTAAAGACGGGATCAAACTTTTTCCATACCTGCAGTTTGTCCCCATCATGGGATCAAAATTTCTTCTCCCCGCAGTATAGCCTGCACATAGGATTCACACTTCTCTTCGGCTGCGATTTGTCCTAAGGGGCGAACTACATCGACCTGATCTCCCTGATACACGGGAGTACGTAGGCAACCATATTCTATATGGCTCGGTCGCAATAAACAAAAAAAACAAAAATATTTCTACCCTTTCTCTACAAAAACAACAAAAATACTTCTACACCCTTCTTCATTAATAAAGCTTCTACAACCATTTGCCTTTCATATTCAGTGTTGAACCTCTTACACCAGGTTCAAACTACTGCAGACTTGATCTCCTCTTCAATAGGAGAATGTAGGCAGCCATTTATGGTTCAGTCTAAACCCCTACCAGAACAAAAATACTTGTCACACGGTACTGGGATCAACCTTCAATCTACCACATTTCATCGGCTTCAGACCAAGGGGATGGAATTACCCAATCTATCCTCACAAAAAGGAGATTCGGTGACCATCTAAGCTACGGTTGTGCCTCAAAGAGCAACACCAATCCATAAGAGATGGAATTAACTAGGCTTCTCACAAATAGAAGTACTAGCAACCATTTGTGGTGCGGTCAATCTCAGAGAGGAAAAGTCGCCCTCCTCTCCACATTTCCATACAGATACCAGTCCCAAGACACCAAAGATGGTAGGGATACATACAGATCAATGATCCTATTCTGAGAGATCCTGCGATGGCTCAATGTCCATATGTTAAGGATAAGTTCAGAATGCATCAAGATCAAAGGCTCTAAAGAAACAGGCAAATATCAAGCAAGTATAAAGGCACAACTGAAAGGGAAGTAAATCAAAATATATTTCTCTGCCATATATAATACTGTTTGATATATACATCTGTGTTGTACATGACAAAATTGCTAAGCTAGTCTGTGCAGTAAAGTACAAAGTTATCTACGGATCTGTGTGTATGCGGACTATCAGATCTAACATAGCATCCCTCTCTAAAGATGGAGGTAAAGCTGCAAGCTCCTGCCCAATGGCATCTACACGAGCTAGCAGATCAGAGGCTAACTGCATGGTTACATGATGCTCATCTATGTATGCTATCATATCAGCAAGGATGCCAGTTGTATGGGATCTAACTGAAGTACTATCTGCAATGGCCATATCCCTAGCAGATAGGGCGGCATCCCATTCCACAATCAATGCTTCCCTGGCTGATCTAGCCTCATCCCTCTCTAACAGCGTGGCATATCTCCCATCAAGAGTTGTCAACATCGCGACCCTAGCCTGATCTCTATCATAGGTCATTAGATGTAGGCTCTACTCCAAATGTTGTGCTGAATCTGAGTTATAGTGGCACTCGGGGTGGGAGAATCATCACAAATGTTGGTAGCCCAGCAGTCAAGTCCTCCTCGATTGAAATGTCAGCCTCCTCTATATATAGGCTCCTCATCGTCAGAATCAATATCCTGTATTGTGGATACTACCATAGCCGATGCAGTCTCTGTCTCCATCCATGCTGAATACTCTGCAGAATAACTCGGATGACTGACAAAAAAATCAGCTAGCTCTCGCTGATCCCAACAGGCATACAACCTGGATCTGTCCGCTGATGATAAGTGGCGAGAAGCGAAGCACTGAATCACCGCCCCTTTATATGGGTGGAAATCCTGAAACTAGTCAAACTGACACATCACGGCCAGTGGGTGTTAGGTGATCATCCCTCTCAAACTAGCTAGAGGTAGATAAACCATGCTCGCAGCATCAGTAATGAAGCTGTAGGGTGAACTAAGCCATGTACACAGAAGTATATCAAACGGATCTCCAATCACTGCCAAGAAAGCTAACCAAGATGCAACATTTGTACACTCCGTATGCTGAAATGAGTACGACATGGCTATATCATGGTTAAAACAATATCCATTCCATCTGAATGTGCCAATCGATATCAAGTGTGACATAAACCACACGTACAACATGACCGAGCTACCTATGAACACTCATGTTGGATAAGTACATCAATATCTTGTCGACCTCAGAGTCTCTACCATAATCATCGGTATAATGGTGTGATCCTCCTTGAGAGCTCTCACTACCATAATGAAGTTAATGTCCAACTCATCCATGTACCGTGGCATGTAGACGTATGAAAATACGCATAGTAACAGTACATCTACTCTGTCTAAATGCCAATGGTCATCCGGTGTGGTGAAGTTCCCGGAATGCCATGCATAACTATCCTCAGAGCCAAATCTATCAAACAGAAAACGCTGGGATATCACGTGGCCGAATGTAATCTCATCATGTACCACTCTACGCCTCAATCCGGTGAGGGTCATGAACTGTCTACTCATGTCTCCGACCGCCATGTGCACGCAAGTTCTGTCCAATAGTAGCATCGTCAACCGTGCATACTTCTTCAAAGTAGGAGTCAACTCCTGGGTCCCGAATCGGAAAACATGTCTCTCTGGTACCCCAATGCTCTAGCATACCCTCCACAAATCCTGGGGGAACCTGAAATATCAACAGGGTTATAGCATGCTATAATAAATCATCTACAGTCACCCTGTCTGGTGGTGACATACTATCATACCATGAGCGCATACCAGATGCCACCAAAAATGGTGGGGTATGATCAATACGGCTAACTGTCAAAGAAGACATCTGTATGGGCCGTGTCATAAGACCATCCAGGGATTAATGCTAAATATCTCTGGACATACATACATATGCATAACATAACAATATGCATGATACAATAGATGGCAATATGATATAGGGAATGGAAAACTATACATACATTCCTAAGTATATCATCACCTAATACATCTCTATACAGCTAAAATACAGGGAAATGGGGCGAAACAACCCAACATCTCAACAGAGGCATATTAAAAGATATAGTGAGAATGGGGCAAAGCTACCCAGCAGCTAACAGAGGCCTATCAAAAGAGATAACGAGAATATACTGATGAGTGTATTTTATATACACAAATTAGGTACTTTTGAGTTTGATAATTTGTAAATCCTAAGCTAGTTTGTTTGGTTTTTATGTATTTTCATTGTATTATTGTGTAATATAGTTTTATATTGCTTTTATGTATATTTGTATTAGTTTTATGTGTTTTTAGTTTGATTTGTAGGAATTGGATGGAATGTCATTTGGGTCGATGGTTGGAATCGCCAAATTCGCATTTTCGGTTTGCCATTGACATAGCAGTCCCGTAAAGCCCAATTTTTGCCATGCTCCGGCCATTATCTGTCCAAACATCAAGAACGGAAGTTGTAGATCAACGTCTCCTCTTTCCGGATCATCTTGAATCGCCTCAATCGGAGTTCGGATACGAGAGTTATGGCCATTTTCCCAACGGGTGTCAAATCTGGAAACTACCAACTGCTATTTGCATAACAGTCACTTCAAGGCCAATTTGAGCATTGATCTATCCATTATTTCGAAGAACTCAAAGAATGAAAGTTGTAGATCTACTTCTCCTCTTTCCGGATCATCTTGAATCGCTTCAATCGGAGTTCGTATGAAGAAGTTATGGCCATTTTCCCAACAGATGTCCGAGCAGAAAATGCCCCGGCGCCGCAGCGCGAGTTGCTAGTGTATTTGTGGCGCCGCGGCGCCACTTAGCAGTACCCCAGCCCCTTTACCCGCGCCGCAGCGCCCCGTTCAAGCCAAATCACGGCGCCGCAGCGCCAGACACGGATTTTGGACAGATTTTGGCTATTAAATGCTCAACCTAATGACCCAAAACATCATTCCTTCACTTCCACTTGCAACCTAGAGGAGAAAAAGAGAGAGGTGGTGGCTTGGAGAAGAGGGAGGCCATGGCTCTTGGTCATGGTTCTTCAAGAGCTTCAAGGAGCATCAATGGTGGGAGCTTCAACAACATCAATGGAGGAGCTTCAACCAACAACTAAGGGAAGCCATCCTTTCTTTCTTCCTTTTTCCTCTAGTGGCTAGAACTCATTCTTGGGGATCTAGTGCAAACATTTGTAACACCTATGGAGGCAAGGAATTGAATTAAACTTCTAGCTTTTCTTTGATACTTGTATGATCCATTGGATGATTACCTAATATTTGGAATAGTTTGATTTATTTATTATGAATTAAACTTCTAATTTGCTTTCTTTTTGATTGGTGTCATGCAAATTGGTTCTTTATGTGATTATGTATATGCATAATTTATGTATTGCCAATTCATAGTGGCCGCCATGATCATAAAAAGAGTTAAGAGATTTGAACAAAGTGATGCACGCCAAGTGTTTGACAAAATGCTTGTGTGTGGATATTGTGTTCTTAGCTCTTTATCTATCTATCTATGTTATGTTTTTATGTTATTTTGATTAATTGTAATCATAATTTATCGTTTCAATTAAATGTTTAAATAAGACTGAGGCGATATAAAGTCAGTTCTTGATAGATATTAGTGATAATTCCTCGTGGGTTCGACAACTCTCTTATCATTATATTACTTGTTGACCGCGTATACTTGCGCGTGTTTATCGGTTGCGAAATCGACCAACATATACATCAGAAGAAGTCAATGGTATCGATGTCTACATCATCAATCTTGTCCACCTAATGTGACTCCTCTTGAGTCACTGAATCTCTATCTAAAGGGATGTCAGGCCTATACAAGGGAGGATCTGCACCAAAAAAACCATATGGGTCACCTGAGGGGCCTGTGCCAGAGCTGGAAGGATAAAAAGTATCTACCTCTGAAGGATCTATACCCAAATGCCGGATAAAGAAATGCGCCCGAACCAACTGCCGGGTCAAACTGTCAATCTGTGTCACATGAGTCGGATATCTGATACAGGCTAGCCAATCCATCATCATTACAGATCCTAGAACCATATCCCCCATAAACAGTGTGGTGCAGGTCTGAGCTCTAATAGTACGAGGGAACCACCCATGCTGGAACATCTCCTGAGTGCAGGGACCCTCTGACAGTGTGAAACCATCAATCCCCAACAATGGGATGTCAATGACGGGTGACTGCAAAACAGGCCAATAACGCCTGGCATGAGGCAAGATCGGCATGCAAATCTCTCCTGTAGTGCTCCTGATAGCACGCTCTCCTAAATAGAGCTCCCGTCATCCATCTGTGAAGAGAGGAATCCTACGGGTGGAAATAACGTACTCAACTCCAGTCGGGTACCCATCCTCAAATCCAACACTCAAGTGCTCCCCAGAATAGCGAACCCATATGATGACTTTCGCTGTCAACTACTCCAGCTGTAGGCGGCAATGGGTGAAACCCTCAACTACAGAGACCTCCGCCAGTATGGAATGATGCCATCTCCGTCCTCGTGGATAGGTGTCTAAACCTAACACGCTCATAGGACGCAAACATGGAAGCCTCTCATAGGCCCAAAACTGCCAACACAAAGGCAAACATCTGATGTTAGTCAACGCTCTTAACCTGTACATAGGAAAAGACAAGAAAAATACTCACCAACAGAAATGGGTAGAATCCTAACCAAGCCTTAGTCAAGCCCTGCGATCGTATACACATTCCCCTGAGGAAGTAGGCAAAGGTGTAGGAACCCCAATCATAGTCTCCAATACGGTCCATGTGTCGAGTGACACTGATCAAAGCGAAAGACACCATAAAAGAGTTATCTGCTATGAAGCAGCCCCTAATGATCATCAGGAACAATCACCGGAGAATGTGATCCCTAACTCTCACATCATTGGGTATAGGCTCACTCAATAGCCCTTTCATAGCATCTACACTCAGAGGACCTATACGAATAGTCCTCCCCTTGAGCGCCTTCGCTGGAACTCCCAACAAGGATCTACCGGCAGTAGGGGTAACATCCACCGTACAAGGCACTGGATCCCCTCCAAACTCCATACCTGTGATAAACCGCCAATCCATCGGCGTCATCATCACCTCACAGTCCAGCAAATGGAGTGACTGAGTCTGGTGAAACCACCGCTCAGACAATGCTCTGAGGTAACCCCAGAGACAATGACGGGGAAGAATGGAAAAGAACATCCCAAATCCCCAGCCATGTACAATCTCTCTATAGTCATCATGCAAAGCCTGATACATAGAGTGGATGTTAAACCAGTTCCCTTGAGGCTTTGTAAAGTCCAGAACCTACATCAAATGATGATCAACATCAGAACCCTTTACTCTTCATCAATAAGAAACAAGGAAGATTAAGATCTAACTTCATACCTTATTTACGTGCAGGTAGACTGAGGGATGATGACTCAAGTCACCCAGAAGATCTGGGTTCGCCACTTGAATACTTGGCAGATCCCTATGGGGAATACTTACAGCAGGAGCAAGAAACATCAACCGGTACATCCTCCTCCTTGTCCTCGACATTCGGCACTTCAACCCGGATAGGACGTATCACCGCCTCCACCAAATAACGAGGTTGTCTAACAGAACGGGGTTGAGGTACTTCAGAAGCCCTCCTCCGTACACCAGAAATGGTCCTGCAGGAACTACTCGGCTGATCCAAATGAATAATATCTGGACAACAAGTCTCTAAATCATCTCATAAAAGGTGTGGTAAATTCTTACCTGGAGCTTTTCAAAATGCATTTTATGATTACATGCATGCATACATTGTTTTAACAGACATATACAGTAGAGTTAAAAATGCATGATTACCCAATGCCTTCATTTTGGAAAAATTTTTCCATAGCCCCCTTTGTAAATGGGACTATCCACATGCACATAGGCATGACTAGGTGGCCATTCAGTAGCACACCTATTAATAGTTATATACATCCTAAATACATTTAATACATTATAGTAAAAAATCCGTAAGTGTAGTTTAATTACCAGGATTATTTTACTTTTCCAACTTTACTCATTTGTCCTCAAATAGGATAAGAAATGATAGTAAAAGGTACCAATTTGACTGTTTCAAAAGTCAAAAATTTTCACATCATTATGTTCAGCATGGTTTAATACTAACATTTACTATGTTGAATATTTTTTATCATATCATATCAGCATGCATATTCACTACTATGTGTCTAAATATATTTCATGTGATAAGTCTTTTTCCAACGGATAGAAATTGGAAAATAATACATGCATATGTTACCAGGACAGTGAAGAACGCTTCTACAGTGATAGAATATGCAGAAAGTTGCCCGAACTCAGAAAGTCTGAAGAGAAGCTCTAAGATTTCCTTCGTTGTGTAGCTTAAAATGACTTATTAAAGCAACCTGCAGGTAATACATACCCACGGTTAGCTGCAGGTCCACCTGCGGCTACTACAGGTGCACCTGTGGCAGTCCTATAGGGGTCCCACACCTCCGGCTTGCTCTAGTTAGAGTTGCAAAGGAGGTCTCACAAGCTGAAAAGGCCAAATCATGAATAAAAATGCTACGTAATTGAGCGGGATAGCTTGAAATCCAGGTTTTCATGGGCCGCAATCTGGTCCCACATCTCATTCATTGGTATTCACTTGCATACAAGGTATACTATACCAATGGCCTCAGCTTTTACAAATCATGCACGGCAGTACGTCACAAAGGTCCTATACCGTCAGTGTAGGGTCACAACCTTAAAAGTATCCCCGGTGGGGGTTACAACGCCGAAGTTATTAAATTATAAAGTATCCCCGGCGAGGGTTACAACGCCGAAGTTATGACATTATAAAGTATCCCTGGCGGGGGTTACAATGTCAAAGTTACAAATTATCCATGTATCTCTAGCGAGGGTTACAGCATAATTCAACCGTTGATGCACAAATCAATTAAGGTCAAGCAACCTTGACGTTATCTCAGTTGATGGCAAGTAAACTCATCTAAGTAACATTCCTCAGCAAGGGTCACAATGCGATGCAACCATTGATACATACAACAATGAAGGTCAAGCAGCCTTGACAATGCACCCAACAGGGATCCATCCGGTGATACGTACATCAACGGAAGTTAGGCAACCCTGGCAGATACATACTGTTGGCCGTAACTTCGACAGGATGATGGGATATGTTATACACATCCTCAAACAGACAAAGCTTTTTTCCCACAGATCTCTTGTCCACAAGAGGTACCTCTATGGAGTAGAAGTTTTTGTTTAGGATTAAAGACTTTGGTGATAGCACCAACGTCAACATCCTTGAAGACTTGGATCGCATGTCCAAGGCATCACGGATTGTCATCCCTACAGGATTAGATGGCAATCATTCATTCATGCATCTTACATTTGCATCATGTTGCTGCACATAGCATCATGTTAATTTTGTTGCATTTCAAGTGTCTAGGATTCTTTATCCTATCCATGCCTTGCATTGCATGAATATGATAAAGAGGGGCATCTATAGATACTCAAAATTTTATGTGCACCTGTTACTAACATTACAGGAGGGCAGATTCATCTTTCGGAGATAACCCTGGAAGACAGCTCACATCCATTCTAGATACTATCGAAAGTTCAGTTTAAAACCCAGAACACACACCAGGAACATCATTTCCAACCCCAGAACACACACTGGAAGGATCATTTCCAACCTCAGAGATAACCCCGAGTTTCGTCCTTGGCAATAACACCAAGGAATGTTGTTGCAGTTCCGGCGATAACTCTAGAAATGCTTGTTTCAAGTGCATGCGATCAGCTTCAATCAGACCTCCTACCGAGGCACTCATACCTTAGACCCAGAGCTTACACTAGGCAAACATGCATTCTCACAGATGACTTTGCGACATTCAAACACCTGGAATAGTCCAATCTCAGATGTAACCCTGAGCAGCGTCTGCTTTTAACTCAAACTGGTGATAACCCCGGTGAGGAGTCAAACATCATCTTGCCACCTCAACACTTTCACGTCATCTCAACACTTCATACATACATACATACATACAACAATGTCCTACAAGAATCAAGGAGTTCCAATCCTGAGTGACTCTTACGCGTGGCAGCACACCGGATAGAATTTGAAGCTTGAAGACCATGGGCATGGTCCCTTATTTCTGACTTTGTACAATCTCTAATCCATGTCATTGCATAACTCTCAACATAAGCAGTCTGAATAAGGTCGTATATACCTTGTTTGGATGCTCGGATTGAAGTTCTGCAGGTTTAATCGGATAGTACAGTGCACGAGTACACGTACTTTGAGACAACAAGACCTGCGGAACTCGGGGCACCCCAGGCAGTCGTAGGTGCATCTGTGGATGTCGCAGGTACACCTGCGGCTCTCCCCTCTATTAATAGAGGGCTTGGGATGGCCATCAAAAAGAAAAAAGGCGAGGAAGCCCTGTCAAATTTTCTCTGTACACACCCATATTAAGTGTTTGCTCTTTTTAAACACCTGTTAGCCCACAAATAACTACATTTTTATCCGGCGGGAGCTGAGTGTTTATCCTGTATAGAGTTATAGAAGTCTGTATTGGCAGACCACTATAAGCCTTCGTACACTCTATAAAGCCTTTCTCTTCATCTTTGCACACACTATTCTACACATTGAGAGTCGTGTTGTGTACATTTGCCCGGACATCGGTCCATGGTTTTCATTTCAGTTTGTATATATATATATATGTATATATTTATATATGAACTAACATTATCGAGTTATGCCTCGATTGAGCCTAGACGTATGTCTGGAGCGTTTACTTGCTTTTATATATATATATATATATATATATATATATATATATATAAGCAGTAAATGCACCGGATATAAAATCCAGGCTCATTGGATATGTCCGACAACAATTATATATATATATATATATACATTTTTGTCTGGTCTGGAGTTTACTTCGAGGCCTTTTCATGTTTTATTTACATTTAGTCCCGCCTAGAGTTTACTTCGTGGCGGTTGATTGTCATTTACTGCTTTATTTATTTTTCTGATCCCCCATGGAGTCGCTTCATGGTGGTTGATCATATCCATATATATATATATATATATATATATATATATATATAGCTATTATATATTTACATTTTTGATCCCCCATAAATTTACTTCGTGGTGGTTGATCATGCACACACACACACACACACACACACATATATATATATATATATTTACATCTTTTATATATATAACTACTTAATGCTTTCCATACAAACTGTTGTATCATGTGAGCCTAGAAATCATGTGATCACAAATTTAGTCTACTGAATGTAGATTCGATTCGCGTGATGGACATTTTCAGCTGTAAGCAGTTTGTACATTATTTACGGTGTCTGAGTTTCCTTGGATGGCTATCATGCCCATAAGGAGTTCGGCACTACTGTATATTATTTTCTCGAAGATGCCTCGTATCTCAAAAATAAAAGCAAACAAGCCGACCATTTTAATAATTAAATGGAAGTATGAAAAGGTCTCAATTCCTATTGAGCACGGGGTTTGAAAAACCTCTTTTACAAAACTTCATTGCTATATCTTATTTAAAACTGAATTTTTCTATAAATTCAAACCCTTTTTATATAGGTGCGAATGAGGCCTCGCACTACTTTCAAATAATTGCACATATTCATATAACAGTTTCTTAAAAAGTGGCGGTCATCGTGGCAACACGGATGTCAGGGGGTGCCTAACACGTTCCCTCTGCATAATCAAGCCCCTGAACCCAAATGAATCTCGGTTTCACATACCCGTTTAGCAATGTCACATCACTAGGTCAATGTGCAAACCTTTTCCGGTTACGTTGGTGCAACCAGTTAAAAATACCTACTAGCAACTCTTAAAGTCAAATCGTCGACATTACACATGTCGGACGGACCTTTTTCACTTGTTTTTTCAAACAAATCTCACATTAACATGAGAACACCAAAGAACAAGTAACGAAAAGGGGTAAATAAAAATCCCGACGTCGACATCGCTTTCTCCTTGTGATCTCCCGTTCACTTATCATCAATAGACTGACCCAATGCTTAATCACTTTAGCCTTGTTCTTCCTGGTTACTTTCAAGATCGTTGTCTTCTATTCACTTGACAGCTACTGCACTTGCTAACTTTCCTTAGTTAGTTTCTTTGACTAAAGTCTTCTTTTGATCAACTTGTGGAAGACTTTATCTTGAATGGCTTCACAACTCAATCTGCATGTTGATTGGGTTCATGCTTAGATCTGTTGTTAGCTTGCATGCCATTCGTTGAGTGCTCTCTGTTTCCTTCAGGTGGGATGTATCTTTGTAACTCAGACCAGAGGCCTCATTACTTTGGATATTCTGGGAGTGCTCATTTGTTCAGAATCATATTTGCTCTACGATTCTACCTTGGCGTTGTGAGCACTTCTTTTGAAGCCTTAACTCTGTACTCTATGATTTTAGCTTTGGTTATGCAGACACTATGATTCCAAGATCAAATGTCGGCACACTACGATCTCTGTCATTGAGCTTGCTGTCTTCATCTAATCTAGCTCGACTACGATCTCTACCTCTTATATGATCAGTAGACTCTACGACTCCGAGTGTGGTCTATGATTCTTGACTTAGCTTCGACAGATGCTCGGTCAGCTCTTAGATAGGCTGTCTCTACGATTCTGAACATGACATCCTCAGAAGACTATGGCTTTGAGGATGTTCTTCTCGACACACTATGATCCTTCCTCGTCTCTCTTGGCAGTCTACGAACTCTGAGATCTACTATCTTGCAAACTACGATTCTTCCTTGATAGCTCTCGAGTTTTCCTTGACTCTCCTGGCAGACTACAATTTTTGGTGTAGTACTCGAAGATCAGAAAAGCCTATCTATTACATTATAAGATCAACCTAACAAGCTTGATCGTTCTATATTTATAGTCCTTGTACATCATTTCTTTTTAAGAACTTTACAAAGCTGTTTTGCTTATGTAGGATAAACATAACATATTTGATCAATTAATTCTAAGTCCTTGTACATACGTTCCTATTATCTATCAAAGGATTTTACAACTTTTCTTTATGCAAGCATACTTGTATGTTCATTCATTTATATCATAATCAAATTATACATAAATGCTTATTCCTAACACAAGTATTAAACTGTCGTGGAAAATACAAAAACACATAAGTTATGAGTTTCAATACAAATATTATACTTAATATAATATTACAATATACACACCCAAATTATTATAATGCCGTATAAAATACAGCAACAAATATTTCAAGTCTTCAAAGGAACATGAGAAGATTTTTGTCCTCCTCATTCTAATGGGGTGTATTTTTGACAATTTCAAAGTCGAGTTCACCCAACCCTATTGTTGTTCACCAAAATTAATTATTAAATGACGTATAAAATACGACACACACATTTTAAGTCCTCAATAAAATTATATATTATCATAATATTTTATAATGTATTGAGAAACTTCAACAGTCACAGACCATCACTCTATTCCCCTGTTATCCCTGTGACGCCCCCAAATTTAGGTACTTGAAACCCGAAATCGGTGCTTCACGATACCATTTCTATAAGAGGAATAATACTAATAATAATAACAATAATATAAATACCAAACTTAATTTACATATATCAGAGTCTAATCCCAAGTACACAACCATTAATACATTATAATACATGATAATTAATAGATATCATTGTCTTAATAAAGTCTAGGTATTACATAGGATAGCATAAAATTCATTTCGCATCCTTTCCTTTTCCCCTGTTCTTAGCAGAGCCTTTATATTGTTCACACTTAGCTGAAAAGATTTAAATTAAGCAAGGTTGAGAATTTGAGTGCCCAACAAGTAATAGCAATCAATAACAGTTAGCTAAAGAAAATAAATGTTTTCCATTAATAACACTTCTATAACGAATCAACAGTTGTGAAGTAAGCTGAAGCAACAATAAACAACATATCATTTCGATTTCAAATTTTTGAAACTACGTACTGACTATAAATGGGGATAAGTCGACAGACTTTGAACAATTTTTTCTATTTTTGAAAAGGTTAAATAGAACTTCATCTGTAAACCGTCATAACTTACATGCACGAGGGTGATCAGCCCGTTATGCCCTGTATTAATCAATACTACATGTTCGAACGATACTTTCATCCAGCATATCTGCCTTAAGCGCATAAAAGTTTCCTAGATTCGGGATGTTCATACTAGTCTAGAATCCGAACCAAAATAATTTGGTTGGATACAATAAAGTTCTATCTTGTTCAACAATATTTTTAAATTTGTGTCTAGCTGAATCAAATAGCTTTGATATCTTATAAGTTAATGCATACATACTAGAAACCAATAAGTATGTATCAACACGTGATAAAATATAATGATTATACAAGTGAGGTCACTTGTATAACCATGCTTAGAAATTAATGAACAGAATATATATCTTGATTTATAATAACAGATTTAAGAAATTTGTACAATAGATTATATTTTAATAACTTACTTATACAAAATCATTACATAAGTATATACAAGGTTATAATATTTGAACAATGAAAAAGAATAGTTCAAATATTAGCTTACACATGTCCATTGCATAAAGTAACTGCAAAGTTAAGATATTTGTCTGATCTGCTGCTTATACAACTTAATTTTATCTTTTATATCAAGACCTATCATTAATAAGATCATTCATTTGATTAGAATAATATATCATATCACATAGTACTACTATTTACAGTTAACACATAACCTAATCACATTATCACATATGTTTAGCAGTCATTGGATCACAAACAAACACGTATACAGATAATTTATATAAGTCCAGATCAATTTCTGAAATATTTCGGTGTACCGACGGCTTTATCAGGTAATTATCAAGTTTAAAATTTTATACTGAAGTTCAATATAACTTAAACATCGATCAAATTATTTTTAAATGACTTATAATAATTTTTAAATAATTATTATAATTTATCATGATTTTTCATACACCGGAATCATTATTAAATAATTTAAATATTAAATAATTCTATTATCATTAATATTTAATTAATATTAAAATATTAATTAAACCATTGCCAAAGTATTTAAAGTTATTTATATTAACTTAAAATATTTTTAACGTATTAATTTTACCCTTAAATGATTTTTAAAACAATTAAAATCATTTTTAAATAATTACCATTAATATTTAAATATTAATGCATTATTTATCAAAATATTAATAGTCATTAATTATATCTTAAAATATTTTTAATTCATTTGTACCCTTTTTAAATGATTTTTTAAATAAATAAAATCATTTTTAAATTATTTATTTAATATAATTAATAAATAAATCTAATATCATTAATATTAAATTATTAATGAAATTATCCTTTAAATATTAAAAGTTATATTTTATAACTTAAAATATTTTTAAACACTTTATTTTCATTTAATTAATTTTTATAATATTAAAATCATTTTTAATTAATTTATTATAATTATTAAATAAATCTAAATATCATTAAAATTAATGAAATTTACTCTAAAATATTAAAAGTTATATTTTATAACTTAAAATATTTTTAAATACCTTATTATCATTTAAAATGATTTTTACTATAATAAATCATTTTATATTAATTTATTTAATACATTTATTAAATAAATTAAATATCAGTAATATTTAAATAAATACTAATATTTATGAAAAATATGTCAAATTATCAAAAGTTAATTTTTATAACTTAAAATAATTTTTGTAATTTTTAATAATTTATTTCTTTTTTTAAAATAATTTTTAGAAAATTAATTAATTAATTTTAATAAGTCTGACGCTAAAGCCTTTTGCGACAGAAAGTGTAGTCTTAGGTGTTCTTGAGCCTCAAGAATATTCCTAGACTGTGTTCGAGTGGCATACTTTGACCAAGCTTAATTCTTAATCTGTAATGTTTTGGGGCTAGCTGTTGATCATATCATGTAGTGTTAATGTAACACTATAAGTATCAAGAAAGTTCTGGGTCAGATTTCAACATATAAGCAAGATAAGGAAGCTCAAACTATCTGTCAGACTTGTTCTTCATTTTCTGGGTTACCCAGAAAACAAGAACAATTCGACTGGTCACTTTTGGGCTTCCACAACTTGCTTCCTATGTTATGTTTTGGTGTTCTAATGGTTCTAGATTGTAGCTAGCATAACAAGGAAGAGATCTATTACATAAAAAGCAACATAACAACAACAAAACAAGTAGATCTATGTCGGTCAAAGTCTGTTAGAGATCATGTTCATCAGTTTTCTAGGTTACCCAGAAAACTGCTTTCATGATCATCTGACCTTCTTTGACCAGCCACAAAATCCATCCTATTTGATAGTTATGTGATCTAAAAGCATGCATTTTTAGTCCATGAAAACATACTATAACCTCGTTACAACAACAAGATCAAATCAATAAACACAACTTGCTTCCTATGTTATGTTTTGGTGTTCTAATGGTTCTAGATTATAGCCAGCATAACAAGGAAGAGATCTATTACATAAAAAGCAACATAAAAACAACAAAACAAGTAGATCTATGCCGGTCAAAGTCTGTTAGAGATCATGTTCATCAGTTTTCTAGGTTACCCAGAAAACTGCTTTCATGATCATCTGGCCTTCTTTGACCAACCACTAAATCCATCCTATTTGATAGTTATGTGATCTAAAAGCATGCATTTTTAGTCCATGAAAACATACTATAACCTCGTTACAACAACAAGATCAAATCAATAAACACATGAGAGATCCGGATGCATAAACAAGCTGTCAGACGGTTCTGCGCATGATCTGGGTTACCTAGAATTGTCCAGTCATGGCCGGTCAATGGCCTTTGACCACCAATAACTTTCAATCTACAACAGATTTGACTCTGAATCAAGTTTCAGAGTAAAGCCCTTACAACATACTACAAATATAAACCTTTAAACAAACAAAAACATAAAGAGACTGAGATCTATGGGACCTGACATTTGGTTGTCAAACCATATTTCTCAATTTTCCAGATTTTGAAAATCTTCAAATTAATTCGAGCCTATAGATGTTATAGATCTAACATCTACCAACCCAGATCATCATTATACACTGTACACAACATATTTAAACAACTAAACACAACTTTTAACACAGCTAGCAAGATCAGATTATAATTTAGGTTTTATACCTCTTTTTAAGCAAAACTTCAATCTAAGGCTTCCGATTTGTTATAGGAGAAAGTGGGGCTTTTTTTTGGGACTGGTTTACTAAAGGTTTTTTGTAGGTTTAGAGAGAGAGAACTTTGGTTGAGGATATATGAGCATAAATGAGCTTGTAAAGTGATTTTTCTCTCTCCAATTCTATATATATGACTTGAAGGAAATGAATTGGCTGATATATGTCGCTTGTTTGCTGAGTATTTTGAGCACATGGGGTTGTTAGAGTAGCTCACCAACTAAAGTGTTTGCAAAACTAGCAAGTTAGCTTCAATAATGCATAAAAGGGAAATTTGGTCAATTGCCTTTTAATTTTAATGGCATAATAGTAATTTTGGCAAACCCTTAGGGTTTGACCCTTAGGTTTTCAGAATTTTAATTAGTTTCTAGGATTTTTCAATTAGGGTAAAAATTAAAATTAAAGTTTTCTAAAATTCCAAATTAGGGTTTCTTAGATAGATTAAGTTTTCTAATTACATTGGACTTGAAAATTAGGTTTAGGCTTTATAAATTATAATTAAGATTGCTAATTTAGCAATTAGGGCTTATAAATTAGCAATTAAGGTTTCTAATTATCAATTATTTCTAAATATTAATTAGGGTTTCCAATAATTAGGGCTTCTCTAATTAACGTTAAATTCTATAATACGCAACATAAATTATATAACACAATTACATAACAGTCTCGAACTCATAACTGAGTTTCAAAATATGGTTTAACAAATTAATGCTAGGGTTTTAGCATGATATACCAAAATTGACCAACCATTATTAGTCTATACATATACAGTACATATTTATAGCACTGAAATATAATTAATATTATATTAATATTTTATTCCGTTATTCAAAAACCAAAATTAGGGTTTGGATTTCATATCTGATTTATCTTGCATATATAACATTATTAATTAAGTTAAAATAATTAACTTAATAATCTGAACTAAAATCCATATAATAAAATAATTATTATAATAATTCTAATAATCATTCCATATATTATTAAATAATATAATAATCATATTTTCATAGAAAATAGATAAAAGTATTTTTATTACCAATTTAATTATAAAAATATAATTTATAATGGTCAATGATTCTAAAAAAAAATTATTTATAATTATTCATGTAATAAATAAATTTTATTTATCACATAAATACATAAGCTTTAACTTATACATATTCCCACCTTTAAAATATTAAAAAAAAATTATACGCAAAATTTCTGATTTAATTATATAAAAAATATCGGGTTGTTACAATCCCCGCTCGACCCAGCTACACTCTTATTACCTAAAATGAATTATGAAGCAAAAGGGTGAGCACAAATAGCCCAACAAAGAATATTATGACTAAAGATAATTAAATTATCAATAGCCTTCATTAGTAATAAATTAGATATTTGGGTAAAGTTCAGATAACACCCGGGGTTTAAGCGCTTTCCCACTTTACCACCTATAGTTAGTAAAACTACATTTAAACTCTCGACTTTTTGAGTTGAAGTGAAAACGTCACCTTTTCCATCCAACTTAACTATGCGTGTATGTCAGACGTCAAAAGCACGTGAGAATGGCTGTAACGATCCAAAAAAGACTGTAGAATGTCTGAAATACCCACTTCTTCCTCCTGTGTTTCAAATGCTAACAGGGAACCTCTGCAAGTATCTGGCGAAGAGCAAACAAGTTTACTTAATCTGACCATGGTATATGAACGAATCTACTATCCCAGCCACTGTGAAGATACCTGGATAAAAGGTAAACGAAGTGAATATTGCATCATTTTTTTACCCAAGATGAGATAAACATTATGTATATTTTTTTTAATTTTTTTACAAATTATATCGAATCTTACTATTCAGGTCGTGATTAAAAATCATAGACTACTTGATCTGGTAATATTTCAAACACCGAGACTTGGGGTTTTCTATTTGGTATAATTACGTGTTTATCACAAGAATTACATTTTATGAAGAAAATGAGCTAATTAGATTGTCAATTATTTGAATATACATATATTTGACTGTGAAACAAACTACTATGGATTGGAATAGAATAGAAGAGATTAGGCTTGGTTGTGTGGAGTAATAAGGGAGCCAAACTGGGATTTTAAAGCAAATCAATAGCTATGAAATGGGTGTTTTAAAATTATACACATAAGGTGCTTGTTAAAATGCTCCAATTAACTGTTTTGACTAAAAACCAAAAATTTGATGGAACTAAAGCTTGGGTTATGTATATACACCTTGTATGTGGATAAGTAAAGTGTTGTAACATATTAAATGGAACAAAGGGTAATTTTAAAGCTAAAACTAAAAATGGGATTTTTGGTATGTTATGTATATACACCAGTTGCCAAATAAGAAAATGAAAAAACCAACAAAGTTTAAATCTTTACGTAATTAATGAAGAAAATGAAATTAAGTAACAAAGTTTTAATATTTATGTTATTTATGGGAGACTTCTGATTTAGTTCATAGACTCGGTAATTGGAATTTCTATTTATGCTTAGGTATCTGATGATTTTCATGTTTATGACGCATTAATTGTCCATCTTTCTGTTTGTAATTTGACCTCAAATGAAATTCTACTTTCTAGATATTCACTGAAGAGTGATCCTTTTCTGGGATTGCTTTGGTGATTTCTAGTTCTGTTCGATTGTTGCAAGAGGCTTTAAGGGGAGTTCAAATTCCTAAGAGCAATAGAAATCAATGGAATATTGTTGTGCTGTTTGTGGCGGGTTATTAGGTATTTATTCTCGAGTCTTCTATGTTTTTTTGTCAATAGAAGTTATATCCCCGGATTCGATATAATATTTTGTTGGTTTTGGGTTGTGTTCTATACTTTTTGAGGGGCTGTTATCTGTTGTCTATTCTTTTCTTATGTATTTGTTGGCATCCCCTTTGAATGCATTTCTTATATTTGAATGATTACTAGTAAAAATAAAAGGTCTTAGATGGCCTTTTCTTATTTACCTTAAATTGGAATTAAGTTTTCTAATAATAAATATGTTTCAATAGGTGCTTGCCTTATTTGACAATGTCTGTTTTATATTCTTGTAGTATATTTATTAAGGATGTTTCTTTTATTGACAGATGCAAGATGAACTTATTACTTCACTAGTTGATATTGCAAGAGCTTATACGGGAAGGCGAACATCAGAATTTGGCCATGGTTCTTATAGCATTATATCAAAATCTACAAGACCACTATACAAGGGTGGTGCTATACAATTAAATACCTTTATCCTACCACCGTCGCTCAAGTCATCCACTTGTTGGCCAGGTGCAATGGTACAGGACCAGCGTGGTTATACAACCCCACTAAGTTCTCGTTGTAATCAGATCAAGAAATCATTTGAAGATTAAAACTTCTCGTCCGCTTTCTAATCATAAAATTGATTATAATTGTTTTTAGTATATCTTTTTTTCGTATGACATGTTTGTCAAATTTCTAGTAGAAATGGTTTTGAATGAGTTGGCGGGATTGGATGAATCCAAGTGTCAGAAGTGTTCCACCTTGTTATACCAGTTTTTATCTGCTGTTTTCAATATATATATATATATATATATATATATATATATATGGGGAGCGATCCATAGCATCTATATGCTATGGGACAATTATTGGCATATAGGCTCTAAACCACACGTTTTATGGATTAACGGCTGGGATCTAGAGTTATAAACCACCGTCCGCTAGTAATACTAGCGGACGCACTTATTATAATTTCCGGACAATTAAACCCCTTGGAAGCTGTAGTCCGCTAGTAATACTAGTGGATAAAAGTCATTATAGTATAACTCTAGTTCGCTAGTATTACTAGCGGATTGAAGTCAGATTAAAAGGGTCACCAGCTACAAACAACATTCTACACGCACAGTCTAAAGGATCCATTCTCTCTCTGCGAATTTGGGGAAAATACTAACCCTAGAACGTTGTCTATAAATCATCAATGGTGATCAAATTCGCAGACCTGGCATAGATACATCTTCTCTCTCTTGACATAGGCGATTTTGGGGTCACATAATACAGCTTCTCTCTCTCTTTCTCGGCATAGGCGATTTTGGGGCCGCACGACCACAGGCACTCTTGGCAAATCATAGAACCCTAACTCAAGTTGTAGTCATCTGTAAATCAACTATTGGGGTCGAATTTGTAGGTAAAGTTGTAGATTAATCTCCAAAATATGAGATTTATGTTGATGTTCTCCATTAATTTGTTGAACCCTAGTTTCATCCTGTTTTTATAAAGAATTAGCTAGCTATTTCTTGTTAGTATTAGCTATAGATGAATGAAATGTATACATTTTTGAATTTGTTCATTTTTCCTTTTTCTAAGAATTCTTCTGTACTGGTTGTTTTACATGAAATTTACAATTCATCAATGAGTTTGATCTTCCATTAGAACTGAATTTGTACCATAAAAGACTTTGATTTGCCATTTATAAATTAGATGGCTCAATCCCAGTTTTAATTAATCCTATAAGTTGTGCACATCATTTGATATTTAATATTTATGTTGTAACAATTACTGAAATAAGTTAATGATGCCTCAGCTTGACATTTGAAAGTTACATTTCAGTTTATATCCATTTGTTAGTATTAATTTTGTAGATTATTTTTGTTGAGTGTGATTCTACTATTTCTTGTTAATATTAGTTTATATCCACTTGTTCTTGGATGGGGATTAGTGTGTTCTTGTTATAACCATTTGTTCAAACAGTCCACGGATCAAATTTATTACCAGGACAATTGGATGTATGTTACTAATATGCTTTGATAAATTCATATGTTTGAACAATTGTTTATAAATTCTATATATGGATCCCCTACAATTAAATATTTCTATTTTATATTTGTTCCTTCTCCCTTTACCTCTTTAATGTCATTTTTATAAATTGTTTAATACTTAACATGTTGTTGAATTTTTAGGGCAGATATGGATATCAATCCAGGACCTTTTGATCCTGTTATCTTATGGGACCAATAAAATCATGTATCTTATGACTTATGGCAAAATATTGTAAGTACATGTTCCATATCTCATATTTCTATTAAAATTTTGTGAAAAAATTTCATATATTGACAATTTATGCATGTATCCTCTGTTTAACTTGTAGGATAGGGGTGTGTTAGAAATCTGTCAGATGTCTACAAAATTAATTGAATGAAACTTGACTAAACAACAAGAATATCTCCTTGAACAGTTAGGTTTCGGTATATTTTGTCATCAAGATGTAGTGTCAAGGATTGATGCATCTCTTGTATATGCTTTTGTTGAGCGTTGGAGGAGTGAAACAAATACGTTTCACTTAAAATGTGAAGAGGTCGGAATTACTTTAGAGGATGTTCGATTTATATTAGGATTGCCCATATTAGGAAAACCTTTGACTTGCGGAGAACTAGAACATCCCAAAAGATTATTTGTAAAGGTTTTTGGGAAATAAGTATCAGTAGAGGATTGGGAACAATGCTATAAAAGGGGGGGGGGGCATAAGTTTGCCTTGGTTAAGACATAGATATGGACAATTACCTAAAGATGCTACTTCAGATGATGTGGTAAGACACACTAAGGCATACCTGTTGTATTTGTGTGGCGCTATTTTGTTTCCTACGAAGAGTAAAAATATTGTGCATCCTAAGTATTTATTGTTATTGGAAATATTGGAAGACATTATTACATATGCTTGGGGGCAGCAGTTTTAGGGCATTTGTATAGGGGTTTGCATGAGGCTTCTCGGAAAACAACGAAAAAATTTGCAGGATGTGCAACCTTGCTTATGATGTGGGCTCACGAAAGGGTCAACATTGGTCGTCCTACCCCTAGTCCTGATTCCCATAAGTTAATACCTAGGGCACTATCATGGGCATATTCTTCTTTTGATCCAAATTCTAAACAATATCAGCACCGCAAAAATCCACATCACCATCTTGTGTTTTACCGAGGAGTGATTGATGACATGTTGGAAACAGATTGGGTTTGGCGTCCATATCCGATATTTGACACACGTTTGGGTTGGGACTTTTTTGAGGCAAGGTTAGGTGGAGCCGCTCGTTTACCTTTGATTCATTACGACATTGTTGAGTTTCAAATGCCTGACAGATTTATGAGGCAGTTTGGATATTTGCAGTCATATCCATCTAATGCTGAAAACATGGTGGAGTTGAGGACGGAACATAAATTGTTTGAGAGAATAAATTATGAAAATCATAGGGCCAGTTATATTAAGTTGTGGGAGGCCTACATGGAGAGTTTAGAAGGGCAAGTGTTGGAGGGTTTGCAGCATATATCTACCGAGGATTACATGACATGGAACAGAGAAATTACTCGGAGACGGATACACCATCCTCGACCCTTTAGGCGCGAAGGGGAAGATTACGAGCCACGGGTTTTCATTAACCAATACATGGCTGTAAACACTGTAAGTTTGTAAAGTTATAATTTTTATACATGTTTCTGTGTTATAATTTGATGTCCTTATTTTACTAATATAATTTTTTTTTTGTTTTAATTTTAGATTGAGACTGCAAAAGCTATTTTTGTGAAGTTTATGTCAATTGATCTGCCAGCTGAGTTAAGAAATATGTACGAGTCATGGTTCAATACACTGTACCAGCCGTTAATGAATGATTACAAAGGGGTTCCAGTCGAACAAAATCCAACACAACCCCAAGTTAGACAAATGGATATTGACATGACGGGACCCCAGCCTACGGCTCAAGAAACTCAGGGTAGCCTTGCTCCTCCTACTCAACACAGTAGGAAATTACCGGTTAGAAGGAGAGAGGGAACAGAGCACACACATCTGGTCAAGTATTTAAAGATTGAAAAAATCACTTGGTTAAATCTCTATTGGTTTAGTCCAACTACCGACCCATCATACTTTCCTCATACCCATCCAGGCGGTCTATACAAGTTAGAGTTTTAGGATGTAAACTGTCTGAGACCCAGTGGTTGGTTATGGGCTCATGTATTGGATGCATATTTGTCGTTGTTGAGTGATAGAGAAGCTAGGATGAGGAGTGAAGGAATCCAACGATGGGCTACCTTTTATTTCATGCCAACGTACTTTGTGGGTTTGGGCATCCAACACTTACCAAGGGCTGGAGTAAGCAAATCAACAACAGTCAAATTTTTAACAAGTTACATCAATCCTGCAGTTGGTGCCCCAATTCATGAGTGTGATTACATATTCGTTCCCTTCATCAACGAAAGCAACAGTCATTTCTGCCTATTTATTTGGAGTGTCAACAAGTGGAAAATAAGGCTATTTGATCCTTTTTATGATGACAAACCCTTAATGCCATTGTCACAATTATACCAAAGATACTTTGGTGTTGTCGTGAGTTGTTTAATATATTACTTATTTTTCATTCCATAACACAAACATATGAGGTTTAGGGAATTAAATGATTGTTTTATGGTTTATAGGTGGAGTTAATTTCTTTGTTGCTTCGTATGGCAAATCCTAAAGCAAAGTGGCCAAGATCGAAGCCGAAAGTTGAATGTTGTGTGAGTAGGCCGAGACAATGGAATTCAGACGATTGTGGCGTTTATGTTGCAAAGTACGTGGATTTCTTTTTGCACCGGATAAACATCATGAAGGAACCGAGGTGGACTCCAAACGAGGCTTACAACTTTAGATTTAGAATAGGACATGAGCTTAGGATGTGCAAGGCGAGGGATATTCCTTCAAAATATCTTTGTATTGACCAAAATTTAGATGAGGATGTGGGTGAAGAGTAATCGTTGTATATTGACCAACTGTCGTAATACGTTATTTTATAAAGATGGGTGATTAGTTTCAAAATGATACCATTATTATACGTTATTTTATTGTTTGGAATCTATTATTGTACTGTCATTATATTCCGCTGCTTACATGAGACTACTGAAAACTGTAATCTTTAATGCTGCATAATGAGCCTACGATTTGAGATGCGAATACTAATCTCCTTAATTATGTGGTTTTCTTTATTTGAATTTATGTTGCTGAGATCCCAATCTTTATTGCTAGTGTTTTATCTTAATAGATGCAGGTATTTAATGGGATTTTCAGTACAAGAAGGAAATCTTCCAGTTGTTTTAGCAGTGTTGTAATTTAGTTGAAATAGAATGTTGGATTTTCTGATGTATACAATCTTGTTTAGTGTTGTAATTGAATTGAAATAACTACAGGGATTGTCTGTATTGGCTACAATCTTGTGTAATTTATTTTTATAACAGGAAAGAAATCGTGTGGAGTGATATCTTGCTGAAATTGTTTGTACAGGGATCTTTGTGTAATTTATTTGTATAACAGGTATGTTGTTTATGCGTACAGGGATACTGGGAATGCTACTGACTTATATCCGCTAGTAATACTAGCGGACTACTGGTATACTATACTGACTTATATCCGCTAGTATTACTAGCGGACTACAGGTTCCTGTCAGGAACAAGGGGCTTAATTGTCCGGAAATTATAATAAGTGTGTCCGCTAGTAATACTAGCAGACTGTGGTTTATAACTCTAGATCCCAGCCGTTAATCCATAAAACGTATGGTTTAGAGCCTATATGCCAATAATTGTCCCATAGCATATAGATGCTATGGATCGCTCCCCTATATATATATATATATATATATATATATATATATATATATATATATACAGAAAGGATCAAGAGCATAATTCTTAAATAGCATAATGCCTTAAGTAGCATAATTTCATCAAAACGACGTCGTTTTAATGGGGCGCGGTGGCATTTTTGTAAATACGCGATGGCATGGTATTTACAAAAATGCCACCGCGTCCCATTAAAACGACGTCGTTTTGATGAAATTATGCCACTTAAGGCATTATGCTATTTAAGAATTATGCTCTTGATCCTTCCCGTATATATATATATATATATATATATATATATATATATTGAGTGTAATTATGTCTTTAGCCAATTCAAGTAATAGAATTATGACAGAAAGTATTTATTCACTTCAACTCAAAAAGTCGGGAGTTTAAATGTAGCTTTACTGACTACAGGTGGTTAAGTGGGAAAGACCCCAAACCAGGTGGTGATCTGAACTTTACTCTAGATATTTAGAACATATAGTAGATGATAAAAGTTTTCAACCATAATTGCAGTAGAATCAACAATACATTATAAGAGTCAAATAAAACATAATGTCTACTATCTCCTCCAAATTAAAAGTCCATCATTAATATTTCATTCCTGTTATACCTATCAACAGTTCTTTGTTGTACCCAAGATAAAGAGAACTTTCATCACATGTCTTCACTTGTACAAATATTATAGTTAAATTCACAATTCATGTTTATAATCATGTAAAATTAATAGTTTCTCCTTGTCACAAAGGCTTAATAGAACTTTCAGTCAATGTCCTTGCCACAGAGGCTTATTAGAACTTTCACTCAATGTTCTTGCCACAAAGGCTAAAGACACTCAATATTTATATCGTCTTTACATCATACACCAAAGACATTCAAATGTAACAATAATGATCATGATCATAATCATACCAATCAATTGTCTATCTTTGCACTATACGGGCCAAAGATATTCAACTGTAATATCAATGGTCATGATCATACCAACCAATTGTCTATCTTTGCACTACAGGACAAAAGATGTTCAACTATATAGCCAATAATCAATAATCCATCTTTGCACTATGGGCCAAAGATATACAACTGTAAAATCAATAATCAATTGTCTATCTTTGCTCTATGGGCCAAAGACATACAACTGTAAACCAATAATCAACGGTTCATCTTTGCCCTACGGACCAAAGACATACAACTATAAAACTAATAATCATTTGTACATCTTTGCACTACGGGCCAAAAGACATACAACTGTAAAACCAATAATCAACCATCCATCTTTACACTACGAGTCAAAGACATACAACTGTAACACCAATGGTCATGATTATAACAATACACAATTCTGGTCATGATTATATCAATACACAATATATGGTCATAATCATATCAATCAACAGTTCATCTTCTCACTACGGGCCAAAGATAACTTTCCAACACAAATTTAAGTCTGAGGATTATAACAATGATATAAAGAATTAATCAAGTGAGATCAAGGATAAATATTAGATATTTATAATTCAATTTATCTAGAGTTCAAGAATGTCTAAATTGTCAAAATGAAGATCAAAACATGGTTTCAATTTTAAGAATAAGATTCATAAAAGATAACTTGGACAAAGAAAAGAAATTAAATTCCATTTTGAATAGTACTCATGAATAGTATCGTATGAATAATACCTCGAATGAATAGTACTCCGACATGAAAAGATTAAAATTTTAATAAGACAGTTCAGACCAATATTCCAGTGAAATGATATTAGATGAAGCATAAATCTCAAGGAATTTCTAATCATTTCAGGAATTAAAGAAGCAATAGTAAGTTTAGATTTAGGAATATGAAATAAAATAATACAAGAATCTGTAATGAGGATAGAATGACGATAATGAGGACAGAATGACGCGAATGTTTCTACAAGATTTGAACGTGATAATGAGACAACCCAACCAAGAGAGACTAGCCGGTAAATCCATAATACCAATGGTAGCAGTCATCGAAGTGGTGACAACAAACGTGGAGGGAATCAATATGCCAGAAATGGTAACCACTTCGGTGGTAATCATGGCCAGGATAATAGAAAAGGTGAACTAAGTGAGAACAACTTAAAGAAGAGAAGGTTCAATAATGATGGAAAGACCATGGCACCCATTTCCAAGGAAGAAGAACGACCACCGGTCGTATATTTCAAATGCGGACAAGAGGGACACATCCGTCTAAATTGTATGCAGCAACTCAAAGTATGTTTTAATTATGGAAGAGAAGGTCACCTAGCTCGATTTTGTTGTGTAGTGAAGTCAAGTCCAGCTAGGATAGTGACACCAAAGGATGTCTCAGACAAGTCAAAATCGATAGTTCAAGTGAGAGCGTTTGTCAAGGAACCCAAACAAAGTTATCACGGGTAAGTTAATTATAAACTCTTGCAAATTCTATACCTTATTCGATACCGATTCTACCCATTCTTTTATTTCTTTTACTTACGCTCAACGTTTAAACTTAACTCTGGATAAATTAGACTTTGACTTATCTGTTGAAACCCGTTATGAGAAACCTTCATTACATCCACTGTTTATAAATCTTGTTTGATTCAAATCGACATTTCCACGTTACCTGTCGATATTATCTCTTTGAAAATACTTGCCTTTGATGTGATTTTAGGAATCAACTCGTTAACTACTGATCATGCTAAAATTGATTATTTTCGTAAGGTTGTTGGCCTTCATATTCCTAACCAACATGTTATACGAATTCAAGAAACCAAACCAATAAAGTCAATCACTGTTATATTAAGCCATAAGTAAAGAGCATCGAGCCTTTCGCTGGTGACTTCCAAGTCTTGGAATGCACCAATATGACGCCCCCAAAATAGGTCCACACGACCCATTCTGAGTAGCCAGATATCACTCTATAAAAATCAAATACAAACTTCATTTTTACAACTGTTGAACTGTCGTGCAGAGTACGACAACAGATAAGCTGTGAGTTTTAATACAATATTGTCTCGTACATAGTATCCAAACTTAAATTGTTACAATGCCATATAAAATATAGCAGCAAATATTTTAAGACCCCAAAGAAGAACGAGAAGATTACTATCATATTAATTCTAATGAGGTGCACTTTTGATGCTTTCAAAGTCTGGTTCTCATCACCCTATTGTTGTTCGCCAAAATCAATTATTAAGTGACGTATAAAATACGACACACACATCTTAGGTCCTCAATACAATTATATGTTGCATGTCATGCCGTTTTATAATGTATTGAGAAACTTCGACAGTCTCGGACCATCACACTATTTCCCTGTTATCCCCGCTCGACCCAGCTACACTCTTATTACCTGAAAAGAATTGTGAAGCAAAGGGTGAGCACAAATAGCCCAGTAAAGGATATCATGACTAAAGATAATTTACATCATCAATAGCCTTTATCAGTAATAAATCAGAGATTTAGTATATATGGTAGATGATAAAACTTTTCAACCATTGTTGCAGCGGAATGAGTAATCCATTAGAAGAGTCAAATAGACAATAGGGTCTATTATCTTCTCTATGTTAAAAGTTCACCAATAATGTTTTATCCCTGTAACATCAATCAACAATTCTTGTCCACAATTATATGAATAACTCATAATCATAATTGTGATTCTAAATTCCTCTTCGTACCCAGGACGAAGATAATTTTTATCACCTATCTTCACCTGAAACATCAAAAATCATGGTTATACCAAATCACAATTCTTGCTCATAATCATAATAATAAATTCATCTTTGCACTACGGCCAAAGATATTCATTAACAATTTATTCTTTGCACTATAGGCCAAAGACATACAACTGTATTTTAGAAGAGTAAAGTAGAGCATGATATCTACTATCTTTTAAGAATTAAAAGTGTATAATCAATATTTTATTGCTGAGACTCAGCTTAATAAATAATCCACATCATCGAATTATGCATGCATTACGGCCAAGGATATTCATGTAATCATCAATGGTCATAATTATATCGAATAATCCCTTGTTATAATCATACCAATAACTGTCCATATTGCACTACGGGCCAATGAGGACTTTTACCACATCATCTATAACATTACGGGTCATGATTATACCGAATGATCCATGGTCATAATCATACCAATAAACAGTTCATCAATGCACATAAGTCAAAGATACTCGTCAATCAAAAGTTCATCTTTGCACGTAAGCCAAAGATATACAACTGTAAAACCAATAATCAACAATCCATCTTTGCACTTAAGCCAAAAATATATACAACTGTAAAACCAATAATCAACAGTCCATCTTTGCACGTAAGCCAAAGATGACTGTCATCATAATATAAGCACGAGGATGATGACAATGATATAGGCATTAATCAAACGAAAACAAGGATAAATATTAAAGACTTTAATATTTTAATCACTTCTTAAACTTATAAAAAATTTATTTCAATTGTTTACACTTTACCAAATAATGCATATAATCATTCAAAAATGTCATACTCATAAGATTTCATCACCAATGATCAAATCCCTCATCAAAAATTTGCATATACCCTATATAGGATTCCCAAGCCATAAAATTCTATTTTCCAATTTTGTTACTTCACATAACATATTTAATTCATTTACTCATAACTAGTTCATTTTCATTAAAATTACCAAATCAGTCCCAAAAATATTTTTTTTCTAGGATTTAACGGAATATAGTCCCATATTGAACATATATTTTTCTCAGAATTTTTAAAATTCATTTACTATTTGTCATATGGCCAAAATTGCCGAATATTTAGACATTTATCATAAATTGTACTTTTGTCCAAAAATTTCAAAATTTACAGGGTATACTCCTGTTATCTACATGTACTCCCAATAAAAATTTCACCAATTTTGGAGTTAACCACAAGGAGTTATAAGGGTTTACTTTTAAAATTGTCTTTTCCCATAAAATTCATAACTCTTAATCTATACATCCAAAAATCTCCATCTTTGGACACAATATAGAAAACTCATCAAATTATCATTTTAAATTTTTCTATAATTTTTGAGCGTCAGAAAAATTACGAAACTGCAAATGGATTTTCACCCGCCATGCGGTAATCCACGTAGACACATCATTTCCATAATTTAATAAGGAATGAATACGAAGGATTATACACCATGCATGCGGTAGTCCACATAGACAGGTTATCCCAACAGAATAATAAAGAATAGAATAACAGAAGAATTCACATTGCATGCGGTAGACCGCGCAGACAGGTTATTCCCAACAGAATAATAAAAAATTGAACCAGGTCATGCGTAATCCGCACAGACAGGATATTCCAAAAGAATAATAAAAAATGGAACCAGGTCATGCGTAATCCGTACAGACAGGATATTCCAACAGAATAATAAAGAATAGAATAACAATAGAAATCACCAGGCATGCGATAGACCGCACAGACATGTTATTCAAATAGAATAATAAAGAATGGAACCAGGTCATGCGTAATCAGCACAAACAGGATATTCCAACATAATAATAAAGAATAGAATAATAGAAGAATTTCACCATGTATACGGTAGTCCGCGTATACAGGTTATTCCAATAGAATAATAATGAATGGAATAACAATAGCTCTCTTCATGAATACGAAAAAATAATATCCCTTACTTCAAAAGAAGACTCGATACTAGAATAGTGAGGTAGCAAACTTCTCTTCTTCTTTCTCTCTATAATTTCTGTCTATAATAATTACTCTAAAGCTTTAGTGAATTGGTGAGAAATGAAGGAAGAATGAGCTTCTATTTATAGAAAAATATAGTTTCGATAATTGCACATTTTGGGGCTCGAAATATTACAGTACAATACCTTTAACTTTTATTTCATTTTTAATTTAGTTCTGCAAATATTATCAAACTTGCACCACCTCCCCTAAAAGTAAATAATTTGAATCAATAGTTCAATCATGTGAATCAATAGTTATAATCATGTGAAAATAAGAATTACAGTATTGTACCTCCATCTATACCTCCATTTTTAACTTAGTCATGCAAGTATTATCCATCTTGCACTAACTCTCCTAATAGTACAAGAATGTGAATCAATAGTACACACATGTGAACAAATAATTATAATCATGTGAATTAATATCAATTAATTGCTCATTTATTCGATTAATTACCCGATTGATCAATATAACCTCCAAACATCAATTATTATCAACATAAATGTTGATTTCCACTAACACTAACAATTTTAACACAATGGAACTATCAATTTGATCTTTAATCAACACGAACTTATTCATCATTAATATTATAACTCACAATATTTAACAATCAGGTCGTTCGCAGGAAAGAGGGGGCTTTCCGATAAGGATTTCTCCTTATTGGCGCGCAATTAGATGACCAAACCTCTCCTTGACAGAACTTCTAGACATTATAAATATTGCAATTTAATAATATAAATAACTTTATCGTCTCAATTATTAATTTAATAATATAACATATTATGCAGATGATACTGTGACAATAATCGAATCAATAATATGAGAGATATGATGCAACAATTAATATAGCAATAATTGAGTATAACTGAGTGACTTCTCACGTAAGCATCAATAACCAATACCGTGTGCTACTATGCAACCATACGTATTACTAAACATTTACTACCGGGTAGTTCAACAGTTTTAACAGTACCACTTCTGTCGTTATTTTTATAAAAAGATAACTATGTCGTTTTCTAACTACGACAATACTTCGGTTATGGGGTCCGCCAATGATTGTGTCGTCGTACGAATATTCTCTGTTAAAACGAATATTCTCCGACCAATCGAATATTATATAACCACTTGCTTACTTTGCAAAATTTTCAAATATCACCCTTAACTTTAAACTTTTATCAATTTAACTATTTACCAAAATAGAAAAATTGAATACTTTTATTTCATAAAATTTGGGATCTCACAATCTGTCCTCCTTATGAAATTTCGCCCTCAAAATTTACGTACCTGGTAGTTCGAAGAGATGAGAATACCTTATTTTCTTTTCGGATTGTACCTTCCTGATTATTTCCTCTGTATCATGATTTTCTCATTGCTCATCTCTTGTATTTAAGATATCATTCTAGAATATATCTTCAAAACAAAGGTTAATTGACATATCACAATTTGTCAATTTATCAAGTAACAATTTCAGCTTAGGTAAGTCACATACTAGCGAAGTATGTAACTCATCTCTCCCCTCCTAGTTCTAGACTCTTATCTCCGCCAGCGACCATATCCTTAAGCTCTGATACGATTTGTGATGCCCCCAAAATAGGTCCACACGACCCATTCTGAGTCGCCAGATATCACTCTATAAAAATCAAATACAAACTTCTTTATACAACTGTTGAACTGTCGTGCAGAGTACGACAACAGATAAGCTGTGAGTTTTAATACAATATTATCTCGTACACAGTATCTAAACTCAAATTATTACAATGCCATATAAAATATAACAACAAATATTTTAAGACCCCAAAGAAGAACGAGAAAATTACTATCATATTCATTCTAATGAGGTGCACTTTTTGACGCTTTCAAAGTCGGGTTCTCATCACCCTATTGTTGTTCACCAAAATTAATTATTAAGTGACGTATAAAATACCATACACACATCTTAGGTCCTCAATACAATTATCTGTTGCATGTCATACCGTTTTATAATGTATTGAGAAACGTCGACAGTCTCGGACCATCACACTATTTCCCTGTTATCCCCGCTCGACCCAGCTACACTCTTATTACCTGAAAAGAATTGTGAAGCAAAGGGTGAGCACAAATAGCCCAATAAAGGATATAATGACTAAAGATAATTTACATCATCAATAGCCTTTATCAGTAATAAATTAGAGATTTAGAATATATGGTAGATGATAAAACTTTTTAACCATAGTTGTAGCGGAACGAGCAATCCATTAGAAGAGTCAAATAGACCATAGGGTCTATTATCTTCTCCATGTTAAAAGTCCACCAACAATGTTTTATCCCTGTAACATCAATCAATAATTCATGTCCACATCATATGAATAACTCATAATCATAATTATGATTCTAAACTCCTCTTTGCACCCAGGACGAAGATAATTTTCATCACCTACCTTCACCTGAAAAAAAAAATCATGGTTATACCAAATCATAATTCCTGCACATAATCATACTAATAAATTCATCTTTGTACTACGACCAAAGATATTCATTAACACTTTATTCTTTGCACTATAGGCCAAAGACATACAACTATATTTTAGAAGAGTCAAGTAGAGCATGATATCTACTATCTTTTACGAATTAAAAGTGTATAATCCATATTTTATCGCTGAGACTCAGCTTAATAAATAATCCACATCATCGAATCATCCATGCATTACAGCCAAGGATATTCATGTAATCATCAATGGTCATGAGTATACCACATAATCCTTGGTTATAATCATACGAATAATTGTCCATTAATGAACTACGGGCCAATGAGGACTTTTACCACATAATCTATAACATTACGGGTCATGATTATACCGAATGTTCCCTGGTCATAATCATACCAATAAACAGTTCATCTATGCACATAAGTCAAAGATACTCATCAATCAGTAGTTCATCTTTGCACGTAAGCCAAAAATATACAATTATAAAACCAATAATCAACAGTCCATCTTTGCACATAAGCCGAAGAAGACTGTCATCATAATATAAGCATGAGGATGATGACAATGATATAAGCACTAATCAAACGAAAACAAGGATAAATATTAAAGGCTTTAAATTTATCCAAATATTATCAATCACTTAATAAACTCATAATCTAATATTATTAATATTATAACAATATTTTAATCACTTCTTAAACTTATAAACAATTTATTTCAATTATTTACACTTGACCAAATAATGCATTTAATCATTCAAAAATGCCATACTCATAAGATTTCATCACCAATGATCAAATCCCTCATAAAAAATATGCATATACCGTATATAGGATTCCCAAGTCATAAAATCCTGTTTTCCAATTTTGTTACTTCACATAACATATTTAATTCATTTACTCATAAATAGTTCATTTTCATAAAAAATACCAAATCAGTACCAAAAATATTTCTTTTCTAGGATTTAACGGAATATAGTCCCATATTGAACATATATTTTTCTCAGAATTTTTAAAATTCATTTACTATTTTTTATATGGTCGAAACTGCCGAATATTTAGATATTTATCATAAATTGTACTTTTGTCCAAAAAATTTGAAATTTACAGTGTATACTCCTATTATATAAATGTACTCCCAATAAAAATTTTACCAATTTTGGAATTAACCACAAGGAGTTATAAGGGTTTACTTTTAAAATAGTTTTTTCCCATAAAATCCATAACTCTTAATCTATACATCCAAAAATCGCCTTCTTTGGACACAATATAGAAAACTCATTAAATTATCATTTTAAATTTTTCCAGAATTTTTGAGTGTCAAAACAATTACGAAACTGCAAATGAATTTTCACCCGCCATGAGGTAATCCACGTAGACAGATCATTTCCACAATTTAATAAGGAATGAATACGAAGGATCATACACCATGCATGCAGTAGTCCATATAGATAGGTTATCCCAACAAAATAATAAATAATTGAATAACAGAAGAATTCACCATGCATGCGGTAAACTACACAGACAGGTTATTCCCAACAGAATAATAAAGAATGGAACCAGGTCATGAGTAATCCGCACAGATAGGATATTCTAACAGAATAATAAAGAATGGAACCAGGTCATACGTAATCCACACAGATAGGATATTCCAACAGAATAATAAAGAATGGAATAATAATAGAATTCATCAGGCATGCGATAGACCGCACAGACAAGTTATTCCAACAGAATAATAAAGAATAGAACCAGGTTATGCGTAATCCGCTCAGACTGGATATTCCAACATAATAATAAAGAATGGAATAATAGAAGAATTTCACTATGTATACGGTAGTCCGTGTATACAGGTTATGTGACGCCACCAAAATAGGTATACATCACCCATCTTGGGTCGTCAGATACAAGGTCCTGAATACAGATAAATACTAAGTATACAACAGTCGTGTAAAATACGACAAAACATAAACTAAGAGTTTTAATAAGAATATTGTCATCTAGACAATATCCACACTTAATGGAGTCCTCATTACATTTATTGTCACACTATTTAACAGAAAAGTGAGGACTACTAATGCTAACAGCTGGACCGTCACTCTGTTCCCCGACTCGTCCGAGCTATCTTCTTATTACCTGAAGAGAACAGTGCAAGCAAAAGGGCGAGCTCAACTAGCCCAGTAAGAAATATTATGACTAAGATAATGCAGAATAAATTACCGTTAGCCTTCGACAGTGTTAAACTGATACAATATAACAAACATCAAGTTTAACTGCAGCGGAACAAGAAATCCATTAGAAGAGTTAAGTAGAGCATAAAATCTACTATCTTTTATGATTTAAAAAGATTTTCATAAACTTTATCGTTGAGACTCAGCTTAATAAATAAACCACATCATCTCTGCACCACGACCAAGGATATTCATGTAATCATCAATAGTCATGATTATACCGAATAATCCCTGGTCATAATCATACCAACAACTGTCCACCGATGAACTATAGGCCAATGAGGACTTTTACCACATCATTCGTCACACTATGGTCATAATTATACCGAATAATCCCTGGTCATAATCATACCAAGTCCATCTCTGCACGTAAGCCAATGATGACTTTCATCATAATATAAGCATGAGGATGATGACAATAATATAAGCATTAATCAAACGAAAACAAGGATAAATATTAAAGACTTTAAATTTATCCAAATATTATCCATCACTTAAATAACTCATAATCTAATATATTGTTAATATTATAACAATATTTTAATCACTTCTTAAACTTATAAATAATTTAATTTAATTGTTTACAGTTCACCAAATAATGCATTTAATCATTCAAAAAATGCCAAACTCAAAAGATTTCAACATCAATGATCAAATCACTCATCTAAAATCTGCATATACCTTATATAGGATTTTCAAGCCCTAAAATCCTATTTACCAATTCTCCAACTTCACATAACATATTTAACTCATATATTTTAAACTAAATCATTTTCATGAAAAATTACCAAATCAACTTATTATTTTTCTATCCATTGTCAAAATATATATACATATATTTTATACACAACAAGTATTTTTTTTATAATTTTTCAACTTCCTTAAGTATTTTTCAAAAATCAATTTCTAATTAATTCCTTAAGAAATTAGTTACCATCAAGTTTAACTCCAGAAATTTCCAAATCTTGGTAGGATCTTACACATGTTAATATGAGCTTCCAGTTTAAATTTCATTGTCATCGGAGTTATAGAACTCCGGTTAATAGAATTTTTCGTCGGAAAAATCTAAATATTGAAATAGTCATAACTTGCTCATTTTGAGTCGGAATGAGCTCATTTTTGGACAGGAGGTAAGTTATACCATATATTTTCATGTCCCAAAAGGCCGGAATTTTTTTCACAAACTAAGTGGCCGAAAATGCCCTTTTAAATTTCTGGACAGTAGCCTTTTTGGTACTTTGCAGTTTTTCACTCCTTTGCTAAAATCTGCCCACACGAAAATCTACAACACCTTTTCCAGTAATTCCACTTGGATAAGTTAGAAAACTCATATATCTAACTCTAGAACTTGACCACACTCAAAGATTCGAAATACAATAGGAGATATGATCAATTGAATTTCATATTCTATTTTCACCAAAATCTGATTTTCAACCCTTTGTAATTTCTAAGAAACTTTCTTGTTTTTACATAATAATCAACATAACTTATCATGACAATGACATAATAATTCAATAAAACAAGTTCAAGAATAAATTTTAAGGATTTATAAGTTAATTTATCCTGAACTTAATAATGTCCAAATTGTTAACATGATACTGCTTTGTGGAGAAAAATCCAAGAATACTCAGAAGAATATTTGCATGAAAATATACTGGATGAAATGCAAATATCAAGGATATTCCATTAATTTCATTGAGTATAGAAGCCAAAATTTTAACCAAATTAGTATCATAGAATATATGAAACTGCAATTAATTTTCACACGCCATGAGGTAATCCATGTAGACAGATCATTTCCATAATTTAATAAGAAAAGAGTACGAAGGGTCATTCACCATGCATGTGGCAATCCACATAGACAGGTTATTCCTAACAGAATAATAAAGAATGAAATAACATAAGAATTCACCATGTATACAATAGACCGCACAAACATGTTATTTCAACTGAATAATAAATAATAGAACCAGGTCATGCGTAAACGCACAACCAGGATATTCCAACAGAATAATAAATATTGGAATAACAAAAGACTTCACCAGGCATGCGATAGACTGCACAGACAGGTTATTCCAACAGAATAATAAATAATGGAACCAGGTCATGCGTAATACTCACAGATAGGATATTCCAACAGAATAATAAAGAATGGAATAACAGATGAATTTCACCATGTATGCGGTACTTCGCATATACAGGTTATTCCAACATAATAATAAAGAATGGAATAACAAAAGAATTTCACCATGTATGCGGTACTTCGCATATATAAGTTATTCCAACAGAATAATAAGAAATAGAATAACAGAAGTTCTCCTCATGAATACGAAAAAAATAATACCCCTTACGAGTACAACAAATAATATCCCTTACCTTATAAAGAAGAGTACTTCGACGGGTAGGGCGGGGATATACTTGAAGAAAACTTGCACTACGCTCAAAGCTTTCTTAAACTTTAAAGAAATACGCTCAAGATTATAGAAGGAGAATACTAATAAAAAGTTTTTCTATTTTATTACATTAATAATACTAATAAAACAAAATTTATATATAATAATTATATATATAATTATATATATATATATAAACTTCCGTGACTTCCTAAAAAGACACCTCAATATATTTAACAACCTTTATCATCATTATTATAATTCACAATATTAATCAATCAGGTCGTTCCTAGGAAAGAGGGGACTTTTCAATAAGGATTTCTCCCTATTGGTTCGCAATTAGGTGACCAAACCTCTCCTTGGCAGAACTTCTAGACATCGTTAATATTACAAATAATAATATGAATAACTTCGTTGTCTCAATTATTGATTTAATAATATATAAATTATCGATAATAATTGAATCAAATAACGTGAGATACTATGCAGTAATTACTGTTGCAATAATTGAACAAAACTGAGTGACTTCTCACGTAAGCATCAAAAATCAATACCGTGTGCTACTATGCAACCACGCGTATTACTGTACTTTTACTATCGAGTAGTTCAACAGTTTTAACGGTAAAACTTCCGCCGTAATTTTCATAAAATATTTTTGTCATATTCTCAATCCAACAATAATTTCGTTGTGGGGTCCACCAAAGATTATACCATCGTACGGATATTCCCCGACAAAAAGAATATTTCCTGACCAATCGAATATTATATAACAACTTGCATACTTTGCAAAATTTATAAATACTACCCAGAACTATAACATTATCTCAAATCCACACCATAATATTCAAAAAAAATATTTCGAGAAATTTAAATCTTTATTTATAAAATTTGGGGTCTCAAAGGTTATTCAAACAAAATAATAAGGAATAGAATAACAATAGCTCTCTTCGTGAACACGAAAAAAAATAATACCCCTTACCTCAAAAGAAGACTGGATACTGGAATAGTGAGGTAGAAAACTTCTCTTCTTCTTTCTCTCTATAATTTTTCTATATAATAATTGCTCTAAAGCTTTAGTGAATTGGTGAGAAATGAAGGAATAATCAACTTCTATTTATAGGAAAATATAGTTTCGATAATTGCACGTTTTGGGGCTCGAAATATTATAGTACAATACCTTCAACTTTTCCTTTATTTTTAATTTAGTCCTGCAAGTATTATCAAACTAGCACCACCTCCCCTATTAGTAAATAATGTGAATCAATAGTTCAATCATGTGAATCAATAGTTAAAATCATGTGAAAATATGAATTACAGTATAGTACCTCCATTTATACCTCCATTTTAACTTAGTCATACGAGTATTATCAATCTTGCACCAACTCCCTTAATAGTACAAGAATGTGAATCAATAGTACACACATGTGAACAAATAGTTATAATCATGTGAATTAATAGCAATTAATTGCTCATTTATTCAATTAATTATCCGATTAGTCAATATAGCCTCCAGACATCAATTACTATCGAAATAAATGTCGATTTCCACTAACACTAACAATTCCAACACAATGGAACTATCAATTTCATCTTTAATCAACATAAACTTATTCATCATTAATATTATAACTCACAATATTTAACAACCAGGTCATTCTCAAGAAAGAGGGGGCTTTCCGATAAGGATTTCTCCTTATTGACGCGCAATTAGATGACCAAACCTCACCTTGACAGAACTTCTAGACAATGTAAATATTGCAATTTAATAATATAAATAACTTTATCGTCTTAATTATTGATTTAATAAAATAACATATTATGTAGGTGATACTGTGACAATAATCGAATCAATAATATGAGAGATATGATATAACAATTACTGTAGCAATAATTGAATATAACTGAGTGACTTCTCACGTAAGCATCAATAACCAATATCGTGTGCTACTATGCAACCACGCGTATTACTGTACTTTTACTACCGGGTAGTTTAACAGTTTAAACGGTAACACTTCCGCCGTTATTTTTATAAAAAGATAACTATGTCATTTTTAACTACGATAATACATCCGTTGTGGGGTCCACCAATGATTGTTTTGTCGTACGAATATTCTCTGTTAAAAAGAATATTTCCCGACCAATCGAATATTATATAACCACTTGCTTACCTTGCAAAATTTACACATATCACCCTTAACTTTAAACTTTTATCAATTTAACTATTTACCAAAATAGAAAAATTTAATACTTTTATTTCATAAAATTCAGGATCTCACAACCAAAACCAGACTTTCCGTAGAGGATGCCGTGAATAACGGTGGCAAGTTGATAGGTATCGATGTGACGTGCTATCCAAGTATGGGATCAGAGTCACATTTTTGAATGATATTTCAATAGTTAATAAATTTCTTGACGTATTCCTTGAAGACTTCTTGACCTACCCCGGAGCATGAAATCGAATTTTGTATTGACCCCATTACAAAACCCATTTCTAAAAGCCTCAAGTATTTCTTCACCCAAAACGAACGTATAACATGCCAAAGACGTTGGCTCGAGCTGTTAAAGATTATGATAATACCATTCAATACCATCGTGGGAAATTTGAACGTGGTAGCTAACGCGTTAAGTAGAATATCGTATGCGGTTACGAGTGTGAATATACGAATCTACGTGAAGATAACGAATATACGTGAAGATATCGACTTTAATCGATAAAGATAAAGATAAAGATGCTAAAGCTACAAACTCAGAGCTGATGAATGTGAAGAAGAAGGTTCAAGAAGGAGTTATTCTAGAAGCAAGAGTCGATGAAGAGAGGAATTATCAACCCTCGATTTTATTGGCCCATTCGAAATCCTCGATCGAGTAGGAATTGTGGCCTATAGACTCGCCTTTGTAATACCTGAGAATTTTCACGTATTATTAAATGAATATATTAATGGAAATAAAATTTATGTGAATAAAAGTGTTATTATTTTGTGAGTTAGTTAATTCAATTGATTCGTATTAGATCAATGTGTATTCAGATGTGACAATGAGGATTGTGAAATCCCTTGTGTGGCATAATGTGAAACGAAGAAATCCATTAAGCAAATTAAAACGAGAGTTAAGAAGATTAATCGTGTTGATCAGATGATTTCATATAGGTAATCAATACACTCGTAGACTCGTAGTAACACACTTATGGACATTAATTGATATCGTGTAAGACGAGTATGGCGATAGGGGTTGACACTGGCTTAAGATAAACCAGTCTTGGCACTATCAGGGCACAGCGCAGCTGCGCCGTCCCAGTAGTACAAACTGGCACAGCTGAGCCAGTGTTCAGTTGGAGAAAATTTATTTTTTCTACTTTGAAAATTAAATGGAACAATTCTATGATGTGTGTGACATTAATAAACTATGAAATAAAGTGCGCAAATAACCAATATTAATTGTTAATTGTTATATTAATTAACTGATAATGGTTGTGGTATAATATTGAATTCTTAGTAATTAACTAATAATGTGTGATTACTATTATTTGTAATATATTACACGGATAAGTAATGTTTATGAAAATCCATAAATACATTAATCAACGATGATGGGATTAATTAATATTGATGTTAACTAATCAAGGAAATGACTAAATTATTTATAAGTAAGTTAGTAATATAATAATATTATATTGACAGTTATATGCATATGAGCAATAATACAACCATACTATATAGTGTAGTGTGACTATACATTAAGATCTACGAAACTATATTATATTAAGTGGTGATTAATAAAGGGAAGGAATAAATTTATTTATTTAACATAAATAAATAAGTTATTAATATAATAAGGTTATAATATGGTTATATGAGTGGTAGAGATAATTATGGAACTACCCGGACAATAATATCCCACTGTATTATTTTATTGCGTATATTCAATGTACATGGACTATATGATGTGAGTGTATAATTTATCCCTAAAATTCCTAATATGGTAACAATTGTACATTAAGATTTCATTGTGGGAAATTAAGTAGACCAAACCAAGCCTAGATATCAAGAATGCTGGGATTTTCTCTCTTGTCCCATAATAAGTATCACCAAGTACAATGAACAGTAACTTGCAGCTATATTACGTAAACTTTCTAGCTGCTAAATTATAGGAGATCATTGCTAAGCTAAGTGGTTGGTAAGGGTTGTTAAACTACTCTTCATGAACCTATGTGTCTTGCCATTGCACCATGTACTCAAAAATTGTGTAAAGCCAATGACTAGCCCATGCTTTCTCTATAAATTAAGCTTGAGTTTAGATTTTTGTGTTGCTAAGAGTTGTCTAAGTGAAGCATTCAAGTGGTTTAAGCAATTGTAGAAGCTTATTCAGTGTGTGAGAAGTCCAATTTAAGCTTAAGAAGGTATAATTTTTATCGATGTTCTTTAGATGGGTTTGTTTGATTCTTGAAATTTCTTGAATTCATTTGTTAATTGATATGAGTAAACATGTTATAAGGTGTTTAGGAAGTTTACTAGCATGTGTGAACACTTTAGGAATGATTTGGGACATGTTTGATGTCAAGGAAATCAAGTTGGCCAAGACTCTGCAAAACAGAGTCTGCTTCTGCACTTGAATATGGCACGGCGTAGCTACGCCATTACAGAACTAAGGCGCAGCGCAGCTGTGCCAGTTATTGAATTCAGTTGGAACTTCTATTTTGAAATCTATTATGTTTTGATCGACCATTATGGCCTAAACTAGCATGAAAGCATGTTTAAGGTGTATGTATAAGTATATGAATCTAAGTTGGTCATGTTTTAATAGACTTGCATGATTAATGAAGACATATGGTTTAAATGGAGATTTGGACTTTAAGTTTTGAAAACAAACTATGTTAGAGATCACATTCTGCAAATTTTAAACCTAGTAAGTTATACATAACTGATTTTACACTTAGATGAGCATGCTAGAATGTACATAGTCCCTTTGTTCATAACTACCATATTAAGCCTTGTGTTAGAAATATTTTCAAGAAAAAGCTTAGCCTAGTGAGCTAAAGTGCATGACCAATACATGATGTATATTTTAACTTTGAAAGTGTGTTAGTATGGCTTAAAAATGCATGAATAAACCTTTAGATTATGTTTATATGATTAGTATGCAAGAATGAACATGTTGAACCTACTAGTGACCTTTGAACATGAATATTGACAAACTATCTTGAAAGATAGAATCTAACCTTTATAAGCATGTTGGTGATACTCTTAGACTAACTCATGTAGTATAACCATAGATATACTATTCTTGTGTATCACATTTCAAATAAAGCATGAACGAAGCCTATTTTCAACTAAAGTGGTGTTAGTTTCACATATGCGTTATGAATACTCACAAGCATGTCTAATATGAGTTTTGTAACTAATTTGTGTGTTTGAAGAGCAAGCATGATAGACTTTGTAGTTTCATAACCTTGAATGGCCTCAAATGGTTGAAATTATCAATTTAGAAATATGTTAGAAAAGGGAACCTAGATTTACTTGAGAAGCATGAAAAGACCCTTAACATGGCAAATATATCATGTATGATTGTTTTGAGCAAGCTGAACAGAAACCACAATGACAGCAGCTAAGTTTTGGCTTGGCCAGAGTACGGCGCAGCTACACCGGTCCTAGGCTTAGCCATTGCGCAGATGCGCCAGTCTGGAATCTTGAGTTCTGCATTCTGATTTTGAACTGATGTTTGAAGCATGCCTAAAGGATTACTTTAACTTATCTTATATGACCAATATGTTATGTAATTTATTAAGAAGCTTGCTATGTGATAGAGACAAATGTTGATCATAACTTCCAAATGTTAAGTCCGAAGAATGTTTTCAAGAAATTAGGCAATCAAGCCGTCGTGGTATTTGTGATGACTTATAAACTGATTTTGTACCATATGTGCATACTTGAATTGTGTCAAGCTTATTTAAAGACTGTGTTAGCTAATGAATATCTTGATCATATAATACGCTATAAATAGGTTTCGAAAGTGTTGAGTTATTAACATGGATAAACTAAGCTTAAGGCATGTTTCCTGAATTCTTTCTCTTTTACTTGAGAAAGTTCCCTAAACTTAGTCTAATTATTATTGAGCGAGTTTCCTAGAACTTCACTCTTGGTTGTGCAAGTTTCTTAAATCCTACTTTTAAACTTATCTTGTGAATGTAGGTTATACCGCTTATTCGTTCAATTGAACTAGTATGCTTAAATTCTTGTGAAAGTTATTATTCATGTTGAACTTAATATTGTTCTTGAATATTGTGAAAGAATCGATGCCATTTGATTCGGCTAGACTATATGCATGCTTATAAAAGCTGTCCAAACCAATTGATTGGTGCAAAAATCTCGAAAACTGAGTTGGACAACCCTTTTGGTAAGGGGGTGTATGTCATTGGAAACCCCAACACATGAATGAATATTGTTATGGTGTTATTCACAACGTAAAGTATTGTAGACTGATCATCTATAGTACTTGATATTTTTGGTTTATCAATTTAATATTGTTAACTCTAGTGGAGATTCAATAGTCCTTAGTGACTGCTCAATATAAATTCATTATCCAGTTGAATACATTGTTAGTCATTGAATTCATATATATCTGTTGATTTATATTAAATTATCGTTCTTAATTCAAGAATTATTGATATTCCGTATCCATGATGTTATTCTGACACTTTGAACTATCCTAGAAATGGCACTTCGATATTTCAAACCTTGTGATATTATATCATACACCCTTGTTGTATATTACTTGCCGGGCAATTTGTGCTCATCCTTGCTTATTTAAAACCTTTTGGTTAAGGAGGAATAGGGAGGTGTCTCTAGAACAGACAAGGCCAAGGCTACTGACTAGCTTGTCCCTTTTATGTTTAAGATTATTATTTGCATTAAGACTATGTTTAAACTTAAGTAAGATTATGTAATAGGACTTTATTCAATACTATTATGTAATCTATTAAGTACTGTAGATTGCTAGACTTGGGGGAATAATTATAATAAATCTATGTATATTATTCTAAATTAGATTTTCCATTGTGAATGTGTTATTTTAGTTATTATGGTATTACTTTGAGTACGTGACAAACCGAATTCGAGTGACTAAGTGGAGGTTTGAATTTGGGGGCGTCACAGGTTGGTATCAAAGACGTAGTTATAAACCTTAGGTGCGAGTGTCCTTAGATTATAACTCGGGAGAACTTAGAAGTTAGGAAGGAGATAAAACTCATGTATAGTTTTCCTTGAGAGACTTATATAGTGTGATATGAAATGTAACTTCATTATATACAATGAACTTTTGTTTATTTAACATTCTAATGGAGTTGTTGTTTGTGTTGTCTTATGTTGGTGATTGTAAGATGACTGACATGGGAGGACCTAGCCGAGTAGTAGAAGAGGAGCCGCGTGATATCCACGTAGTCTATTAGACACCCTTGATAGCGAAGCCTATTTCAGTAGTGGCCCCGATGGATGATGATGACGATGAGGAAGAGGTGGAGTCTGATCCGGAGGAGGAGCCTTTGGAGGAGGAGCCCAGGCCTATGATGGACTCCAACGAGGCTACTTTTGAGGATCGGATGTTAGGAGAGTATGAGGAGCAGATTTTAGAGTTAGGGTGTAGAGTGGAGGAGTTAGAGCTGAGGCTAGGGAGAGGAGTCTGCATTCCATAGGTTGAGGGACGAGGACCATCAGAGGCAACTAGTGATGTAGGAGATGGAGGTGGAAATTGCTCACCATAAAGAGGCAGGGATCCAGATGGGAGCTTTGTTTCACCGAGCAGTGGAGAGGATTGTTGAGGTGGCAGGAAAGCTAGAGGAATTAGAGCAGTAGGTTTTGAGTGAGAGGATAGAGAATGAGGCTTTCCGAACTCAGTCAGAGATAGAGGTAATGGATAGGATTCACTTCGAGGAGAAGTGGGAGGAAGCCAATGATAGGGCAGATGATCTAGAAGATGAGGTGCGATGCAAGATGAGGAAGATTAACAAGATGGGCTATACTCTAAGCACGGCCATAGAGAAATTGATCGATGGGGTACATCATTACCCAGCTTAGCAAGGACAGACCTGACATACCATAAGCCGAGACATGGTGGTGCACATCACACCGAAGGAATTTCATAGCGCCGTAGAGCGTGGGATGTTAGATTGAGTCTAGAGGGAAAAGCTCAGTAGTGTAGTATTTTTATTTATGTGTTATTAATATGTTGTTGTAATCTCAATATTTTGTGTAAGATGTGAGATAGTGGTAAACCCCCAAACTTCTAAAAAGTGTTATAGGGGTAGTAAGTTAGTATGTCCCCGTCTTTTGCTATATTAGGGGATATGTGTTACAATTTATAGCAGTATGCTAGGAAAGAACATGTAATGTAACCATTTGGCATATGAATATAAATGATCTTATTTCATAAACATGTTATAAACCTATAGTTCTTTTCTATTAAGAAATATCTAAGTATTATAATTAGATAATAAAATGAAAATTTTTGTGATGCATAAAATGTCGCCTAGACGTAGAATAACTTTCCCTGAATAGTCAGTTAATAACGAGAGAGGTCTTCTAGATCCGATATAGAGACTGGTAGATTTATTGGGAGAAGCTCTGAGGGGAATAAACAAACCTGTACCACCCGTTCTCCAAGCTATCCCAGTAACAACCTTCAAAGATTTTAAGAGTGTAGGACCCCTGGAGTTCGCGGGAACCACTGACCCGATAGTTGCGCAAACCTGGATTAAAGAGATCGAGAAGGCCTTCACTATAGCTCACGTGGGTGAAGACTAGAAGACAGTATTTTCCACATACATGATGAGGGGAGAAGTGAACCATTGGTGGGACACTAATCAGCAGAGAGCGGGCTAAGGAACGATAACATGCGAGCGGTTTACGACGCTATATTTGAGAATTATTTTCCGAAAAGTATGAAGAGTAGGATGGAAGTAAAATTCCTAGAGTTGAAACAAGGTGATATGACGGTGGCGCAATACGCAACTAAGTTCAATGAACTAGCGCGATTCGTAGAGCACCAAGTTGTGGATAAAGAAAGGAAGGCAAGACGTTTTGAGCAAGGGTTGAAGCCGTGGTTGTATATTAAGGTATCGGTGTTCCAGATTGATTCCTTTACAACATTGTTGGAGAAGGCAATCATTGCGAAAGGTGGTAGTGAGGCTTTGAGTATATATCATAAGCAGAAGAAGAATAAGAATGATGGTAGTGAGCATCGTGGAGGGAGCAGAAACAGAAAAAGTAACTCCGAAAAGAGGAAATGGAAAAATAACAACAACAGAAACAATAACCAAGGTGGAAGTCACCAGGAAAACTTCAAGAAGAGGACCGAAACTTGCAATAAATGTGGAATAAGTCATCAGGGAGAATGTTGGAAGAGGAAAAACACCTGCTATAATTGCGGCCAAGAGGGGCACATATCGCCAAATTGCCCAAAGCCGAAGAAGATTAGAGGATGTTTTGCTTATGGATCAACAGAGAACCAGATAAAGGATTGCCCAAAGAAAGGAAGCGGTGGAGCTGGCGGAAGCCAAGGAGGAGGAAGTAAGTTGATGATTGGTGGACCTGCTCAACCCAACCGATCGATCGTTCGAACCTTTAACATGACCGTCCAAGATGTCGTAGCTGCAAAGGACGTGGTGTCAGGTATAATCCCAATCAATATTATAAATGTTTATGTATTATTTGATTCGGGTGCCATCTGTTCGTTTGTATTTGAAGAATTTGCTAGTAAACTTAGTACACCCCGAGAACGTTTAGAAGATCCTTTGAACATAGAAGTTGCGAATAAGGAAATAATCCCTATAGAATACGTCTATCAAAATTATCGCGCAAACATTACAGAACATGAACTGAGCATAGACTTGATTCCTATTAGACTAGGAGAATTTGACGCAATACTGGGGATGGATTGGTTATATAACCATGCAGAAGTAATTGACTATCAGAACAAATGAGTGAACCTTCAAACTCCGAGTAACTCTAAGGTAGTGTTTTATGGTAGCTCATCGCTTAAGCAATCGTGTTGCGTTACGGTGATGCAGGCTAAGAAATTGTAAAGGATGTGTGGGTTATTTAGCTTACGTCATGGATACTCAAAAAAAGGGAGTAGAGATTAAAGATATATCCATAGTGAGTGAATTTCAGGATGTGTTTCAGGACGATCTGCCTGGCCTTCTGCCAGACAGAGAAATAAAATTCGTAATAGACTTAGCACTGGGAACAGCACCAATTTTGGAAGCTCCATATCGTATGGTGCCAATAGAAATGAAGGAATTGATGATACAACTTCAAGAGTTATTGGATAAAGGTTACATTCGACTGAGTGTGTCTCCTTGGGGAGCACCAGTGTTATTCATGAAGAAAAAGGACGGATCGATGAGGCTCTGTATCGATTATCAAGAATTAAATAGAGTAACGATCAAGAATAGATATACACTACCGAGGATAGATGACTTATTTGATCAACTAAAGGGAGTGAATTGTTTCTGAAAGATCGACCTACGGACGGGATATCATCAACTGAAAGTACGGGATGAGGACATACCAAAGATTGCGTTTAGAACCCGTTATGGACATTACGAGTTTTTGGTAATGTTATTTTGTTTAACTAATGCTTCGGCGGCATTCATGGACTTGATAAACCGAGTTTTTAAACCATATTTGGATAAATTTGTAGTAGTTTTCATCGACGATATTTTGATCTACTCGAAGATAGAGGAAGAACACGCCGAACATCTAAAGATTATTTTGGAGGCACTACGAAAGGAGAAGATGTATGCAAAGTTTACTAAGTGTGAACTTTGGATGAAGAAGGTTCAATTCTTAGGGTACATGGTAGATGAGAATGGAATCTCAGTAGACCCCGAAAAGGTCGAAGCGGTAAGTAATTGGGAACAACCAAGAACTTCGATGGAGGTGAGAAGTTTTTTAGGGTTAGCGGGGTATTATCGAAGATTTATCCAAGATTTTTCTAAGATAACGACCTCGTTAACTAATTTGACGAGGAAGACGGTGAAATTTTTATGGACCGACAAATGCGAAGAGAGTTTTCAAGAGTTGAAGAAGAGATTGAGCGAGGCGCCTGTATTATCATTACCAGATGATACGGGAGGATTTGTGGTGTATAGTGATGCATCGCATAAAGGACTGGGCTATGTGCTAATACAACATGGCAAAGTTATTGCGTATGCATCACGACAACTGAAGGATTACGAAAAATGATACCCTACTCATGATCTGGAGTTAGTAGCCGTAGTTTTTACGTTAAAGATATGGAGACATTATTTGTACGGGGAGAAATGTGAGATGTACACGGACCAAAAAAGTCTGAAATATATCTTCACAAAGAAGGAGTTGAATATGCGTCAGAGAAGGTGGTTAGAATTGATCAAGGATTATGACTGTGACATTCTTTATCACCTGGGGAAGGCAAACATAGTTGCCGATACTCTGAGCAAGAAAGGAAGGGAGAAATTGTTTCAACTGACAACTCAGGAAGAGTTAATAAGAGATATGGAGAATTTTGAAATAGAGGTGATGGGACACGAGAGGTCTAAAGAGAAGTTATTTGTAATGGAAGCTTGTCCGACATTGTTGGATATAGTAAAGGAAGCCCAGGAGAAAGATAGTGAATGTGAGAAAATCAGGAGAAGGATCACGGAAAAAGAGGAAGAAAAATTTTGAATAGATAAAGATGGTATCTTAAGATTTGAAGGGAGAGTGTGGGTACCGGCAGTGGCCGAGTTAAGAGATGAGATTTTGCACGAGGCACACAATACGACATATTTCGTTCATCCAGGAGGCACAAAGATGTACCGGGACTTGAAACAACATTTTTGGTGGCCAAATCTGAAACGAGAAATTATGGAGTACGTTAGTAGGTGTCTTACGTGTCAACGCGTAAAAGCAGAGCATCAGCGACCGAGTGGTTTATTACAACTGTTGGAAATACCAGAGTGGAAATGGGAGCATATCACGATGGATTTCATGGTAGGACTTCCAATCACGTAGAAAGGTTTGGATGCCATTTGGGTTATCGTGGATTGACTTATGAAGACCGCACATTTTTTACCTATCAAGATCCTCTATAGTTTAAATCAATTAGCGAGTCTTTACGTAAAGGAAATTGTTTCACGACATAGAGTGCCGGTGTTGATTGTTTCTGACCGAGACTCGCATTTCACGTCAAAATTCTGGAAAAGCTTGCAAGAGAGGATGGGAACAAAGTTACGGTTAAGTACTGCTTATCATCCTCAGACAGACGGACAAAGTGAGTGAACAATACAAACGCTAGAGGACATTCTTAGGACTTGCGTGATGGACTTTAAGGGAAATTGGGACTACCACCTACCCTTAGTCGAATTTGCGTATAATAATAGTTACTATGCGAGTATCAGCATGCCACCGTATGAAGCTCTTTACGGAAGGAAGTGTAGAACGCCATTATGTTGGGACAAAGTCAGAGAACGAAGAATACTCGGACCAGAGTTAGTACAACAAACCGCAGACGTGGTTGCAGTAATAAGAGCCAGACTAGTAGCAGTTCAAGATCGCCAGAAGAAGTACACAGACTTGCATCGGCAAGATTGAGATTTTGAAGTCGGCAATTTCGTATTCTTAAAAGTATCTCCGTGGAAGGGGGAGATCCATTTTTGCAAAAAAGGAAAACTAAGTCCAAGATTCATAGGACTGTTCGAGATACTAAAGCGAGTGGGCGAAGTAGCATATAAAGTTGTACTACCACCTGAGTTAGAGCACATCCATAACGTGTTTCACATATCTGTGTTGCGTCCGTACAAGCCCTACTAAAAACACGTGATTTCTTATGAACCCATTCAAGTGGAGAAGAATTTAGCATACGAAGAAATTCATGTCCAAATCCTTGATAGGAAAGAGCAAACCTTAAGGAATAAAGCTATTTCTTCTGTAAAAGTACTTTATCGTAACCACGATGTCGAGGAGGTAACGTGGGAGTTAGAAGATGGGATGATGAAGGATTATCCCCGTCTGTTTGTGTAACCTTAAAGCAATTTCAGGACCGAATTTTTATAGGGGGGGAGGATGTAATTGTGACAACCCGAGAATTTGGACAATTTATTAAAATATTAAATGAATGATTTAAGGTCAAATAATAGATCTAGACAGAAAATGAGTGTATGCGTTTGATGTTATTGGGATGGAATTTTGAGGATTTCAAAATTCTATGAAGGATTTAGGTGAATTATTCAGGATTAAGTATTTATGTGATTAAGTTTTGTGAATGTGGTTATGTATATGTTCAGAATGTGGTTAAGGGTCATGGGTTGACCATATTAATTATATATGTGTCAAACCCTAATTGTATATTAAGAACGCCAACGTTCAGTTAGAAAACCCTAACGTCTGATAAGAAATCCTAGAAACTAGTTCTGAAACCCTAAATTTGGTTACGGGGATTTAAAACCCTAATTCGGATATTAAAAACCCTAGATTGGGAATGCAATGATATGTATAAGGTTAAACGTCATTAATTATAAATTAATTAGGAAAAATCCTAACGAATTGTTGGAAACCCAATTTGATTATTAGAAAATCATAATACCCGATCTGAAAATCCAAGTTTCAGATTTCGAATAGTTGGAACCCTAATCTGGGAACTCAATGGAGAATTATAATGCTCAAGTGCTATTAAGTATAATTTTAATTAGGGTAAAGCTTAATTATTTATTAAACCCTAATTTATGGATTGAAACCCTAATTTTATAATTAGGGAAAACTTAAGTTTTAATTTAATAATTGTAATATTAATTAGGAATTATTAATCCTAATTTTTGAGTTATGAGTAATTAGAAAATCCTAATCTAATTACGAAAATTTAATTTCTATTTTTGAAAAGATTATTTTCTATTTTAAAACCTTAATTAGTGGTTTATAAACCCTAATGACCATTTTGAGCCTAATTGCTAATTTAGCGATTTCAATTAGGAAATGTTAATCCTAATTAGCAAGATTTAATTGGTGATTAAGAAATTTTAATATAATTAGTAAAGACTAATTATAATTTAGAAATATTAAATTTATATTTTTTTGAAAATCTAATTTGGAAATTTTAGAAAATCAAGTTGCTAAATCTTTAAGTGTTAAATGTTAGACCCTAAACCCTAAACCCTCTAAACCCTAAACCCTAAGGGTTTGGCCAATTACAAGAATGCCATTAAAATAAAAATCAAAAAGACTATTTTGCCCTTTGTTGCATTATTGAACTTTACTTGCAAGAGTTGGTCTAGTGAAGTGGGTGAACAACCCTAAGCCATAGCATGTGACATATATCTAACATCTCAGCAGCAAAATCAGCCAAATACATTGCATTATATTAAAATATAAATTAAAGAGAGAGAGAGAGAGAATGGGCTACTTACATTTTCATTTTCTCCAATCACTTCTCTCTCTAAAATTTGAGAACTTAGTGTGAGAGAGGGTGAGAAACAAAGCTTGGGTAAGTTAATAGCAAGCCAAGAACAGAATCTAAAGTTAGAAATCAAAGATCAAAGCATAAAAGGTATATGAACCCTAATTTCGAAAATCTTTTGATTTGTTGTTAGATGTTGTAATTGATTGTTTAAAGTTGTGTATTAGGGTGTTAATAAGTGATCTGGGTTGTTAGATCAAGGATCTATAACATCTAGATGCACGAATTTAAAGATTTATCAAATCTAGAAAATTTTGTAAAAGTGGCCTGACAGTCGAATGTCAGAGCCTTTAGATTCTTTTGTATTAATGATTTATTGTGTTTAAAGTTGTATATGTGTAGTATGTCATGTATACTACGATCTGGAACTGGAAACAGGTTTATATCATGTTTAGATTACAAGATATGAACGGTCAAAGACCGTTGACCGAGCACAAAAGTTCGAATCTGGGCAACCCAGAACTTTCTAGGTGGTCTGACATGATTTTTGAAGCCCTTGATCTTGCTTGTATTTTATGTTTTATGTCATGTTGTTGGTTGCAGATTGTAGTATGACATATAAGCTAGATACTCAAACCTTTACATCACACAAATCTTGCTCAGGATCAGATTTATTGGTGGTCAAACCACCGTTGACCAAACTGTTCAAGAATATTTCTGGGTTTTCCAGAAATGTTCAAGAACAGTTGTTGTAGCCTAGTTTGACCGATCTATAGCTTACTGTTTTGAGGTTTTTAAGTTGATCTATTGATCGTTTGTTGTACCTTGACATACGGACTACACGCTAGAACCTATGGATAACCCAAACTAAACCCAGAACCAAAGTTATATGGATTTAAAGAAGCTAACTCGAACTGTTCTTCATTTCTGGAAAACCCAAAAATGAAGAACAGGTCTGACAACGTTTTCTGCAGCTTAGATCTTTCAGATGTTATTTGTTTTTGCTATGAGATTTGCTTTAGATCATAGTATTACAGTTATACTACATAACCAGAAACATTAGCAGACCAGAAATCTACCGGAACCCAGAATCATTTGTGTTCAAACCATGTCCCTCAGTGACTGACTTGAAGTTTTGGGCAGGATGAAGAACACATGAAGAACACCTATAGCGACGAGTCTGTCGCTATAGGGCCCTTTTAGCGACAGTTTAATTAAGAAATTAATTAATAATTTCTGAAAATTATTTAAAAATAGATAAAAATAGATTTTTAATTATTAAAAATACAAAATAAATTCTGAAAAATTATTTAAAATTCTGAAAAATAGTTTTTAATTATTTTAAGTATATTTCATAAATATTTAATATTTTTGGAATATAAATGTTATTTATTTATTTAATTATAATATTGAATAAATGATTTAAAAATAGTTTTAATTCATGAAAAATCATGAAAAATTATTTTATGATATTAAAAAATATCTTTAGTTATTTTTGATGACTTTTGATATTTTGTGATGATTTTCATTAATTAATCAATATTAATGATAATTAGTTTATTTAATAGATATATTAAATAAATTATGGAAAAATAGAATAAATGATTTAAAAATCATATAAAAATGATTTAAGTGTTATAAAAATATTTTAAGTTATAAAATATAATTTTTGATATTAAGTCATGAAAATATTAATATTCTAATATTAATACCAGTTATCGGATAATGAAAAATAATTTGATATATCATAATTATGATATTAAATGAATATTAATGATTAAGGAATTATGTGGTATTTAATTCATTTAAATACGTTATTAATGATTAAAAATATGCGATAAATGATATTAATTATCTAAAAATGATTATAAGTCGATGAAAATTATTTTAACTGCTTAGAAAATTATCTGAGTTAATTGTTAACTGTTAAGTCAGAGTTTAATTGAACTTAAACTAGATAAAAGTCCGACTAGACCGTCGGGATGTTAAAATTGTGTCGGTTTCAACTCAGACTTAAAAAGTTTGACTTGATACCTAGTCTTATGTGTGTTATAGGCTGATAGGCTTATGTGTTATGTGTTTAGGTTATTCTGTGTGTATAAATATAACAGTATTATACTGTGATGATATTATTCTAATATTGGAGATCTATATTACTAATATTAGGTCTTCGGGTAAAGCGCTATAAATTATGTTACGGTAATCAACGGTTCAGTCAAGTTTCTTTGTACTTAACTCTAATAAGAGTGTTTTATTCAAGCTGATGGTTAATCATTACTGATTGCCACAAAAATTGTATTCTGTACATCTTGCATGTATAAGTTAGGTATTAAAGGCTTATCACCTTCATTACCAGTTGGTTCAGAAATGTTTGTTCATGTTTAAAACTTGTTCAGTCAAAAGTTTGTTCGTGCTAGTTCTCAATTATATTGATGAATTATAGTCAGCTTATTATTCATACTCTTCAATCATGATATATCATTATATTATTGTATTTAAACTTGCTGGGCAACTTTCATGCTCACCCTTGCTATATCATGATAAAACATTGCAGATAAGGTGAACGTGTTCGGATATAGGAAAAAGATAATGCCAAGTTCAGCTTGGGATATAAAGTGCGGCTAATTTGTAATAGCGTATTTTGATAAATGTGTTATATTTTAGATAATTTATGAATTGTGTAAAAGTTAAGGTTACTCGACCTTGGGAATAAGTGTGTAAAGTTTAATGTATAAACAATTTATGTTTATATCTTCTGCAAACAGTTATAGAATGATTAGTGTACCGAATCTGCGGCGATTTGGGGTTCGGATTCGGGGTTATCACAGTTGGTATCAATGCTGTTGGCTATGAAGCTTAGGTAGGAATACCTGAGACCAATAACCGCAGTGATTAGGATAAGTGCTAACTTAAATAGAGTTAGTTGGTCGGTAAGATTCAAAGACGAATCTCGGTAAGTTGTTAAGATACATAGTTCCCTAACTCTGATAATAAAGTTAAACAATAATGGTGAATAGATCGAGTCTAAAAGACTGAAAGTTCAGGAATAGGAGATCGTAAAACAAAACGATAAAGTCATAGAATTGAATCGTAATATATACGATGAGATCACCTCATGATCTGTTAAGGTTATGACAACCGGAAAGAATCAATTTGATGATTGAAAAGTTTACAGCAAGATGTTGTGTATCAGTTGTACTATGAAATGGTACTATGAAAACTCATAAAAGAGTTATGGATTATGAATACGGATTAAATGAAATTCGTGTTGAAAAAGGGGGTTAAGATTAGGTGGGGATATCAATGAGGACTCGTGTTAGCAACTGAGTTGTATGATTTCTTGTATGGGCGGGAAATTGTACTTGGTGTAAAAACTACTAAGTTGGTGGCATGGGTAATCATTGAAATGTTGTGTCACGCTAGTTATTATATACAGATAAATAGGTCATAGGTAGAGAATATAGGATTAAGTACGAATTCTTAGAACTCATACTTATGTGACATTCTTGACTCATAGTTATATGAAATGTTTATGAGCCCCTCAGCGAACGGATGCCAAAGGTCAGACTAGAGTAAGTTCTTAAACTCATATTATTGTGGCCAGGTTATGAACTCATAAGTATGGTTTTATGAACTGGGTATAGTTGTGTGAATGGAGTGTTAAGAATTATAGGAACAGATAGATTGTTAAGTAAATGATCATTAGTGGAGACTTAGGTTTTCCTAAACTCCTAGCTATGCTAAACTAAATTTTTTGACATAAAGCTAAATACGCACTATGTGCCTTTTAAAAAAAATTGTTTTTATTTATCACTTCTGTACCATGTAACCTGGTGCAGAGATGATAAAAATGATGGAGTCATCAATGCAGTATTACTTAGTGTGAATTTGACTTAAAGTCACTATTCCATTATGGTATGATGTAGCATGATAAAATCACCAAATGACGGAATCCTCAACGGACTGTAAATACAGTACGGCATCATGACGTCATTCTCAAAAATGTTTTCAAAAAGTTTAATTTACCAAATTGCTTTGGAACGGAATCCTATGATAAGACTGAGGTGAACTATGTTATTTGGATAAATAATCCAATCTAATAGTGTAAATATTCGCTGAAAATAATTAATACATTATGCATGATGTAACTGTACGATGGGCTAATCACCTAAAGTACTAGCAACGGTACTTTACCTTCTTTGTGATTGTAAACATACCAAGTAATGTTTTGTTTTGCGGTATAAATATCGTTAAAACTATGTGTTCATGGTCTATATGACCCCTCAGCACAATTTGAACCCTTTTACTCTTGTGAGTGGTGTATTGGGTAGCATGTGATATGTGTGAATGGTGTAAGGTGCACGGTGTAAAAGTTAAGGTTACTTGACCTTGGGGATAAGTGTGTAAAGTTTAATGTATAAATAATTTATGTTTATATCTTCCGCAAACAGTTATAGAATGATTAGTGTACCGAATCCGCGGCGATTTGGGGTCCGGATTCAGGGTTATCACAGTAATACCCGAGAATTTCCACGTATTATTAAATGAATATATTAATGGAAATAAAATTTTTGCGAATAAAAGTGTTATTATTTTGTGAGTTGGTTAATTCAATTGATTCGTATTAGATCAATGCATATTAAGATGTGACAATGAGGATTATAAAAATGCCTTATGTAGCATAATGTGAAACAAAGAAATCCGTTACGCAAATTAAAACGAGAGTTAAGAAGATTAATCGAGTAGATCAGGTGATTTCATATAAGTAATCAATACACTCGTAGTAACACTCTTGTAGACATTAATTCATGTCGTGTAAGACGAGTATGTCAATAGGGGTTGACACTGGCTTAAGCTAAACCAGTCTTAGCACTGTCAGGGCACGGTACAGTTGCGTCGTCCCAGCAGTACAAACTGGCACAGTTGTGCTAGTGGTCGGTTAGAGAAAATCTATTATTTCTACTTTGAAAATTAAATGGAACAATTCTATGATGTGTGTGACATTAATAAACTTTGAAATAAAGTGCGCAAATAACCAATATTAATTGTTAATTGTTATATTAATTAATTGATAATGGTTGTGGTAGAATATTGAATTGTTAGTAATTAACTAATAATGTGTGATTACTATTATTTGCAATATATTATATGAATAACTAATGGTTATGGAAATTCATAAATACAATAATCAATGATGATGGGATTAATTAATATTGATGTTAACTAATCAATGAAGTGAATAAATTATTTATAAGTAAGTTAGTAATATAATAATATTATATTGACAATTATATGCATATGAGCAATAATACAACCATACTATATAGTGTAGTGTGACTATACATTAAGATCTATGAAACTATATTATATTAAGTGGTGATTAATCAAGGGAATGAATAAATTTATTTATTGAACATAAATAAATAAGTTATTAATATAATAAGGTTATAATATGGTTATATGAGTGGTAGAGATAATTATGGAACTACCCGAACAATAATATCTTACTGTATTATTTTATTGCGTATATTTAATGTACATGGACTATATGATGTGAGTGTATAATTTATCCCTAAAATTCCTAACATGGTAACAATTGTACATTAAGATTTCATTGTAGGAAATTAAGTAGACCAAACCAAGCCTAGATATTAAGAATGTTGAGATTTTCTCTCTTGTCCCATAATAAGTGTCATAAAGTACAATGAACAGTAACTTGAAGCTATATTACGTAAATTTTCTAGCTGCTAAATCATGGGAGATCATTGCTAAGATAAGTTGCTGGTAAGGGTTGTTAAACTACTCTTCATGAACCTATGTGTCTTGTCATTGCACCATGGGCTCCAAAATTGTGTAAAGCCAATGACTAGTCCATGTTTTCTCTATAAATTAAGCATGAGTTTAGATTTTTGTGTTTTTAAGAGTTGTATAACTGAAGCATTCAAGTGGCTGAGCAATTATAGAAGCTTATTCAGTGTGTCGGAAGTCCAATTTAAGCTTCAGAAGGTATAATTTTTATCTATATTCTTGAGATGGGTTTGTTTGATTCTTGAAATTTCTTGAATTCATTTGTTAATTGATATGAGTAAACATGTTATAAGGTGTTTAGGAAGTTTACTAGCATGTATGAACACTTTAGGAATGATTTGGGACATATTTGATGTCAAGGAAATCAAGTTGGCCAAGACTCTGCAACACAGAGTCTGCTTCTACACCTGAATCTGGCACGGTGCAGCTGCGCCATTATTGAACTAAGGCGCAGCGTAGCTGCACTAGTTACTGAATTTAATTGGAACTTCTATTTTGAAATCTGCTATGTGTTGATCGACCATTATGGTTTTAAAAAACATGAAAGCATGTTTAAGGTGTATGCATAAGTATATGAGTCTAAGTTGGGCATGTTTTAATAGACTTGCATGATTAATGAAAACATATGGTTTAAATGGAGATTTGGACTTTAAGTTATGAAAACAAACTATGTTAGAGATCATGTTCTGCAAATTTTGAACCTAGTAAGCTATACATAACTGATTTTACACTTAGATGAGCATGCTAGAATGTACGTAGTCTATTTGTTCATAACTACCTTATTAAACCTTGTGTTAAAAATATTTTCAATAAAAAGCTTAGCCTAGTCAGCTAAAATGCATGACCATTACATGTTGTATATTCTAACTTAACTTTGCAAGCATGTTAGTATGGCTTAAAAATGCATGAATAAACCTTTAGATTATGTTTATATGATTAGTAAGCAAGAATGAACATGTTGAACCTTATCGTAACCTTTGAACATGAATATTGACAAACTATCTTGAAAGATAGAATCTGACCTTTATAAGCATGTTGGTGATACTCTTAGACTCACTCATATAGTATAACAATAGATATATCATGCTTGTGTATCACATTTCAAATAAAGCATGAACGAATCCTATTTTTAACAAAAGTGGTGTTAGTTTCTCATATGCGTTATAAATACTCACAAGAATGTATAATATGAGTTTTGCAACTAACTTGTGTGTTTGAAGAGCAAGCATCATAGACTTTGTAGTTTCATGACCTTGAATGGGCTCAAATGGTTGAAATTATCAATTTAGAAATATGTTATAAAAGGGAACCTAGATTTACTTGAGAAACATGAAAAGACCCTTAACATGACAAATGTGACGCCCCCAAAATTAGGTATACATCACCCATCTTGGGTCGTCAGATACATGGTACATAATTCAAATACAACTTACTAATACAACTGTCGTGTACAATACGACAAAACATAACTGTGAGTTTAAATACAATTATTGTCTACTAGAGATTATACAAACTCAAAAAGAGTCCTCATTACAATTATTAATACACTATTTCTCAGAATAGTGAGGACTACTAATGCTATCCTCTGGACCGTCACTCCGTTCCCCGACTAGTCCCTGCTATGTTCTCATTTCCCGAAGAGAACAGTGAAAGAAAGGGTGAGCTCAACTAGTCCAGTAAGAAATATTATGACTAAGATAATGCAGAATAAATTATCATTAGCCTCCAACAATGTTAAACTGATAAAATATAATAGACATCAAGTTTAACTACAGCGGAACAAGCAATCCATTAAAAGAGTCAAGTAGAGAATAGAATCTACTATCTTTTATGATTTAAAAAGTTTTTCATCACTTTTATCGCTGAGACTCAGCTCAATAAATAATCCACATCATTAAATCATCCCTGCACTACAGGCCAAGGATATTCTTTAGTATCACGACCACGAATTATCCATGCACTACGGGCCAAAGATAATCGTGTTTTCATCAACGGTCCTGATCATGCCATAAAACAATTCATCTTTGCTCCCTTGGCTGAAGAGAATCCATAGCCATAATCATACCAAAACCTGTCCATCAATGCACTACGGGCCAATGAGGACTTTTAATTTTCACATCATTTATAACATTACGGTTATGATTATACCGAATAATTCATGGTCATAATCATACCAAGTTCATCCATGCACTACAGGCCACAGATGACTTTTAAAAAATATAAACATGAGGATAATGACAATGATATAAGAATTCAATAAAACAAGTTCAAGAATTAATTTGTCCAAGAACTACTAACGTCCAAATTGTCAACATGATACTGCTTTGTAGAGTAAAATTCAAGAATGATCAGAAGAATATTTCCATGAAAAGATACTGGATGAAGCGCAAATATCAAGGATATTCTACTAATTTGATGGAGTATAGAAGTCAAAACTTTAACCAACTGAGTATAATAAAGAATGGAATAACAACAGAAATCACCATTCATGCGGTACTTCGCATAGACAGGTTATTCCAACATAATAATAGTAACGGAACCAGGTCAGGCAAAATTTGCAGCGACAAGATGTTCCAACAGAATAATAAAGATGGAACCAGGTCCGGTGTAAAACACATAGACAGGATGTTCCAACGGAATAATAATAAAGACGGAACCAGGTCCGGTGTAAAACACACAGACAGGATGTTCCAACAGAATAATAGAAGAATGTCACCAAGTATAGGGTAGCCCGCGTATACAGGTTATTCCAACAAAACAATAAAGAAATGGAATAACAGAAGTTCTCTTCATGAATAAGAAAGAATAACACCCCTTACCGTAACAGAAACTGGATATAGGAGAAGAAAAGTTAAGTAGCAAAAGCTTTTCTTCTATCTCTCTATAGTTTCTCTCTCTAAAGTTTAGTGAATTCGTAAGAAAATAATGAAGGAATGAGCTTCTATTTATAGGAAAATGGAATGCATAGTAAATAATCCATGAACGGTCCAGATTAATTTACTTTAATCTGACGGTCCATATTTAAAGAAAAATCTTTTAAATAAAATATAATATATTCTATTTATATAAAAAGATTTTTACTATGCAAACACTATGCAACAGTATACAAAACACTATGCAACACTATGCATAATAAAATATAATATATTCTATTTATAGAATAACTTTAATAAAGTATTCTGTTTTATATAAAAAGATGTTTCTGTTTTATTACGTTAATAATACGAATAAAACAAAACGTCATCATCGCTATAATAATTCATATTATTAATCGACAATAATTAAATCAAACTGAGCGACTTCTCACATAAATATCAATAATCAATACCGTGTGCTACTATGCAACAACGCGTATTACTGTATTTTTACTACCCAGTAGTTCAACAGTATCAACGGTAAAACTTTCGCCGTTATTTTTACTAAAATATTTTTGTCGTTTTCTCAATCAGACAATAATTCCGTTGTGGGGTCCACCAATAATTGTATAGTCATACGAATATTTTTCGACACAAAGAATATTCCCTGACCAATCGAATATAATATAACAACTTGCATACTTTGCAAAATTTATAAATACTACCCACAACTATAATATTATCTCAAATTCACACCATAATATTAAAAAATTATTTCGAGAAAATTATTTCTTTATTCATAAAATCTGGGGTTTCACAGCAAATATATCATGTATGATTGTTTTGAGCAAGCCGAACAGAAACCACAAAGTAGTAGCTAAGTCTTGGCTTGGCCAGAAGATGGTGCATCTGCGCCGGTCCTAGGCTTAGCCATGGCGCAGCTGCGTCAATCTGGAATCTTGAGTTCTGCATTCTGATTTCGAACTGATGTTTGAAGCATGCCTATAGGATTACTTTAACTTATCTTACATGACCAATATGCTATGTAATTTGTTAAGAAGAATGCTATGTGATAGAGAAAAATGTTAATCATAACTTCCAAATGTTGATTCCGAAGAATGTCTTCAAGAATTTAGGCAATCAAGTCGTCATGGTATTTGTGATGACTTATAAACTGATTTTGTACCGTATATGCATACTTGAATCATGTCAATCTTGTTTAAAGACTGTGTTAGCTAATGAATATCTTGATCATATAATATGCTTTTAATAGGATTCAAAAGTGTTGAGTTATTAACGTGGATAAACTACGCTTAAGGCATGTTTCCTGAATTCTTACTCTTTTACTTGAGAAAGTTCCTTAAACTTACTCTAATTATTATTGAGCGAGTTTCCTTGAACTTCATTCTTGATTGTCCAAGTTTCTTGAACCCTACTTTTAAACTTATCTTGTGAATGTAAGTTATCCCGCTTATTCGTTCAATCGAACTAGTATGCTTAAATTCTTGTGAAAGTTATTATTCATGTTGAACTTAATATTGTTCTTGAATATTGTGAAAGTATCGATGCCATTTGATTCGGCTAGACTATATGCGTGCTTATAAAAGCTATCCAAACCAATTGATTGGTGCAGAAATCTTGAAAACTGAGTTGGACAACCCTTTTGGTAAGGGGAGTGTATGTCGTTGGAAACCCCAACACATGAATGAATATTGTTATGGTGTTATGAATAACGTAAAGTATTGTAGACTGATCATCTATAGTACTTGATATTTTCGGATTATCAGTTTAATATTGGTAACTCTAGTGGAGGTTCAATAGTCCTTAGTGACTGCTTAGTATAAATTGTTTATCCAGTTAGATACATTGTTAGTCGTTGAATTCATATATATCTGTTGATTTGTATTGAATTGTCGTTCTTATTCTAAGAATTGTTGATATTCCGTATCCATGATGTTATTCTGACACTTTGAATTATCCTAGCAATGGCACTTCGATATTTCAAACCTTGTGATATTATATCCCACACTCTTGTTGTATATTACTTGCTGGGCAATTTGTGCTCATCCTTGCTTATTTAAAACCTTTCAGTTAAGGAGGAACATGGAGGTGTCTCTGGAAAAGACAAGGGCAAGGGCAAGGCTACCGACTAGATTGTCCCTTTTAAGTTTAAGATTATTATGTTGTATTAAGACTATGTTTAAACATAAGTAGGATTATGTAATAGGTCTTTATTTGATACTATTATGTAATCTATTAAGTACTGTAGGTTGCGAGACTTGGGGGAATAATTATAATAAATCATTGTATATTATTCTAAATTAGATTTTCTGTTGTGAATGTGTTATTTTAGTTATTATGGTATTACTTTGAGCACGTGACGAACCTAATTCGAGTGACCAAGTGGAGGTCCGAATTTGGGGGCTTTACAGCCTTACTGCCAAGTATGTCGCGTGTTCATAACGTATCGATGTTACATAAATATGTGGACGACCCGAACCACATTATTAATTTAGAATCGGACGAGATAGCGAAAGATTTAACGTATGAGGAGATACATGTTAAAATCTTTGATAAGAAGAAGCATATTCTACACTCAAATGTTATACCTCAAGAGTTAGAATCTGACGAGGTATCCTCATCTCTTCGGCATGCCAAGTACGTACGTAAATTTCGAGGGCGAAATTTCATAAGGATTGGAGATTGTAAGACCCCAAATTTTATGAATAAAGATTTAATTTTCTTGAAATATATTTTTTTAATATTATGGTGTGGATTTGAGATAATGTTCTAGTTGTGGGTAATATTTATAAATTTTGCAAAGTAAGCAAGTTGTTATATAATATTCGATTGGTCGGGAAATATTCATTTTAACAGGGAATATTAATACGATGACACACTCATTGGTGGACCCCACAACGTAATTATTGTCGGAATGAAAAAACGACAGAAATATAATTTTATGAAAATAAAGACGAAAGTTTTACCGTTAACTATTGAATCACCCGGTGATAAAAGTATAGTAATACGCGTGGTTGCATAGTAGCACACGGTATTGATCATTGATGCTTACGTGAGAAGTCATTCAGTTTTGTTCGATTATTGCTACAGTAATTGCTGTATCATATCTCTCATATTATTGATTCAATTATTGTCACAATATCATCTGCATAATATTTTTTATATTATTAAATCAATAATTGAGATGACAATTTATTCATATTATAATCTGCATATTTAACAATGTCTAGAAGTTCTGTTGAGAAGAGGTTTGATCACCTAATTTGACGCCAATATGGAGAAATCCTTATCGAAAAACCCCCTATTTCCCGGGAACGGTCTGGTTGTTAATATTGTGAGTTATAATAATGATGAATAAATGTTGTTAAAAATATTGAAGGGATTTTTATGAAATATTTGTTATAAATTGGCTTCTTTTATGGACCCCCATTTACCCAATTTTCAAAATAATCGGTAGAAAGTTATTTAATATAATAAAGGTGCCACGTGTGGGGGCCACATGTGGGACCCACGTGTGTAGTATGGGTGGAGTACTATTCTTGTTATATATATATATATATATATATATATATATATATATATATCATAATAAGTTTTGTTTTATATGAAAAATAGAATATATTATATTTTATTATGCATAGTGTTTGTATAGTGCCTGCATAGTGTTTGCATAGTAAATTCAGAAAATAATTTCAGCCGGAAAATTCACGCCCGTGACTCCTTGGCACAGTGCGTCGGTGAGAAAATTCAAATAATATCCTTTCCATTCTCCTATAAATAGGATGCTCAGTTAGAATTGAAAATCACACCAGAATTAGAGAATTCTTCTTCTATAATATTGAGTGTATTTCTTTCGAGTTTTAAGAAGATTTGAGTGTAGAAATAGTGAAAATTTTCTTCAAGAATATATCCGTTATACTAGTTGGAATACTCTTCTTTTTTAGGTAAGTGTTATTATTTTTTTTATTCTGAAGAGTTATTATTTTTCGTATTCGTATGAATATTATTTTCGTTCAATATTCATCATTTTCGTTCAATATCCATAAGATATATTATCTTTGTTTAATATTCGTAAGGAATATTATTTTCATTCACTATGCAGAAGGGTTATTATTTATTTCATATTCGCTTACGATATTATTTTTCGTATTCGTAATAAATTGTATATTGTTCAATATTTGTAAGAAATATTATATTCATTTAATATTCATAAGGAATATTATATTCATATAATATTCGTAAGGAATATTATATTTATTTAATATTCGTAAGGAATATTATTTTCGTTCAATAGTTGTAAGAGATGTTATTTTTGTTCAATACTCGTAAGAAATAATATTTTTCTTCCATACTCTGTAGTATGTAAGTAATATTATTTCATTTCAGATTTCGAATTCTATACTTATTTTGTTAAAGTTTTGGCTTCTATACTCCATAAAATTAGTAGAATATCTTTGATATTTGCGCTTCATCCAGTATCTTTTCATGAAAATATTATTTTGAGCATTCTTGATAAGTTTTAACTTTTCATGCTAGAGTACTATTCACGGGGTACTATTCCTAAAGTACCATTCACGAAGTACTATTCACTTGGTTACTATTCACCCGGGATACTATTCATGACAAAAATTGATTTCTTTTCGGTCAAACCATTTTTGATACAATATTATTCTTGAATTTTAATCCACAAAGTAGTATCATGTTGATAATTTGGATGTTATTGAATTCTGGATAAATTAAATTATAAATCTTTAAAAATTTATCATTTACTTTCTTTTAATTGAATTCTTATATCATTGTCATCATCCTCATGTTTATATTATTATGAAAGTTGTAAGACCCCAAATTTTATGAAATGAAAGTATTCAATTTTCTTATAATTATTATTTTATTTCGTAAATGGTTAAAATGAAAAAAGGTTAAAGTTAAGGGTGATATGTAATTTTTTTTTGCAAAGTAAGTAAGTTATAAAATATTCGTTTGGTCGGAGAATATTTTTTTTGTCGGAGAATATTCATACGACGGCACAATCATTGGTGGACCCCACAACGAAAGTATTATCATAGTAAGAAAATGACATAATTATCATTTTATAAATAACGGCAAAAGTGTTACCATTAAAACTGTTGAACTACCCAGTAGTAAAAGTAATACGCGTGGTTGCATAATAGCACACGGTATTGATTATTGATGCTTATGTAAGAAGTCACTCAGTTATACTCAATTTTTGCTACAGTAATTGCTGCATCATATCTCTCATATTATTGATTCAATTATTGTCACAGTATCATCTTCACAATATGTTATATTATTAAATCAATAATTGAGACGACAAAGTTATTCATAATATTATTTGCAATATTAACAATGTCTAGAAGTTTTATTAAGGAGAGGTTTGGTCACCTAATTGCGCGCCAATAAGGAGAAATCCTTATCTGAAAGCCCCCTCTTTCCTGGGAACGACCTGGTTGTTAAATATTATGAATTATAATATTAATGATGAATAAGTTCGTATTGATTAAAGATAAATTTGATAGTTCCATTGTGTTGGGATTATTGGTGTTAGTGAAAATCGACATTTATTTTAATAATAATTGATGTCTGGAGGTTATATTGACCAATCGGGTAATTAACCAAATAAATGAGCAATTAATTGATATTGATTCACATAATTATAACTATTTGTTCACATGTGTGTACTATTGATTCACATTCATTTACTATTAGGGGAGTTTGTGCAAGATTGATAATACTTGCATGACTAAATTAAAAATGAAGGTATAGATGAAGGTACTGTACTGTAATTATTTTTTTCACATGTTTAGAACTATTGAGTCGCATGATTTACTATTGATTCACATGATTTACTATTAGGGGAGGTGGTGCAAGTTTGATAATACTTGCAAGACTAAATTAAAAATAAAGAAAAAGAATAAGGTATTATACTGTAATATTTTGAGCCCCAAAACGTGCAATTATTAAAATGATATTTTCCTATAAATAGAAGCTCATTCTTCTTTCATTTCTCACCAATTCACTAAAGCTATAGAGCAATTATTATAGAGAGAAATTATAGAGAGAAAGAAGAAGAGAAGTCTGCTACCTCACTATTCTAGTATCCAATCTTCTTTTGAGGTAAGGGGTATTATTCTGTCGTATTCATGAAGAGAGTTATTTTCTTTCAATACTCATAAAGGTTGTTATTCCATTCTTTATTATTCTTTTGGAATAACATGTCTATGAGAAGTACCACATACATGGTGAAATTCTTCTGTTATTCCATTCTTAATTATTCTGTTGGAATAACATGTATATACGGTCTATCGCATGCCTAGTGAATTCTGTTGTTATTCCATTCTTTATTATTCTGTTGGAATATCCTGTCTGTGCAGATTACGTATGACCTGGCTCCATTCTTTATTATTCGGTTGGAATAACCTGTCTGTTCGGTCTATCGCATGCCTGGTGAATTCTTTTGTTATTCTATTCTTTATTATTCTATTGGAATATCCTGTCTGTACAGATTACGCATGACCTGGTTCCATTCTTTATTATTCTATTGGAATAACCTGTCTGTACGGTCTATCGCATGCCTGGTGAATTTTGTTGTTATTCCATTCTTTATTATTCTGTTGGAATATTCTGTCTATGCGGATTACGCATGACCTGGTTCCATTCTTTATTATTCTATTGGAATATCTTGTCTGTGCGGATTACACATGACCTGATTCCATTCTTTATTATTCTGTTGGGAATAACCTGTTTGTGCGGTCTATCGCGTTCCTGGTGAATTCTTCTGTTATTCCATTCTTTATTATTCTGTTGGAATAACATGTCTATGTGGATTATCGCATGCATAGTGAATAACCTTTCATATTCATTCTTTATTAAATTGTGGAAATGATCTGTTTACGTGGATTACCGCATGGCGGGTGAAAATCCTTTTGCAGTTCGTATATTCGATTATACTCGTATGAGATATCATTTCTTTTGTACTCGTCATGGAATATCATTTTCTTTGGTATTTTTCTTTTATGAGTTACTATTCACGGGTTACTATTCACTCTAGTATTATTCACTCGGGTATTCGGGGCACTTTTTATGCCAGAATACTATTCACGAGTTACTATTCACAGGTTACTATTCACCCAATTACTATTCACCAGAATATTATTCACTCGGGTATTTGGGATACTTTTTGTGTCGGGGTACTATTCATGAGGTACTATTCCTGAAGTACTATTCACGGGGTACTATTCACCGAAAAATATATTTCTTTTCTGTCCAAATTATTTTTTATACATGAATATTATTCTTGAATTTTACTCCACAAAGTAGTATCATGTTGACAATTTGGACGTTATTGATTTCTGGATAAATTAAATTATAAATCTTTAAAATTTATCCCTGAACTTGTTTTATTGAATTATTATGTCATTGTCATCATCATCATGCTTATATTGTGATGAAAGTCATCTTTGGCTTACGTGCATAGATGGACGGTCACCGCTAAGCAATTCAAGGAGCTGGGACCAACGGAGTTTTTGGGAAAACAAGAATCACTTAAGGCGGAGACGTGGATAAAGTAGATCACCAAGATATTTGATGTCTTGGAATGCTCAGAGGAGCAAAAGGTTCCCTTCGCCACCTTTATGTTGCGTGAAAAGGCCGATTACTGGTGGGAATCTTTAAAACATACCAAGTCTGACGCACTCAAGATATCTTGGGAGAATTTCCAAGAATTGTTCAATGACAAGTACTTTCCCGAAAGTATTCTTCTTCTTTCTCTCTTATTCTCTCTCTATAGTTTCTCTCACTATAGCTTGTGATTATAACTTTGATCTTCAAAAATGGTAGGAAATAATGAATGGATGGAATAGTATTTATAGGCTAGGAAAATGTGACAAATTACAAGGTTAATTATACTTTAGTGCATTCATCTTTACCTTTATTTTTAATTTAGTCCTTCAAGTATTATCAATCTTGCATAACCCTCCTTAATAGTACTTACATGTGAACCAATAATTCCTTGCATGTGAACCAATAGTAATTAATTACTCATTTATATGATTAATTGCCCATTTGGTTAATTTAACATCCAGAAATCAACTATTATCGAAATAAATGTCGATTTCCACTAGCATTAATATTCCCAAAACAATGGAAATATTTTTATAAATAATTTCATCTTTGAATTTTTGAAGTTTGACTTTTTCCAAAAAAGTTAACTATTAACTTTTTTGGAAAAAGTCAAACTTCAAAAATTCAAAGATGAAATTATTTAGACTTTTTGACCAAAAAGTTAACCCCGACAAATTTGTGTTTATAAACTATTTTGAATAATTTTATCGTCCTAGGCTCAAATATCTCGTCCACGTCTCCAAATTCAACTCTGAACTCTACGTTTGACTTTTCTACATAAAAAGTCAACTATTGACTTTAACAAAAAAGTTAACCTTGAAACCATATCGAGTTTACAATCTTTTCTTTCTAGATTCATCGCTCCGGATTCAATCGAGTAATCAGCTCATCAAAATTCTATTCTGAACTCAAATTCAAGTTGCAATTTTATTTTCTTGTGTTTTATACATACTTTTGCTTTCTTAGATAGTTCAAACTATTTAATTAGTCTTGACTAACTATTAAATTAAATCTCATCACTTATCACTAATAAATATATATAACACATTTTTTAATTTTTCAATAATTTTTCATCATTAATATTATAACTCACAATACTGACAACCAGATCGTTCCCAAGAAAGAGGGGATTTTCCGATAAGGATTTCTCCTTACTGGTGCGCAATTAAATAACCTAACATATTTCCTCGATAGAACTTTCTAAACATTGTCAATAATGTAAATAATAATATGAATAAATGTGGCGTGTTAATTATTTATTTAATAATATAAAATATTTTGCAGATAATACTGTAAAAATTATTGAATCAATAATATGAGATACTATGCAGCAACTACTATGGCAATTATTGAATAAAACTAAGTGACTTCTTACGTAAGCATCAATAATAAGAGATATTGTGCAATACCGTGTACTACTGTGCAACAATGCGTATTACTTTACTTTTATCACTGGGTATTTCAACAGTTTAACAGTAAAAATCTTGCCATTATTTTAATGATAAGGTTATTTATGTCGCTTTCTATATTCGACAGTTATTCCATTGTGGGGTCCACCAATGATTACGTCGTCGTACGATTATTCCCTGACAAAAAGAACATTCCCCGATCAAACGAATATTTCCCGCTTAACAAATATTTTATGACAACTTGCTTACTTTGTAAAATTTTCACATATCACCTTTAACTTTAACCCTTTTATCAATTTAACCATTTACTAAATAGAATAATATTTATAAGAAAAACAGAATACTTTTATTTCATAAAATTTGGGGTCTTACATTTCAACAGTTTAACGGTAAAAGTTTTGTCGTTATTTTTATAAAATGTTATTTCTGTCGCTTTCTATATCTGATAGTTATTCTGTTGTGGGGTCCACTAATGATTGTGTCGTCATACGAATATTCCTTGACAAAAAGAATATTCCCAGACTAAACGAATATTCCTTGACAACTTGCTTACTTTATAACATTTTCACATATCACCCTTTACTTTAACATTTTATCAATTTAACCATTTACTGAATAGAATAATAATTATAAGAAAAATTGAATACTTTTATTTCATAAAATTTGGGGTCTTACAACCTCCCCTCCTTATGAAATTTCATCCCCAAAATTTGCGTACCTGGTAGTTTGAAAAAGTGAGAATTCCTTACTTTCATTTCAAATTCTATCTTTTAAGTCATTTTCTCTGTATCATGATTTCTCCATTACTCATCTCTTGGATTTCAGATATCAATCCAGAATACAGCTTCAAAACAAATGTTACTTGACATATCACATTTTATCAACTTATTACGTAAGAAAATTCAGCTTAGGTAGGATACACACGAACGAAGGATATTACTCGTCTCTCTCCTCCTATTTCTAGTCTCAGATCTCCAACAGTGTGTAGGGATTCCGGCACAAAAACGCAGCAAAAATAAAATTATCAAAGCAATTTCCAAAACCCAACACAAGATCCATGTGAAAAATCAATTAATTTAGAGGTTTAGATATTATACCAAAAATGAAAGTATTTCTGAAACGACTTCGAATCCTTAACGCAATTTCTTACGAAACTACGTCTCTATGGTATCCACACGAACGTCACACGAACCGTCGAACGATTCTACAATAAGAGGGACTTGCGGTACTAGCCGCCAAAGGAACCTTTATGAAACTGTACGTTTTCTCTCTAGTCTCTCTCTAAGAGCGGCTAGGGTTTTTAAGTTATGATCTAACCCTAAGTAGCTGCAATATATCCTATATATAGTAGTTAAATGGAATTAATCAAAACTTAATTTCATAAGATCTGAATTTATATATATATAACTTAATTAAGTCTTACTTAATTAATATACATATATAAAAACTTTCCTTTTAATTTAAATTCGTGATTTAAATACTATTAATCATATTAATATATTTAAATCCTTAAAATTTTAATTTATTCCCTTTTAAATTATGTTCTATGTGTGTGACCCTATAGGTTATTATCACGTTGACAATAAATTTAAAATCATATTATAAAATTATAAACAGTGAGCGGCATCTAGAAATGCATCACTGCTACCCAAGTAATAATAAGATCGATGATTCGATGCAACCTTTTAGTGACCAATGTTTCAATGTAATTTAATCCTTTTAACCTTAATATCCTAGATTAAACTCGAGTCATAGAATGTGTCATAATCTTCATAATTTAATCTGAGTTTTCTTGATCAATGAGTAGACTATATGAAACAAATCACTATTTGAGCATGGCCATGTATTTCATAGTCATACTTAATCAAGAGGCCTATGGATATCACCCATAATATATAGTAGTGTTAAATTCCATCTAGATCACTCATATCCCTCACACGATGCATGATGTATCCAATAATCACCTTTATAGTCCACCCTATTAAAGGTGACATTTGATGATATCAAAGTACATAAATTCTCGTGTAGTAATATAGTGATTTCAGGTCGGAGGACCATTACATCATTATCACTATGAGAATTTCTAATGACACTTCGCATAATGCTTCACATAGAATTCTCATGGTGGGTCTGTCCAGTACATCGTTCTCTAACATGTACCTATGAATTGACTTAATATCTCATATATTTATGACCAATGAGATTTGGTCATCAGTCAATCCAATACTAGTCTCAATGCATCAATGTTGTCCCATCAACAATGATACTCGACTAGGGACATTTAAGAACAATGATACTAATTGTAATTATATAATCTCATGTTCAAGTCATATACTTGAAACCATATAATTTGTATCATTATTCTAAGGAATTTTATTATGTTAACAATTATATAACGCAGTAAATAAAACCATAATAAAATAATTCATTTATTCAATCAAATATAATATCAAAACGTTAAGCAATTATATCAAATAATTGGCCTCTAGGGCATAAACCCTAACACAATGACCATATCCTTAAGCTTTGATACCAACTTTGATTCCCCCCATAATAGGTCCACACAGCCCATTTTGGGTCCCCAAATACACATTACTGAATCCAAATACAAATCTTCCATTTTATAACTACTAAATTGTCGTGCAAAATATGATAACACATAAGCTGTGAGTTTCAATACAAATAACAGTACTCACACTCCAAACCAATGATACTTTATATAAAGGTAAAGCCGATAACTGTTTTAAGAATTAAAATCTTTGGAAAATACTTAAGGAAACCTTCATTGACGGGAGGACATGCATTTATGTTATAATATATATCATAGGACTTGAAAATTATATTACAACCATACTCAAAGATTATATACATAATGCTCATAGATATAGTCAGGAAGTGGATGCGCACAACCATATCTTATGATAACACGAATTTGTATGAGGTTAGACATCATTTATGATAGTGGAAACACACCCTTTAAGCTCTCAGTACAATTTTGTCCTCCTCATTCTAATGGGGTGTATTTTTGACGCTTTCAAAGTCGGGTTCTCATCACCCTATTGTTGTTCACCAAAATTATTTATTAAATAACGTATAAAAGATGACACAAATATTTGAAGTCCTCAATACAATTATATATTGTCATGTTTTTTTATAATGTATTGAGAAACTTCAACAGTCATAGATCATCACTCTAATCCCCTGTTATCCTTGCACGACCCAGCTACACTCTTATAACCTGAAAAGAATTGTGAAACAAAAGGGTGAGCACAAATAACCCAGTAGAGAATATTATGACTAAAGATAATCAAATTATTAATAGCATTCATCAGTAATAAATTAGATATTTAGAACATATGGTAGATGATAAAAGCGTTCAATCATAATTACAGCGGAATCAACAATCCATTAGAAGAGTCAAGTAGAACATAATGTTTACTATCTCCTCCAAATTAAAAGTCCATCATTAATATTTTATTCTTGTAATACCCATCAACAATTCTTTGTTGTACCCAAGACAAAGAGAACTTTTATCACATGTTTTCACCTGAACCACCAAAGATTATAGTTAAATTCACAATTCATGTTTATAATAATGTAAATCAACAGTTTCTCCTTGCCACAAAGGCTTAATAGAATTTTCACTCAATGTCTTCGCCACAAAGGCTAAAGACACTTAATTATCATATCGCCTTTACACCCTACACCAAAGACATTTAAATGTAACAAAAATGGTATAATCATACCAATTAATTGTCTATCTTTGTACTATGAGCCAAAGATATTCAAATTTAATATCAACGGTCACGATCATACCAATCAATTGTCTATCTTTACACTACAGGCCAAAGTTGTTCAACTGTAAAACCAATGATCATGCCAAACAATAGTCTATCTTTTTTGTAACGCCCCGAAATCCGGTCTATCTTCACACCTGAATTCCGTGCGTCACTAGTACATCATTCATCCAACATACATCATTATATACTGAAATATAACAACATACACTCTCAAATCCCAGGTTCTAATAACCTTATAGCTTTTCTCATTACAAATAATGATAATTACATTATTCTTTACATCTTGCACGAGTGACTTTTATCTGCCACCAAGGATACATAATCGTTCATTAAACTATTCTATAGTTTAATTCTCATCTTTCTACATTACATGTCTTCACTTGATCTTCTCGCTCATTCACATTCTGAATGGCACTTCATCTGGATACCGACAGCTTGATCTATACAGGATCCTTATGTTCTTCTAACATCGTTCGCTGAAAATGTTTTTCATTTAAAGCAAATGTGAGCATTCAATTGCTCAGCAAGTCTTAGCAGTTGAATAAACAACTTCAAGAGTTTAACATTCCATTAGAACTTCGATAACCGAACAAAGGTTATGAAGCAGCTTGAACAATAGGAATAATCTCGATTCCTATCATTTTAAAACATTAGTTATATCCTCTTTGAAATACTTTCATTCTCAACTCTCTTTCATACACATTCTGTCTGGCTAGAATCAATAGCACAGACTTAACAATAACGGTTCATGTATAAACAGAACATTCTTTTATTGAACAGTTCAATCACAGAACAGTTCATATCATAGAAACACCAAAGTGTTCACATTGTGGCACAAGGCCTCATACGTTCTACCACCTTGTACAAATATCACACATTCGCACATAGACATAACTTCTCAAGTTCAACATCTGAGAAGTTTAAGAAACTAGCATTCATTTAAAAATATGAATGAAGTTAGGAAACTTGCCTTACGCACAGCTACAGCTTACGCTGAACTGCTCATTCCATTCCCTACAACACATAAGGAAATAACACGTACACCAATTAGTCATATACTTGACTTACGCATTGGTTTACTTAACTTTACTTCTTAAGGTTCGCGTTCTTGCAATCTAAGTTTACGCGACCAACTTTCATTACCATTCTACAGCTTCATGACATACGGAGATGTCTTACTCAAAATGTTCATCATCTTTGATGATTAACATTCTTATCTTCTTCTTATAACTTCTCTGGAACTCAGCACACATCGCTTCTCTGCTGGTAGTCCATATGGTACTCTGAGTGGTTTCCCACAAACAACCAACAAACAAGTTCCCGTCTCATCTACACTGCCATCACAGTGAGTTAGATCGGTTGCCAGTTTTGTATATACCTTCGCTCCCTGAAGGAATTGTTTAGCCCAGTTCCCATATGTCAACCATCAAAGGTTACGACTGTACCACCACCTAAATTTCTCTTAACTTATATGAATTATTAAATTATAATGTTCGTTAAGTTAATTTCTTATTCCTTTTTGGCTTTCTAGCAAGTAATTTCCATACCTCAGGATTCATTCTTATCCGATTCACATTCGGCTTTCATTAATCTCATTACCGTTCGATACGGCTTTCTTGATACCATTCGTATCTTACTTACTACATTCATCAACGTCTAAGTCATACAACCAAGGTATACTTAGCACGTTCGTCAAACGCGAATACGATTCACGAGAATCGTTTACGTATTCAACGTTCACGTTGCTCGTCTCTTAATCTCTCATTCAACCTTTACTCAAGGTTTTAATTACTTTCGATCGTTATCCATCCCATGAACCCCATGTTCATTATTCTTTCTTAATGTCGAAGCCATACTGATCGTTGTATGCTAAGACCGATCGTTCATAGCAACAACGTTGCATTCACAGCGTCTATACGCTTTACATTCATATCTCATTACCATGTCATAACATCGAAATGTTATACATTATTATCGTCCATCAACGTCTAAGGAATCATCATCATAGCAATCCCTCACATTCGATTCATTGCGACTACGGTCCTCGGCTATCGGTCCCGTAACCCGTAATTACATTCTTTTAATCTCGTTCAATCTTTTCATTCGACCTTCATTAAAGGTTTAAAACACTCACTTAAGTGTTACCTTAGTAAAACTACATGTTCGTATCTCTTTCTTGCACATCCTCAGTAATTGAGCAATTAAAAGCCCATTACTGGCTTTTTCCCTGTACCGGCGCTACGGCGCCGATCCCCTTTACAACTCTCGCGCTGCGGCGCCACTTTGCAGTGTCAAACTGCCGAGGCTGGCGCTGCGGCGCCACTCTCTATACTAAGACTCGCGCTGCGGCGCGAGTTAGCAGTTTCTGGCTCTCCGGCCTGGCGCTGCAGCGCCACCATTCTAGGCATGCCTGGCGCCAAGACCTTCTTCCCGAAAATTTTTTCTAAGTCTTTTGTCGTTCTGAGATGCGTACTTTGAAATCTCATAACTTCTTCGTTATAACTCAGAATGGAGTCGTTCCAAAGCCATTTTCCTACTTATCTTACGTACTTTGATTACTCATGGATAGAACTTTGTTCTGAATCCATTAACCTGCCATTCAATTGGCTTAATCTTCACCCTTCGTTTATTTAAACGTTTTTAACGTTCTTCGTTAGTTTGTCCGTAATTCGGTCATCCGAACTCGGAACTCGTTCGTTCTTGAGTCCACGACTCACGTTTTCAACATTTTCTTACATTCTTATGAAACCCTACACATTTGGGTTCATTTACTAACTTTCAAATTATCGAACTTCTTTTACGAAATTTTCGCCATAACTTCGTTATAGCTCAATTTTAATCCGTTCTTCATGAACGTTTCTAACGTTCCTAACCAAGCAATAAGTAACTAAGTTATACGTGATGGTTTTAAACTTGTCCATCAACAACAATTATACTACGATGGTTTTAAATTTGTCCATCAACAACATTCTTCGCGTTCTTCGCGTGTTCTTCGTGTTCTTCGTTCGTTCTTCATTTTTAATCGATATTTTGGATTACGATTTTACTTTTTCTTGGAATTTGATGTTATAGAACACCATTCCTTACTTATTTAACCTACTCATTCATAAGATTCATTCGGATCACTCAAAATCCTTACGAATTTTATACTTCCTTAAGAAATTTATAAACTAAATTTCTAATTCTTATTTCTTCATTTTCTCATGAATTCAACCATATGAATTCATTCTTAAAATTATCTACTTCTTATCTTCATTAAGCTATGTTTTTTTTAACATAAAAACTTAAAGAAAATTTTGAAGAAACTAGGATTCGGATTACCGTTCATCCTTAAATTCCTTCCGTCGGACAAAGTTTGCTCACGAGCCAACTCTTTCCTCTTCTTCTTCCTTTCATCTTCCATCCAAACTCTCTCTCTTTCTCTCTCAAGTGTAGGATTTTCAATAATCCAAACAAATGAGTTTAAGCTTCCTATTTATAGATTTTCAAGGCTAGGGGCATTTTGGTCATTTCACACCCTTAACCTCCTTACTATTCATTACTTAAGGACTAAGTTAACTTACTCCTTAAGTTTACTTAACACTTAAGTTTACTTAATACTTAAGTTTGCTTAGCCTTTAAGTTTACTTAGCACTTAAGTTTACTTAACCCTTAAGTTTACTTAACCCTTAAGTTTACTTAGCCTTTAAGTTTACTTACTCATTAAGTAACTAATCTTTTACTTAGCTCATAAGCATAAGCACTTTATAGTCTAAAAACTGTGATTTCTCGGAATCCAAATATTTTTGAATATTTCATCTTTCCATTACCGATTTAATATTATATATTCTTCGGATTTCTAAAAAACTGAAAAACACTTTTCTACGATAAGCGTTTTCCTTCAAGTTTTTCCCTAACGTAGCTAAACGAGTAAAAAGTACACAGCAGTACTTTTCGTCATTTTTATTTTATCTGATTTCTGCACGTTTTTTGAGAAAAACTTTTATCGGCTTACTTAACTTTTCACGATATATTATCGTCAAATCTTTCGACGGAATGTCATTTCGACATACCGAACTCTCGAAAAGGCTTAGGTTATTCAAACCCTAACCCTTAGGTTTCGTCGGGTGAATAGTGCCTATTTCGTCTTTTTCCCCAAAAATATTTTGTCTCCGGAAAAAATTATTTTCGTCTTGAAAATTCCTACTCGTTCAGTCTAGCTCGTAGCCAGAATCCTCCCGATTAATAATCATTCTAGGTTATAGAACGATTAATAAACACATAGCACGTAATAGTATTAATAAAAATTCATTATATTAATAACTAATTCTTTAAATCTTAATTTCTGGACAATCCGGATTTCCGGGTTGTCACATTTTTACTACGGGCCAAAGATAATTATTTGTATCATCAGTTGTCATGATCATGTTAAAAACCTATCCATCTTTGCACTACGGGCCAAAGATATCAATAACCAATTCTTCTTTGCACTACGGTCAAAGATATCAATCATCAGTTTTTCTTTGCACTACAGGCCAAAGAGAACTTTTAAAACAAGTCTTTATCTATAACATTAAAGGTCATAATTATACCAATACACAGTTTCTGGTCATAATCATACCAATCAACAATTCATCTTTGCACTACGGGCCAAAGATATTCATCAATCAACAGTTCATCTTTGCTCTACGGGCTAAAGATAACTTTCACCACAATTTAAGTCTGAGAATTATGACAATGATATAAAGAATGAATCTAGTGAGATCAAGGATAAGTATTAGAGATTTTTAATTTAATTTATCTAGAGTTCAAGAATGTCCAAATTATCAACATGAATATCAAAACATGGATCTAATTTCAAGAATAAGATTCATAAAAGATAATTTGGATAGAGAAAAGAAAATTAAATTCTACTATGAATAGTACTCATGAATAGTACTGTATGAATAGTACCTATGAATAGTAACGTATGAATAGTACCCCGACATAAAAAGATTAAATTTTCAATAAGATAGTTCAGACCAATATTCTAGTGGAATGATATTAGATGAAGCACAAACTATTAAGGATATTTTACTAATTTCAGGGATTTTAACCATTTAACAATGGATTTTCACCCGTCATGTGGTAATTCACGTAGATAGATCATTTCCACAACTTAATAAAGAAGGAATGAGGCAATCCGCATAGACAGGTTATTCACACAGATTAATAAGGAATAGAATGACAACCCTTATGAGTATGAAGAAAATAATATCATTTACGAATACGAAAGAAATAATACCACTTACCTTAGTAGGAGATTGAATACTGCAATAGTATAGTAGCAGAATACTCTTTTTCTTTCTCTCTTATTCTCTCTCTATAGCTTTAGTAAATTGGTGAGAATGAAGGAAGAAATGAGCTTCTATTTATAGAAAAATTTTAGCATCGCCCTTGCAATGTGAAGAGACAAGTGGCTTGACGCTTGGTAATGTGAAAAGGCAAGTGGTTTGACGCTTGTAATGTGAAAAGGCAAGTGGTTTGACATCTGGTAAAGGAAAGTTGTATTGGAAAAGTGACTCTTAGATGATGACCTATGGGTCCCATAGAATAAACCAAACTTACAACAAACGTTTCATGATAAAACTTTATATTAATATCAAAAATTGAATAAATATTTACCACTAATCATTTTATCTTCAATCAACACATTTTTAATCTTTCAACAATCCTTCATCAATAATAATATAACTCACAATATTGACAACCATATCATTCCTAGGAAAGAGGGGGCTTTCCGATAAGGATTTCTCCAAATTGGCGAGCAATTAAATAACCTAACACTTTCATCGACAGAACTTTCTCAACATTATTAATAATGCGAATAATAATAAGAATAATCGTGTCGTCTCAATTATTAATTTAACAATATAAATTATTGTACAGGTGATATTGTGACAATAATTAAATCAATAATATGAGATAATATGTAGCAACTATTGTGACAATTATTAAATGAAATTGAGTGAATTCTTACGTAAGCATCAATAATATGAGATGTTGTGTAATACCGTGTGCTATTGTGCAACAACTCGTATTACTGTACTTTTATCACCGAGTATTTCAACAGTTTAACGGTAAAAATTTTGTCGTTATTTTTATAAAAATGTTATTTATGTCGCTTTCTATATTCGACAGCTATTCCGTTGTGGGGTCCACCAATAAATATGTTGTCATACAAATATTTCCCGACAAAAAGAATATTCCCCGACCAAACGAATATTTTATGACAACTTACTTACGTTATAAAATTTTCAGATATCACCCTTAACTTTAACCTTTTATTAATTTAACCATTTATTGAATAAAATAATAATTGTAAAAAAATTGAATAGTTTTATTTCATAAAATTCGGGGTCTTACACATATCATGCCACACATAACCAACAATCTTATACCAGTTTTGAAACTCCTTTTTACATGTATTGAATTTGATTTCCAAAACCTTATAGTTTCACTTTTGAAAAACTCATGCTTTGCAAATACAACACCTTCTTGATCACATAGATTCTAACTGAAACATGCAGAGACCTTATAATCTAGAGTGAAATTATATCCCTATTTCAGTTAGATTCATTTACTTCCTTCCCAAAATTCTAATTAGTTTTCTTTTTGAAAACCTTGTTGGTCCAAATTAAAATCATACATTTTAGGTAAACTTATCATGGTCACCTTGTTTACTACTCATAGAAATACATAGGGTCCAAACATATAGGATCAAACTTATAGACCAAAATCATTTTCAATGACTTGTGACCTGCACGGCCACGCAAGTATTTTCAAAGAAAGTGGCGTGACCGCGCCACTTCGAGTTTAGCCTAGAAATAACTATGTTTAGTAGAGTTCGGGATTTTTAATACCAAAATCATTTCAACATCATTTTTAAATACCAACACATAATATCGAACATGTATAACATGCTTCTCTCTTAAATTACAACATCAATTACTATACAACTAATATATACCCTCAAATTTTCAAGAATTAGATATTAAATTTCTTTCAAACACTATATCATATACTTGGTGGGTATAAATTTAGAGGCTCAGTTTCATAAACTTTTAATACCCCATAATCCCAAAATTTTATAATCATTTTATTAGCATCTAAGCAACCAATTCAATTACCACAAACATCATTCAAGTCAATTTCATCAAGAATCCCCTTATTTGAATAAATACCTATAACAATCTAGAATTTTAATTATAATTTCAAATATTTATTGAATTAAATAAATATTTTAATTGATGTATTTATTATTAAAAAAATATTTGTTTAATTTAATTATATATTAGTTAAATAAATAATTCATGAGTTATAGGAATTAAGTTAATTAAGGTATTATGTTAATTAAGTTGATAATTGGTAAGTTGGTATTTTGGGAGTTAATTTAAATAAAAGAGTGATGATTTAATTATTATGATATAATATTCTAATTTAATGTAATGGTTAAATTAGAGAGTTGATAAGGATTAAACAAATTGTTATATTGTTATTTTAATTTAATTTAGTAATGAAAGCAGTGTACTAAATTATTAAATAAAATTATAAGGAGATTATAATTTTGTGGCAAATTGATTTAATAAGTTGTTATTAGATTAGATTTAATTAAATTTTTAATATGAGAATTTAATTAAATAAAGTGTGACAATAAACTATATTATAACTAAGTTATGAAAATAAATTAAAAGAGTTTAATTCAGTTTTGCTAAACAAGGCTTAATGGATGTTGAGTCTTTAATTTAAATGGGTTTTTACCAAATAGTGCATAAGGATTTTAAGTCATTATTTTTAATTGGTTTTTGCCAAACAAGGCCTTATGGCTTTTGAATTTAAAAAAAAATAAAACTGACATCAGTTATGATTATATAGTAATACATATTATATTATATGTTTATAGTTTATATATCAATTATATTTTTTTAAGTTGCGTAAAGTTAGAAGAGAAAGAAAGAAGAAAGAAGAGAAAGAAGAGAGAAAAGAAAGAAGAAAGAAGAAAGAAGAGAGAATTCTTTGTGAGTTTGAGAATTTAGAAGAAGGAGAATGATTATCAAGCCTTTCATATCTTCTAGCTAATCAAAGTACAAGCAATCAAAGATATAATTTTAGTTTTTTAAGGATTTAATTTCTATTCTCTCAAAAGTTCTCTGTAACATTTGTGTGGAAGATGAATTGTTTATCATGAGGTTTATATATGTTAATTTGTTGATATAAATTGTTCTCATATGGTTTATAGATGATTTAGAGTAAATTGATTTTTGTAATATGATATATATGGAGAAAATCATATTATGGTATGTTTTTAGTGAAATATATATGTCGATGTCGGGATTTTTATTTTTCCCTTTCTATTTTTGTCTTTTTGTGTTCTTATGTTAGGTGAGATTTGTTTAAAAAAATAAATTTGAAAAGGTCCAACATTTATATGTCGACGATTTGACTATAAGAGTCTCCAGTTGGTTATCTTTAAATAGTTGCACGAACTTAACCGAGAAAAGGTTTGTACAAATACCTAGTGATATGACACTATTTAACTGGTCTGCAAAACCAAAATTTGTTAGGGTCCGGGGGCTTGATTAAGAGGAGGGAAGGTGTTAGGCACCCCCCAACTTTTGTGATAACACGATTATCGCCACTTTTCAATTTAAATTTTTATCTGAATGTGTGTGTAGGTCTATGTGTAGTTGTTTGGAAGTAGTGTTATACCTCGTTTTCACCTATATACAAAGGGTTTGACTTTTGAATAAAAGTTTAATTTTAACGAGTATGGCAGTGATGTTTTGTAAAATAGATTTTTCAAACCCTTATACTCAATAGTAATTGAGGATTTTAATACTTCTATTTTATTATGTGTTTGGCTTGATTGCTTTTATTTTTTGAGATGCAAATATCTTTGAGAAAATAAGATACATAGCAATATCGAACTCCTTGTGGGCATGATAGCCATCTAAGGAAATTCAGATACCGTGAATAATTTACAAGCTGGCTGCAGCTGAAAATGTCCATCACAGGAACTGAATCTAGATTCAGGAACTGAATCTGTGATCACATGATTCCTAGGCTCACATGATAAATCAATATGTATAGAAGCTAAAATAAGAACTAGATTTGAATAAATCTAAAGTATTTCAGCTTCATCGGTTCCAGTTTAGTCACCATGAACCGGTTAAAGTGAGAAATAGCAAAATTGATACAAATCTAGCCCGTAGAAAAAGCTAGAAAATGAATTCGATTTGAGTAAACCTAAACATTCTAGCTTCAACAGTTCCAGTTTAGTCACCATGAACCAGTTAAAGTGAGAAATAGCCAAATTTATGCAAATCTAACCCTTAGGCTGACAAATAATTATATATATATATAAGCTATAAATAAATAAATATATATATATATAAGCGGTAAATGGCCACGAAGTGATCTCCAGACCTGACAAATATATATACATATATATATATATAAGTATTTATATATATACGGAAACCTTCATGAGCATAATTCTTAAATAGCATAATGCCTTAAATAGCATAATTTTATCAAAACAACGTAGTTTTGGAGGGACGCGGTGGCATTTTTGTAAATACGCGGTGGCATGGTATTTACATAAATGCCACCGCGTGTTTACAAAACTACGTCGTTTTGATAAAATTATGCTATTTAAGGCATTATGCTATTTAAGAATTATGCTCTTGAAGCTTCCCGTATATATATATATATATATATATATATATATATATATATATATATATATATATATATAAGTAGTAAATGCACCAGATGTATATCTAGGCTCAATCAAATAGAGTTTGATGAAAATAAGTATATATATATAAGTATTTATATATATATATAAGCAATAAAAAGCCACGGATCGATGATCCGGGCATACCCACACAACGCGACTCTCAACGTGGGTAGATGTGTAGGTATAGAAGTGATAAAAAGCTTAAAAATCTGAAATATCTTACAGTGGGCTGCCAAGAAGACTTCAGATAGCTTTTGACTAATGAAAACTCAGTTTCCACTGGTTAAATTTTAGTATGTTGTAAAACACAAGCTCACAAGTGTTTAGAAAAAGGAAGCACTCAATTTGGAGCACTATAGAAGTCTGTACTGTGAGACCCCAGATTTTATGAATAAATATTTAATTTTCTCGAATTATATTTTTGAAAATTATAGTGTGGATTTGATATAATGTTATTGTTGTGGGTAATATTTATAAATGTTGCAAAGTACGCAAGTTGTTATAAAGTATTCATTTGGTCGGGGAATATTCTTTTTGTCGGGGAATATTCGTACGACAGCACAATCATTGGTGGACCCCACAACTGAATTATTGTCGGATTGAGAAAACGATAAAAATACTTTATGAAAATAACGGCGGAGGTGTTACCGTTAAAACTGTTGAATTACTCGGTAGTAAAAGTACAGTAATACGCGTGGTTGCATAGTAGCACACGATATTGATTATTGATGCTTACATGAGAAGTCACTCAGCTATACTCAATTATTGCTACAGTAATTGCTGCATCATATCTCTTATATTATTGATTCAATTATTGTCACAGTATCATCTGTATAATATGTTATATTATTAAATCAATAATTGAGACGACAAGTTATAATGATTAATAATTGTTGAAAGATTAATTATGTGTTGATTAAAAAATAAAATGATTTCTGGTAATTTTTATTCAATCCTTGATGTATATAAAGAGTCTATTATGAGACGTTGGTGATAAGTTTAATTATTTATGGGGGGCCATATGTCGTCATCTAAGAGTCTCTTTCGTAAATAGTAATTACTTTTACAAATAGTAATTACTTTCGTAAATAGTAATTACCTTCGTAAATAGTAATTACCTTCGTCAATAGTAATTACCTTCATCAATAGTATTTACCTTTGTCAATAGTAATTACCTTCTTCAATAGTAATTACCTTCGTCAATAGTATTTACCTTCGTCAATAATAATTACCTTCTTCAATAGTAATTACCTTCTTCAATAGTAATTACCTTCGTTAATAGTAATTACCTTCGTCAATAGTAGTTGTCCCTTCAATATTACTAAGAGTTAACTGCCTCTTCGGTGTTCCAAGGGTTAATTACCCCTTCACAAATAGTAGTTGTCTCTTCAATATTACCAAGAGTCATTTTGACCCTTCGTTAAGACCAAGAGCCACCCTCAGTTTTTCTATAAATAGAAAGCTCATTCCTTCATTATTTCTTACGAATTCACTAAAACTCTAGAGAGAAAGAAGAAAAGTATTATGCTACTTCACTTTTCCAATATTCAGTTCTTCTGAGGTAGGGAATATTATTTGTTGTACCCGTAAGGGGTGTTATTCTTTCTTATTCATTAAGAGAACTGTTGTTATTCCATTTCTTATTATTCTGTTGGAATAACTTGTATACGCGGTCTACCCTATACTTGGTGACATTCTTCTATTATTCTGTCTTTATTATTCTGTCGGAATATCCTGTCTGTGCTATACGCCGGACCTAGTTCCATTTTTATTATTCCGTCTTTTTTATTCTGTCAGAATATCCTGTCTGTGCTATACGCCGAACCTGGTTCCATTTTTATTATTCCGTCTTTATTATTCTGTCGGAATATCCTGTCTGTGCTATACGCCGGACCTGGTTCCATCATTTACTATTTCGCATTTATTATTCTGTTGGAACATCCTATCGGTGTGAATTTCACCTGACCTGGTTCCGTTATTATTGTTCTGCGGGAATAACCTGTTTGTGCGGTCTCTATCGCATGCATGGTGATATCTTTTGTTATTGTATTCGGTATTATTCAGTTGGATAAAACTTTGACTTCTATACTCCATGAAATTTGTGGAATATCATTGATATTTGCGCTTCATCCAGTATCTTTTCAAAGAAATATTCTTCTGAGCATTCTTGAATTTTACACCACAAAACAGTATCGTGTTGACAATTTGGACGTTAATAATTCCTGGATAAAATAATTCTTGAACTTGTTTTATTGAATTCTTATATCATTGTCATCATCCTCATGTTTATATTTTGTTGAAAGTCATCTGTGGCCTGTAGTGCATAGATGGACTTGGTATGATTATGACCAGGGATTATTCGGTGTAATCATGACCGTAATGTTACAAATGATGTGGTAAAAGTCTCATTTGCCGTAGTGCATTGATGGAAAATTGTTGGCATGATCATGACCATTAATGAATACACAAATATTCTTGGCCGTAGTGCATGAATAATTATGGTCGTGATACTAAAGAATATCCTTGGCCGTAGTGCAGGGGTGATTCGATGATGTGGAATATTTATTAAGCTGAGTCCCAGCTATAACAGTGATGAAAAACATTTTAAATCATAAAAGATAGTAGATTTTATTTTCTACTTGACTCTTTTAATGGATTGCTTGATCCGCTGCTGTTAAACTTGATGTTTATTATATTTTATCAGTTTAACACTGTTGAAGGCTAATGATAATTTATTCTTCATTATCATAGTCATAATATTTCTTACTGGGCTAGTTGAGCTCACCCTTTCTTTCACTGTTCTCTTCAGGAAATGAGAATATAGTTGGGACGAGTCGGGGAATGGAGTAATGGTCCAGAGGATAGCATTAGTAGTCCTCACTATTCTGTGAAATAGTGTGATAATAATTGTAATGAGGACTCCTTTTGAGTTTGTATAATCTCTAGTAGACAATATTTGTATTCAAACTCACAGTTTATGTTTTGTCATATTGTACACGACAGTTGTATTAGTAAGTTGTATTTGAATTCTGTACCATGTATCTGGCGACCCAAGATGGGTGACGTATACCCAATTTTGGGGGCGTCACATGTACAAAGTGAAATCGGCAGAGTTTTCTCGCACTTTCTCTTCTTAAAATGCCAAGCCCAAGGCCTCTATTTATAGAACAGATGGTCGCGGGTCTACCCGCGACTGCCCGGGTCTACCTGCGACTGCCCGAGTTGCCCCAGGATATGTGGTCCCACCATCTCAAAGTATGTGCACTCGTGCAATGAGTTGTCCGCTCGAACCTTCATAACTTTCAATCCGGACATCCAATTGAGGCGTGTTATACCTTTTCGGAATTCTGTTGTTGAGAGCTACATAATGAGATGGGATAAGAGTTTGTAAAAAGTCGGGAAGATGGGTCTATGACCAGATCTTCAAGTCTTTAAATTCTATCTGGTGTGTTGTCTTGTGTAGTAGTCACTCAGGATTTTGAGCTATGGTTCTTGTGGGATACTTCTATATGAAATATGGGTTAAAATGATGTTAAGACAACATAAATGTAGTATCGAGGTGGAAAAATGATGATTTTTCCCCCCACTGGGGTTATCTCTGGCTTTGAGTAGACGTAGTAGTCGTTGCTCAGGGTTATCTCAGAGATTGGGTTGCTGTGGATGTTGAATGTCCTTAGGGATATCTCTAAGGTGTGCTTGACCTCTAGGGGTTATATCTGGGGTTGAAACTGAGTGCCTTGGGGTTGTCTCTGAGGTTAAAACTGACTTTTTTAGGGTTATCTCTGGAACTTGAACTGTATCCCTCGGGGTTATCTCCGATGTTTGAACTGAATCTCCTAGGGTTATCTCCGGGATTGAAACTAAATATCTCGGGGTTGGCTCCAAGGTTAAAAACTGAGTTTTTCGAGGTTATCTCCGGGATTGAGCTTATTTGACTTCTAGGGTTATCTTTAGAAGATGATTTTGTCCTTCTAGAAGGTGAGTAATAGGAATGTAAATTTTTGAGTGTCTACAAATGCCCCTCTTTATCATATTCATGCAATGCAATGGAATGGATAGGATAAAAAACACTAGACACTTGAAATGTGATAAGATAATCATGATACAATTAATGCAGCATGATGCAAATGTTATGCTGAGTGCATGATGGAATGGAGGCTGCTCCATGAATGAGACCAGAGGAAGTTGACATTGGGGTTATCACCAAAGTCCTTTTATGCGCGAAAGACTCTTGGGGAATTACACTTTGTTTGATGAATATTTGTATAATAAATTCCATCATCGGTCCTTTCCAATGAGGATGGTTTCCCTGGTTTGTATTGTTAGGTTTTTTAGTGCTTTGTTGGTATTACTGCCAACAGTTTGTGTTGTCAGGGCTGCTTGTACTTTAATTAAATGTCCTTCAACGACTACCATTATCGGACCACCTCTGATGCTTCACTAGGTTTAATTGCCAATGGCTAATAACGTCAAAGTTACTTGACCTTCATTAAAATGTTCTTCAACAGTGAATATCATCAGACCACCTTCGATGTTATGCTGGATTTACTTGCCAATGGCTGATGTTGTCAAGGCTGCTTGACCTTCATTAAAATATCTGTCAACGGTTGAGATCATTAGACCACCTCCGATGCTTTGCTGGATTTAAATGCCAACGGCTAATAACATCAGAGCTGCCTGAACTTTGTTTAAATGTGCTTCAATGGTGAACATAATTGCACCACCTCCGTTGCTTCGCTAGAGTTAATTTCCAATGGCTAATAACATCATGGTTGTTTGACCTTCATTGAAATGTACTTCAACGGCTGAACATCATCGGACTACCTCTGATGCTTCGCTGAAGTTAATTTCCAACGATTAATGACGTCAGGGCTTCCTGACCTTCGCTGAAATATGCTTTAGCGGTGAACATCGTCGGATCATATCCGATGCTTCTCTGGATTTAATTGCCAACAGCTAATAATGTCAAGGCTGGTTTACCTTTGCTGAAATTTACTTCAACGGCTGAAGTTGTATAAAATCCCTGCTAGGGAGATTTTTGATGAAATGTATGGTTACAATTAGAATCACAACCCCAAGTTGATGGCATTGGACCTTTGTGAGGTATTGCCAAAGGTAGCCTACAACAGGTGTGATCATCGTCTTTGTAAACCCTGTGTCCAGGTGAATACCAATGATGGATGTGTAAACCCGCAATTTGGTCTCTAAAAAATTAGGATTTCAGGCTTTTCTGCTTAATCACGTAACGTCTTTTTCCTGATTTAACTTTTCAGCTTGTGGGACCTCCTTTGAAACTCAAATTAAATTGAGCTCGAAGGGGTGGGGTCCACCTGGGATATCCATAAGTAGACCTATGGCAGCCGCAGGTAAACCTGCGGCCATCTGTGGGTGCTACTTCAGGAAGTGCGATCTTACTGTACGTGTGGTTTATGACACACTTGGATCGATTGGCACATTTTGACACTATGGGTATTGTTTTTCCCATGAGATAGCCATGTCCTACTCCTTCCAACCGACGGAGTGTACAGATGCAGCTTCTTGGTCAGTTTTTTTATCAGGGATCAAGGATCCATTTAATATTCTTTTGTGTTCAGGGCTTAGTTCTCCCTAAAGCTTCATCACTCATGCATCTAGCATGGATTATCTTCCTCTGGCCAGTTTGAGGGGTGTGACTACTTATCATCAACTGGCTATGATGGCATAGTTTGATGAGTTCCAGGATGTTCATCCCTTCCACGGGGAATTAGGTCAGCGTAAGTCATCTCGACTTTTATCAGTAAAGGATTTGTCTAGGGTTTATGCCTATTGTGCCCAATGTGAGAGGGCTGATTTTACTACTAGCCATCCAGGTCGTTTCACATAGTATTCTGCATGGCTGGAGGAGGAGATTACATCAGTTGGGGCTGTATCCACAGATCTGAGTGTTGATTCTGATAGTGGGGAGCCTATGGAGGACCCTGATTCTCCTACTAAGGATAAGCTATTTGTTGGGTTGACAGCAGCTCTGGTTGATTCCCCCAGTATTTCTGCTACTGTGACTCCACATTCTGCAGAGTATTTAGAGCAGAGTTTGCATCTGATGACATTTCAGAGGGATCAGGCTAGGGCCTTGATGTTAACAGCTCTTGATGGTAAATATGTCGCTCTAGTTGAGAGAGATGATGCTCTATCTCATAGGGATGTGGTTGTTGTTGAGCTGTATGAGGGTCGATCGTATAGGGATGCAATTGTTATTTAGCGAGATGGTGCTTTATCTTCTTGAGATGCTGCTATTGCAGATAGTACTGCATTGAGATCTCTTACTGCTGATATCATTGCAAAGATGAGCACATTCATTAATGAACATAGTGTCACTATGCAGATGGCGGTGGATCTCTTGGCTCGTGTTGGTAACCTAGGGCAGGAGTTCATAGAGTTACCCCTTCTTTTGAGAGGGATGTTATGTTAGATTTGATAGCACGTTTATCCACTGGTTTATAGATTAGCTTGGATTTTCCTATATAGACTAGCTTAGCCATTTTTGTCATGAACAGGACACATTATATATATCAAACAATATTATATGACAAGGAAATATATTTTAATTCACTTCCCTTTTAGTTATGCCTTGTTAATTGCTTGATAATTGCCTGTTCTACAAGGCTTGTGATCTTGATGTATTCTGAACTCCCCCTTGATGGATGGATCATTGATCTATGTATTCCCTACCCTTTGGTGTCTTAGGACTGGCTTTTGTATATAGTTATGGAAAGGATTGTGGCTTTCCTCTCTGAGGTTGACCGCCCCACAGATGGTCTCCGGTACTCCTTTGTATTGGGGATCTTAGGTAGTTCCATCTCTTATGGATTGGTATTTCTCTTTACCGCAGCTTATATAGTCGTCGATTCTCCCATTGGTGTGGAGATCAGGTAGTTCCATCCCTTTGGTCTAAGCTGATGAGGTGTGGTTTGGAGGGTTTAAAAGATGATCCCAGTATCATTTGACAAGTTTTTGTGTTTTGGTAGGGGTGAGACTGAACCGTGAATGGCTGCATACGTACTCTCATTGATTAGGGGAGATCAGGTCTGTGTAGTTCAAACCTGGCGTGAAAAGGTTAAAATTTATAAGGGTTGAAAAAGGTGTAGAGAGATTTTTTTTATTTTTTTTGTTTTTTTATAGTGAGACTTGACTATAAAAATGGCTGCCTGCGTACTCCTGTGTATTGGGGAGATCAAGTCTGCGTAGTTCGCCCTTGGTGGGATAGACTGTAGATGTGAAAAGTTTTATCCCTAGTGGGAAAAAGTGAAGGTATGAAATGTTTGATCCCTTGTTGGACAAATTGAAGTTGTGAAAATGTTTATCCCTAGCGGGACAAACTGAAGGTGTGAAAGGTTTCATCCTTAGTGGGATAAACCAAAGGTGTGAAATGTTTATCCCGATTGGGACAAACTGAAGGTGTTAAAATGTTTATCCCGAGTGGGATAAACCAAAATTGTGAGGATTGTATGTAGTGAAAAAGGTTTTGAAAACCTGAATTGACTGGGGATCTAGTGAACCAAAACAAAAATGTTGATTTGTAGGGAACTTCAAGCATAGTACTATTTAACGGTGTCTGAGTTAATGAGTTGTGGTAATTCATCGCCATCCATCTCTTGTAATCTGAGGGCTCCTCCTGTTAATACCTCATTGACAACAAACGGGCCTTCCCAGTTTGAGGAGAATTTTCCTTTGGATTGATCTTGGTTATTAATAACCTTCTTCAAGACCAAGTCATGTTCTTTGAACTACCGTAGCCGGACTTTTCTATTATAGGATCTAGAGATCCTCTATTGGTATAACTAACCATGGAAAATGGTTGTGGCCTACACTTCATCTATTAGAGATAATTGGTGGTACCGATCTTATAACCATTGGTCTTCATCTAGCTGAGCGTCTATTAACACTCTAAGGGATTCCATTTTCACTTCTATGGGGAGCACTGCTTCCATCCCATAGGTTAATGAGTAGGGGGTTACCCCAATGGAAGTGTTCATTGACGTTATGTAGGCTAATAGAGTCAGAGGCAACAAGTCAGGCCATTCTTTGTGATTGGCGAACATCTTTTTCATGATCTTTTTGATATTCTTATTAGCTGCTTCAACATCACCATTCATCTTTGGACGATAGATGACGAAGTTGAGATGTTTGATGTGGAATTTACTGCATAACTCCTTCATCATTTGGTTGTTGAGGTTTTTTGCATTTTCTGATACAATCATCTTTGGTTGTCCATATCGACAAATGACATTATTTCTGATGAAACCAATGATTGCCACTTTAGTAACCCTGGGGAAAGAGGCTGTTTCTACCCACTTTGTGAAGTAGTCTATCATGGTGAAGATAAACTGATAACCATTACTGGTTTTAGACTTGATGGGTCTGATCACATCCATTCCCTACATTAAGAAAGGCCAGGGCGAATTTATATTATGGAGCTCCCTTGGAGGGGACGTGGATAGTATTCCCATGAATTTGGCATTGGTAACATCTCTTGATGTGATCATCGCCAGTTAGCCTTGAGAGAAAGCCAGTAATGCCTTGTTCTTAGGATTTTCTTGACAAGTAAAGGGCCGCTCATGTGCGGGCCGCATACCCCACCCTGGATTTCATCCATAAGCCTCCGAGCTTGGTCTTTGTCTAGACATTTGAGAAGACCTAATCATGCATCACTTTTATAGAGTGCGTCTCCGCTCAGGTAGAATTTTATGGCCATTTTATGGATCTGCTTTCTTTCAACTTGACTCACCTTAGCGGGTGTAGATCCATCTCGTAGATACTCTTTGATATCATGATACCAAGGGTATGACACCCCAAATTTTATGAATAAAGATTTAAAATTCTCAAAATATTTTTTTGAATATTATGGTGTGGATTTGATATAATGTTATAGTTGTGGGTAATATTTATAAATTTTGCAAAGTATGCAAGTTGTTATAAAATATTTGATTACTCGGATAATATTCGTTTTAACATGGAATATTCATACGGTGGCACAATCATTGCTGGACCCCACAACGGAAGTATTGTCATAAAATGACAGAATTATCTTTTTATAAAAATAACGACGGAAGTGTTACCGTTAAAACTGTTGAACTACTCAATAGTAAAAGTACAGTAATACGTGTGGTTGCATAGTAACACACGGTATTGATTATTGATGCTTACGTGAGAAGTCACTCAGTTATACCCAATTATTGCTACAATAATTGCTCCATCATATCTCTCATATTATTGATTCAATTATTGTCACAGTATCATCTGCATAAAATGATATATTATTAAATCAATAATTGAGATGATAAAGTTATTCATATTATTAAATTGCAATATTTATAATGTCTAGAAGTTTTATCAAGGAGAGGTTTGGTCATCTAATTGCGTGCCAATAAGGAGAATACCTTATCGAAAAGCCCCCTCTTTCTTGGGAACGACATGATTGTTAAATATTGTGATTTATAATATTAATGATGAATAAGTTCGTGTTGATTAAAGATGAATTTGATAGTTCCATTATGTTGGGATTATTAGTGTTAGTAAGAAATCAACATCTATTCCGATGATAATTGATGTCTGGGGGTTATATTGATAAATCGGGTAATTAATCGGATAAATGAGAAATTAATTGCTACTAATTGACATGCTTATATAACTATTTGTTCACATGTGTGTACTATTGAATCACATTCTTGTACTATTAGGGGAGTTGGTGCAAGATTGATAATACTTGCATGACTAAGTTAAAAATGGAGGTATAGATGGAGGTACTATACTGTAATTCATATTTTCACATGATTATAACTATTGATTCACATGATTTACTATTAGGGGAGGTGGTGCAAGTTTGATAATACTTGCAGGACTAAATTAAAAATGAAAGAAAAGTTGAAGGTATTGTACTGTAATATTTTGAGCCCCAAAACGTGCAATTATCGAAACTATATTTTCCTATAAATAGAAGCTCATTCTTCCTTCATTTCTTACTAATTCACTAAAGCTATAGAGCAATTATTATAGAGAGAAATTATAGAGAGAAAGAAGAAGAGAAGTCTGCTACCTCTCTATTTCTGTATCCAGCTTTATTATAAGGTAAGGGGTATTATTTCTTTTGTATTCATGAAGAGAGCTATTGTTATTCCATTCCTTATTTTTCTGTTGGAATAACCTGTATACGTGGAGTACCGTATACATGGTGAAATTCTTCTGTTATTCCATTCTTTATTATTATGTTGGAATAACCTGTCTATGTGAAGTACAACATACATGGTGAAATTCTTCTATTATTCTAATCTTTATTATTCTGTTGTAATAACATGTCTATGAAAAGTACCGCATATATGGTGAAGTTCTTCTGTTATTTCATTCTTTATTATTCTGTTGGAATATCCTGTCTCTACGAATTACGCATGACCTGGTTCCATTCTTTATTATTCTGTTGGAATAACATGTCTGTGCGGTCTATCGCATGCCTGGTGAATTCTGTTGTTATTCCATTCTTTATTATTCTATTGGAATATCCTGTCTGTGCGGATTACGCATGACCTGATTCCATTCTTTATTATTCTGTTGGAATATTATGTCTGTGAGGATTACGAATGACCTGGTTCCATTCTTTATTATTCTGTCAGGAATAACCTGTCTGTACGGTCTATCACATGCATGGTAAATTCTTCTGTTATTCCATTCTTTATTATTCTATTGGAATAACCTATCTATGTGGATTACCGCATGCATGGTGAATGATCCTTTGTATTCATTTCTTATTAAATTGTGGAAATGATCTGTTTATGTGGATTACAGCATGGCGGGTGAAAATCCATTTGCAGTTTCGTAATTTTTTTGACCCTCAAAAATTCTGTAAAAATTTGAAATGATAATTTAATGGGTTTTCTATATTGTGTCCAAAGATGGCGATTTTTGGATGTATAGATTAAGAGTTATGGATTTTATCAAAAAATGTTATTTTAAAAGTAAACCATTATAACTCTTTGTGGTTAACTCCAAAATTAGTGAAATTTTTATTTGAAGTACATGTATATAATAGTAGTATACCCTATAAATTTTGGAATTTTTGAACAAAAGTACAATTTATGATAAATGTCTGAATATTCGGCAGTTTTGGCCATATGAAAAATAGTAAATGAATTTTAAAATTTTCTAGAAAAATATATGTTCAATATGGGACTATATTCTGCTAAATCCCAGAAAAGAAATATTTTTGGGACTGATTTGGTATTTTTCATGAAAATGAACTAGTTATGAGTAAATGAATTGAATATGTTATGTGAAGTAAAAAAATTGGAAAATAGGATTTTATGGCTTGGGAATCCTATATAGGGTATATGCAGATTTTTGATAAGGGATTTGATCATTAGTGATTAAATCTTATGAGTATGACATTTTTGAATGATTAAATACATTATTTGGTAAAGTGTAAACAATTGAAATAAATTATTTATAAGTTTAAGAAGTGATTAAAATATTGTTATAATATTAATAATATTATATTATGAGTTTACTAAGTGATTGATAATATTTGGATAAATTTAAAGTCTTTAATATTTATCCTTGTTTTTGTTTGATTAATGTTTATATCATTGTCATCATATTCATGCTTATATTGTGATGAAAGTTATCTTTGGCTTACGTGCATAGATAGACTTGATATGATTATTACTAGGGATCATTCGGTATAATCATGACCTGTAATGCTATAAATGATGTGGTAAAAGTCCGCAGTGGCCTGTAGTGCATTGATGGACACTTTTTGGTATGATTATGACCAGAGATTATTCGGTATAGTCATGACCATTATTGATTTAATGAATATCCTTGGCCCGTAGTGCATGGATGATTCGATGACGTGGTTTATTTATTTAGCTGAGTCTCAGCGATAAAAATTGATGAAAACATTTTAAATTATAGAAGATAGTAGATATCATGCTCTACTTGACTCTTCTAATGGATTGCTTATTCCGCTGCAGTTAAACTTGATGTCTATTGTATTTTATCAGTTTAACATTGTTGAAGACTAATGATAATTTATTCTGCATTATCTTAGTCATAATATTTCTTACTGGGCTAGTTGAGCTCACCCTTTCTTTCATTAATCTCTTCAGGAAATGAGAATATAACTGGGACGAGTCAGAGAATGGAGTAATGGTCTAGGATAAATGGCTTTAGTAGTCCTCACTATTCTATGGAATAATGTGGTAATAATTGTAATGAGGACACCATTGAGTGTGGATATTGTCTAGATGACAATATTCTTGTTTAAACTCTCAACAATGTTTTGTCGTATTTTACACGACTGTTGTATAATTAAGTTGTATTTGAATTTATGTACCATGTATTTGGCGACTCAAGATGGGTGATGTATACCTATTTTGGGGGTGTCATAAAAGGTGTTGGATGGGAGGCATCTCATTCGATACTTCTCCAATGTAGTTCCCATAGGTTGGAGCCTTTTGTAGGGCAAATGTGATATTTGGCATGTCTTCCTTATCAGGTATGTTGATTAAGGAGGCCAAAGTTGCTAGTGCATCCGTAAAGTCATTCCTATTCCGAGGAATGTGGAGGAAGGATATATTTCTTCAAACTCTGAAGCCATATGGATAACTTGTCGATGGTAAGGCAACAAATGTAGCTCTTTGGTGTGATAGATCCTAGTGATTTTTCTGATTACCAATTTGGAATCTCCAAAGATAGTTAACCATCTGATGCCCATGGTTTGGGCTAGTTTCAACCCCATGACACAGCGTTCATACTCAGCTATGTTATTGGTGCTGGTAAACTGCAATTTGACAGCAACAGGATACTGCTCCCCTGAAATGGACACTAGAACTGCTCCAACTCCAGAACCTTCCATGTTTATAGTTCCATTAAAATATATCTTCCATGATTAGTGTGTATCATCCTAATGGTGTTATTGAATTGTCAGTACCCCTTCATCGGGGAAGTAGGTGTTCAAGGGTCTAAAATCCCCTACAGGTGCGAAGGCCATTTGATCAGTAATTCCTTGACCTCTGATAGAATTTTGAGTCACATAAATGATGTCAAATTGCTTTAGGAACAACTGCCATCTAGACAGTCAAAATTTTAACATGGGTTTGCTGAACACGTACTTGAGAGGATCCACGTGGGATATGAGATGGACTTTGTGACTATGGAGATAATGTTGTAATCTCATGGAAGCCCATGCTAAAGCACAACAAGTTTTCTCAATCAGAGTATAATTGTGCTCACTGATGGTAAATCTTTTGTTGAGGTAATAGATAGCTCTTTGTTGTCCTCTATCATCTTTCTGTCCCAGCATGCAGCCCATGGCGTTGTCATTGATTGACAGGTACATAAACACAGGAACATCATCCCTGGGAGGTACCAAAATAGGAGCTTTGACTAGTTATTCTTTAATGAGAAGGAAGGCTTTTTGACACTCATCATTCCATTTCATGGAGGAGTTCTTCCATAGCAACTTGAAGATGGGTTCACAGCTCAATGCCCTTATGGCTTACTAGGAATCCTAGCAATTGGCCTGATTTGATGCCAAAGGAGAACTTGGCTGGATTTAGCTTCAAGATGTATTTGCGTAACCGGTTGAAGAGCTTTTTCAGATGATCTAGGTGGTCTTTTTCCCTTTGGGACTTGAAAATGATGTCATCCACATAGATTTCTATCTCTTTGTGCATTAAATCATGGAAAAGAGCCATCATGGCACGCTGATAGGTAGTTCCAGCATTGATGAGGCCGAACGACAAGCATTTGTAACAAAAGGTTCCCAAAAGAGTGATGAATGCAGTTTTCTCACAAACCTCTTTAGCAACCATGATTTGATGGTACCCCGCAAAGCAGTCAGCAAAGGAGTACATGTCATATTGAGTTGTATTGTCAATTAGTATGTGGATGAATGGCACGGGAAAGTTATCTTTGAGACAAGCTTTGTTCAGATCCCTGTAATCCATGCAAACTCGGACCTTCCCTCTGGGCTTAGGCATGGGGACTATGTTGGATAGCCGCTCTGGGTATGTTGATACCATTATGATGTCGGCTTGAAATTGGTTCATAATTTCTTCTTTGACTTTCAAACTCCACTCAGGTTTTAATCATCTGAGTTTTTTCCTGACTAGCTTGAATCCCTCTTTGATGGGAAGGCAATGAATGACGATGTCAGTTGACAAACAGACCATATCTTCTCAAGACCATGAAAACACATCTTAGAATTGGGTCAATAGAATAACCATATCATTCCTTTGGTTTCGAGTAAGGTTCGTACCAATCAGGATTTGTTTAGGGATTTTTGAGGTTCTAATGTTAAAAGAGGTGGTTTAATCAAGATTTGGCTTGGGTTTATCTTTGACCCATTCTTTGATCTCCTGAGGTATCTCATAGTCCTCTTGTTGAATCTTCATCAAGTCAGAGTCCAACTTCACATCAAAGTTGCAGTCCTTGTGATGAATAGGCATATCACCAGCAAGTTTAGGCACATCTAACTTTAGAGTTCTGAAACAAAACGCTTTCACTTAATATATGAAACTGTTTAATCATACAAAGTGTTAGCATGAAATGACAAAAGGAACTGCTAATATTGTGCAGCAAAAGTAAACAGTTATTGCTATCTATAGGGCAGAGGGAGATTCTACCCTTTTTACCCTTGTCAGCAAATGCAAGGAGTGTTGCTCAAATAGCCAAGGGTCAAGTCCTAGTGGATAACTGTGATGAAAGGGCTGTTGTCGTCCTCCTTCTCTTTAATGATGACCATGATATTTGGATAATCATCATCTGGGATGTCTCTGTTCATACCCTCCATATGGACTAGGACACCCATGTTTGACAAATGTCTCTTTATCTCTTGTTTGCGCCTTTGATTCCTTTCTTCCACCTCTAGGTCTGGAATCAAGACTTCTTTTCCTTTGACCGGTATTGGCTTAGGAAATAGCATAGATACCACAGAGGCAGGGACCTTTAGTAAAGGCCATACAGGATTATCACTTGTAGGTTTAGGCAACCGCCTTGTAGATGAAGGAACTGGTTTATGCTTGTGAGGGTTCCTGTGACTGGACCCAAAAGAGTAGCCTAACCTGGCCATCCCTGTTTGGCTGGGAACTTGAATTGGACATTTAATTCCATGGTGATCCTTTCCTAACCCTTGTCCAGGTTGAAAATGTGATGCCCCCAAAACAAGTTTACATCACCCATCTTGAGTCGTCAGATACATGGTACATAACTCCACTACAAACTTAATTATACAGCTGTCGTGAAAAATACGACAAAATATAGCTTAGAGTTTAAACAAGAATATTGCCTTCTAGACAATATCCACACTTAATGGAGTCCTCATTACAATTATTATCACACTATTTTATAAAAATGTGGGGATTACTAAAGCCACTTATCCTGGACCATCACTCCATTCCCCGACTCGTCCCAACTATATTCTCATTTCCTGCAGAGAACAATGAAAGAAAAGGGTGAGCTCAACTAGCCCAGTAATAAAATATTATGACTAAGATAATGCAGAATAAATTATCATTAGCCTTCAACAGTATAACAACTGATAGAATATAATAGAAAACAAGTTTTAGATCAACAACTGCAGAGAAATAAATAATCCATTAGAAGATTCAAGTGGAACATAATGTCTATTATCTCCTCTAGATTAAAATTCCATCGTTAATATTTTATTCATGTAATACTTATCAACAATTCTTTGTTATACCGAAGATAAAAAGAACCCTCATTACCTGTCTTCACCTGAACCACCAAAGATTATAGTTAAATCCATAATTCATATTTATAATCATGTAAATCAACAGATTCTCCTTGCCACAAAGGCATAATAGAACGTTTACTCAACATCCTTACCCCAAAGGCTAAAGATATTCAAATGTAATAATGATGATCATACCAATCAGTTGCCTACCTTTGCACTACGGGCAAAATATATTCAACTATAAAACCAATGGTCATGATCATACCAATCAATTCCCTGTCAGTGCATATGGCCAAAGACATTTAACTGTTAACTAATGGTCATGATCCTGCCAATCACATCATCGAATTATCCCTGTACTACGGCCAAGGATATTCGTTAGTATCACCAGTGGTCATCCTCATGTCATACACTTGTCCATCTTTCCACGTAAACCCAAGATATACAACTATAAAACCAATAATCAACAATTCGTCTTTTCACGTAAGCCAAAGATATACAACTGTAAAACCAATAATCAACAGCCCATCTATGCACGTAAGCCATAAATATATAACTGTAAAACCAATAATCAATAGTCCATCTATAAGCCAAACATGACTTTCATCACAATATAAGCATGAGGATGATAACAATGATATAAGCATTAATCAAACGAATTCAAGGATAAATATTAAAGACTTTTAATTTATCCAGAGTTTAAAAATATCCAAATTGTCAACACGATACTGATTTGTGGAGTAAAATTCATGAATAATATTCTTGTACCAAAAATAATTTGGACAGAAAAGAAATATATTTTTTGGGTAAATAATACCCCGCAATAGTACCCTATGAATAGTACTTCGGGAATAGTACCTTGTGAATAGTACCCCGACATGAAAAGTACCCCAAATACCTGAATGAATAGTAATTTAGGTGAATAGTAACTCGTGAATAATAACTTGTGAATAGTACTCCGACACAAAAAAGTGTCCCGAATACCCGAGTGAATAATACTAGAGTGAATAGTAACTGGGTGAATAGTAACTCGTAAAAAAATACCAAAGAAAATAATATTTCATGACGAGTACAAAAGAAATGATATCTCATACGAGTATAATAGAATATACGAAACTGATAATGGATTTTCAACCGCCATGCGGTAATCCGCGTAGACACATCATTTCCACAATTTAATAAAGAATGAATACGAAGGATCATTCACCATACATGCGGTAATCCACATAGACAGGTTATTCCAACAGAATAATAAAAAATGGAATAACAGAAGAATTCACCATGCATGCGACAGACCGCACAGATAGGTTGTTCCCAACATAATAATAAAGAATGGAACTAGGTCATGCGTAATCCGCATAGACAGGATATTCCAATAGAATAATAAAGAATGGAATAACAACAGAATTCACCAGGCATGCGATAGACCGCACAAACAGGTTATTCCATCAGAATAATAAAGAATGGAATAACAGAAGAATTTCACCATCTATGCGGTACTTCGCATGGACATGTTATTCCAACATAATAATAAAGAATGGAATAACAACCCTTACGAGTATTGAAAGAAAATAACTCTCTCATGAATACGAAAGAATAATACCCCTTACTATAATAATAATATCCCTTACCTCAAAAGAAAACTGGATACTGGAATAGTGAGGTAGCAGACTTCTCTTCTTCTTTCTCTCTATAATTTCTCTCTATAATAATTGCTCTATAGCGTTAGTGAATTGGTGAAAAATAATGAAGTATTAAGCTTCTATTTATAGGAAAATATAGTTTCCATAATTGTATATTTTGGGGCTCGAAATATTACAGTATAATACCCTCATCTTTTCCTTAATTTTTAATTTAGTCATGCAAACATAATCAAACTTGCACCACCTCCCGTAAAAGTAAATCATGTGAATCAATAGTAAATCATATGACTCAATAGTTCTAAATATGTGAAAAAATTAATTATTATATAGTACCTTCAACTATACCTCTATTTTTAACTTAGTCATGCAAGTATTATCAAACTTACACCAACTCCCCTAATAGTAAATCATGTGAATCAATAGTACACACATGTGAACTCAAAGTTATAAGCATGTGAATTAATAATAATTAATTTCTCATTAATACGGTTAATTACCCGATTGGTTAATATAACCTCAAGACATCAATTATTATCAAAATAAATGTTGATTTTCACTAACACTAATAAGTCCAACACAATAGAACTATCAATTTCATCTTTAATCAACACAAACTTATTCATCATTAATATTATAATCCACAATATTTAACAACCAAGTCGTTCCCAGGAAAGAAGGGGCTTTTCGATAAGGATTTCTCCTTATTGGCGCGCATTTAGGTGACCAAACCTCTCCTTGACAGAACTTCTAGACATTGTCAATATTGCAAATAATAATATGAATAACTTTGTCGTCTCAATTATTGATTTAATAATATAACATATTATGCAGATGATACTATGACAATAATTGAATCAATAATATAAGAGATTTGATGCAGCAATTACTGTAGCAATAATTGAGTATAACTGAGTGACTTCTTACGTAAGCATCAATAATCAATATCATGTGCTACTATGCAACCACGCGTATTACTGTACTTTTATCAACGATTATTTTATGACAACTTGTTTACTTTGAAAAAAAATTCATATATCACCCTTAACTTTAACCTTTTATCAATTTAACCATTTACTAAATAGAATAATTATAAGAAAATTAAATACTTTCATTTCATAAAATTCGGGGTCTCGCAATATCCCCTCATTATGAAATTTCGCCCTCGAAATTTACGTACTTGGTAGTTCAAAGAGATGAGAATACCTTGCTTTCTTTTCGGATTGTACCTTCCCGATTGTTTCCTCTCTATCATGATTTTCCCATTTCTCATCTCCTGTATTTCAGCTATCATTCTAGAATATAGTTTCAAAATAACGGTTAATTGACATGCCACATATTATCTCTATATTCTGGCCGACCAATTAAATAACAAATAAACTTATGTAGGTCATACTAGCGAAGAAATTCCCTGTCTCTCCCCTCCTAGTTCTTGTCTCACATCTCAGCCAGTGATAATATCCCTAAGCTCTGATACCAACTGTGACACCCCCAAAACAGGTTTACATCACCCATCTTGAGTGGCCAGATACATGGTACAGAACTCAACTACAAACTTAATTATACAGCTGTCGTGCAAAATATGACAAAATATAACTGAGAGTTTAAACAAGAATATTTCCTTTTAGACAATATCCACACTCAATGGAGTCCTCATTACAATTATTATCACACTATTTTATAAAAATTTGAGGACTACTAAAGCCACTTATCCTGGACCATCACTCTATTCCCCGACTCGTCCCAGCTATATTCTCATTTCCTGCAGAGAACAATGAAAGAAAAGGATGAGATCAACTAGCCCAGTAAGAAATATTATGACTAAGATAATGCAGAATAAATTATTCTTAGCCTTCAATAGTATAACATATGGTAGAATATAATAGAAAACAAGTTTTAGATCAACAATTACAGCGGAATAAACAATCCATTAGAAGAGTTAAGTAGACCATATTGTCTATTATCTCCTCTAAATTAAAAGTCCATTGTTAATATTTCATTCCTGTAATACTTATCAATAGTTCTTTGTTATACCCAAGATAAAAAGAACTCTCATTACCTGTCTTCACCTGAACCACCAAAGATTATAGTTAAATACATAATTCATATTTATAATCATGTAAATCAACAGATTCTCCTTGCCACAAAGGTATAATAGAACGTTTACTCAACATCCTTACCCCAAAGGCTAAAGATATTCAAATGTAATAATGATGATCATACCAATTAGTTGCCTACCTTTGCACTACGGGCAAAAGATATTCAACTATAAAATCAATGGTCATGATCATACCAATCAATTGCCTGTCAGTGGACTACGGCCAAAGACATTCAACTGTTAACTAATGGTCATAATCTTGTCAATCACATCATTGAATTATCCCTGCACTACGGCCAAGGATATTCGTTAATATCATCAGTGGTCATGATCATGTCATACACCTGTACATCTTTGCACGTAAACCCAAGATATACAACTATAAAACCAATAATCAACAATTCGTCTTTGCACGTAAGCCAAAGATATACAATTGTAAAACCAATAATCAACAGCTCATCTATGCACGTAAGCCATAAATATACAACTGTAAAACCAATAATCAATAGTCCATCTATAAGCCAAAGATGACTTTCATCACAATATAAGCATGGGGATGATGACAATGACATAAGCATTAATTAAACGAAATCAAGGGTAAATATTAAAGACTTTAAATTTATCCAGATTTTAAAAATATCCAAATTGTCAACATGATAATGCTTTGTGGAGTAAAATTCAAGAATAATATTCATGTACCAAAAATAATTTGGACAGAAAAGAAATATATTTTTCGGGAAAATAGTTCCCCGCAATAGTACCCTATGAATAGTACTTTGGGAATAGTACCTCGTGAATAGTACCCCGACATGAAAAGTATCCCAAATACCCGAGTGAATAATATTCGGGTGAATAGTAATTTGGATGAATAGTAACTTATGAATAGTACCACGACACAAAAAGTGCCCTAAATACCCGAGTGAATAATACTGGAGTGAATAGTAGCCAGGTGAATAGTAACTTATGAATAGTAACTCGTAAAAAAATACCAAAGAAAATGATATTCCATGATGAGTATAAAAGAAATGATATCTCATACGAGTATAATAGAATATACGAAACTGCAAATGGATTTTCACCCGCCATGCGGTAATCCACGTAGGCAGATCATTTCCACAATTTAATAAAGAATGAATACGAAGGATTATTCACCATGCATGAAGTAATCCACATAGACAGGTTAGTCCAATAGAATAATAAAGAATGGAATAACAGAAGAATTCAACATGCATGTGATAGATAGCACAGACAGGTTATTCCCAATAGAATAATAAAGAATGGAGCCAGTTCATACGTAATCCGCACAGACAGGATATTCCAACAGAATAATAAAGAATGGAACCAGGTCATGCGTAATCCACACAGACATGATATTCCAACAGAATAATAAAGAATGGAATAACAACAGAATTCACCAGGCATACGTTAGACCTCACAAACAGGTTATTCCAACAGAATAATAAAGAATGGAATAACAGAAGAATTTCAACATGTATGCGGTACTTCGCATAGACAGGTTATTCCAACATAATAATAAAGAATGAAATAACAACCCTTACGAGTATTGAAAGAAAATAACTCTCTTCCTGAATACGAAAAAATAATACCCCTTACTATAATAATAATATCCCTTACCTCAAAAGAAAACAGGATACTGGAATAGTGAGGTAGCAGACTTCTCTTCTTCTTTCTCTCTATAATTTCTCTCTATAATAATTTCTCTATAGCGTTAGTGAACTGGTGAAAAATAATGAAGTATTAAGCTTCTATTTATAGGAAAATATAGTTTCCATAATTGAACATTTTGGGACTCGAAATATTATAGTATAATACCCTCATCTCTTCCTTCATTTTTAATTTAGTCATGAAAGTATTATCAAACTTGCACCACATCCCCTAATAGTAAATCATGTGAATCAAAAGTAAATCATGTGACTCAATAGTTCTAAACATGTGAAAAAATTAATTATAGTATAGTACCTTTAACTATACCTCTATTTTTAACTTAGTCATGCAAGTATTATCAAACTTGCACCAACTCCCCTAATAGTAAATCATGTGAATCAATAGTACACACATGTGAACACATAGTTATAAGCATGTGAATTAATAGCAATTAATTTCTCATTTATCCAGTTAATTACCTGATTTATCAATATAACCTCCAGACATTAATTATTATCGAAATAAATGTTGATTTTTACTAACACTAATAATTCCAACACAGTGAAACTATCAATTTCATCTTTAATCAACACAAACTTATTCATCATTAATATTATAATTCACAATATTTAACAATCAGGTCGTTCCCAGGAAAGAGGGGGGTTTTCGATAAGGATTTCTCCTTATTGGCGCGCAATTAGGTGATCAAACCTCTCATTGACAGAACTTCTAGACATTGTCAATATTGCAAATAATAATATGAATAACTTTGTTGTCTCAATTATTGATTTAATAATATAACATTTATACAGATGATACTGTGACAATAATTGAATCAATACTATGAGAGATTTGATGCATCAATTACAGTAGCAATAATTGAGTATAATTGAGTGACTTTTTATGTAAGCATCTATAATCAGTACCTTGTGCTACTATGCAACCACGCATATTATTATACTTTTATCACCGATTATTTTATGACAATTTGCTTACTTTGAAAAAAAATTCAAATATCACCCTTAACTTTTAACCTTTTATCAATTTAACCATTTACTAAATAGAATAATTATAAGAAAATTGAATACTTTCATTTCATAAAATTCGGGGTCTCACAGAAAACCCAAGGATATCATCTCTTGACTTGCTGACATTACCTCAGCAGAAACTCTGGGTTTTATAGGTGGTGCCCCAATGGGTTGATAGTGACTGTTGCTCACCTCAAGGGCCTGGAAGCTGACAAGCTCAACTTCGTCATTGAAACTGATAAGAGGTACATCTCTTTGTACAGTATACTCTGGCTTAGCATTTGTAGTGACCAGATTACTACTGATGATATACTTGAGTTGCTAATAAAAAGTGGATGGGATGGCTCCTGCCACATGAATTTAAGGTTTTCCCAACAGTAAGTTATATGTTGTAGTGATTTTAAGCACTTGAAAGGATATGTAGAATGTATGTGGACCGATTTCCATTGGTAATTCAATCGCTCTGACAGCATTTCGTCGAGTTCCATTGGGAGCTGTTGTTGATACTCCTAAATTAACCTCACTTTCACTTCACAATTTATAATAATTAGCACAGTAGCATGTAAGGATCGATCCCATAGAGAGTAAAGTTGTTTTAGAATTATTCTACTTTTTCAACAGAAAATAAAGATGGGGGGTTTTTGAAAATTGTTTTCAAACTAAGAGAACAAGAATTAATGATGAAGTTAACCAAATATATAAAAACTTTAGTTCTGCAGTTCAGTTTCACCAATCACATCAATCAATTAATCAAGTTATTATTATTTTCACTTCAATGAAACTATTGTCCCTAGATAACAATAAGCCTTGCTATCTGAAATTCTCCTTAGATTATCACTGTATGAAACAAGCTCTCTACCAAATTCTAACTAGCATACAACCTAGAATAAGCTCTCTAGATTTAATATGATATAATCATTAAAAATAGAGAATTAGGTTAATCCAAGTGATGATTGGGTGATATACCCATGAATTGGATATGTTTGACCTTAATTTGTTGTGTGTCCAAAGCATTTTAGAGTCATTTTACTTGTTCAAGTTGTGTTGTGGCAGGATTGTGCGCGGTTGGAATGTTTGGGAGCATTTAGGTTAGAAATGGCAAGATTGTCAAGTTTCTGCATGACAGCGTCGGGGCGCTGCATCACGGGTTAATTATAGCTTCGGGGCGCTAGGCCTCGGTTGAGTATACTCACTATCTCGCTCTAACAACTGAGCCCTGTTTACAACATCTGAATATAAAGAAAATTTATGAGATATAAGGTATTGACGAATCTCGGGTTTTAAACCTCTCAGAAATATCCGCGTCATACGTTCCTCATTCTCCACCAAATGCGTTGCAAACCTGGACAACTCTGCGAACTTTGCCTCGTATTGAGACACCGTCATGTTATTCTGTTCAAGTGTAATAAACTCTACCTCCTTCATATGACGAATACTTTCTGGAAAGTACTTGTCATTGAATAGTTTCTGAAATCTTTCCTAAGATATGTTGATCTGGCTGGGTACGCTTCACAGATTCCCACCAGTAATCTGCTTCACCACGAAACATAAAGGTAGCGAATGGAACCTTCTGTTCCTCCGTGCATCCCAAGACATCGAATATCTTGGTAATTTGCTTGACCCATGTTTCTGCCATGATCGGATCCGATTTTCCCTTAAATTCTGGTGGTCCCAACTCCTTAAACTGCTTGGTTGTGACAGACCGCGCGTTGCCATCATTTCCACCAGTATTTTGTACACAAGTCTCCCTCGTCTGATTTTGCATGAACTGCAAAAAGCTCCTAAACATTCCATCGTTCATCGTTTGCTCGGTAGTGTTGTTTACAGGAGGAATATTGCCTTCTTGTTGCACGTTCTCCTGGTTTGTGACTAAAGGTTGCTCCACAGTCTCGTATACTCCATTGTTAACGTTCTCAGCAGCCATTCTTAAATACTGACATAAAACAAGGGTTAATTAAACATATCACATAATATCCCTATATTATGACCAACCAACAAATAAGCTTTGTAGGACACACTAGCAAAGGATTTACTCATCCCTCCCCTCCTAGTTCTATTCCCCGATCTCCGCCAGAGACCATATCCCTAAGCTTTGATACCAACTGTGACGCCCCCAAAACAGGTAGACAACACCCATTCTGAGTCGCCAAATACATGGTACATAAAGCAAACTACAACTTCAATAATACAAATGTCGTGTGAAATACGACAATACATACTGTGAGTTTAAATACAAATATTGTCTTCTAGACAATATCCATACGCAAATAAATCCTCATTACAATTATTCAAACACTATTTTACAGAAATAGTGAGGACTGCTAAAACATCTTTCTAGAAACCTCACTCCATACCCCGACTCGATCCTGCTATGTTCTCACCTCCTAAGAAGAAAAATTTAACGAAAAGGAAAAGGGTGAGCTCAACTAGCCCAGTAAAGAATATTATGACTAAGATAATATATAACAAATTATCGTTAGTCTTCAACAGGGAAAAATCTAATAGAATACAATAGACAACAAGTTTTAGATCAACAACTACAGCGGAAACAACAATCCATTAGAAGAGTCATGTAGAGAATGAATTCTACTATCTTCTAATATTTAAGAGTCCATCATCAATATTTTATCCCTGTAATAACAATCAATATACATCTTTAATCATCTTTGCACTACAGGCTAAAGATATTCATTTATATCACCGGTTGGTCATGTTCATCTCAACACCTGTTTATCTTTGCACTACGGGCCAAAGATATTCATCAGTAATCATTTATCTTTGCACTACAGGCCAAAGATATTCAATAATACCATCATTAAGGACTGAGGATGATGAAAAATATTTTTAAGAACGAATCCAGTGAGATAGAAGGACAAATATTAGGGATTCGTATAACAGTTTTATCCAAGATCAATAATACTCCATAATAACCAATTTTGAAGCAGAATTCAAAAATAACGATCAAAACATGGATACAATCAAAGATAGTAGCCAAAATAGACCTCTTGGACAAAAAAGAAAATTTTCATTTTTCGGTGAATAGTACCGTATTCGTGAATAGCGTCGTATACGTGAATAGTGTCGTATACGTGAATAGTAACCCCAACACAAAAAGTTCCAAATTTGATTAAAAAAATTTACCAATAATTCTGCATAATGATATTGAAGAAAATAATATAATTTAAGAAGAAAATAACATCCCTTACCTCAAAATAACCGTACTTCTGACTGAATTTCGGTATAGTACTGACAGAAATTCGCACCGTATAGAAACACTCAAAGTATACTCACAAGAATACGCTCGATAATATAGAGAGAGAAAGAGAGAAAACTTGCTTCAGGTGTGATTTTCAATTCTAACTTAGCCCTCTATTTATAGGAAAATGCTAGAACGCCAAAGGAGACTAAATTAATAAAATATATTATTTTCTTTACAAATTCTCTATGCCACCCCATTTGAAAAAGCCACCAGCAGCCATCTTGAAAAATAATCAGCAGCCCACATATTTATAACATGAGTGGGTCCCACCCATAATTTAATAAAAATCATTTTATTTTTCGAAACTTCAACAATTCATAGAAAATAGACCGTTTATCAGAAAAATACGAATTATATATCCATTCTGCCTGAAATCGAATTCTCTACAACTTTGTAAAAGAAAGTTTTTCCAAATTCCCAACAGAAAATATCAGAAATCCACAAACGGATGATTTTTAAGTCTTCCAGTCCGACAAAATACTGATAAAACACCTCAACATTAATTCCTTCAATTATATCCACATAAAATAATATATTCATCAATTATATCCACATCAAATAAATATTTCCTTATCGTATGAATCAATAAATAATTATTCTTAAATAATATTACAGAATCACAATTATAACAACCAGACCGTTCCCAGGAAAGAGGAGGCTTTCCAATAAGGATTTCTCCTTACTGGCGCGCAATTAGATGACCAAACCTCTCTTTGACAGAACTTTCCAGACATTGCCAATAATGTTATCTAATAATATTATTCAAATAATATGAATTATTTATCTGATAATGGAAAATACTGTGCAGTGACAATTATTGAAATAATAATAATATAAACTAACAACGCAACAATTATTGAATCAATAAAATATTGAACAGTAACTACTGTATTTTAACCACCAGGTAACCCAACAGTGTTAACGGTAACAATTTACTCAATCTTTGTCGTTTTCTTTCATCCAACCGTTTTCCGGTATGGGGCCCACAAATGGTTGCGCTGTCGTACGAATATTCCCCGGCAGCAAGAATATTCCACGACCAAACGAATATTCCCCAACAACAATGATTATTTTATAACCACTTGTTTATTTTGTAAAAAATTTCACATTTCACCCATAACCAAAGCATTATATCAAATTAACCCTTATTAATTTAGAATAATGAATAAAGGAAAATTCAATTTTATTTATAATAAGTTGGGGTCTTACAGAAAGGAAGTTCCGGAAAGGGCAATCGACTAGTGTAGTATCACCCGTGGAAGAAAAACTGGCGGAACAAGAAATTCCAGTGAACATGGCAGGGAACGATCAGAAATCACTTCGGGACTATGTCATGCTAAATGTCACGGATATACAGTCGAGTATTAGGAGGGCAACAATCAATGCTAACACTTTTGAGATTGAACCAGCAACAATTCAAATGCTTCAGAATCAATGTCAGTTTGGGGGTAGTTCGTTAGATAATCCGAATGAGCATATCTTAAGTTTCTTAGAAGTTTGCGACACCTTCAAATTCAACAATGTATCGGAAGATGCTAAAAGGTTGAGGATGTTCCCATTTACCTTGAAAGACAAAGCACGAAGGTGGTTACACTCTCAGCCTCCTGACTCAATCCTCACTTGGGACGACTTAGCTGAAAATTTCTAGCTAAATTTTTCCCATCAACGAAGTCAGCAAAACTACGGAATGATATTCATACCTTCACACAGTTTGATTCAGAATCGTTGTATGAGGTGTGGGAAAGGTTTAAGGATATGCTTCGCAAGTACCCACACCATGGAATTCCACAGTGGATACAATTGGGGATATTTTGTGATGGTTTACAAGCATCCACGAGGGTAAGTATTGATGCAGCAGCAGGAGGAGCGATTATGTCTAAAAATTTTGACGAGGCATATTAGTTGTTAGAGACGATGGCCACGAACAACTATTAGTGGCCCATGACTAGGTCTAATCCTCCGAAAGCAGCGGGTAAATATGATGTGGATGCAATAACATCATTACAAATGCAAATGGCCACAATAGCTAAGCAAATAGAATTATTGCGTCCATAATCCACACAATAGGTAGCGATGGTTTGTGGAATATGTGTTGGGGGTCATACTACGGATCAATGTGCCATAAATACTGAATCAACATAGTATGTAAGGAGTTATAGTCAGTCTACTCAGCCTTATCTGAATTAAAATGCATATAATCTGGGTTGGAGAAATCATCTGGGATTTTCATGGAGTAACAATCAAGCTGCAGAACAAGCGCCGAGGCAACAAAACAATTCCGGGTTTCAAAATTAGACACAACAACCTGAGCGGAAAGCAAGTTGGGAAAAAGCCTTGGAAAGATTTGTTAAAGCATCTGAGAAAAGGAGCGAGGTGAATGATAAGAATCTAATCAAATAGAGCTGAATATGAATAAAATGGAGCTGAATATGCAAAGCCAGAATGCATCGATCAAGAATCTTGAAATCAAATGGGACAAATAGCACATGCATTGAATAACCGACCACTTGGAACACTTTCGAGCGATACCGAGAAAAACTCGTGCCGAGATGAGCATTGTAAGGTGGTAACTCTACGAAATGGAAAAGAATTACAACAGTCAGTCACGGATAGGGAAAAGGAGGACAATGCAGCAATTGAAATAGAGGAAGTGGTGGAGACCGAAAAGCGTCAAGATGAGACCTCACAGCAGAAAAATTCAGAATCAACCAGTACAATGCCTCCCATACCATATCCGTAGAGATTTCAAAAATCCAAGTTAGATAAGTAGTTCTCACGGTTTTTGGATATCTTCAAGAAGTTGCATATCAACATCCCCTTCACCGAATCCTTGGAACAGATGCCAAGTTACGCGAAGTTTATGAAGGAGGTTTTGTCGAGGAAGAGGAAATTGGGTGAATTTGAAACAGTAGCACTGACTGAAGAATGCAGTGCTATCATTCAGAATAAGTTACCGCCGAAGCTTAAGGATCCTGGTAGTTTTAATATATCGTGTTAGATTGGAAATAAGTTTTCGGGATGAGCATTATCTAATTTGGGGGCCAGTATAAATCTAATGCCATTATCCGTCTACAGCCAGTTTGGACTTCAGGCTCCATGACCAACGAATATCAGTTTGCAGTTAGCGGATAGATCGGTTATATATCCACAAGGTATTGTTGAAGATGTGCTAGTAAAAGTGGATAAATTCATCTTCCCCGCGGATTTCTTTATTCTGGATTGAAGTGGACAGTGAAATCCCGATCATTTAAGGGCGACCATTTTTGGCAACAGGCAAAACATTGATTGATGTTCAAAAAGGTGAATTGACAATGCGAGTTGAAGATCAACAGGTCACCTTTAACGTTTTTAAGTCAATGTCTTACCCAAAAGAAAAAGGTGAATGTATGCGAGTTGATATCATGGAGGAATTGGTGAATCATAAATTCAGCACAAATTATTCGGAGGACCCACTTGAATCCATTTTACTCGGGACAAACGAATGTGGTATTGAAGAGGATATCAAATATGTCAAATGGCTAGACACACCATCAGTCTTTCAGAAAAGCACTAAATCTTTCGACACCATAGAGAGGCCTGAAGCGGAAGGTAAAAAGTTCAAACCTTCAATAGAAGAGCCACCGGTGCTGGAATTAAAGCCATTACCATCCCATCTACAGTATGCTTATTTGGGAAAAGACGATACCCTACCAGTTATTGTTTTGACAAATTTAACTGATACGCAAAAGGAGAAACTGCTACGGGTCTTACGAGAATTCAAAACAGCAATTGGGTGAACTATAGCGGACATTCAAGGTATTAGCCCATCATTCTGTATGAATAAAATCTTAATGGAAGAAGGGGCAAAACCAACCATCGAGATGCAAAGAAGGCTAAACCCCATCATGAAGGAGGTAGTGAAAAAGGAGATTATAAAGTGATTGGATGCTGGCATTATTTACCCGATCTTAGATAATTCGTGGGTGATTCCTGTATAATGCGTACCAAAGAAAGGGGGTATGACAGTGGTGAAGAATGAAGCTAATGAGCTCATCCCTACTCGAACAGTTACAGGATGGAGAGTATGTATGGACTACCGCATGCTAAATAAAGCCACATATAAGGATCACTTCCCCTTGCCATTCATTAATCAGATGTTGGATAGGCTAGCAGGACATCAGTTCTATTGTCTCTTGGATGGTTATTCTGGATATAATCAAATTGCCATAGCACCGGAGGATCAAGAGAAAACAACATTCACATGCCCATATGGTACGTTTGCATTTCGGCGCATGTCTTTTGGTTTATGCAATGCTCCAGCAACCTTTCAACGGTGCATGATGGCGATCTTCTCCGATATGGTCTAGAAACATTTGGAGATATTTATGGACGATTTTTCTGTGTTTGGTGATAGCTTTGATCTTTGCTTGTAAAATCTAATATTAGTATTAAAACGATGCATGGAGACTAATCTGGTTCTTAACTGGGAAAATGTCACTTTATAGTGAAAGAAGGGATTATTCTCGAGCATAGGGTTTCTGCAGCAGGGTTAGAGGTGGATAAAGCAAAGATTAAGACTATTGAGAAATTACCTCCTCTAGCATCTATGAAGGGAATCCGGAGCTTCTTGGGACATGCGGGTTTCTACAGACGCTTTATTAAAACAATTTCAAAAATTTCAAAACCCTTGTGTTCCCTGTTAGAGAAAGACGTGCCCTTCAAAATGGATCAGACATGTGTCGAGGCATTTGAGGTATTAAAGAAGAAGTTGGTTTCTGCTCCAATCATTATGGCGCCCGATTGGTCTTTACCATTCGAATTGATGTGCGACGCCAGTGACTATGTAGTGGGAGCCGTATTGGGACAACGTCACGACAAGATTTTTCACAAAATTTATTACTCAAACAAGACGTTGACAGATGCGCAGTTGAACTACACAACCACAGAAAAAGAACTACTTACGGTTGTGTTTGCCTTCGATAAATTCAGAGCATATCTCATTGGGATCAAGTTAATCGTCTACATGGATCATTCTGCCATCAAATATCTGATTGAGAAGAAAGATGCTAAATCGAGGTTAATTCGGTGGGTGTTATTGCTACAAGAGTTTGATTTGGAGATCCGGGATAGAAAGGGTACAGAAAATCAAGTGGCGGATCATCTTTCGCGGTTGGAAAATGCAGAGTTACAAAGGAAAGACAATGCACTGATTAACGAGAAATTTTTGGATGAACAACTTCTCCGAGTAACCACAACACTGCCTTGGTATGCTAATTATGTGAACTACGTGGTTGCTAAGGTATTACCACCGGATTTGAACTCATAACAACGAAAGAAATTCCTCTATGATGTGAAGTAGTACTATTGGGATGAACCATTCTTGTTTAAAGCCTGCGAGGATCAAATGATTCGACGCTATGTGCCACATGAAGAGATGGACATCATATTGGGTCATTGCCACTCTTCAGATTATGGGGGCCATTATTCCGATGATCGAACTACAGCCAAGGTTTTACAATCAGGATTTTACTGGCCTTCCTTATTCAATGATGCATATCTCTATGTGCTAAAGTGTGATCGATGCCAATGCGTAGGTAATATCTCTAAGAGAAATGAAATGCCACTCAACTCTATTTTGGAGGTAGAGCTGTTCGACGTTTGGGGAATCGATTTCATGGGACCGTTCCCTCATCTTTTAATAATCAGTATATTTTGTTGGTGGTGGATTATGTTTCCAAATGGGTAGAAGCTGCAGCGTTACCCATGAACGATGCCAACGTTGTTCTCCGCTTCTTAAAGAAAAACATCTTCACACGATTCGGAACACTGTGGGCAATAATAAGTGATGAGGGAACGCATTTCTGCATTAAGAAGTTCACAAAGTTGCTGGTGAAGTATGGTGTTCATCATAAAATTGCAGCCGCGTATCATCCCCAAACTAATGGTTAAGCTGAGGTCTCGAATAGGGAGGTCAAGCGAATTTTGGAAAAAGTTGTCAATCTGTCATGAAAAGATTGGTCCTTACGTCTTGACGATGCTCTATGGGCATATCGTACATTATTTAAGAATCCGATCGGTATGTCACCTTATAGAATGGTTTACGGAAAGGCATGTCACCTCCCGGTCGAGCTAGAACATAGTGCACATTGGGCCATTCGGAAGCTCAATTTCAATGTACAAGCAGCGGGCGAGAAAAGGTTACTGCAATTGAACGAGATGGATGAATTTCTATTCAACGCCTATGAAAATGCAAAACTCTATAAGGAGAAAGTCAAAGCTTGGCACGATAAGAAAATTCTCGATAAAACGTTTGAACCGGGCCAACAAGTCTTTCTTTTCAACTCAAGATTGCGGTTATTTCCTTGGAAACTAAAATCTCATTGGTCAGGACCTTTTACAGTTGTGTCTGTTACACCACATGGTAATATCGAGATCGAGAAACCAAATTCAAACTGCACATTCAAGGTTAACGGTCAAAGACTCAAACATTACTGGAGTGGACCCATCGAACATTAAACTACGGTCATGAACCTCTACGATCTAGTGGATAATTGAGCATAAAAGCAAAGTCGGACTGATGACTGTAAACCAAGCGCTTATTAGGAGGCAACCCAATCATTTTTATTGTTATTTTTATTCTTTATTTATTTAGTTGCATAATATTTTGTTAAATGAGTTTCATGCTGCAGATTGAGGATTTGTGCTTTAACAAGGTCATTGTGCATGGGGATAGTACAGTAATCATAGCCGTGATTCAAGCTGGGCCCTGACCATCAACGCCCCGGCGCTTAAGCACAACATAAATCAAGCGCCCCGACGCTAAAGCTGGTCACTCACCCCTGATGCCAAGCGTCCCGGCGCTATACATTAGTATAATTCAAGCACCCCGACGCTGAGGAGTTTCTCACGACCCTGATATACATCCCCCAGGTGCTGTAGACAAGCTCATTTCCAGCGCCCCGGTGCTAAAGTGTGTCGTACAGCCCTGACTTACAGCGCCCCGACGCTCTGGACATGCATTAACTCAGCGCCCCGGCGCTGAGTTCCATTTTCAAATATAACCATCCATGATCAGGACTTTTCATGCAACATAACTCCTACACCTTTTGCACTTCTATCACACATATACATCTATTTTATTAGATCCCTTCCACGCCTCATTCTCTATCACTCTGTTTTTAATTCTACTTCAAGCACTTCTCCACCACAACTATTTCATTACTCATTAAAGAATAAGACATGTATGTTGTGCAATTACGATTCTCTATCACATAAATTTATTTTTTTACATACTTTGGAAGGTGGTTACCCAATCTCTCAATTTGATTCTCATGGAGTTCTGTTTCTTATTTTATGGATACTCACAAGCTATTACATGTCAACGGAATCCTTGAGTTACCTTTGATGACATTTTCTTCTGGTTTAATCATGAATTTGGTTATTAAATGATACCTAATGTGTTGAAACTAGAGTTTTATCCATTACCCACTAGGTGTTTGACAATATACCTGAATCAATTGTTATTGCCCATACTACACACTACCATGCCGCACATACAAATTTACTTGTCATTCTCACAACTCATTGTTGAAAGTTTTCTGTCAAGTACATATCTTACTATGGTGGGGGGTCATTGACATAGGTTTTGGCCGCATGACATGACAAAGTTTTTGAGCAAATAGTGTGTTTCCTTTGCAAATTGAATCAAACAATGAATCTACTTGGTGCAATGATGTTTTCCTGCCACACCCCAATCATGTACTCCACATGAATAACAGTTTGGGGGTTATGTTCAAAGACCATGTTTACATATTCGCGTGTTGCCCAATCTTAATTCTGGTATATGTACTTTCGTGTAGGTTAATTCTATATGGCTTCAAAACGTCAACGCGGTGATGGATCAGGTTTCGCATCGGCCCCTCCAAGATTTGGTAACCGACGATTCGTCTCCGCTGAGGCCTAGGAACGCTATAACCTCATGGCTACCCGCTCACTAGTCCCAGAACGTGACCTGAGACCAGATCAAGCAAAGGATGGGGAGTTGGCAGTGATGATAGCGGAGAGAAATTGGTTCAAACTCACCGAGCAACCAGATCCAACAATGATTGCAGTTGTTAAGGAATTCTACGCCAACGTGCCTGAACATTATCATTACGGTGTATTTGTAAGGAGCAAAACTGTGGAAATTGGTGAAGAAGACTTCAACGAGTGTTATCAACTGCCAGTGGAGGGACTAAACGACGAGTATGCACGGTTTATGAGTGATGGGCCGGATTATGAGTAGATAATTCGTGAACTTTATCAGCCGGGCACCACATGGATAGTACATGAACGCAGAAGCATGACCTTTCCACTAGCGAATCTCAGCTTATATGGGAAGGCTTGGTATGCGTTTATTTATGCAAAACTCATGCCATGCACCCATGTGAGTCATTTGACCAGGGAACGAGCAGTGCTTTTATACTCCATAATCAAAGGATTTAAAATTGATGTAGGCCATCTCATTCAGCAATCTGTCCTCTGAGCATCTCGCGGAGGAACCACAGGAGGGTTACCACACCCGTCTCTAATCTGCGTATTATGTGCTAAGTTCGGAGTCAAATAGAAGTCAGACGAGATGATTCAAACACCGATGCACGTGTTGGACCATAAGTTGATAAGTAGGTACAAAGTGTTGACTAGTGGAGCAAACCACCCTAGGGGATTGGGTTTCATAATTTCCCAAGCTGAACAATCTCAAGCTCCACCAACTCATGCTCCACCTACTTATGGTCCTTCGTCTGCAGCTTATCGAGGTGTGGTTCCTGAAGCAGTCCAACGAGAAGTTAACGAATGGTTCTACAATATTGAATCCCAAAATATTCGCCTGTCTGAACGCCAAGATGTTATCTATAAATATCACTGGTGTCTTGATCTTGTAACACACTAAAATTCGATTTATTTTCACACCAGGATTTTGTACGTCACTGTCCCATCTCTTGCCGAGCATAAATCATTATATAGTTAAATATAACAACATACATTCTTAAATCCCAAGTTCTAATACCTTATAACCTTGGTCATTACAAATAATGATAATTACATTATTCTTTATCTCTTACAAGAGTGACTTTCATCCGCCACCAAGGATACATAACCGTTCATTAAACTATTCTATAGTTTAATAACATTATTCTACATTACAAGTCTTCGCTTAATCTTCATGCTCATTCATCTATTGAATGGCACTTCATCTAGATACCAACCATCTTAATCTTTACGGAATCCTTAAGTTTTTTCTAACATCGTTTGCTAAAAATGTTTGTATTTAAAGTAAGTGTGAGCATTCAATTGCTCAACAAGTCTTAGCAGTTGAACAAATAACTTCAAGAATTTAAACATTCTTTTAAGACTTCAATAACCGAACAAAGTTAGGAAGTAGCTTGAATAATAGAATAATCTCGATTCCTATCATTTTAAAACATTAGTCACATTCACTTTGAAATACTTTCATTCTTCTACCTTATTCCATACACATCCTGTCTAGCCAGAATCATTAGCACAGACTTAACAATAACGGTTCATGTAAAAATAGAACATTGTCTTATTGAACAGTTCAATCACAGAACAGTTCATCTCACAAAAACACTGAAGTATTCAAATTGTGGCACAAGGCCTCATACGTTCTACCACCTTGTACAAATATCGCACATTCGTACATAAACAGAACTTCTCAAGTTCAATATCTGAGAATCTTAAGAAACTAGCATTCATTTAGAATATGAATGAAGTTAGAAAACTTACCTTACGCACAGCTACAGATTACGCTGAACTACTCATTCCAATCCCTATAAAACACATAAAGAAATAACACATACACCAATTAGTCATATACTTGACTTACGCATTGGTTTACTTATCTTTACTTCTTAGGGTTCGCTTTCTTTCAATCTATGTTTACGCGAGTAACTTTCTTTACTACCGATTTACGGCTTCATGACATACGGAGATGTCTTACTCATACGATCATCATCTTTGATGATTTATAATCCTATCTTCTTCTTATAACTCTCCTAGGACTCAGCACACATTGTGTCTCTACTAGTAATCCATATGGTACTCTGAGTGGTTTCCCACAAACAACCAACAAACAAGTTCTCGTCTCATCTACACTGCCATCACAGTGAGTTAGATCGGTTGCCAGTTTCGTATATACCTTCACTCTCTAAAGGAATTGTTTAGCCTAGCTCCCATATGTCAACCATCAAAGGTTATGACTGTACTACAACCTAAACTCATCTTAACTTATCCGAACTATTAAACTATAATGTTCGCTAAGTCAATTTCTTATTCCTTATGGCTTTCTGGCAACAAAATGCTATACCTCAGGACTCATTCATTATTTTCTAAGTCATAAAATCTTTTGTATACTCAGAACGATCATTCAAGTTAATCATTAACTCGGTGTATTTATGTTACACATACTTGTCATTATTTCCATTCGACTTACATTCAGCTTTCCTTAATCTTGATACCGTTCATTACGTCTTTCTTGATAACTCATATCTTACTTACTAACTTCGTCAACGCCTAAGTCATACAACCAAAGTATACTTAGAACGTTTCCCCGACACGAATACGATTCACGAGAATCATTTACGTATTCAACGTTCACATTATTCGTCTCTTAATTTTATTCAACCTTCACCCAAGGTTTTAATCGCTATCATTCGTTATCCAATACATGAACCACACGCTCATTATTCTTTCTTAATGTCGAAGCCATACGGTTTGTTGTATGCTAAGACCAATCATTCATCGCAATAGCATTGCGTTCACAGCGTCTATACGATTTACATTTATCTCTCATTACCACAACATAACATCGAAATGTTATTCATTACCCTCGTCACTCAACGTCTAACGAATCACAACCACAGCAATCCCCCACGTTTGTTGTACTAACCGTGAATTTTAAGTCACTATATATATATGTATATTATTGATATTTAAAACTTTGTGTTATATAGTGATTTAATATGTGACAACATATGTGAAGTGGTGCATGAATCAATAAACATATATACTATAGTTATGGATATATACATTTATTGATTTCATTAAAAATGAAAGCTTCGTAATCTAATTATACATTAGGTGAGACAATTAAATAACCTAAGGGATATGGTATTAAGGAAAGGTTAGTATTTAATATGTATACTAACGTAAGTAGATAATCTTGTTATTTCAAGTGACTAATAATTTTAAACTTATTTCTAGTGAACCTAGTTAGGTTATGAGCTAAAGTCATATGTATAAGTAATTAAATTTCATTAGATTGGAAATGGAAACCCTAAATAAACAATTTGGGTAGCATATATTAAAATTGTTAGACTATGTTCATTACATGGCCCAAAAAATTAAAGGAGAAGTCCAAAAGAAATAAAATACAAACCAATACTTAGCCAACTTGATTAAGGGTATTTTAGACTTTTGATTAATCAAATTTGTGCATTAAAATAAAAGTAAAATAGAGGAGATAATGGGGGCAAGGGGACCGGCCAGGCAACAAAGTTAAGCTAATCAAGTTCCTTAATTAGTAACTCTTACATCAAGTACAAGTGTGTCCATCTCCCATTGCTTGAAAATCTACTTAGCACCTTTAATCACATGATTAGGCTTAATTGAAAGAGATAAGGCAAAGCCTTTTATCCAAGGGACAACAAAAGTATGCGGGATCTTAGCTAAATCACCACATTCATTTGTTAGACATTTCATTTCTCTTATTCTTCTTCTTCTATTTTTCTCCCAAGCTAGCAAAATACTAAGAGAGCAAAGAGAGAAAGGGGTTGGGTTTTGAGAGAGAGAGAGAGAGGTGTGCTAGTTTGTTTAATGCACCCTAAGATCATTTACTACTTTGGTAAATCAAGGAAGGTTGTTACTAGATCAAGGTATAACCTAATATTAATCTTCTTCTTCTATTTTGTGTTATAGCATGATTTGTTGGGTTTATGAACTAATACTCAAGATACCCTAGTTCTACATATCATCATGGATGGTACTAAGTATCTTGAGTGTTAGATAAAAGGTTTACAAGATGATAATGAGCATATGTTCTCCTAGAGGTTAAACCCTTGTTTTTCTTCCACTAAATCTTGTGTAACTCAAGTTCTACAACTTGGATTTGTGATCCGTCGAAGGGGGGTTCTAGATAGATGAGTTATCTAGTAAACCCAAGTTGTATAACACAAATATAGCAAGTATTGAAGCCATAGGGGCTGTTTTCCCCAAAACAGTCCATATAGAAAGTTAAAGTTTTAAAACCCTAAAAAGCTACTGTCCCTGTTTTTATTAAGGTTGTTTTGGACAGTTTCAAGTCTTTTAAAAATCTAGGAAAAATCACAGAGATACCTTAAGAAGTTATCTACGTGTAGGAAAAAGAACGGACACGTTTTGATTTATAGGTTATGTGTAATGGCTATTTCCATAAAGGACTCCCAAATATTAACACCTGAATTTCTCACAGTGTATGCACTGGAAAATTTCGAAAATTTTACAGTATGTTCATATATGTTATGAGAGTATACCCTGAAAAGTTCAGATTTTACTGAGCAAAACTCGATTTATGAAAAATGAAGCAAGATCCGAGTGTTTTTTGGGCACTTTAAAATTAGTAAATCACTTTCTAAAATTCCAAAAAAAATTGTAAATCATTGTTGGGTCATATATTATCCAAACCCAGAAAAGAAGAATTTTTGGAATCAGTTTAGTATTTTTCCTAAAAATGATAAAGTTATGAATAAAAGGAAATAAATAGTTAAATGATGTCTTAAATAAAAAAAATGTGATTTTAATGCTTAAATACTCCTAATCTATCTAATAAAATACAAATGATTTTGAATTTCCCGCTCACTCAATAAATCATTTGGGCCGTCCAAAGTTTGAGATAAATCTCACCGTCCATACATCTATCTAATAAAATATATCTATCTATCTAATCTATCTAATAATGATTTTGAATTTTTCGCTCACTTAATAAATCATATGGGTCGTTCTAAGTTTGAGATAAATCTCACTGCCCATACAGTGCCGGAGGCACGGGACCCAGCTAGTATATAATATTATGACTATTTTAGGGCATTTTGGTAAATTATAATAAGAAATATTATTTATGACATTTTATGGATATTAAATAAAAGGTTTTATAAAGGGTGAACAATTAGAAAATAAATTGTTTATTGATCTAATAAATTATTAAAATGTTATTATGATATTAATAATATTAGAATATAATATTGTTAAGTAAATAAAAATATTAAGATTAAAACTTCATTAAAATATTATTAAATGGTTAATAATATTTAATTTAAGTATTAATAAATGATTAAAGTATTATTAAATGATTAATACTATTAGATTAAAATATTAATCTTAGATTAAAATATTATTAAAAGATTAATAATATTAAATTAAAGTATTATTGGATGATTAAAATATTATTAAAAGATTAATAATATTAAATTAAAGTATTATTGGATGATTAAAATATTATTAAGTAAATAATAATATTCGAGATTAAATAAAATGTTATTAATGTAATAACAATAGTAAAGGAATAAAATATTATTAAATAATTAATAATATTAGTAAATGAATAAAATATTAATACGATTGGTAAATGAATAAAAGTATTGTTAATTGATTAATGATACTAAAGCATAAGTAAGATATTATTAAAGTAATAATATTAATGCATGATTAAAATATTATTAAGGGGATTAATAATATTAGTAATGTATTATTATATTATTAATATGTTAATAATATTAGTAAGTGGATAAATGTATTATTAGTAAACTAATAATATTAAGAGGAGAATTAAATATTATCAAAATTAATAATATTAAGTGAATTAAAAGTAGTTGTCATTTAATAGTAACATTATCGAGATAGGATAATATTTCTAAGAACTAAATGTAATATATAATAATTATGTGATTACATGATCTAATGTTATGTTATGGCTAATTGAAAGATTAATTATAGGTCTCTCAAAGGAAGATAATTAAACTGCCTAGCGGATAGAATTTAATTGTGTAGTCGTAACCTACAAACGAGGCATGTTCCCTAACTCAAACTCGAGTTATTACATCTATAATGATTATTGAAATTTGCACTTTGTGCATTTGAATTCCTATTCTATTATTATTGAACTGTGAATTAAATTAAAGTTCTTTCATTCATGAACTGTTTATGAGATAGATCTATGCTAATTATATCAGCTAGATCATGCATGTTTAAATTTGTTAAATCAAATGTGTTTTGAAAAGCTGTTCTTATTAAATTGATATGATAAGAACTCTTGACTGAGAAAAGGACGAATTTGATTAAGGCATGATATCGATGTCGGATTATTAAGTGTTTATGCATAAATCATGGGGTATGAAAGGCTGATCCCCTTGAATACCAAACTTATTAAGATGTCCAGTTTAAATGACTGAGAACCTTGGCAAATGTTCATAGTTATTTCAAAACCACTCAGTTCATGTTATTCAATTATTCGAATATTCAATTGTTGATTATTAATTCATGTTCCTTCACAATCTTTTATTATTGTTGAACATTGAAAGCAAAACTTCTTTCTAGTCATGATATATCTCCTTTGTATATAAACTTGCTAAGCAAATTAGTTGCTTACCCTTGTTATATCATGACATTTATTTCAGTTAAGCCTAAAGGATCCAATACGAAAGACAAAGGCAAGGGCAAGATCCAAGAATAGTTTAGAATGAATGTTAGTTATTATTATTTGATGGAATTTCTTATGTAAACCTTTTGTATTATGAATGGTGTGTTTAAGTTGAGGTTAAGAAGACCTTGGGACTATGTTATGAAACTTTATTATAATGAACAATGTGTTGGAAGAATGCATATTGTGATTTGATGTTTAATATAAATGCTCATGATTATGTGTAAAGTCCTTCCAAGAATATATGTACAAGGACTTAGTGATAGATCAAAATTGTTAGGTTGATCTTAGCCTTTAATGTTCACTTGTATAGAGAAAGAGATCAAATATGTTAGGTTGATCTATGGCTAGAAAGAAATAGATAGGCCTTGAAGAGAATCATAGTTTATCCGGCTGATCAACAAAATGCAGAAGCTAAGGCAGGATCGTAGTGCTGAAATGATCGTTGTATATTTGCCTGGAAGGGCCTCTCCAGTAATCATACAGTGGTCCAGACGTTTGCCCAAGATAACTCTGAGATCGTAGTGCTCTCTCGGAAGCATAGAGACTGCAAAACAAGCAAGTGAATATCGTAGTATGCAAAACTATTGAAAAAAATCGTAGTTTTTTATTCAGACCAAGCACAAATATGACAAGACACCACGATATGTATTGTAGAGTATTATTTGTCTTGTGTCAGAAGCGTCGAGCCCTATCTCTTGTTTGGAAACAAATTCCAATAAATGTGGAATAGGTTTTGAACGTTGAAGCTCTCACCAGTTCCAACGGTATAAAAGACATCCTTATTATTGATCAAAAGAAACGTATTCAAGAAGCTAAGAAAAGGACCATTGGGCAGAGGAAAACACCTTTTCAGGTGTTAGGTGAGAAAGTAGTCTACTGTATCAGTGGGCCAGATAGTAATTCAGAAGATGTGCAAAAAAGTCTCTATCAAAGCTCAGAAATGTCAAACACATTTAATGGCTCATTAGATGACTTCAACGAATAGATTTAAAGAGATCGCATATATACAGAACAAAGACAGATGAGGAAGTAAGAAATCATTTGAACAAAAATGTACAAGGACACTCAACGCTCAACTCTACGATCTGAGAAAAAGAGAAAGCTTTCTCAGCTACTCAGTTCTTTTAAGCAAGTGGTTAATAGCAACTGGGTAGCACCAATCACAATCTCAACAAACAACAAATCAATTAAGGTGAGAGTTCTAAGTCTGAAGGACTTGAAGAGTTCTAAGTGAACTATGAAGAACGAAGTCTACTGGACTTAAAGAGTTCAAGAGTGAACTAAGAAGTGCCTAGACTGCTAGTCTAGAAGGAATCTATGAGATTCAAGAAGTGTAACATACATCCTTAGTGGATTTCCTACTCAAGGAGTAGAAGAGTGGATTAGGAGCTTTAAGTTCTCTGAACCACTTAAAACTACTATATCCATTATAACTGCTATAAATGTTATAACTGTCATAACTGCCTCACTCTCATTAATTCAAGATATCTAAAAGAAGGTTTATCATATACTCATTCCGTTGTGCATTAATCACAATCATACTAACTAGTTTATAAGAAAAGTTTTTAATTATATATTCAACCCCCCCTTCTAGTTATCTATTGTGCCTCAGAGAATTAACAATTGGTATTAGAGCAGGTTCTATAATACAGCCTATAAAGCTTGAGTAGATCCAATGGCACACTTACCAAGCGAATCAAAGACTGGAGGAGGCAGTAAGTCACCTATATGCAACAAAGATAAATTTTGCTAACTGAAAGGTTAGGATGCAAGCTTACATGGATTCAATAGATGAATATCTATTTGAAACTGTTCAAAATGGGCCCTATGTTCCTACAAAGCTTGCACCAACTACAGATGACCCATACAGAGTACAGATCAAGGTCAAAGGAGAATGGACAGAGAACGAGAAGAGAGTTGTCCAGCTCGATAAAAAGGCCAAAAAGATCTTGTTCCAATCCTTAGAAGATGATCTGTTTTAAAATGTGGTCAACAGCAAAACAGCAAAGGAGGTTTGGGAAGCACTACTCATTATGCATGAAGGAACAGAAGAAGTCAGAGAAAATAAACAATCTCTCTTGACTCAGCAATATGAGATGTTTGCTCACATTCAAGGAGAGAACGTTACTTCCATTTACGAAAGATTTAATGTTCTGCTCAACTCTCTACGAGCCTACGAAAAGATCTATCCAAACAAAGATCTAATCAAAAAGTTCATGTCAGCCTTGCCAAGCAAGTGGGATGCCAAAACCACTACAATTAGAGAATCGAAGAATTTACATGAAATGACTGTCCAACAGTTGTACGACAACCTTCTCATATACGAACTGGAGCTGACTCAACGAGCAGAAACCCTGTCTGAAGAAAGAAAGAAGGATAAAGGTGTTGCTCTCAAAGAAACTAATAACACCTCCAAAGTCAGCACTGAAGTTGATTCTGACTACGATGAAGATGATGATGAGGACCTTGCAATGCTGGTGAAAAGACTAAGAAGGTTCATGCGACAAGGCAAAGCCAAAAAGCCAAAGAAAGTCAGCAACTACAGCAGCCAGAAGCAAATGAATGACCTATGCTACAATTGTAAGAAACCTGGTCACTTCATTGCCAACTGCAACAAACCTCTCAGAGAAGAACTCAAGAAGAAATCACATTCAAAGAAGGAATACAAAGGCAACAAAAGGCCACAGACGAAAGATAAAGGCCTTGTAGCTGGAGGATTATGGAGTGACTCAGACAATGACTCAACTCCTGAATCTGGAGATGATGAAGATCCTCAAATGGCAAATCTTTGCCTGATGGCCAAAAATGCAAGGGACAAACAGAACTCCAACATACATGAAATAAGTATCGATGAGGTATTTGACTTCAACTCTCCTAATGTAGATATCGATGACCTTAGAACTGCATTACATGGCATAACATCTGATTTGCACCAATACATGAAGTGGTTTAGAGTGTTGTCTAAAGACTATTCACTTCTTCAAAAGGAGAAAGAGAACGTTCAAGAGGAACTGGAAATAGCCCTTCTCAGTACTAATTCTCTTTCAAAGTTTGAAGCTGAGAATAAGCTTTTGAGACAAGCAAATGAGCTCAGTACACAAAGAGAGTCTAGTCTAACCTCCAAGATTGAGGATCTAGAAAAGACAGTCTCTAAATGGAATAAATCTTCTACATCCATGGACTCCTTAATCTCTAACCAGAGAAGTGTCTCTGATAGAACAAGGTTAGGCTTTGCGAAATCTACCTTAAAGCCATGTTTGGAAAAAAGTAAAGGAGATTAGCATGAGTGATGCCTCAAGTTTAAGTAGAGGCATTATATTTATGAAATCCTCACACAACGACGAGCCTGTCAAACCCTGCCCAGCTGATTCAATTCATATTCCCAGGAGTAAGGGATCTTATACTGGTCTAGGTTTCAAAAAAGAAAAAAATAATCTAGCTACTACTCATCAACCTCGAAGGATCGTAGAGTCCAATAAAATCAACTCTACGAACCAACCGGGAAGATACAATAGAAGTAAGATACACTCTTCACAAATAATGAAACAAGAAAACACATGGAAAAAGGAATATCAGCCTAGCAGGAGGATGACCAATAACCCATAAAATTATAAATGGAGGAAGAACTTTCACACACATATAAGCATGCATCATATCAAATTTTTTGTGTGCTACAGAGTTGGCCACAAGGCTACAAAGTGTCATTATAATTCCATGCATGTGAGACCCATAATCAAGCAGATTTAGGTCCCCAAGGGTACTAACATAGTAGGACCCATGCAAGTATGGGTACCAAAATGAAGGTTTAATGTTACCTCAGGAAAAGAGCTCCACAAACACAACTTGGTATCTGGATAGTGGATGTTCAAGACACATGACAGAGAACAAAGCCCTTCTATCTAACTACATAGAAAAGGAGGGTCCCTCGGTCATCTTTGGAGATAATGGCTCTGGAAAGACAAGAGGCTATGGCTCAGCTGGAAATGGTGCAGTATCCTTTAGCAAAGTGGCCTATGTGGAAGGACTACAACATAATCTTCTAAGCATTAGCCAACTCTGCGACAAGGGTCATCAAGTAACATTTCTCAACAATCAATGTCATGTCTGAAACCTGAGGACATCTGATGTGAAGCTAACCAGAACAAGAGAAGGAAATGTCTACACAGTAAATCTTGGAAAACTGAGCTCAGACGAGACAATATGCTTTTTGGCTAAAGCATCTGAAGAAATGAACTGGCTATGGCATCGAAGACTGTCTCATAACAACTTCAAAAGCATGTCCAAATTAGCTTCAAAAAATCTAGTTGCAGGCCTACCCAAGTTTAATTTCATTAAAGAAAGCCATGCAATGCCTGTCAACTTGGAAAACAGACCAAAAGCACATTCAAGAGCAAAACTGTCAATTCCATTGATAAGCCTTTGCAGGTGCTACACATGGATCTTTTTGGGCCAATTCCAAGAACGAGCCTTGGAGGAAAAAGACACTCTCTGGTCGTAGTCGATGACTTCACCAGATTTACATGGGTGTTCTTTCTAACCTCAAAAGATGAGATAAGTTCCCAGCTGATCAAGATGTTCAAGCTTGTGATGAACGAGAAAGGAGAGAAAATCAAGGCTATAAGGAGTGATCATGGTAGAGAATTTGACTTCTCAGAAATGGACCAATTCTGCACAGACAATGGCATTAGTCACAAGTTCTCATCTCCACAAACTCCTCAACAAAATGGAGTTGCTGAGAGAAAGAACAGGACATTAATAGAGGTTGGAAGGACTCTACTAGCAGCAGCTCATCTTCTTGAGTACTTCTGGGCAGAACCGGTCAACACTGCATGTTATACTCAGAACAGATCACTCATACACTCTACGATTAAGAAAACTCCCTATGAACTGTGGAAAGGAAGAAAACCCAGTGTCAGGTACTTTCATGTCTTCGGTTGTGCATGCTACATTCTCAATAATGGAAAGCAATACTTGACAAAGTTTCAACTGAAATCAGATGGAGGAATCTTTCTTGGATATGCCACAGATAGTAAGGCCTACAGAGTGTTCAACAAGAAGACACTGATTGTTGAAGTCTCAATCCACATCATCTTTGATGAAACAGACTTAGACAAAACAATGCCTCAAGACACTGTGACTAATAGTTCAGACACTACGAATGAGGTCGTCGAGCTCAATACTACAATCGTAATTCTAGACAGTGAAATTGTTGAGCAAGGGAATGAGATTGTAGAGAGGCCTATGCCAGACAACGAGCCTCCACATCAAGAAGAATAAATAGATCTTGAAGATCTAAGATAAGAAGGCATAAGAACTGATGTCCCAACAGAAAGTAGATGGGCAAGAGATCACACTCAAGATCTAATCATTGGATATCCGAATGCAAGAGTCAAAATAAGAGCTGCTACTCAAAATGAATGCTTCTATATAAGCTTCCTATCTCAAATGGAACTGAAGAAGATAGAGGATGCTATGGAAGACTGTGGCGACCCCAAATCCGGGTACTTGAAACCCGAACTCGGTTCTCCACGATACCATTTCTTTAAGCTGAATAATACTAAATAATAATACATTCGAACTTAATTTACATACATCAAAGTTTACTTCCCCTGGTACGTGACCCTCAAAATACATTTCTTACAATACTTGAAAAGATACCAATACTAACTATAACCATTAACTCATAATATAAACTCATTCGAACAGCTTTTCTTTCCCCTTGTTCGTGCCTGAGCCTTCAGGTTGCTCATACATAACTGAAAACATTTAATTTAAGCAAGGATGAACATTTGAGTGCCCAGAAAATAATAGCAATTATATATATAAGCTGAAAGAATATAAGTATTCTCTTTACATAACACTTCTACAACGAATCGAAAGTTGTGAAGTAATCTGTACTGATAAAAAATTCACATAATAACTTCCTTTCAAATTCTTTAAATTTGGCTCTAGCTCTACCCATGAATAGGGTTTAAAAAACATACTATGAATATTCTTTTCATTTTCAAAAAGGTTTTGCAGAAATCCATCCGCAAACCGTCATAACTTACGGGCACGGAGGGTGATCAGCCCCGTTGTACCCTGTATTGATCAATTCTACATAACTTGAACGAAATTCATCGCTCACTCTGTCCGCCTTGTGTGAAACCCCAGATTTTATGAATAAATAATTAATTTTCTCGAAATAATTTTTTTAATATTATGGTGTGAATTTGAGATAATATTATAGTTGTGGGTAGTATTTATAAATTTTGCAAAGTATGCAAGTTGTTATATTATATTCGATTGGTCAGGGAATATTCTTTTTGTCGGGGAATATTCGTACGACGGCAAAATTATTGGTGGACCCCACAACAGAATTATTGTCGGATTGAGAAAACGACAAAAATATTTTATTAAAAATAACGGCGGAAGTTTTACCGTTGATACTGTTGAACTACTGGGTAGTAAAAGTACAGTAATACGCGTTGTTGCATAGTAGCACACGGTATTGATTATTAATATTTATGTGAGAAGTCGCTCAGTTTGATTCAATTATTGTCGATTAATCATATGAATTATTATAGCGATAATGACGTTTTGTTTTATTCGTATTATTAACGTAATAAAACGGAAACATCTTTTTATATAAAACAGAATACTTTATTAAAGTTATTTTATAAATAAAATATATTATATTTTATTATGCATAGTGTTGCATAGTGTTTTGCATAGTGTTGCATAGTGTTTGCATAGTAAAAATCTTTTTATATAAATAGAATATATTATATTTTATTTAAAAAAATTTTCTTTAAATATGGACCGTCAGATTAAAGTAAATCAATCTGGACCGTTCATGGATTAGTTACTATGCATTCCATTTTCCTATAAATAGAAGCTCATTCCTTCATTATTTTCTTACGAATTCATTGAAACTCTAGAGAGAGAAATTATAGAGAGAAGCTATAGGGAGAAAATTATAGAGAGAAAGAAGAAGAGTATTCTGCTACTTCACTACTTCTATATCCAGTTTCTGTTACGGTAAGGGGTGTTATTCTTTCTTATTCATGAAGAGAACTATTGTTATTCCATTTCTTATTATTCTGTTGGAATAACCTGTATACGCGGTCTACCCTATACTTGGTGACATTCTTCTATCATTCTGTTGGAACATCCTATCTGTGTGTTTTACACCGGACCTGGTTCCGTCTTTATTATTATTCCGTTGGAACATCCTGTCTGTGCTATACGCCGGACCTGGTTCCATTTTTATTATTCAGTCTTTATTATTCTGTCGGAATATCCTGTCTGTGCTATATGCCGGACCTGGTTCCATCATTTATTATTTCGCATTTATTATTCTGTTGGAACATCCTGTCAGTGTGAATTTCACCTGACCTGGTTCCGTTATTTAGTATTCTGTTAGAATAACCTGTCTATGCAAAGTTCTGCATGCATGGTGATTTCTTTTGTTATTCCATTCTTTATTATACTCAGTTGATTAAAGTTTTGACTTCTATACTCCATGAAATTAGTAGAATATCCTTGATATTTGCGCTTCATCCAGTATCCTTTCATGGAAATATTCTTCTGATCATTCTTGAATTTTACACCACAAAACAGTATCATGTGGACAATTTGGACGTTATTGGTTCATGGACAAAATAATTCTTGAACTTGTTTTATTAAATTCTTATATCATTGTCATCATCCTCTTATTTATATTTTTGAAAGTCATCTGTGGCCTGTAGAGCATGGATGGACTTGGTATGATTATGACCAGGGATTATTCGGTGTAATCATGACCGTAATGTTACAAATGATGTGGTAAAAGTCTCATTTGCCGTAGTGCATTGATGGACAGTTGTTGGCATGATCATGACCATTGATGAATACACAAATATCCTTGGCCCGTAGTGCATGGAATTTGTGGTCGTGACCCTAATGAGTATCCTTGGCCGTAGTGCAGGGATGATGTGGATTATTTATTAAGCTGAGTCTCAGCGATAAAAGTGATTAAAAACTTTTTAAATCATAAAAGATAGTAGATTCTATTCTCTACTTGACTCTTTTAATGGATTGCTTATTCCGCTGCAGTTAAACTTGATGTCTATTGTATTTTATCAGTTTAACATTGTTGGAGACTAATGATAATTTATTCTGCATTATCTTAGTCATAATATTTCTTACTGGGCTAGTTGAGCTCACCCTTTCTTTCACTGTTCTCTTCAGGAAATGAGAACATAGCAGGGACTAGTCGGGGGAATGGAGTGACGGTCCAGAGGATAGCATTAGTAGTCCTCACTATTCTGAGAAATAGTGTATTAATAATTGTAATGAGGACTCCTTTTGAGTTTGTATGATCTCTAGTAAACAATTATTGTATTCAAACTCACAGTTGTATTTTGTCGTATTGTACACGACAGTGGTATTAGTAAGTTGTATTTGAATTCTGTACCATGTATCTGACGACTCAAGATGGGTGATGTATACCTAATTTTGGGGGCGTCACAGTTGGTATCAAAGCTTAGGGATATGATCCCTGGCTAAGATGTGAGACTAGAACTAGGAGGGGAGAGACGGGGAATTCCTTCGCTAGTATGACCTACTTAAATTTATTTTGTATTTAAATTAGTTGGTCAAAGTTTAGAGATATTATGTTACATGTCAATTAATCTTTGTTTTGTGGCAGTGTTTGAAAATGGCATCCGAGAATGTTGAGATTATCAACGGAGCACAGGAGACCGTTGAGTCTCCACAGATCAATAATCAGGATAATGTGCAACTAGAGGACAATACTCCTCATGAAAATAATAACACCGATGAAATGGTGAATGATGGGATGGTCAGAGGATTTATGCAATTCATGCAACAACAGGCTAAGGCAGCTCCTGTCCAAAATGCAGGAAAAAATACTGATAACTCTCGGACGGTCACCGCTAAGCAGTTTAAGGAGCAATTCATGCAACAACGGGAGAAGGCGGCTCCTGTTCATAATGCAGGAGGAAACAATGGCAACCCATGGTTGGTCACCGCTAAGCAATTCAAGGAGCTGGGACCACCAGAGTTTTTGGGAAAGCCAGAACCACTTAAGGCGGAGACGTGGTTAAAGCAGATCACCAAGATATTTGATGTCTTAGGATGCTCCGAGGAGCAAAAGGTTCCCTTTGCCACCTTTATGTTGCGTGAAGAGGCAGATTACTGGTGGGAATCGGTAAAACATACTCAACCTGCCGTACTGAAGATGACTTGGGAGAAGTTCCAAGAGCTGTTCAACGACAAATACTTTCCCGAAAGTATTCGTCACATAAAGGAGGTGGAGTTTATCAAATTGGAGTAAAACAATATGACCGTGTCGCAATACGAGGCAAAATTTGCGGAGTTATCCCGGTTTGCGTCCCACTTGGTGGATAATGAAGAGAGAATGACGCGATTATTTTTAAGAGGTTTGAAGCCGGAGATACTTTAACATCTTATTTCTCATAAACTGTGTTTGTATTCAGATGTTGTAAATAGGGCTCAGTTGGTGGAGCGCGATAACGAGTCAACGCAATCAAAAGAGAGCAGCCGGCAAAATGATAATACCGGTGATAACAGTCATCAAAGCGGTGATAATAAGCATGGAGGGAATCAACATGTCAAAATGGTAACCACCTCGATAATAATCATGGCCAAAATAATAAGAATGGACATTTCAAGAAGAGAAGGTTCAACAATGACGTAAAGACGTCGGTACCAGCACCCGTTTCAAAGGAAGAAGAACGCCCATCGGTCGTATGTTTCAAATGCGGACAGGAGGGACACATCCGTCCAAACTGTACGCAGCAGTCCAAAGCATGTTTTAATTGCGGAAGAGAAGGTCACCTAGCTCGATTTTGTCGTATGATGAAGTCAATTCCAGCTGGGATAATGATGCCAAAGGATGTCCCAGACAAGCCAAAGCCGGTAGTTTAAGAGAGAGCGTTTTTTTTTTCTCGTGACGAGGAACCTGAATAAAATTATCACGGGTAAGTTAATCATAAGCTCTTACGAAGTCTATACCGTGTTAGATACCGGTTCTACTCACTCTTTTATTTCACCTGGTTGTGTTCAATGTTTGTACTTAACTCCGAAGAAGTTAAACGTTGACTTATCTATTGAAACTCCATTGGGAGAAACCTTCGTTACCTCCACTGTTTATAAATCTTATTTGATTCAAATCGACACTTTCACGTTACGTGTTGATCTTGTCTCTTTGAAAATACTTGCCTTTGATGCGATTTTAGGAAACGATTGGTTAACTACTCATCATGTTTTTCGTAAGGTTGTTAGCTTTCATATTCCTAACCAACCTATTATGCGAATTCAAGCAACCAAACCGCTAAATTCAATCATTTTCATATCAAGCCATAAGTAAAGAGCCCCGATCCTTTTGTTGATGACTTCCTTGTGTGGAATGCACCGAAGCCAGACTTTCTGTAGGCGACGTCGTGAATAACGATAACAAGTTGATAGGTATCATTGTGAGGTGCTATCTAGGTTAAGGGATAGAAGTCACAGTTGGTATCAATGTGACGTACTATCCAAGTCTTGGATGTGAGTAACAGTTTTGAATGATATTTTTAAATAAATCTCTTGACGTATTCCTGAAGACTTCTTAGCTTACCCCAGAGCGTGAAATCGAATTTGGTATTGACACTAGTACAAAACCCATTTCTTAAACCCTCAAATATTTCTTCACCTAAAACGAACGTATAACGTGCCAAAGATGTTGGCTCGAGCTGTTGAAGATTACGATCGTACCATGCAATATTATCGTGGGAAAGCGAACATGGTAGCTGACGTGTGAGTAAAAGATCGTATGCGTTTACAAGTTCGAATATACGAACTCACGTGAAGATAACGAATATACAAGTAGAATCGACTTTAATCGACAAAGTTAAAGCCGCTCAAGCTACACACTCGGTGCTGAAGAATGTGAAGAATTAAGAAGGTTCAAGAGGGCGTTATTTTAGAAGCAAGAATTGACGAATAGAGGAAGTCTAAACGCTTGATTTTATTGGCCCATTTGAAATCCTTGATTGAGTAGGAACTGTGACTTATAGACTCGTTTTACCGCCAAATATATTGCGTGTTCGTAACGTTTTTTTTTCGTATCGATGTTACGTAAATATGTGGACGACCCGAACCACATTATTAATTTAGAACCGGATGAGATAGCGGATGATTTAACGTTTGAAGAGATACGTGTTACAATCTTGGATAAGAAGAATCGTATTCAACACTCAAAGGTTATATCTCAAGAGTTAGAATTGGAAGTGAAGTCAAGGTATTCTCACCTGTTCGGCATACCAGGTACGTACGTAAATTTCGAGGGCGAAATTCCATAAGGAGGGGAGATTGTGAAACCCCAGATTTTATGAATAAATAATTAATTTTCTCGAAATAATTTTTTTTAATATTATGGTGTGAATTTGAGATAATATTATAGTTGTGGGTAGTATTTATAAATTTTGCAAAGTATGCAAGTTGTTATATTATATTCGATTGGTCAGGGAATATTCTTTTTGTCGGGGAATATTCGTACGACGGCAAAATTATTGGTGGACCCCACAACAGAATTATTGTCGGATTGAGAAAACGACAAAAATATTTTATTAAAAATAACGGCGGAAGTTTTACCGTTGATACTGTTGAACTACTGGGTAGTAAAAGTACAGTAATACGCGTTGTTGCATAGTAGCACACGGTATTGATTATTGATATTTATGTGAGAAGTCGCTCAGTTTGATTCAATTATTGTCGATTAATCATATGAATTATTATAGCGATAATGACGTTTTGTTTTATTCGTATTATTAACGTAATAAAACGGAAACATCTTTTTATATAAAACAGAATACTTTATTAAAGTTATTTTATAAATAGAATATATTATATTTTATTATGCATAGTGTTGCATAGTGTTTTGCATAGTATTGCATAGTGTTTGCATAGTAAAAATCTTTTTATATAAATAGAATATATTATATTTTATTTAAAAAAAAATTCTTTAAATATGGACCGTCAGATTAAAGTAAATCAATCTGGACCGTTCATGGATTAGTTACTATGCATTCCATTTTCCTATAAATAGAAGCTCATTCCTTCATTATTTTCTTACGAATTCATTGAAACTCTAGAGAGAGAAATTATAGAGAGAAGCTATAGGGAGAAAATTATAGAGAGAAAGAAGAAGAGTATTCTGCTACTTCACTACTTCTATATCCAGTTTCTGTTACGGTAAGGGGTGTTATTCTTTCTTATTCATGAAGAGAACTATTGTTATTCCATTTCTTATTATTCTGTTGGAATAACCTGTATACGCGGTCTACCCTATACTTGGTGACATTCTTCTATCATTCTGTTGGAACATCCTGTCTGTGTGTTTTACACCGGACCTGGTTCCGTCTTTATTATTATTCCGTTGGAACATCCTGTCTGTGCTATACGCCGGACCTGGTTCCATTTTTATTATTCAGTCTTTATTATTCTGTCGGAATATCCTGTCTGTGCTATATGCCAGACCTGGTTCCATCATTTATTATTTCGCATTTATTATTCTGTTGGAACATCCTGTCAGTGTGAATTTCACCTGACCTGGTTCCGTTATTTAGTATTCTGTTAGAATAACCTGTCTATGCAAAGTTCTGCATGCATGGTGATTTCTTTTGTTATTCCATTCTTTATTATACTCAGTTGATTAAAGTTTTGACTTCTATACTCCATGAAATTAGTAGAATATCCTTGATATTTGCGCTTCATCCAGTATCCTTTCATGGAAATATTCTTCTGATCATTCTTGAATTTTACACCACAAAACAGTATCATGTGGACAATTTGGACGTTATTGGTTCATGGACAAAATAATTCTTGAACTTGTTTTATTAAATTCTTATATCATTATCATCATCCTCTTATTTATATTTTTGAAAGTCATCTGTGGCCTGTAGAGCATGGATGGACTTGGTATGATTATGACCAGGGATTATTCGGTGTAATCATGACCGTAATGTTACAAATGATGTGGTAAAAGTCTCATTTGCCGTAGTGCATTGATGGACAGTTGTTGGCATGATCATGACCATTGATGAATACACAAATATCCTTGGCCCGTAGTGCATGGAATTTGTGGTCGTGACCCTAATGAGTATCCTTGGCCGTAGTGCAGGGATGATGTGGATTATTTATTAAGCTGAGTCTCAGCGATAAAAGTGATTAAAAACTTTTTAAATCATAAAAGATAGTAGATTCTATTCTCTACTTGACTCTTTTAATGGATTGCTTATTCCGCTGCAGTTAAACTTGATGTCTATTGTATTTTATCAGTTTAACATTGTTGGAGACTAATGATAATTTATTCTGCATTATCTTAGTCATAATATTTCTTACTGGGCTAGTTGAGCTCACCCTTTCTTTCACTGTTCTCTTCAGGAAATGAGAACATAGCAGGGACTAGTCGGGGGAATGGAGTGACGGTCCAGAGGATAGCATTAGTAGTCCTCACTATTCTGAGAAATAGTGTATTAATAATTGTAATGAGGACTCCTTTTGAGTTTGTATGATCTCTAGTAAACAATTATTGTATTCAAACTCACAGTTGTATTTTGTCGTATTGTACACGACAGTGGTATTAGTAAGTTGTATTTGAATTCTGTACCATGTATCTGACGACTCAAGATGGGTGATGTATACCTAATTTTGGGGGCGTCACACCTTGGGCAAAAATTTTCCCATATAGGGATGTTCATACATGCCTGGTTCCAAACCCGAAGGTTTTTAATCTTGCTCAACAATAATATGTAGTTCAATATATATATATATATATATATATATATATATATATATATATATATATATATATATATATATACGGGTAATTGACAAAGGTGTATCAACATGTGAATAAATGCCATGATTATCCAAGTGGGGACACTTGTATAACCATTTAGAAATCAACTTAACAGAATATATATCTGAGCTAACATGTTGATAATCAAAGCATACATAATCTGTACAGGAATAGAAAAATTCTGAAACTTCTTACTCATGTCCATTGCATAAAGAAAATGCAAAGGTAGGATACTTGCCTGATTTGCTGATAACAAATCTCAACTTAGGTTTTATCTCTTTATCACAACCTATCAATAATCAGATCATTCGTTCGATTAGAACAATATATCATAACACATAGTACCGTCTATTACAGTCAGCACATAGTATAATCACGTCATCACATAATCGCAGTGATCATACTTTTAGTTCATATTCTATACTTGAAATATTTTTATACATTTTTCAAATATCTCATCCATGTTCTTAAAGTAGCCTTTTCTTTCTTTTATAAGGTTTGACATTTGTCGATGTACCGACAGCTTTATCGGGTAATTACAGAGTCTAAGACTCTTATTCTGTATCTCAACATCTGTGAGTACCAATCATTTTATTTTTAATCATTTTCGAAATTTCCAGAAATTAAAAAATTTAAAATAATTCAAATCTGTCACTAACAGTCCTATAGTGGCATAACTGTTACTATAGGTTTTCTTCATCAAATTCAGAACTTCATAACCGGTTCTCAAGTCAGCTAGTTTGACCGGCTATAACTTTCAAACATCGAAATCATAATTAAATGATTTAAACATTAAACAATTCTATTATCATTAATAATTAATTAATATTAAACTATTAATGAAGCCATTACCAAAATATAAAAGTTATTTATAATAACTCAAACTATTTTTAAAACATTTATATTACCCTTAAATGATTTTTAAAATAATTAAAATTATTTTTAAATAATTACCATTAATATTTAAATATTAATGTACTATTTATCCAAATATTAAAAGTCATTAATTATAACTTAAAATATTTTTAAATCCTTAATATCCTCTTTAAATGATTTTTAAATAAATAAAACCATTCTTAAACTATTTATTTAATAATAATTATTAAATAAACTAAATATCATTAATATTATCTTAATATCATTAATATTAAATTATTAATGAAATTATCCTTTAAATATTAAAAGTTATATTTTATAACTTAAAATATTTTTAAATACCTTAATTTCATTTAAAATGATTTTTATAATATTAAAATCATTTTTAAATTAATTATTTAAATATAATCAATAAATAACTTTAATATCATTAATATTAATTAATTAATGAAATTCATCACAAAATATTAAAAGTCATGGAAAATAACTTAAAATATTTTCTTATACCATAATATAATTTTTCATGATTTGTCATGAATTAAAACTATTTTTAAATCATTTATTTAATATTATAATTAAATAAATATATACCTTTTATATTCCAAAAATATTAAATATTTATGAAATATACTCAAAATAATTAAATATTATTTTTCAGAATTTAAAATAATTTTTCAGAAGTTAAAATGTATTTTTAATAATTAAAATCTAATTTTTCTAATTTTTAAATTATTTTTGAAAATTACAGAAAATAAAATAATTAAAATTCGTCGCTAAAGGGGTCTATAGCGACAGAACTGTCACTATAGGTGTTCTTCATCAAGCCCAGAAAACATAAGGCGGTGAGAGAGTGAGCATGTTTGACCGTGAACAACTTTTTCCTCTTAATGAATCTAGGAAATCTATGACTTGGATCTTGTAGAGGAAATACCAGACTACAATTACCAACAATCATAATGTTTAAACAACATCAGATCTGGGCGATATTGGCCATCAAAGTAGCTGTCAGAGTTGTTCTTCGTGAAGAACAGTTCGTGATGCCTACTTTGAACCTCTATAACTTGATGATCGTGTAACGTTTATGTGATCTATCAATTCCAGTGTGTATAAAACATGTAGGAATACAACTTAAAAGCTTCATAACATTAAAACATCACAGCATGAACAAGATCTGGCCGGTCAAATTACAACACGGACGACTGTTCTTAGAATTTCTAGGTTCGCGAATTGGGCAGTTTCGGTCAACCATGTTTGACCGCTTGTAACCATTGATCTACAATTGATCTAGCTTTGATTCTTTTTGAATATTAAATATCACATATCAGGCTACATGTTACAAGCTTTAAACATCAAAAATCATGATCGAGAAAAGATCTATGGTCCCTAACATTTGACTGTCAGACCACAGATTTGGTTTTTAACAACTTGCTTAAATCTTTGATTTTGAGCACTTTGATGTTATGGGTCTGTGTTTTTAAAACCCAGAACATTAATAGACTCCTTATTACATAACTTTAAATAATAAATTGGATCTATTAACATCGAATCGAAGGATTTCTAGAATTTAAGGTTTCCTACCTTTTCAAGCTTGATTTTTGATTTCTGACTTCTTGATGCTTCTGATTTGTTGTTTATGATGGCTTGGCTTTGATTATGAGGTTATGGGCAAGATAATTTCGTTGGCTAGAGGTTGAGAGAGTCTGGCTAGAGAGTTTAGAAAATATTAGTGTGTGTTTTCATTCAATCTCCTTGATCTCTATTTATAGGCCATGCTAGATGCTTTGGATGCTGATTTGGTTGGTATAATTGAGGTGTAATAGCATAGTAGCATGGATAACTTCTAGAAGCCGTTGATTAGCTAACATTATTGAAGATTCCATCAACAATGCTACTAATAATACACTAAAATGGACAAAAAGGGTATTTTAGTTATTTCCCCTATAATTTCAAGGGCATTCTTGTACATAGCAATTAAATGTAATATTTAATCACTAGATGGTAATTTTATCATTTACCAATTACTTCTATCCTTTGGTAAATTAAAACATTTATACATTAACATCGTAATTAAACCCGATAATTTAAAATTAGGGTTTTCGATTGAAAATTTAGGGTTCTATAATTAGGGTTTCTTAACGTCATCAATTATGGTTTCTAATTGACCATTAGGGTTCTCTAATTATCTGTGTATGTTCTAACACAGTCATTACGATCTTTAACTTCAACCGATTAGGGTTGTAATAATTATGGTTTGTCCTAATTATCTACATACAATAGTAATTAGGGTTTTCTTCTAATTACCGACATCTTATACACAGTAACCTTCATATACACAGTCACTACTCAGTCATATCTCATAACTGAGTTTAATAATTAGGGTTTCACAACACGGTAATATGCTATGACCTAATTGACCGTCATTGCTCAATATTATTTGTCCGCACATACACAGTACATAATTACTGTAAAATCATTATATCAATAATATTATATTATTATTCTCATCTCTTGATCACAATCCCAATCCAGGGTTTGGATTTCATATCTGACTTATTCTTCGTACACAGCATCAATAATCAAGTTAAAATAATTAACTTTAATATTCTGAATAATTCATATAATAAAATATTTATTATATAAATGTGACAACCCGAGAATTTAGACAATTTATGAAAATCTTAAAAGATTGATTTAAGGTCAAATATTAGACCTAGACAGAAAATAAGTGAATGCGTTTGAGGTTATTGGGATTGAATTTTGAGAATTTCAAATTTCTGTAAAGGATATAGGTGAATTATTCGGGATTAATTGTTTATGTGATTAAGTTCTGTGAATATAGTTATGTTTTGTGTACAGAATGTGGTTAAGGGTCATGGGTTGATCAGATAAACTATATCTGTGAAAAACCCTAAGAATATATTAAGAACGACAATGTTCGGTTAGAAAAACCTAGCGTTTAACAAGAAACCCTAGAAATCGGTTCTGGAAACCCTAGTTTCAGTTCCGAGAATCCGAAATCCTAATTCGGTGCATGAAAACCTAAATCGGGAACTTAATGGCATAAGTGTAAATAGTTAAAAGATTAATTAGGGTTAATCTTAACAATTGATTACAAAACCCTAATTTCAAATTTAAAACCCTAATGCCAGATCTGAAAACCCTAGTTTCAGATTCTGTTAAAGTTAAGCCCTAATCTGGGATTATAACGGAGAATTTTAATGCTTTAGTGTTATTAATTATAGTCTAATTAGGGTAAATGTTAATTAATTTACAAACTCTAATTTTCAAATTATGGAACCCTAATTGTTCCGTTAAAAACCCTAATACTTAATTGTGGAATTAATTGCTAAAATTAGCAATGCTAATTAGGAAACCATAATCCTAATTATTTTAAATTATGAGTAATTAGAAAACTCTAAATCTAATTACGAGATTTAATTTTTAAAATTAGAAAATTAATTTTTCTATTTAAAACCCTAAAATGTGGTTTTAAACCCTAATCTGTGATTTTGACCCTAATTGCGTAATTAGCAATTTTAATTAGGAATTATTAATCCTAATTAACAAGATTAAAGCATGATTAAGGAATTTTAAATATGATTAGTAAATTCTAATTATAATTTTTAAATGTTAATTTTCTAATTTTCTATAACCGAAAATTCGGAAATGTTAGAAATTAAATTTTTGCAAAGTTAAGGGTTAAAACCTAAACCCTAGAATTTTCCAAACCCTAAACCCTAAGGATTTCATCAAATTCCAAAATCTAGAACAAAAGGGAAATGACCATAATGCTCTTATTGCATTATTTAGGTGATTGCTTGCAAATTTGGCCAAGACTTTAGTGGTTCACCAACCCTAGCCTAAGCATAGCCCTAGCCTTTGACAAAAATGTCCAGCAAATCCAGTACCTCAGCAACAAGCAATGAATCTAGCCAATTATAAATAGATTTAGAGAGAGAAATTGCTAAAAAACTTAGCCAATTTCATTATTTGCTCTCATCAAACTCTCTCTCTCACCAAACCCACGAAATATATAGTAAATTCAGTCTCAAATCAAGCCCCACGTATACCAGAAAACAGATCAAAGGCAGAAAATCAAAATCAAAGCTCAAAAGGTATAAAATCCTAATTTTTAGAAATCCTTCAATTATTGGTTAAATGTTGCAATTGGTTGTTGAAAGTGGTGTAATAGGGTGTCAATTGATGTTCTGGGTTGTTAAATCCATGACCCATAACATCAAAGTACACGAATTTGAAGATTTGAGAAATCTGGAAAATGTCATTTCTGTGATTTTTGGTCTAATGTCAGAACTTATATATCTATGATAATTTACGATTTTTGTTGTTTATAAGATGTTATGTATAGCCTGACATGTGGTCTTTAAGATACAAAAAGAATCAAAGCTATATCACTTTTATATCAAACGTTACAAGCGGTCAAAACCCGTTGACCAATTCTGTGAAATCGCGAACCCAGATTTTTCCAGATCTGTTTCCGTGTTGTACTTTGACCGACAATTTACTGTTAGACATGATGTTGTTATGCTGATGTTAAGTGTTACAGTTATATTACTACATGTTGTCTACATACTGGAAGTGATAGATCGCACAAATGTTTTTCTATCATCAAGTTATAAGGGATCAAAGTAGGTACCTATGAATCTGGAAAACCCAGAAAGATGAAGAACACACCTGTCAGAATCTTTAGGAGCCCAGATCTTGCTGTTATGTTGTGTTTTGGCTAGGATCTTGATTGATAATTGTAGTATTACATTTATACTACACGATTAGAACAAAAGTCAGCCCAGAAAACATTCGGATCACAGATTAAATAGCGGTCAAACAAGCCATCTCGCACACTGATCTGTCAGTGTTCTTGAGCCAAGAACACTTATAGCGACAGACAAGTGTCGCTATAGGCCTTTAGCAACGGTTTATTTAAATAAATTCCGAAAATTATTAAATAAATAGAAAAAAAATGGTTTTAATTATTAAAAATACCAAATAAATTATGAAAAATTATTTTAAAGTCTGAAAAATAGTTTTTAACTATTTTGAGTATATTTCGAAAATAATTAATATTTTTGGAATATAAATGGTATTTATTTATTTAATTACAATATTAAATAAATTATTTAAAAATAGTTTATAATTCATGAAAAATCATGAAAAATGATATTTTGGCATAAGAAAATATTTTAAGTTATTTTTGATAACTTTTGATATTTTGTGGTGAATTTCATTAATAATTTATTATTAATGGTAATTAGTTTATTTAATAAATATATTAGATAAATTAAGAAAAAATGGAATTAATGATTTAAAAATCAAATAAAAATGATTTAAGTGTTATAAAAATATTTTAAGTTATAAAGTGTAACTTTTAATATTTTGGCATGAAAATATTAATATTTTAATATTAATAGCAATTATCAGATAATGGATTTAAGTGTTTGAAAAATCATATAAAAATGATTTTTAAGGTATTAAAAATATTTTGTGATATTATAATTATATTATAATATTATGTAATGATTTTTATTAATATTTTATATTAAATAAATATTAATGATTAAGGTATTAAGTGATATTTAATTCATTTAAATACGGTATTAATGATTGAAAAATGTTGATAAATAGTAATAATTATCTAAAAATTATTACGACCCTAGGAAAAATGTTTTGTCTGGTTAAAAATTATATGTGGTATGGTTAAGTGTTAAGTCAGAGTTTAATTGAACTTAAACTCGATATTTGTCCGACTAGACAGTCGGGATGTTAGAATTGTGTCGGTTTCAAGTCAGACTGAAATAGTTTGACCTGATACTAAGTCTTATGTGTTGTAAGGACTGATAGAGTTATGCGGTAATGTGTTTAGGTTATTCTGTGTATAATATAACAGTATATTACTGTGATGATATTATTCTAATTATTGGAGATCTATATATTAATATTAGGTCATCGGGGTAAAGCATTATTAATTGCGTGCAGTAATCAACGGTTCAGGCAAGTTTTCTTATACTTAACTCTAATAAGAGTAATTTCTTCAAGCTTATGGTTAATCTTTGCTGATTGCCATGAAAATTGTACTCTATACATCTTGCATGTATAAGTCAGGTATGAAAGGCTGATCACCTTCATTACCAGTTGGTTCAGAAATGTTTGTTCATGTAAAATACTTGTTCAGTCAAAATTTTGTTCCTGCTAGTTCACAATCATATTGTTGAATTATAGCCAACCAATTATTCATACTCTTCAATCATGATATATTGTTATGTTATTGTATATAAACTTGCTAGGCAACTTTTATGCTCACCCTTGCTATATCATGATAAAACATTGCAGGTAAAGCAAATGCGTCGTATACAGGAAACAATTAAAGCTAAGTACAGCTTGGGATATAAAGTGCAGTTAGTTTGTAATTGTGTATATGATCAATATTGTTGTGTAATAGATATTTGAGGAAATGTGTAATAAGTTAAGGTTACTCGATTTTGGGTAATAGTGTGTAATGTATTGTATAAACAACTTATGTTTATATCTTCCGCAAATAGTGATAGAAATAGTATACCGGATCCGAGGTGATTTGGGGCCTGGATTCGGGGATGCTACAGTTGGTATCAGAGCTGTTGGTTATGAAGCTTAGGTAGGAATACCTGAGACCAATAACCGCAGTGATTAGGGTAAGACTAACTCACATAGAGTTAGTTGGTCAGTAAGATTCAAAGACGAATCTCGACGAGTGTAAAGCACAGAGTTCCCTAACTCTGATAAAGTTGAACGTTAACGGTGAATAGATCGAGTCTAAAGGACTGAAAGTACAGGAATAGAAGATCGTAAAACAAAACGATCAAGTCATAGAATTGAATCGTAATATATACGAAAAGATCACCCCGTGATCTAATAAGGTTATGATAAGGGAAATGAAACAATCTACGGATTGAAAAGTTTAAAGCAAGATGTTGTGTCTATGTTGTACTATGAAATAGTACTATGAAAACTCATAAATGAGTTATGGATAATGAATACGAATTTAATTCGTATTGAAAAAGGGGGTTATGATTGGGTGGGAATTTCAATGAGGACTCGTGTTAGCAACTGAGTTGTATGATTTCTTGTACTACTTAGTTGGTGGCATTGGTAATAGTTGAAATGTTGTGTCACGCTAGTTATTATATAGATAAATAGGTCATAGGTAGAGAATATAGGATTAATTACGAGTTCTTAGAACTCATACTTATGTGACATTCTTGACGCATAGTTATATGAAATGTTTATGAGCCCCTCAGCGAACGGACGCCAAAGGTCAGACTAGGGTAAGTTCGTAAACTCATATAATTATGGCCAGGTTATGAACTCATAAGTGTGGTTTTATGAACTGGGTATAGTTGTGAATGGAGAATTGAGAATTATAGAAATAGATGGAGAGATAAGAGAAGAGAATTATTGATAGATCATTGCCAGTTATTTCGGCTAGATCGAGAATGAAAACTTGATAGGTTAGAGAAGAGAAGAGAAGCAAATAGAATTTAAAATCATAGTATTTTGTGGTTAAATCAAAATCTTGATTCTAAGACTGAGAATAATTATTTTTTTATAAAAGAAATATTTTATTGGGTGTGAATTTGACCTTTGCACGCGTTTTGAGTATCTTTAATAGATACCCGAGAAGTTTGAGTATCTTTAATAGAGACCCGAGAAGTTTGAGTATCTTTAATAGATACCCGAGAAGATTAAGTATCTTTAATAGATACCCGAGAAGTTTGAGTATCTTTAATAGATACCCGAGAAGTTTGAGTATCTTTAATAGATACCCGAGAAGTTTGAGTATCTTTGATAGATACCCGAGAAATTTGAGTATATATCAAAGTAAATCTTTGATAGATACCCGAGAAAATAAGTTCAAAGATCTTGTGTGATCGCTCTGTATAAAAGGTGTAAGGTGTAAGGTGCAAATGTGTAAGGTGTAAGGGGTAAGGTGAATTTCGGGGACGAAATTCTTAGAAGGAGGGGTGAATGTGACAACCCGAGAATTTAGACAATTTATGAAAATATTAAAAGATTGATTTAAGGTCAAATATTAGACCTAGACAGAAAATAAGTGAATGCGTTTGAGGTTATTGGGATTGAATTTTGAGAATTTCAAAATTCTGTAAAGGATATAGGTGAATTATTCGGGATTAATTGTTTATGTGATTAAGTTCTGTGAATATGGTTATGTTTTGTGTACAGAATGTGGTTAAGGGTCATGGGTTGATCAGATAAACTATATCTGTGACAAACCCTAAGAATATATTAAGAACGACAATGTCCGGTTAGAAAAACCTAGCGTTTAACAAGAAACCCTAGAAATCGGTTCTGGAAACCCTAGTTTCAGTTCCGAGAATCCGAAATCCTAATTCGGTGCATGAAACCCTAAATCGGGAACTTAATGGCATAAGTGTAAATAGTTAAAAGATTAATTAGGGTTAATCTTAACAATTGATTACAAAACCCTAATTTCAAATTTAAAACCCTAATGCCAGATCTGAAAACCCTAGTTTCAGATTCTGTTAAAGTTAAGCCCTAATCTGGGATTATAACGGAGAATTTTAATGCTTTAGTGTTATTAATTATAGTCTAATTAGGGTAAATGTTAATTAATTTACAAACTCTAATTTTCAAATTATGGAACCCTAATTGTTCCGTTAAAAATCCTAATACTTAATTGTGGAATTAATTGCTAAAATTAGCAATGCTAATTAGGAAAATATAATCCTAATTATTTTAAATTATGAGTAATTAGAAAACTCTAAATCTAATTACGAGATTTAATTTTTAAAATTAGAAAATTATTTTTTCTATTTAAAACCCTAAAATGTGGTTTTAAACCCTAATCTGTGATTTTGACCCTAATTGCGTAATTAGCAATTTTAATTAGGAATTATTAATCCTAATTAACAAGATTAAAGCATGATTAAGGAATTTTAAATATGATTAGTAAATTCTAATTATAATTTTTAAATGTTAATTTTCTAATTTTCTATAACCGAAAATTCGGAAATGTTAGAAATTAAATTTTTGCAAAGTTAAGGGTTAAAACCTAAACCCTAGAATTTTCCAAACCCTAAACCCTAAGGATTTCATCAAATTCCAAAATCTAGAACAAAAGGGAAATGACCATAATGCTCTTATTGCATTATTTAGGTGATTGCTTGCAAATTTGGCCAAGACTTTAGTGGTTCACCAACCCTAGCCTAAGCATAGCCCTAGCCTTTGACAAAAATGTCCAGCAAATCCAGTACCTCAGCAACAAGCAATGAATCTAGCCAATTATAAATAGATTTAGAGAGAGAAATTGCTAAAAAACTTAGCCAATTTCATTATTTGCTCTCATCAAACTCTCTCTCTCACCAAACCCACGAAATATATAGTAAATTCAGTCTCAAATCAAGCCCCACGTATACCAGAAAACAGATCAAAGGCAGAAAATCAAAATCAAAGCTCAAAAGGTATAAAATCCTAATTTTTAGAAATCCTTCAATTATTGGTTAAATGTTGCAATTGGTTGTTGAAAGTGGTGTAATAGGGTGTCAATTGATGTTCTGGGTTGTTAAATCCATGACCCATAACATCAAAGTACACGAATTTGAAGATTTGAGAAATCTGGAAAATGTCATTTCTGTGATTTTTGGTCTAATGTCAGAACTTATATATCTATGATAATTTACGATTTTTGTTGTTTATAAGATGTTATGTATAGCCTGACATGTGGTCTTTAAGATACAAAAAGAATCAAAGCTATATCACGTTTATATCAAACGTTACAAGCGGTCAAAACCCGTTGACCAATTCTGTGAAATCGCGAACCCAGATTTTTCCAGATCTGTTTCCGTGTTGTACTTTGACCGACAATTTACTGTTAGACATGATGTTGTTATGCTGATGTTAAGTGTTACAGTTATATTACTACATGTTGTCTACATACTGGAAGTGATATATCGCACAAATGTTTTTCTATCATCAAGTTATAAGGGATCAAAGTAGGTACCTATGAATCTGGAAAACCCAGAAAGATGAAGAACACACCTGTCAGAATCTTTAGGAGCCCAGATCTTGCTGTTATGTTGTGTTTTAGCTAGGATCTTGATTTATAATTGTAGTATTACATTTATACTACGTGATTAGAACAAAAGTCAGCCCAGAAAACATTCGGATCACAGATTAAATCGCGGTCAAACAAGCCATCTCGCACACTGATCTGTCAGTGTTCTTGAGCCAAGAACACTTATAGCGACAGACAAGTGTCGCTATAGGCCTTTAGCAACGGTTTATTTAAATAAATTCCGGAAATTATTAAATAAATAGAAAAAAAATGGTTTTAATTATTAAAAATACCAAATAAATTATGAAAAATTATTTTAAAGTCTGAAAAATAGTTTTTAACTATTTTGAGTATATTTCGAAAATAATTAATATTTTTGGAATATAAATGGTATTTATTTATTTAATTACAATATTAAATAAATTATTTAAAAATAGTTTATAATTCATGAAAAATCATGAAAAATGATATTTTGGCATAAGAAAATATTTTAAGTTATTTTTGATAACTTTTGATATTTTGTGGTGAATTTCATTAATAATTTATTATTAATGGTAATTAGTTTATTTAATAAATATATTAGATAAATTAAGAAAAAATGGAATTAATGATTTAAAAATCAAATAAAAATGATTTAAGTGTTATAAAAATATTTTAAGTTATAAAGTGTAACTTTTAATATTTTGGCATGAAAATATTAATATTTTAATATTAATAGCAATTATCAGATAATGGATTTAAGTGTTTGAAAAATCATATAAAAATGATTTTTAAGGTATTAAAAATATTTTGTGATATTATAATTATATTATAATATTATGTAATGATTTTTATTAATATTTTATATTAAATAAATATTAATGATTAAGGTATTAAGTGATATTTAATTCATTTAAATACGGTATTAATGATTGAAAAATGTTGATAAATAGTAATAATTATCTAAAAATTATTACGACCCTAGGAAAAATGTTTTGTCTGGTTAAAAATTATCTGTGGTATGGTTAAGTGTTAAGTCAGAGTTTAATTGAACTTAAACTCGATATTTGTCCGACTAGACCGTCGGGATGTTAGAATTGTGTCGGTTTCAAGTCAGACTGAAATAGTTTGACCTGATACTAAGTCTTATGTGTTGTAAGGACTGATAGAGTTATGTGGTAATGTGTTTAGGTTATTCTGTGTATAATATAGCAGTATATTACTGTGATGATATTATTCTAATTATTGGAGATCTATATATTAATATTAGGTCATCGGGGTAAAGCATTATTAATTGCGTGCAGTAATCAACGGTTCAGGCAAGTTTTCTTATACTTAACTCTAATAAGAGTAATTTCTTCAAGCTTATGGTTAATCTTTGCTGATTGCCATGAAAATTGTACTCTATACATCTTGCATGTATAAGTCAGGTATGAAAGGCTGATCACCTTCATTACCAGTTGGTTCAGAAATGTTTGTTCATGTAAAATACTTGTTCAGTCAAAATTTTGTTCCTGCTAGTTCACAATCATATTGTTGAATTATAGCCAACCAATTATTCATACTCTTCAATCATGATATATTGTTATGTTATTGTATATAAACTTGCTGGGCAACTTTTATGCTCACCCTTGCTATATCATGATAAAACATTGCAGGTAAAGCAAATGCGTCGTATACAGGAAACAATTAAAGCTAAGTACAGCTTGGGATATAAAGTGCAGTTAGTTTGTAATTGTGTATATGATCAATATTGTTGTGTAATAGATATTTGAGGAAATGTGTAATAAGTTAAGGTTACTCGATTTTGGGTAATAGTGTGTAATGTATTGTATAAACAACTTATGTTTATATCTTCCGCAAATAGTGATAGAAATAGTATACCGGATCCGAGGTGATTTGGGGCCTGGATTCGGGGATGCTACAGTTGGTATCAGAGCTGTTGGTTATGAAGCTTAGGTAGGAATACCTGAGACCAATAACCGCAGTGATTAGGGTAAGACTAACTCACATAGAGTTAGTTGGTCAGTAAGATTCAAAGACGAATCTCGACGAGTGTAAAGCACAGAGTTCCCTAACTCTGATAAAGTTGAACGTTAACGGTGAATAGATCGAGTCTAAAGGACTGAAAGTACAGGAATAGAAGATCGTAAAACAAAACGATCAAGTCATAGAATTGAATCGTAATATATACGAAAAGATCACCCCGTGATCTAATAAGGTTATGATAAGGGAAATGAAACAATCTACGGATTGAAAAGTTTAAAGCAAGATGTTGTGTCTATGTTGTACTATGAAATAGTACTATGAAAACTCATAAATGAGTTATGGATAATGAATACGAATTTAATTCGTATTGAAAAAGGGGGTTAAGATTGGGTGGGAATTTCAATGAGGACTCGTGTTAGCAACTGAGTTGTATGATTTCTTGTACTACTTAGTTGGTGGCATTGGTAATAGTTGAAATGTTGTGTCACGCTAGTTATTATATAGATAAATAGGTCATAGGTAGAGAATATAGGATTAATTACGAGTTCTTAGAACTCATACTTATGTGACATTCTTGACGCATAGTTATATGAAATGTTTATGAGCCCCTCAGCGAACGGACGCCAAAGGTCAGACTAGGGTAAGTTCGTAAACTCATATAATTATGGTCAGGTTATGAACTCATAAGTGTGGTTTTATGAACTGGGTATAGTTGTGAATGGAGAATTGAGAATTATAGAAATAGATGGAGAGATAAGAGAAAAGAATTATTGATAGATCATTGCCAGTTATTTCGGCTAGATCGAGAATGAAAACTTGATAGGTTAGAGAAGAGAAGAGAAGCAAATAGAATTTAAAATCATAGTATTTTGTGGTTAAATCAAAATCTTGATTCTAAGACTGGGAATAATTATTTTTTTATAAAAGAAATATTTTATTGGGTGTGAATTTGACCTTTGCACGCGTTTTGAGTATCTTTAATAGATACCCGAGAAGTTTGAGTATCTTTAATAGAGACCCGAGAAGTTTGAGTATCTTTAATAGATACCCGAGAAGATTAAGTATCTTTAATAGATACCCGAGAAGTTTGAGTATCTTTAATAGATACCCGAGAAGTTTGAGTATCTTTAATAGATACCCGAGAAGTTTGAGTATCTTTGATAGATACCCGAGAAATTTGAGTATATATCAAAGTAAATCTTTGATAGATACCCGAGAAAATAAGTTCAAAGATCTTGTGTGATCGCTCTGTATAAAAGGTGTAAGGTGTAAGGTGCAAATGTGTAAGGTGTAAGGGGTAAGGTGAATTTCGGGGACGAAATTCTTAGAAGGAGGGGTGAATGTGACAACCCGAGAATTTAGACAATTTATGAAAATCTTAAAAGATTGATTTAAGGTCAAATATTAGACCTAGACAGAAAATAAGTGAATGCGTTTGAGGTTATTGGGATTGAATTTTGAGAATTTCAAAATTCTGTAAAGGATATAGGTGAATTATTCGGGATTAATTGTTTATGTGATTAAGTTCTGTGAATATGGTTATGTTTTGTGTACAGAATGTGGTTAAGGGTCATGGGTTGATCAGATAAACTATATCTGTGACAAACCCTAAGAATATATTAAGAACGACAATGTCCGGTTAGAAAAACCTAGCGTTTAACAAGAAACCATAGAAATCGGTTCTGGAAACCCTAGTTTCAGTTCCGAGAATCCGAAATCCTAATTCGGTGCATGAAACCCTAAATCGGGAACTTAATGGCATAAGTGTAAATAGTTAAAAGATTAATTAGGGTTAATCTTAACAATTGATTACAAAACCCTAATTTCAAATTTAAAACCCTAATGCCAGATCTGAAAACCCTAGTTTCAGATTCTGTTAAAGTTAAGCACTAATCTGGGATTATAACGGAGAATTTTAATGCTTTAGTGTTATTAATTATAGTCTAATTAGGGTAAATGTTAATTAATTTACAAACTCTAATTTTCAAATTATGGAACCCTAATTGTTCCGTTAAAAACCCTAATACTTAATTGTGGAATTAATTGCTAAAATTAGCAATGCTAATTAGGAAAACATAATCCTAATTATTTTAAATTATGAGTAATTAGAAAACTCTAAATCTAATTACGAGATTTAATTTTTAAAATTAGAAAATTAATTTTTCTATTTAAAACCCTAAAATGTGGTTTTAAACCCTAATCTGTGATTTTGACCCTAATTGCGTAATTAGCAATTTTAATTAGGAATTATTAATCCTAATTAACAAGATTAAAGCATGATTAAGGAATTTTAAATATGATTAGTAAATTCTAATTATAATTTTTAAATGTTAATTTTCTAATTTTCTATAACCGAAAATTCGGAAATGTTAGAAATTAAATTTTTGCAAAGTTAAGGGTTAAAACCTAAACCCTAGAATTTTCCAAACCCTAAACCCTAAGGATTTCATCAAATTCCAAAATCTAGAACAAAAGGGAAATGACCATAATGCTCTTATTGCATTATTTAGGTGATTGCTTGCAAATTTGGCCAAGACTTTAGTGGTTCACCAACCCTAGCCTAAGCATAGCCCTAGCCTTTAACAAAAATGTCCAGCAAATCCAGTACCTCAGCAACAAGCAATGAATCTAGCCAATTATAAATAGATTTAGAGAGAGAAATTGCTAAAAAAACTTAGCCAATTTCATTATTTGCTCTCATCAAACTCTCTCTCTCACCAAACCCACGAAATATATAGTAAATTCAGTCTCAAATCAAGCCCCACGTATACCAGAAAACAGATCAAAGGCAGAAAATCAAAATCAAAGCTCAAAAGGTATAAAATCCTAATTTTTAGAAATCCTTCAATTATTGGTTAAATGTTGCAATTGATTGTTGAAAGTGGTGTAATAGGGTGTCAATTGATGTTCTGGGTTGTTAAATCCATGACCCATAACATCAAAGTACACGAATTTGAAGATTTGAGAAATCTGGAAAATGTCATTTCTGTGATTTTTGGTCTAATGTCAGAACTTATATATCTATGATAATTTACGATTTTTGTTGTTTCTAAGATGTTATGTATATCCTGACATGTGGTCTTTAAGATACAAAAAGAATCAAAGCTATATCACTTTTATATCAAACGTTACAAGCGGTCAAAACCCGTTGACCAATTCTTTGAAATCGCGAACCCAGATTTTTCCAGATCTGTTTCCGTGTTGTAATTTGACCGACAATTTACTGTTAGACATGATGTTGTTATGCTGATGTTAAGTGTTAAAGTTATATTACTACATGTTGTCTACATACTGGAAGTGATAGATCGCACAAATGTTTCTCTATAATCAAGTTATAAGGGATCAAAGTAGGTACCTATGAATCTGGAAAACCCAGAAAGATGAAGAACACACCTGTCAGAATATTTAGGAGCCCAGATCTTGCTGTTATGTTGTGTTTTGGCTAGGATCTTGATTGATAATTGTATTATTACATTTATACTACACGATTAAAACAAAAGTCAGGGAAGAACACATTCGGATCACAGATTAAATCGCGGTCAAACAAGCCATCTCGCACACTGATCTGTCAGTGTTCTTGAGCCAAGAACACTTATAGCGACAGACAAGTGTCGCTATAGGCCTTTAGCAACGGTTTATTTAAATAAATTCCGGAAATTATTAAATAAATAGAAAAAAAATGGTTTTTAATTATTAAAAATACCAAATAAATTATGAAAAATTATTTTAAAGTCTGAAAAATAGTTTTTAACTATTTTGAGTATATTTCGAAAATAATTAATATTTTTGGAATATAAATGGTATTTATTTATTTAATTACAATATTAAATAAATTATTTAAAAATAGTTTATAATTCATGAAAAATCATGAAAAATGATATTTTGGCATAAGAAAATATTTTAAGTTATTTTTGATAACTTTTGATATTTTGTGGTGAATTTCATTAATAATTTATTATTAATGGTAATTAGTTTATTTAATAAATATATTAGATAAATTAAGAAAAAATGGAATTAATGATTTAAAAATCATATAAAAATGATTTAAGTGTTATAAAAATATTTTAAGTTATAAAGTGTAACTTTTAATATTTTGGCATGAAAATATTAATATTTTAATATTAATAGCAATTATCAGATAATGGATTTAAGTGTTTGAAAAATCATATAAAAATGATTTTTAAGGTATTAAAAATATTTTGTGATATTATAATTATATTATAATATTATGTAATGATTTTTATTAATATTTTATATTAAATAAATATTAATGATTAAGGTATTAAGTGGTATTTAATTCATTTAAATACGGTATTAATGATTGAAAAATGTTGATAAATGGTAATAATTATCTGAAAATTATTACGAGCCTAGGAAAAATATTTTGTCTGGTTATAAATTATCTTTGGTATGGTTAAGTGTTAAGTCAGAGTTTAATTGAACTTAAATTCGATATTTGTCCGACTAGACAGTCGGGATGTTAGAATTGTGTCGGTTTTAAGTCAGACTGAAATAGTTTGACCTGATACTAAGTCTTATGTGTTGTAAGGACTGATAGAGTTATGTGGTAATGTGTTTAGGTTATTCTGTGTATAATATAACAGTATATTACTGTGATGATATTATTCTAATTATTGGAGATATATATATTAATATTAGGTCTTCGGGGTAAAGCATTATTAATTGCGTGCAGTAATCAACGGTTCAGGCAAGTTTTCTTATACTTAACTCTAATAAGAGTAATTTCTTCAAGCTTATGGTTAATCTTTGCTGATTGCCATGAAAATTGTACTCTATACATCTTGCATGTATAAGTCAGGTATGAAAGGCTGATCACCTTCATTACCAGTTGGTTCAGAAATGTTTGTTCATGTAAAATACTTGTTCAGTCAAAATTTTGTTCCTGCTAGTTCACAATCATATTGTTGAATTATAGCTAACCAATTATTCATACTCTTCAATCATGATATATTGTTATGTTATTGTATATAAACTTGCTGGGCAACTTTTATGCTCACCCTTGCTATATCATGATAAAACATTGCAGGTAAAGCAAATGCGTCGTATACAGGAAACAATTAAAGCTAAGTACAGCTTGGGATATAAAGTGCAGTTAGTTTGTAATTGTGTATATGATCAATATTGTTGTGTAATAGATATTTGAGGAAATGTGTAATAAATTAAGGTTACTCGATTTTGGGTAATAGTGTGTAATGTATTGTATAAACAACTTATGTTTATATCTTCCGCAAATAGTGATAGAAATAGTATACCGGATCCGAGGTGATTTGGGGCCTGGATTCTGGGATGCTACAATAAATCTAATTATCACTTCATAATATATTATTTCCAATCATGTTTTCATGGAAAATAATTAATAAAAACATTTCGGCTTACAGAAATTAATTACCATAACAATATAGTTTTGTGGTAATTAATTATTCCAAAATTATTTCTAATTTTCAAGTAATAAATATATTTGTATTTATCGTTCACTTATTCTCATCATTAAATAAATAAATAAATAATTATACGCAAAATTTCTTATTTATTTTATATAGGAAATCTCGGGTTATTACAAAGACACCAGCTGGATAGAGGCCATGCAGGAAGAACTTAATCAGTTTGAAAGAAGCAAAGTATGGAGATTGGTTCCAAGACCAAAGAATCATCCTATAATTGGAACCAAGTGGGTCTTCAGAAATAAGATGGATGAAGATGGGGTGATAACCAGGAATAAGGTTAGACTAGTGGGCAAAGGTTACTCTCAGGAATAAGGCATTGACTACGATGAGACATTTGCACCTGTTACCAGACTAAAAGCCATTATAATATTTCTTGCCTTTGCTGCTCACATAAAATTTAAGTTCTTTCAGATGGATGTCAAGAGTGCATTCTTGAATGGTGAACTTCAAGAAGAAGTCTATGTAGAGAAGCCTCCTAGTTTCATTAATCCATCTCTTTCTAATTATGTCTTTAGATTAGACAAAGCCTTATATGGTCTTAAACAAGCACCTAGAGCATGGTATGAAACACTAACTAACTTCCTTATTGAAAATGGATTCACTAGAGGTAGAGTAGATACCACACTATTTCTTAGAAAGCACAAAGACAAAGTCTTATTAGTTCAAATATATGTTGATGATATTATCTTTAGATCTACTGATGAAAAGTTATGCAAGAGATTCTCCAAGCTTATGCAGAGCAAGTTTGAAATGAGCATGATGGGTGAGCTGAACTTCTTCCTTGGACTGCAAGTAAAGCAGACTGATGACGGAATCTTCATCAACTAAGACAAGTACATTAAAGACTTACTTAAGAAGTATGACATGGAGTTAGCCTCTCCTATGAAAACCCCAATTGCTCCTGTAACCAACCTTGACAAAGATGAAAAACGTAAAAGTATTGATATAACTCAATACAGAGGTATGTTTGGCTCTCTTTTATATCTAATTGCCAGTAGATCAGATATAATTTTTGCAACATACATTTGTGCTAGATTTCAGGCTAGTCCTAAAGAATCTCATTTATCTGCTGTAAAGAGAATTTTCAGATATCTCAAAGGTACACCCCACTTGGGGCTTTGGTATCCCAAGGAGTCCTCATTTGAGCTAACAGGATACACAGAGGCTGATTTTGCAGGCTGCAAAATTGATAGAAAGAGTACCAGTGGCACCTGTCATTTGCTAGGAAACAGACTTGTGTCCTTGTTTAGCAAGAATTAAAATTCAGTATCTACTTCAACTGCAGAAGTTGAATACATTGCTGCAGGCAGTTGCTATGCTCAGATCTTATAAATGAAAAATCAACTAGCAGATTATGGGTTTGAATTTAAATCCATTCCTATTCACTATTATAACACAAATGCGATTGCTATAACTCATAATCCTGTCATGCATTCTAGGACTAAGTATATAGAAAAAAGGTATCACTTCATTAGGGATCATGTGCAAAATGGAACTATATCTTTACAATATATCCCTACTGAAAATCAACTTACTGATGTCTTTACAAAGCCTCTAGATGAATCCAGATTTAACAAATTAATAAGTGAGCTAGGCATGCTTAACTTACAACCACGAAAAATATGCTCTAGTATGTGCTAATCATACAGGTTTAAAGGCTATGTTCAAAATCATAAACATGATAAAAAGAAGTCCACGATCGTAGAACCGACATGTCATATAACGACAACGATAGAAGTGAAGACTCAACGATCGCGGTGCAGACTCAACGATAACAGAGCTACATCAAAACCAAAGGAACACCCTATGATGATTAAGTATCAAACAAAGCGATCTCTCTGATAAGTGCCTCAGGGACAAACCTAACCCTTGATTCATTCAATGAGGTTGGCCCTTCCTGAGCTACCTTAAACCAAGAAGAATGCTAAGTCAAAAGTTCATCATGAGAACTTGGTCAGACTCTACGATTTCTAGTTAAACTCGATGATCACAGTTCAGACTCTACGATTGCAGCTCAGACACAACAACTGCTGAACAAACTCAATGATGGTAGAACAGACTCGACGATTCCAAGGACCATTTTAACGATCGTAGTCCTCCCGAAGAACATATTAGCCTAGAAAAAGTCAAGGGTTATTCAGTACAATCCATCTCTGTCAAATTTGTAGAGCCAAACAGAATTCGACACCTGTCCCACTAAGAAAAATGGAGGATGGGAAGTTACTTGTACCATTTGAAGGTGCCCTTTTGAAATCAGAAGTTTAAAAGCTTATCCCTCTCCTTATCTCTACAAGAAAAAACCCTAAGCTGTCTAGAAAGCTCAATAAATCACACTTCCTGTAAGAAAATTAATGGCAGCTTCCAGTATTATCTCTGGCTATAGACTCTGCTTTGACGAGTTCAAAACAGTTGAACCCAAATTTTATAAGACTTTGTCGTTACTGAAGAAGGCAGGTCTCGAAGAAGCCTTGGGTACAGACACATTGATCTACCCGAAGCTGGTAAAAGAATTCTATAATAACGGTGTATTTGAAAACAACACCATCACTACGAAAGTCAGGAACATTGAAATCAAACTAAGGGCTGAGGACATCAATCTAGCCCTAGGTCTCAAATCTGAAGGGTATCCGTCCATAGATGGCATAGACTTCCATAAGGGGCTCAAAAAGATGCATCACAAGAAATCACCTTCTGTCAAAGGATACAAGAAGAAGGAGTTTCCACAAAGGTATGAATTTCTAGCTGATATTGTTGAAAAATGTATATGTTGCAAGAGCTCAGGTTATGACTCTGTGAATGAGGTGCAACTCAAGCTCATGACTGCCATATGTTATGGAATACAACTTAACTATGGGGCTCTATTACTTGAATGGATTGGGAAGTGGTTAATCAGCTCAAAGAAGACAAAGAGTTCTCAGAAGATGCTCTATGGGAGATTTATAAGCATTATCCTACAGGATGCTCTTGGTGACTTAATTGAGGATGATGAAGGTGAAGCCATCAATCCAAATCGTCGAATGACCCAACAACTATTTGAGAACTAGAAAAGGAATCCAGCTAAAAATGTGAGGATGATGTCTGAATCCAGTGGAAGAACTGGTGAAATAAAGGAATCAAGAGTGCCAGGAAACATGTCAGTTGTCAAAGAAATAGAAGAAGAAGAAAAAGAAGAAGAAGAAGAAGCTAACCAAGAAAAACCCATTGCTTTAATTAGAAAAAGCAAGGGGAAAAGGAAGTTGAAAGCTAGAACTATAGAAGAACCTCAAGGATCCACTACCAATAAGAACGTAGAGTCCTTAGACATTGAGACTCTAAGGATCCTAATAAGGAAGCAACAGCAGGCTGAGGAAGAAGAAGATAAAGCAACCATATCTTAGCTGTTGAAGACGAATAAAATCAGCCACAAGACCAAAAGGCCATCAATCTCTTTGATCTTAGAGTCTCTGGTGATCATAGAGACCAGACCAAATAAGGAAGTAGCTGCAACAAACACTTTGGCTAATTAGAAGGATAAAACTAAAGAAAGTCCTGAGGCTGTGGCTCAGCCTAGAAAAATAAGAAGAAAATTGGTTAAGAAGTATATCCCTGTTAATGAAGGAGTACTCAAATTGGAAGACAAAGAGCTGGTTGCTGAACAGGAACTGTCCAAGGAAAGTCAAATGGACAAAACTCAAGCTGAGGGGGAGACACCTAAAATTCTCATCATAGAGAACATGCCAGCTGAGGGGGAGATGCCTGAACAAAATGATCTAGCTGAGGGGGAGCTGCTAATCGTCCAAGAGGATGATCACACTGAGGGAGGCTCATAATATCCCAATGACAGAAGAAGAGGTTCCTGCAGACAAAGAAGGAGAACCAGTACAAGAACATCATGAGGCCATTGATATAATGGAATCCTCAAATGAGAACAGAGAAGCGGATGAAGACGACGAGGTCGAGATCATAGCAGTAGGAGTAGATGGGTATAGAAAAGCTAACTATGAGCAACGGTTCTCCTATCTACCCATGATGCCTTTCCACCAAGCTCAAATTCTAAACTCCGAGAATTACATGTCCTGGAGCTTCAAAGAGTATCCGGCCATCTCAGTGCTAGCTAGTGGATTTCTAGGAAGATTAAATTTTGCTAAGAAACTACTCACCAGCAACTCTTCCTCAAAGAACAAACTTGGGGTACTATCTATCCCAACCCTTTTCAGAATTAATCACTTGCCATCATCCTCATTTAATCAATTTTATGAATTCCCACGATGGTTGGAAGTAATTCTTTATCCACTAAATTAATTTCCAGTTGCAGAATCCCAAAATTCTATAACTAAGGAACCAAATACGACCAACTTCATAATGCTCCCACATCCCATAAACTATACGATTACAGACTCTAACCCCAGTAAAGAGTCCCAAGTCCAAATCATAGAGCCACCTAATATATACACCCAAACACAGGCCCCTCCATTAGATATTCCATCCTCATCCAGCAACGAATACTTCAATCTTGATCTTGCTTTATACTCTTTGCAAGATTAATTCAAAGGCACATCAACTCCTTCCTCAAAATTTCCCAAATTGGATGAAATTCTTTCAGAGTTGTCCACAAAGGCTGATCTATCAGCAATGTCTGCGAAAGTGGTCAAGGAACTCGATGAGAGCCTTGAGGATCACACTACACTTATTCATTTGAGATTAACATCAATGATCAATGCTGCAAATAATCTTCCAAGCTCCCTTAGCTCTGAGCTCTCTAAAACGCTTAAGGAGATAATCAAAGAAATGCTTCAAAGCATAAAAGATAGAGATGACATCAACTTTCTCGTAGCTAAAAGACATAGGGATGTTGTCTTGATCTTACAAAAGACTCAAGAATCTCAGAACGAGCTAATGATAAATAGTATCTCAAGTCTCCAAACTGCAGTTAAGGAATTTCAAGACTTCTCCATGGGTCAAATGCAGCAGACTGAAATTGTCCTACACATTCTTCAACGACATGAAACTCGTTCTGATGCTTTGATCCAAGAGAATCGGGAGGACATTGCCCAAACTCAGAGTCAACTCAAGGATCTTGTCTAAGGAGTCACTCCCCTCTCCGAAGACATTCAAACTCTTGATGCTGACATGAAGGGGGAGAATAAAGGGAAAGGAGATCAGGGAGGCAAGGGCAGAGGCAGAGGTCAATTCCAAACTCAAGCCTTGAGGAACCCTCCTGCAAGGTAAATCACCAAGAAGACTCTATGATCCAGCCATCAGGCCCAATGAGCTAATCAACAGGAAGTTTTAATAGCTCAACCATTAAGGAGTCTAGGGCCAACTACCAGCTCTCATGAGGTAACAACTATACGACTAAGAATGCCAATTAGAGATCATGCATTCATGAATAGGCATGATCACAATCCTAGACTAAGCCCAAGTGAGCTGGAAGATTTGACCAGAAGAGATGAAGGAAGAAGAAAGAGGAGAGCTGAGGAATATGCAAATCCTCCAAGAAGAAAAAGGCCGAAGAAATAGAGATAAGTTGAATTTTAAGTTGAATTGATGTAGTCAAACTTAAATGTAATATATGTCTTCATACATCAATAAATTCATGTTTATTCTCTAGAAATTTCAGCTGCTCACTAAAATAATAAGTGATGTTTACTTTGCAGCAACTACATATAAGATTTAATAATCATCTCCTTGGTTATGTCAACATCAAATAGGGGGAGATTGTTGGAAGAATGCATATTGTGATTTGATGTTTAATATAAATGCTCATGATTATGTGTAAAGTCCTTCCAGGAATATATGTATAAAGACTTAGTGATAGATATAAATTGTTAGGTTGATCTTAGCCTTTAATGTTCACTTGTATAGAGAAAGAGATCAAATATGTTAGGTTGATCTATGGCTAGAAATAAATAGATAGGCCTTGAAGAGAATCATAGTCTATCCGGCTGATCAACAAAATGCAGAAGATAAGGCAGGATCGTAGTGTTGAGATGATCGTTGTATATTTGACTTGAAGGGCCTCTCTAGTAATCGTCGAGTGGTCCAGACGTTTATCGAAGCTAACTTTGAGATCGTAGTGTGCTCTCAGAAGCATAGAGACTGCAAAACGAGCAAGTGAAGATCGTAGTATGCAAAACTATTGAAAGAAATCGTAGTGTTCTATTCAGACCAAACACAAATATGACAAGACACCACGATATGTATCATAAAGTATCATCTGTCTTGTGTCAGAAGCATCGAGCCCTATCTCTTGTTTAGAAATAAATTCCAACAAATGTGGAATAGGTTTTGAACGTTGAAGCTCTCACCAGTCCCAACGGTACAAAAGATATCCTTAGTATTGATCAAAAGAAACGTATTCAAGAAGCTAAGAAAAGGACCATTGGGCAGAGGAAAACACCTTTTCAGGTGTTAGGTGAGAAAGCAGTCTACTGTATCAGTGGGCCAGATTGCAATTCAGAAGATGTGCAGAAAAGTCTTTATCAAAGCTTAGAAATGTCAAACGCATTTAATGGTTCATCAGATGACTTCAACGGACAGATTTAAAGAGATCGCATATATACAGAACAAAGACAGATGAGAAAGTAAGCAAGAATTTGAACAAAAATGTACAAGGACACTCAACGCTCAACTCTACGATCTGAGAAAAAGAGAAAGCTTGCTCAGCTACTCAGTTCTTTCAAACAAGTGCTTAATAGCAACTGAGTAGCACCAATCACGATCTGAAAAAATAAAAAATCAATTAAAGTGAGAGTTCTAAGTCTGAAGGACTTGAAGAGTTCTAAGTGAACTGTGAAGAACCAAGTCTGCTAGACTTGAAGAGTTCAAGAGTGAACTAAGAAGTGCCTAGACTGCTGGTCTAGAAGGAATCTATGAGATTCAAGAAGTGTAACAGACATCCTTAGTGGATTTCCTACTCAAGGAGTAGAAGAGTGGATTAGGAACTTTAAGTGCTCTGAACCACTTAAAACTATTATGTCCATTATAACTGCTATAACTGCTTTTACTGTCATAACTGCCTCACTCTCATTAATTAAAGATATCTAAAAGAAGGTTTATCATATATTCATTCCACTGTGCATTAATCACAATCATACTAACTAGTTTATAAGAAAAGTTTTTAATTATTTATTCAACCCCCCCTTCTAGATATCTATTGTTCCTCCGGGAACTAATAGAATGCATGTTTATTATTCCGTAATAGTTATAGAATGCTTATGATGGTGATAGATCCTGAGCAACAAATCTGAGGTTAGAGAACCTGGATGTAGGGGCATCACATTTTTTTATCGCGACTACGGTCCCCGGATATCGGTTTCGTAACCCGCACTTACATTCTTTATCTTTTAATCTTTCCGTTCAACCTTTACTAAAGGTTTAATTCACTTGATTAAGTGTTACATTTGATGAACTATATGTTCATTATCTTTCATTACACTTCCCCCATGTTTTGAGTAGTTAAAAGCTCATTACTGGGCTTTGCCCTGCATCGGCGTTGCAGCGCCAGTCCCCTTCCTTTCCTTCACGTTGCAGCACCACTAGCGCCATGGCGTCACCCTCTGTACTATGAATCGCGTTGTGGTGCGAGTTTCTAGTGTCTGGCTCTCTGGTCTGGTGCTACAGCACTAGCTTATAAAGCATGGATGGTGTTGCGGCGCCAAGCCCTAACTTTCGAAAAAAATTCCGAAGTGTTAAATTGTTCTGAGACGTTTACTTCCCGATCTCATAACTTATTCGTTATAACCCGGAACGAGGTCGTTCCAAAGCCATTCTCTTTCTTATCTTATGTACTTAAATCCCCTTTGGACAGAACTTCATTCTGAATCCATTAACATGCTATTCGATTGGCTTAATCTTCATTATTTTTTATTTTATGTTATTAACGTTCTTTATTCGTTCGTCCATAATTCGGTCATCCGAACTCAGAACTTAGTCGCTCTTGAGTCCACGACTCACTTTTTCTATTTTCTCTTGCATTCTTATGAAACCCTACATGTTCGGGTTCATTTACACACTTTCTATTTCTCGTTCGTCTTTTACGAAATTTTCTCCATAACTTCGTTATAGCTAAGTTTAATTCGTTCATCATGAACGTTTCTACATTTCCTAACCAAGCAATAAGCAACTAAATTATACGCGATGGTTTTAAACTTGTCCATCAACAATAATTAACCTACGATGGTTTTAAATTTGTCCATCAACAACGTTCTTCGCGTTCTTCGCGTGTTCTTCGCGTTCTTCGTTCTTTCTTCATTTTTAATTGATATTTTGATTACAATTTCACTTTTTCTTAGAATTTGATGTTATAAAACACCATTTCTTACTAATTTCACTGAATCATTCATATGATTCATTCGGATCGCTCAAATTCATTACGAATCTTATACTTCCTTAAGAAATTTATAAACTAAACTTCTAATTTCTTATTTCTTCTTTTCTTATGATTTTAACTATATGAAATCATTCCTAACATCTTTTAATCCTTATTCTCATTAAGCTATGTTTTAAACACATAAAACTTAAAGAAAATTTATAAGAGACTCGGTTTCGGATTACCTTTCTCCTTTAATCTCCTTCTGTCGGGCAAAGTTTGCTCACGAGCAAGCTTTTCCTCTTCCTTTCCTCTTCTTCCTCCCATCCAAACTCTATATCTCTCAAGTGTTGGAGGATTTTCAAAATCCAACACAAATAAACTTAAGGCTTCCTTTTATAGATTTTCCAAGCTAGGGGAAAAATAGTCATTTCACCCCTCTAATTACTATTCACACCTCCTTATTCCACCTCCTTACAATTCACGAAACTTCCCTTGGAATTTTCATGATTCCGTCTTTTGGATTTCGTCCGACAGTTTTAAAAAACTGCGATTCTCGGAATTCAAATTTTTTTGGATATTTTGTCTTTCGTTTATAGTTTAATTTTACATATTCTTCGGATCTCCAAAAAACTGAAAAATACTTTTTGATGTTAAGCATATTCCTTCACGCTTTTCCCTAACGTACCTAAACGAATGGAAAGTACATAACAGTACTTTTTGTTATTTTTATTTCGTCCGATTTTTGCACGCTTTTTGAGAAAAACTTTTATTGACTTGCTTAACTTTTCACGATATATTATCGTTAAATATTTCGACGAAATGTCATTTCGACAGACCGAACTCTCAGAAAGGCGTAGGCTATTCAAACCCTAACCCTTAGGGTTTCGTTGGGTGAATAGTGCATATTTCGTCTTTTTCCCAGAAATATTTTTGTTCCTAGAAAAATTTTATTTTCATCTTGAAAATTCTTACTCGTTCAGTCTAACTCATAGCTAGCCGTCTTCTCATCATCCTAGGTTCTAGAACAATTAATAAACATATAGTATAGAATATTATTAATAAAAATTCCTTTTATTAATAATTAATTCTTTAAATCTTAAATTCTGGACAATCTGATTTTTCGGGTTGTCACAGATCTTCTTTGAGATGGGTGATTTTAGGGGTTTTGTTGGTTTTATCAAATTGAGACTCATGCTGGAACTTCTTTGTCCGGACCCTGGATTCCTCCATGTGCAGAGGATTCTATATGGATGGGTATTTGTGGACCTGGGTTGATTTGTGTAGTTCTTTGAGCAGAACAAACAACTGTTTAATTTGATTTCTTAATCCTTAGAACTCCTCGCGAGAGACAGAAGTATGGTTAGGCTGATCAGATGTAGCCATGTTTGGCCGTAGGCTTAGTGCCTTCTTAGACTTTGAAAGGGTAATGTGACCAATCGTCTCCCTACAAAAAGACTTATGTAGTTTAGTTTTAGGGAAACGTGGAAATGTTATATGCTATGTAATGTGTCCATTTTTTAGGAATATTATCCTGCAAAATGGATATCAGTTATTTTAATGACAAGATAGCATGACAGGTTTTGATATAAAAAGGGAATGCATGTTTAAATATTCCTTTACATTTTCCATTGCATTGAGATTGACATGGAAATGAAATTACAAGTAATTTAAATGGGAAGGTATGAAGAGACTTCCCTCCGCTTTTGGTTCATCAAAGGTTGACCTATCTTAGGCTACTCTCGTGGCTTTTTGGCATGAAGGTTCCCAGATTATCGTAATTTACTCGATGGGAAGTTAATCCGATCTTTCAACTGGAGCGAATCTGGGTGGTTGTTGGGTAAAATCTAGTGACGCACAACACGCAAGTATACGTGGTCAACAAGTAATATAATAGTAAGTAGAGTATCGTTCCCACAGAGAAAACTTAGTAAGAATTAAACTTCACAATTATCAATCTCCTATTAATCCTAATTTTATTAAACTATTCAATTCAATGATAAAAATTATTAAAACCAAATTATTAAAAACACTACGATAACAAAAACAATCACAAATATTAAAAACTAAAATTTCAAACAATTATTGGAGAATTAGGCTTACAACTTCACCCTAAGCTTCACTCTGATTTTTACACCTTTATTCCAATTCAATTCTCTATCCCAGTTTATTAATCAAGAACACGAATGTAGCACTAGCCACCTCTCGATGCACTAATACCATATTAACTTAAATCCACAATTTAGATAGAAACAAGTTAAACACCTTAATTAACTAACTCACTATATCTCTATGCGAATTATAATTGAAGAAAGTTTAAGATTAAGTTCTTTATCCAATTGCATACGATGTCAAGCATATCTCTACCTTAACATACATCAAGATTTTGTTCATTCACAAAATTCAAGAACACGTGTTATATTAACTAAGTCTAGATTCGTACTTCCTCTCTCGAATTCATACAAATCCACAAAGAACTATTAATCAGGCAATTCATAAATTCAAGCTCAAATTAATATAGATAAACTGGATAATAGCTTATTAAACATGAAATCAAAGCTACATAATCATCATTCCACTTAAAGATCCAATATAATCCTAATAAATAATTTAGTTCATAACTAATGAATTAAGTACTGAATAAATAAAAGAAAATATCATCTCAATTACACAAATTGAAATTAAAAAGAGAATAGTAATACACCACCCTTCTCGCCTTTCAAATATGCAATCTTTGTGAAAATCCTCTTCTTCGTTCCTCCAAGCTCTTGTTTTTCAATCTTGTTTCCAAAGTGTGTCTGAATAATCCTCTCATCTCTTTTTCTAACACATAATACAAATTTACCTTAATTCAGCTCCACACCACCCATTATAATCCAACTCTAACTCATCACCAAGAAATTCTAATAGAAATCCAAATCCTTTTCAAAACCAACAAGTCATTAGTCAAAGACTCCCAAAAGCATGAAATAACATCCATAACACAATCCTATTATAATCATATCACATAAAGAATTTATATCTCCCAACAATGCCCATCTTCCGGCACATAACTAATCTTGCCTAGAACAAGTCCCGTAACGGCGTGCCCCGCGCCATGATTTACCCACAGACAGAGCAGCCCGCGCTACTCAACCAATAACAAGCCACGCACTAGCGCGCCCCGCGCCACTTTACTCAGCATCACGGCGCGCCCCGCGCTGGTCAAGCAGAATGTCCATAATTGCTTGAAAATCCTTCCAATGCTAGCATCTTGATAAGTTTACTGATTATTCTATAACAAGCATAAAACCCATCAAAAGTAACATGAAGTAATCAAAAACTAACAATATAACAAGCTAAATGAATATAAATCATAGGTTAAAAACCTACTCGTCAGTGGTGCCTTTCTTGAGCCTCGTGGAATTAGTCTTCTGATGAGTCCATTAATCAAACACCGGCAGGATAGCATCCTGGTGGAGGGACCACGCAACATACATTCACATACATTGTGTCTCACCGTATGGAAATGATGACATGTGCGAAGAACTAATATCACAGGCAGATATGGTGCGAATCACTAAGTGCAGTAAATAAAGCATTAGTATACATTCAAATGTAAATGCAACATCCACACACAAGCAGATAAAAGTTTTGAAAAGTTTAAATAGTGTCTTAAGCCCTCTTACTGGAGTCCCCGGCAGAGTCTCCACCTGTTGACATTAGGATTTTTATTTATCCCTTTCTATTCTTAGTCTGTTGGTGTTCTCATGTTAGGTGAGATTTATTTGAAAAAACAAGTTTGAAAATGTCTGACATTTATATGTCAACGATTTGACTGTAAGGGTCGCCGGTTGGTTATCTTTAAATGGTTACACGAACTCAATCGAGAAAAGATTTGCACAAAGACCTAGTGACGTGACACTATTTAACTGGTCTACAAAGCCAAAATTTGTTAGGGTTTGGGGGCTTGATTAAGTAGAGGGAATGTGTTAGGCACACAAACAACCCCCCCCCCCCGACTTCCGTGATATACAGTTGTTTGGAAGTAGTGGTATGCCTCGTTCGAACCTATATATAAAGGGTTTGACATTTGTATAAAAGTTCAATTTTAACGAGATATGGAAGTGTTGTTTTGTAAAATAGGTTTTTCAAACCCTTATGCTCAATAGTAATTGAGGTCTTTGATACTTCCATTTTATTATGTGTTCATCTTGATTACTTTTATTTTTTGAGATGCGAAGCATCTTCAAGAAAATAAGATACATAGCAATGCCGAACTCCTTGTAGGCATGATAGCCATCTAAGGAAATTCAGACACTGTGAATAATTTACAAGCTGGCTGCAGCTGAAAATGTCCATCACGGGAATCGAATCTAGATTCAGGAATTGAATCTGTGATCACATTATTCCAAGGCTCACATGATAAAGCAATATGTACAAAAGCTAAAACAAGAACTAGATTTGAATAAATCTAAAATATATCAGCTTCATCGGTTCCAGTTTAGTCACCATGAACCGGTTAAAGTGAGAAATAGCCAGATTAAGACAAATCTAGCCCGTAGCAAAAGCTAGAAAATGAATTAGATTTGAGTAAATCTAAGCATCCCAGCTTCAACGGTTCAGTTTAGTCACCATGAACCGGTTAAAGTGATAAATAGCCAGATTTAGGCAAATCTAACCCGCAGGTTGACAACAGTTATATATATATATATATATATATATATATATATAGAAAATAGTTCAGGTCCGGACTCCCTGGTGGAAGAAAATCCGGACCCTATATTTTTTTTTTTTGCTTTTTTTAAAACAACTAAAAAAAATTAATATTTTATGGAACTGAAAATTTTCCATAATACAATGTTTTGGGCGTAATTTGGATACCTATACCAAAAAATGTATGTACAGTCTGCACATACTATACATACCTATTTTTTTATATGTATCCAAATCACATCCAAAAACTGTATTATGTAAAAATTCCAGTTCCATAAAATATTAAAAAAAATAGTTGTTTTTAAAAAAAAAAGAAAAAAAAAGTCCGCATTTTAAGACAATGCAGGATTCTAGACTGGATTCGGACTCTATATATATATATATATATATATATATATATATATATATATATATATATATATATATATATATATATATATATATATATATATATATATATATATAGTAAGGATCAAGTGCATACCCCTTATCTTACTCACCCGTGCTTACCCCACTTTAGGCGACGATTTCGGTCATACAACCGTCGTTTATACTTTTAGCGACGCTATATGTTTTTTCGTCGTTAAAAGTATAGACGACGGTTGTATGATCGAAACCGTCGCCTAAAGAGGGGTAAGCACGGGTGAGTAAGATAAGAGGTATGCACTTGATCCGGAGCGTATATATATATATATATATAAGTAATTATATATATACAAAAACAATAAACGCTCTGGATGTATATCCAGGCTCAATCAAAAAGAGTTTGATGGAAAGAGATATATATAAGTATTTATATATATAAGCAGTAAACGCTCTAAATATTATATTCGGGCTCAATCGAAGAATAGTTCGATAATATATATATATATATATATATAAGCAATAAAAAGCCACGACCGATGATCCGGGCATACCCACACAACGTGATTCTCAATGTGAGTAGATATGTAGGTATAGAAGTGATAAAAAGCTTAAAAATTTAAAATATCTTACAGTGGGCTGCCAAGAAGACTTCAGATAGCTTTTAACTAATGAAAACTCAGTTTCCACCGGTTAAATTTTTGTATGTTGTAAAACACGAGTTCACAAGTGTTTAGAAAAAGGAAGCACTCAATTTGGAGCACTATAGAAGTGTGTATAGAGTGAAATGGGTAGAGTTTTCTCACTCTTTCTCTTCTTAAAATGGCCAGCCCAAGGCCTCTATTTATAGAACTGGTGGTCGCGGGTCTACCTGCGACTGCCCAGGTTGCCCCAGGCCATGTGGGTACCGTCGTCTTGAAGTACATGCACTCGTGCAACCTTCATAACTTTCAATCCGGGCATCCGATTGAGGCGTGCTATACCTTTCTAGAATGATGTTGTCAAGAGCTATATAATGACATAGGATAAAAGGTTGTACGAAGCCGGGAAGATGTTTCTATGACCAGATCTTAAAGTCTTCAAATTATATCTTGTGTGTTGTCTTGTGTAGTAGTCACTCGAGATTTTGAGCTATGGTTCTTGTAGGACACTTCTGTATGAAATATTGGTTGAAATGATGTTGAGACGACGTGAATGTAGTATCAAAGTGGCAAAATGATGATTTTTCCCCTCATCGGGGTTACATTCGATTTTATGCAGACGTAGCAATCGTTGCTTAGGGTTATCTCTGAGATTGGGTTGATGTGAATGTCCTTAGGGTTGTCTTTGTCGTGTGTTTGACCTCACGGGGTTGAAACTGAGTGCCTCGGGGTTGTCTCCGAGGTTGAAACTCACATTTTTCTGGGGTTATCTCCAGAACTAAAATTGCATCCCTCAGGGTTATCTCCGAGGTTGGAACTAAATCTCCCAGGGTTATCTTGAAACTGAATATCTTGGGGTTAGCTCTGAGGTTGAAAACTGAGTTTTCCGGGTTTATCTCCGAGATTGAGCTGATTTGACTTCCAGGGTTATCTCTGGAAGATTATTTTGTCATCCTGCAAGGTGAGTAACAGGAATGCAAAATTTTGAGTGTCTACAATATGTATGATAATGACTTATGTGATATTAAAAATTGATGTTTAATTAGTATGATAAACCGTGAATTGATTATTGATTATGAAGATACATGAAGAAACAAAAATAAAGTAATTTAAACTAACTATTTTGATTGTAAAACGAATTTATAGTGTTGAATTTTGCTATGAGTGTCAAAAGGTGAAAAAATAATAAAAATTATGAAATTAAAGGTTATAATATTGAAGTTTTTGTTGTTTATATAGTTAAAAAGATGTTGAAAATCTTAAGTTATGTTTCTGTGAGGTTTATGTAATTTATATGTGTTAAATTGGTCGTTAGAAAGTAGCTTGTAGGACAATTTGGCTTTATTTTGTGTTCTTCGTGAACATTGTCTGCCTGGAACTGTACTTCAACACTGCAGCACCGTCCCCTAGTATAATTCCAACGTTACAGCACCACTCAACACCTGTTAACATATATCGGCGCTACAACGCCTTTTATGTGAATAAAAAGGACCGCTGCAGCGCCGAGACCGCTACAGCACTAGTTATAGGCTTTTATCTCGCGCGGTAGCGCCAGGTCAGCGCTGCAGCGCCATTCCTAATACAAATTGGGGCGTTGCAGCGCTAGTTAGCAGTTTGGCCAGAAAATCTGATTTTATTATATAATTGTGTAATTGTTAATATAGTATGATGTTATGATCATAAAAATTTTATGTTTGTCATATTGTGGTGTTATAGTACCAAGTATGAAAAATATTATCAGCAATTAATGAATTATGTGATAAATTGAAGAGTTATGGTTTACCCAAGTAGTTAAACCTAAGACTACAAGTCGTACATGAAATAGATACTTAATTATGTACTGAGAACATGTAGTAACTAATTATGTCATGATGACATGTGTATAGGATATTGAGAATCAAGTTATACGGTTTAGCTTACACGCAAGGCAAGTTTCCAAACTCTAATCGCTATTTGAGTTTACCCTATTTTGTTTACAATTGAACAAATTCTTAATCTTATTCTTATGTATCCTAACTTGATTACGTGCATTCAAGTCACTTAATCTCTTATTAAGCTCTTGAATCCTACTTATGTTGTATGATACAAACCTTATCGATGCATTAAGCACGTTCCTTACCTTATTTCAATTATGATTCCTATGTTTTCTTAATGTCAACGAATGTAACCTTAGCTCATTCCATTGTTCAAGTAAGGTTTATGTTACTTTTCAATGTTTTCCAATTTATTCCTAAATCATGATTTTGTTGCGTGATGTTTAATCACTTATAACCCATGGTTATTTCATAATACGTTGTTATCAAATCCTTGAATTGTTATTACACTTTCGATTCAACTAATCCTTAGTTGATGTTCGCAGAACTCTAAATTACCTTTGAAGCTTATCCAAACCAAACTTACTTTGGTGCAGACTTGTATTCTAAAAACTGAGATGAACAACCCTATTATAGGGGATAATTTACGCGAGGCATTTAGATGTTTGTGCACAATATATGGTACGAAGAGTTGATCCCCCTAAGTACGGAAAGTCCCTACAGTCTTATGATTATTTAGGTTTAAGTTGAAAAAAATATTTGTAACCTTGGACATAGTTTTTGGTCTTGTGACCCTCGGATATATTTCAAATTCAGTTTTAAGTTCGTGATTATGATTGATAGATAATATTATTCAGTTCTTTTGAGCATATTCATTGGCAGTTATTATGATATTATTATTCATTGTCATTTTAAGTGAGCATTTGTTTTGCTCACTCTTGCATCTATAATCATTGCAGCTAAAGTGGAGAGGGTTGATGAACCTACCACTGGCAAAGGGAAAGGAAAATTCAACAAGTGTTGAAGACTTGTAAAATTTATTGACTTTTATATTGTCAGACTTTTTTTTAATTATATATTGTGATGTAATTATTTAATTTTTCGCACTCGATGTATGTTTATGTTTTTAAAGGTTATATAACCTGGGAGATTTATTGATTAAGTTATGTAACCCTTTTTATTCTAGTTGGTTAGTTAAAAATGAATGAATAAAAAGTAAACACCAAATTTTGTGAGAAAGAAGTACTCAGATTTGGGGGTGTCACAATACCCAACTACTCCTTACCTTAGATATATAAAATAGGGATATAGATCAATACCCTTAAATTTTTCTAAGAATTCTATGGTTGATTGCGAATTCTACAAGGATTCTTCAATTTCTCTTCAGTATAACTTGTTCATATTTCTTACAGAACATAGTTGAGTATTTCTATGTAAGAAGTGTAAGAAATTTTATCACTGCTGAAAATGAATAGAAAGAGAAGTTTGAAGGTCTGACAACCCGAGAATTTGGACAATTTATTAAAATCTTAAATGATTGATTTAAGGTCAAATAATAGACCTAGACAGAAAATAAGTGTATGCGTTTGATGTTATTGGGATGGAATTTTGAGAATTTCAAAATTTCGTGAAGGCTTTTAGGTGAATTATTCAAGATTAAGGATTTATGTGATTAAGTTCTGTGAAAATGGTTATGTATGTGTTCAGAATGTGGTTAAGGGTCAAGGGTTGTCCAGATAAATTTTATCAATGTCAAACCCTAAGTATATATTAAGAACACCAACGTTCAGTTTGGAAACCCTAACGTTTGATAAGAAATCCTAGAAATCGATTCTAGAATCCCTAATTTGGGAAAATCAAAGGCTAAATATAATGTCTTAAGTATTTTAATTATATATTAAGGATAACCCTAATTGCTAAATTAGAAACTCTAATGTCAAGTATAAAACCCTAAGGGTTAAAAGTTATGTGTGTAATGAATATGAACATTATGTGATGGTTTATATTTTTTTTATATAAATAAATAAAAGAAAATTATTTAACCTAATGTTATATATTAGGAATGAGAATTAAATAACCTAAGGGTTATAACAAGTGTAAGTGTTAGTATTTAAATTTTATACTAGTATACTAACCTAAGAGATTAATTTTATTATCTCAAGTTATTGATTATTTTTTTTGTAATAAGGTAGCTTGCATATCTAGCCATGACCTTGGTTTGGTGAACAACCCTAAACCTAAACCTAGCTTAGTATGTGAAATTTTTTATCTAGCAAGCCACCTTGCATTGTATAGATACATTGCATCAATTTATAAATATTAGAAAGAGAGAGAAAATGCTATTTCACTATCATTTTTCTCCCAAAGCCTTTTTCTCTCTTCATTTGTGGAATTAGAGAGAGAGGGAGTGGAGGGCCATTTCGGCTGGAGCAAAGAAGAGAAGGGAGGATGTTTTGATATTTCGTTTACCCAAAATCATCATCCACTTTGAAAAATCAAGGAAGTGTAACCACAAATCAAAGGTATAAACACCTTTTATCCAAGTTATTTAATTGTTTATATCAAATTTTGAGTTATGATCTTGAACTCTAAAAATTATAGATCTATATGTTTTAGAGTGTGTTATATGTAGATCTAGTCATTTTGGATGCTAACTAGTTTGTTCCAAAAAAAGAAAAGTAAAATAGTTTTTAAAGCTCAAGAAAAGTAGTAGACTTCTGCCCCTAAACAGAAATTCGGGGTCAGTTAAATTACTCATAAAATTCTAGGTTTATGGTATGTTGTAGTACACTGAATAAGTGTTCCATAGACTCCAAAACGGACTAAATCCGACATCGGAGGAGAGAGTTATGACATTTCAAAGAAGTAGTGTCAAAACTGTCCAACAAGTGCGGTGCAGTCCACTTGAACGAAATTTCTGGGCTGGTATATTCGTAATCTGGAAAAATGTCAGTAAGGAAGAGTTGTAGTCCTAGAAGTTAGCTTCGTGTGGGCTCAAGAATCGCCTAAAAATGTTTTAAAACGAAAACGTTATGACTGTTTTAGCGAAAGAGGGTAAATCTGGGAAAAATGTTAAAATCGTTATGAACGTCCATTTTTAGCGAATTATTTGGACTGCTTAAATGATACAAAATGGGGGTTTCATATTTTTTAAAAATAGTCTCATATGATACGAAAAACATATCCAAATTTGGAATCAATCCGATTAACGAGGAATGCGTAAGAAATTCGCGAAGTAGCTAGGTTGATAAGTGCACGACAGGGCAGCAGCAGCCAGGCAGCGCCTGCACACGCCTGCCCAGCCGCGCGGCGCCTCGCTGTGCTGTGGTTTGATGTCCTTTTCGCGCACCGTTTTGATTAGTTTCCGTGATCTATTTTCGCGGTGTGAAATTTTTCTAAAATACTATGCCATGGAGTCTATAATACGCCCGAAATTTTGCTGTTATATGACTCATGATTTGAAAATTAAAAATGAGCGAACATGCATGTCAGAACTAAAATTTGAGCGAACGCCGAGCGTCGGCGCGTTGAGCGATTTTGACGTTCGCCGTTTTGAATCGCGTTCCGACGTAATAATAAGTCATAATAAATCTAATAAAGTCCTACGGGGCGAGATTTGGCTATATGTAATATTTTACGCCGATAAACTTCTTTTCGGGCATAAATAAAGCAATAAAAATATGTAATAAAAATGATATTTTTAGGTTTTTGGTGCTCAAAATGTGGTTTTTGAGTTGAGATTTACGTAACGAAATATATAAGTTTAATATATAAAGCAAAAATGTGAATTTATTATAAAACAAAATATAAAGTGAAAGTACTAGCAGAATTAAATATGTATATATGAGAAAGCAGTCTGTGTTGACTCATGAATGGACAAAATAATATAAAAAATTATTAAAGAAATATTTTAGTAAATTGATTTTTAGTATAAAAGTTATGTGTTACCTGTTTTAACACCGAAATTCCGAGTTTAGGTAAAAGATATTTCTAAAAAGGAAATACGCTTCAAGATGTAAAATATTTAATATTTTTGGAATATAAAGGGTATTTATAATATTAAATAAATTATTTAAAAATAGTTTTAATTCATGAAAAATCATGAAAAATTATTTTATGATATTAAAAAATATCTTTAGTTATTTTTGATGACTTTTGATATTTTGTGATAATTTTTATTAATTAATCAATATTAATGATAATTAGTTTATTTAATAGATATATTAAATAAATTATGGAAAAATAGAATAAATGATTTAAAAATCATATAAAAATGATTTAAGTGTTATAAAAATATTTTAAGTTATAAAATATAACTTTTGATATTTAGTCATGAAAATATTAATATTTTAATTATTGGATAATGGATCAGACATGTGTCGAGGCATTTGAGGTATTAAAGAAGAAGTTGGTTTCTGCTCCAATCATTGTGGCACCCGATTGGTCTTTACCATTTGAATTGATGTGCGACGCCAGTGACTATGTAGTGGGAACCGTACTGGGACAACGTCACGACAAGATTTTTCACACAATTTATTACTCAAGCAAGACGTTGACAGATACGACGTTGAACTACACAACCACAGAAAACGAACTACTTACAGTTGTGTTTGCCTTTGATAAATTCAGAGCATATCTCATTGGGATCAAGTTAATCGTCTACACGGATCATTCTGTCATCAAATATCTGATTAAGAAGAAAGATGCTAAATCCAGGTTAATTCGGTGGGTGTTATTGCTACAAGAGTTTGATTTGGAGATCCGGGATAGAAAGGGTACAGAAAATCAAGTGGCGGATCATCTTTCGCGGTTGGAAAATGCAGAGTTACAAAGGAAAGACAATGCACTGAATTAACGAGAAATTTCTGGATGAACAACTTCTCCGAGTAACCACAACACTGCCTTGGTATGCTAATTATGTGAACTACGTGGTTGCTAAGGCATTACCACCGGATTTGAACTCATAACAACGAAAGAAATTCCTTTATGACGAGAAGTAGTACTATTGGGATGAACCATTCTTGTTTAAAGACTGCGAGGATCAAATGATTCGACACTATATGCCACATGAAGAGATGGACAGCATATTGGGTCATTGCCACTCTTCAGATTATGGGGGCCATTATTCCGATGATCGAACTGCAGCCAAGGTGTTACAATCAGGATTTTACTAGCCTTCCTTATTCAATGATGCATATCTCTATGTGCTAAAGTGTGATCAATGCCAATGCGTAGGTAATATCTCTAAGCGAAATGAAATGCCACTCAACTCTATTTTGGAGGTAGAACTGTTCGACGTTTGGGGAATCGATTTCATGGGACTGTTCCCCTCATCATTTAATAATCAGTATATTTTGTTGGTGGTGGATTATGTTTCCAAATGGGTAGAAACTGCAGCGTTACCCATGAACGATGCCAACGTTGTTCTCCGCTTCTTAAAGAAAAACATCTTCACACGATTCGGAACACCGCGGGCAATAATAAGTGATGAGGGAACGCATTTCAACATTAAGAAGTTCACAAAGTTGCTGGTGAAGTATGGTGTTCATCATAAAATTGTAGCCGCGTATCATCCCCAAACTAATGGTTAAGCTGAGGTCTCAAATAGGGAGGTCAAGCGAATTTTGGAAAAAGTGGTCAATCTGTCATGAAAAGATTGGTCCTTACGTCTTGACGATGCTCTATGGGCATATCGTACAGCATTTAAGAATCTGATCGGTATGTCACCTTATAGAATGGTTCACGGAAAGGCATGTCACCTCCCGGTCGAGCTAGAACATAGTGCACATTGGGCCATTCGGAAGCTCAATTTCGATGTACAAGCAGCGGGCGAGAAAAGGTTACTGCAATTGAACGAGATGGATGAATTTCTATTCAACGCCTATGAAAAAGCAAAACTCTATAAGGAGAAAGTCAAAGCTTGGCACGATAAGAAAATTCTCGATAAAACGTTTGAACCGGGCCAACAAGTCTTGCTTTTCAACTCAAGATTGTGGTTATTTCCTGGGAAACTAAAATCTCATTGGTCAGGACCTTTTACAGGTTGTGTCTGTTACACCACATGGTAATATCGAGATCGAGAAACCAAATTCAAACTGCACATTCAAGGTTAACGGTCAAAGACTCAAACATTACTGGAGTGGACCCATCCAACATCAAACTACGGTCATGAACCTCTACGATCCAGTGGATAATTAAGCATGAAAGCAAAGTCAGACTGATGACTGTAAACCAAGCGCTTATTGGGAGGCAACCCAATCATTTTTATTGTTATTTTTATTCTTTATTTATTTAGTTGCATAATATTTTGTTAAATGAGTTTCATGATGCAGATTGAGGATTTGTGCTTTAACATGGTCATTGTGTATGGGGACAGTACAGTAATCACAGCCGAGATTTAAGCCGGGCCCTGACCATCAGCGCCCCGGCGCTCAAGCACAACACAAATCAAGCGCCCCGACGCTAAAGCTGGTCACTCACCCCTGATGCCAAGCGCCCCGGCGCTATACATTAGTACAATTCAAGCGCCCCGGCACTGAGGAGTTTCTCATGACCCTGAAATACAGCCCCCAGGTGCTGTAGACAAGCTCATTTCCAGCACCCTGGTGCTAAGGTGTGTCGTGCAACCCTGACTTACAGCGCCCCGGCGCTCTGGACATGCATTAACTCAGCGCCCTGGCGCTGAGTTCCATTTTCAAATATAACCGTCCATGATCAGGACTCTTCATGCAACATAACTCCTACACCTTTTGCACTTCTATCACACATATACATCTATTTTATTAGATCCCTTCCACGCCTCATTCTCTATCACTTTGTTTTCAATTCTACTTCAAGCACTTCTTCACCACAACTATTTCATTACTCATTAAAGAACAAGACAGGTATGTTGTGCAATTACGATCCTCTATCACATAAATTTATTTTTGTTACATACTTTGGAAGGTGGTTATCCAATCTTTCAATTTGATTCTGATGGAGTTCTGTTTCTTATTTTATGGATACTCACAAGCTATTACATGTCAACGGAATCCTTGAGTTACCTTTGATGACATTTTCTTCTGGTTTAATCATGAATTTGGATATTAAATGATACCTAATGTGTTGAAACTAGAGTTTTATCCATTACCCACAAGGTGTTTGACAATATACCTGAATCAATTGTTATTGCCCATACTACACACTACCATGCCACACATACAAATTTACTTGTCATTCTCACAACTCATTGTTGAAAGATTTCTGTTAAATACATATCTTACTGTGGTGGGGGGGTCATTGACATAGGTTTTGGGCGCGTGACATGACAAAGTTTTTGAGCAAATAGTGTGTTTCCTTTGCAAGTTGAATCAAACAATGAATCTACTTGGTGCAATGATGTTTTCCTGCCATACCCCAATCATGTTGTAACACCACAGTCCCACATCGAAAGATAGGGGGGAAAATTTGTCTACATATAAGGAAATAAAGTTACTACCAATAGTACCTTCAAGTCATGACCTTTTGGGAGCCTGTGGTGGGCTAGATGACCCAAGATGATACTATTGGGCCAGTGGTTTAAGGCCTTATTTGGATGGATTTGATTTGATTCGGACTTGGGATTTGACCCAAGATTTGTTCCGGACTCGGGATTTGACCCGGGTTATTTCATATGGTATCAGAGCCGACTCTCGAAAGCTCGGGTCGGGTCATCCGATCGGGTTGCAGGAGGTGGGGACATGAAGGCTGGTGGTATTATCCCACAATAGAGAGATGGAGGTCCGGAGGTGGGGACACGAAGCCAGCCGGTATTATCCCACAATGGCTAGAGAGGCAAAGATCTTTGGGCCATGTGTGTGATCGATTCTGACGGGGACGTCAGAAATTTAAGTGGGGGAGTTTGTAACACCCCAGTCCCACATCGAAAGATAGGGGGGAAAATTTGTCTGCATATAAGGAAATAAAGTTACTACAAATAGTACCTTCAAGTCATGACCTTTTGGGAGCCTGTGGTGGGCTAGATGACCCAAGATGATACTATTGGGCCAGTGGTTTGAGGCCTTATTTGGATGGATTTGATTTGATTCGGACTTGGGATTTGACCCAAGATTTGTTCCGGACTCGGGATTTGACCCGGATTGTTTCACATGTACTCCACATAAATAACAGTTTGGGGGTTATGTTTAAAGACCATGTTTACATATTCACGTGTTGCCCAATCTTAATTCTGGTATATATACTTTCGTGTAGGTTAATTCTACATGGCTTCAAAACGTCAATGCGGTGAGGGATCAGGTTCCGCATCGGCCCCTCCAAGATTTGATAGCCAACGATTCGTCTCCGCTGAGGCCCAGGAACGCTATAACTGCATGGCTACCCGCTCACTAGTCCCAGAACATGACCTGAGACCAGATCAAGCAAAGGATGGGGAGTTGGAAGTGATGATAGCGGAGAGAAATTGGTTCACACTCACCGAGCAACCAGATCCAATAGTGATTGCAGTTGTTAATGAATTCTACGCCAACGTGCCTGAACATTATTATTGCGGTGTATTTGTAAGGGGAAAAATAGTGGAAATTGGTGAAGAAGACTTCAACGAGTGTTATCAACTGCCAGTGGAGGGACTAAACGACGAGTACGCACGGTTTGTGAGTGATGGGCCGGATTATGAGTAGATAATTCGTGAACTTTATCAGCCGGGCACCACATGGACAGTACATGAACACGGAAGCATGACCTTTCCACTAGCGAATCTCAGCTTATATGGGAAGGCTTGGTATGCATTTATTTGCACAAAACTAATGCCATGCACCCATGTGAGTCACGTGACCAGGGAACGAGCAGTGCTTTTCTACTCCATAATCAAAGGATTTAAAATTGATGTAGGCCATCTCATTCAGCAATCTGTCCTCTGAGCATCTCGCGGAGGAACCACGGGAGGGTTACCACACCCGTCTCTAATTTGCATATTATGTGCTAAGTTCGGAGTCAAATAGAAGTCAGACGAGATGATTCAAACACCGATGCACGTGTTGGACCATAAGTTGATAAGTAGGTATAAAGTGTGGACTAGTGGAGCAAACCACCCTAGGGGATTGGGTTTCATAATTCCCCAAGCTGAACAATCTCAAGCTCCACCAACTCAGGCTCCACCTACTTATGGTCCCTCGTCTGCAGCTTATCGAGGTGTGGTTCCTGAAGCAGTCCAATGAGAAGTTAACGGATGGTTCTACAATATTGAAGCCCAAAATGTCCGCCTGTCTGAACGCTAAGATGTTATCTATAAATATCACTGGTGTCTTGATCTTGTAACGCCCTAAAATTCGATTTGTTTTCACAACAGGATTCCGTACATCACGGTCCCATCTCTTGCTAAGTATAAATCATTATATAGTTAAATATAACAACATACATTCTTAAATCGCAGGTTCTAATACCTTATAACCTTTTTCATTACAAATAATGATAATTACATCATTCTTTATCTCTTACAAGAGTGACTTTCATCCGCCACCAAGGATACATAACCGTTCATTAAACTATTCTATAGTTTAATTACATTATTCTACATTACAAGTCTTCGCTTAATCTTCATGCTCATTCATCTATTGAATGGCACTTCGTCTGGATACCAATCATCTTGATCTTTACGAAATCTTTAAGTTTTTTCTAACATAGTTTGCTAAAAATGTTTTTATTTAAAGTAAGTGTGAGCATTCAATTGCTCAGCAAGTCTTAGCAGTTGAACAAATAACTTCAAGAATTTAAACATTCTTTTAAGACTTCAATAACTGAGCAAAGGTTAGGAAGTAGCTTGAATAATAGGAATAATCTCGATTCCTATCATTTTAAAACATTAGTCACATTCACTTTGAAATACTTTCATTCTTCTACCTTATTCCATACACATCCTGTCTAGCCAGAATCATTAGCACAGACTTAACAATAACGGTTCATGTAAAAATAGAACATTGTCTTATTGAACAGTTCAATCACAGAACAGTTCATCTCACAAAAACACAGAAGTGTTCAAATTTTGGCACAAGGCCTCATACGTTCTACCACCTTGTACAAATATCGCACATTCGTACATAAACAGAACTTCTCAAGTTCAATATCTGAGAATCTTAAGAAACTAGCATTCATTTAGAATATGAATGAAGTTAGAAAACTTGCCTTACTCACAGCTACAGATTATGCTGAACTGCTCATTCCAATCCCTATAAAACACATAAAGAAATAACACATACACCAATTAGTCATATACTTGACTTACGCATTGGTTTACTTATCTTTACTTCTTAGGGTTCGCGTTCTTTCAAACTAAGTTTACGCGAGTAACTTTCTTTACTACCGATTTACATCTTCATGACATACTGAGATGTCTTACTCATACGATCATCATCTTTGATGATTTACATTCCTATCTTCTTCTTATAACTCTCCTAGGACTCAGCACACATTGTGTCTCTACTAGTAATCCATATGGTACTCTGAGTGGTTTCCCACAAACAACCAACAAACAAGTTCTCGTCTCATCTACACTGCCATCACAGTGAGTTAGATCGGTTTCCAGTTTCGTATATACCTTCACTCTCTAAAGGAATTGTTTAGCCTAGCTCCCATATGTCAACCATCAAAGGTTACGACTGTACTACAACCTAAACTCATCTTAACTTATCTGAACTATTAAACTATAATGTTCGCTAAGTCAATTTCTTATTCCTTATGGCTTTCTGGCAAAAAAATGATATACCTCAGGACTCATTCATTATTTTCTAAGTCATAAAATCTTTTTTATACTCAGAATGATCATTCAAGTTAATCATTAACTCGGTGTCTTTATGTTACACATACTTGTCTTTATTTCCATTCGACTTACATTCAGCTTTCCTTAATCTTGATACAGTTCATTACGGCTTTCTTGATAACTCATATCTTACTTACTAACTTCGTCAACGCCTTAAGTCATACAACCAATGTATACTTAGAACGTTCGCCCGACACGAATACGATTCACGAGAATCATTTACGTATTCAACGTTCACATTATTCGTCTCATAATTTTATTCAACCTTCACCCAAGGTTTTAATCGCTATCATTCGTTATCCAATACATGAACCGCCTGCTCATTATTCTTTCTTAATGTCGAAGCCATACGGTTTTTTGTATGCTAAGACCAATCGTTCATCGCAATAGCATTGCGTTCACAGCGTCTATACGATTTACACTTATCTCTCATTACCACAACATAACATCAAAATGTTATTCATTAACCTCGTCACTCAACATCTAACGAATCACAACCACAACAATCCCCCACGTTTGTTGTACTAACCGTGAATTTTAAGTCACTTTATATGTATGTACATTATTGATATTTAAAACTTTGTGTTATATAGTGATTTAATATGTGACAACATATGTGAAGTGGTGCATGAATCAATAAACATATATATTATAGTTATGGATATATACATTTATTGATTTCATTAAAAATGAAAGCTTCTTAACCTAATTATACATTAGGTGAGACAATTAAATAACCTAAGGGTTATGGTATTAAGGAAAGGCTAGTATTTAATATGTATACTAACGTAAGTGGATAATCTTGTTATTTCAAGTGACTAATAATTTTAAACCTATTTCTAGTAAACCTAATTAGGTTATGAGCTAAAGTCATATAGTATAAGTAATTAAATTTCATAAGATTGGAAATGGAAACCCTAAATAAACAATTTGGGTAGCATATATTAAAATTGTTAGACTATGTTCATTACATGGCCCAAAAAAATTAAAGGAGAAGCCCAAAAGAAATTAAATGCAAACCAATACTTAGCCCACTTGATTAAGGATATTTTAGACTTTTGATTAATCAAATTTGTACATTAAAATAAAACCAAAATAGAGGAGATAATGGGGGCAAGGGGACCAGCCAGGCAACAAATTTAAGCTAATCAAGTTCCTTAATTAGTAACTCTTACATCAAGTACAAGTGTGTCCATCTCCCGTTCGTTGAAAATATACTTAGCACCCTTAATCACATGATTAGGCTTAATTGAAAGAGATAAGGCAAAGCCTTTTATCCGAGGGACAACAAAAGTATGCGGGATCTTAGCTAAATCACCACGTTCATTTGTTAGACATTTCATTTCTCTTATTCTTCTTCTTCTATTTTCTCCCAAGCTAGCAAAATACTAAGAGAGAAAAGAGAGAGAGAGGGGTTGGGTTTTGAGAGAGAGAGAGAGAGAGGTGTGCTAGTTTGTTTAATGCACCCTAAGATCATTTACAACTTTGGTAAATCAAGGAAGGTTGTTACTAGATCAAGATATAACCTAATATTAATCTTCTTCTTCTATTTTGTGTTATAGAATGATTTGTTGGGTTTATGAACTAATACTCAAAATACCCTAGTTTTACATATCATCATGGATGGTACTAAGTATCTTGAGTGTTAGATAAAAGATTTAGAGGAAGAAAATGAGCATATGTTCTCCTAGAGGTTAAACCCTTGTTTTTCTTCCACTAAATCTTGTGTAACTCAAGTTCTACAACTTGGATTTGTGATCCGTTGAAGGGGGGTGCTAGATACATGAGTTATCTAGTAAACCCAAGTTGTAGAACACAAATATAGCAAGTATTGAAGCCATGGGGGCTGTTTTCCCTAAAATAGTCCATATAGAAAGTAAAAGTTTTAAAACACTGAAAAGCTACTGTCCCTGTTTTTCTTAAGGCTGTTTTAGACAGTTTCAAGTCTTTTAAAAATCTAGGAAAAATCACAGAGGTACCTTAAGAAGTTATCTACGTGTAGGAAAAAGAACGGACACGTTTTGATTTATAGGTTATGCGTAATGGCTATTTCCGTAAAGGACTCCTAAATATTAACACCTGAATTTCTCATAGTGTATGCACTGGAAAATTCCAAAAATTTTATAGTATGTTCATATATGTTATGAGACTATACCCTGAAAAGTTCAAATTTTGCTGAGCAAAACTCGATTTATGAAAAATGAAGCAAGATCCGAGTGTTTTTTGGGCACTTTAAAATTAGTAAATCACTTTCTAAAATTCCAAAAAAAAATTGGAAATCATTGCTGGTTCATATATTATCCAAACCCAGAAAAGAAGAATTTTTGGAATCAGTTTAGTATTTTTCCTTAAAATGATAAAGTTGTGAATAAAAGGAAATAAATAGTTAAATGATGCCTTAAATAAGAAAAATGTGATTTTAATGCTTAAATACTCCTAATATATAATATTATGACTATTTTAGGGCATTTTGGTAAATTATAATAAGAAATATTATTTATGACCTTTTATGGATATTAAATAAAAGGTTTTATAAAGGGTGAACAATTAGAAAATAAAATGTTTATTGATCTAGTAAATTATTAAAATGTTATTATGATATTACTAACATTAGAATATAATATTGTTAAGTAAATAAAAATATTAAGATTAAAACTTCATTAAAATATTATTAAATGGTTAATAATATTTGATTTAAGTATTAATAAATGATTAAAGTATTATTAAATGATTAATAATATTAGATTAAAATATTAATCTTAGATTAAAATATTAATATTAGATTAAAATATTATTAAAAGATTAATAATATTAAATTAAAGTATTATTGGATGATTAAAATATTATTAAGTAAATAATAATATTCGAGATTAAATAAAATGTTATTAATGTAATAACATTAGTAAAGGAATAAAATATTATTAAATAATTAATAATATTAGTAAATGAATAAAATATTAATATGATTGGTAAATGAATAAAAGTATTGTTAATTGATTAATGATACTAAGGCATAAGTAAGATATTATTAAAGTAATAATATTAATGCATGATTAAAATATTATTAAGGGGATTAATAATATTAGTAATGTATTAAAATATTATTAAGATGTTAATAATATTAGTAAGCGGATAAATGTATTATTAGTAAACTAATAATACTAAGAGGAGAATTAAATATTATCAAGATTAATAATATTAGGTTAATTAAAAGTAGTTGTCATTTAATAGTAACATTATCGAGACAGGATAATATTTCTAAGAACTAAATGTAATATATAATAACTATGTGATTACATGATCTAATGTTATGTTATGGCTAATTGAAAGATTAACTATAAGTCTCTCAAAGGAAGATAATTAAACTGCCTAGCGGATAGAATTTAATTGTGTAGTCGTAACCTACAAACGTGGCAAGTTCCCTAACTCAAACTCGAGTTATTACTTTCAAAGCATGTTAGTGAGTAATTATTGATGATTATTCACATCTATAATGATTATAGAAATTCACACTTTGTGCAATTGAATTCATGTTCTATTATTATTGAATTGTGAATTAAATTAAAGTTCTTTCATTCATGAACTATTTATGAGATAGATCTATGCTAATTGTATCAGCTAGATCCAGCATGTTTAAATTTGTTAAATTTGTTAGATCTGGCATGCTTGTGATGATGATAGATCGGTAGCACCGAATCTGAGGTTAGAGAACCTGGATTTAGGGGCGTCACAGGTTGGTATCAAAGCCGTAGGTTAGGGACATTAGGATTGTGAAACCTAGGTTATAACCTTAGTAGAAAACTCATATAGAGTATGTAGGAGATGGGTTAAGGAGATCCATCGAGTTTCAGTTGTACTAAATAAAATATCATTTCATTTTATTAATGAATATATTTTATTGTGGTATTGATGTTGGTTTTATTTATGGTGTTTGTAGGATGTCTGAAGAACACTAGGGTAGTCACTCAGTGGAGCAAGAGCCCATTGAGCGTGAGGTCACGGAAGCAGCCTCTCATTATCCTCTGATATGGGATTTGTTGAGGAGAATCAATCAATTAGAAGGCAGAGTGGGAGAACTAGAGGTTGAAAACCAAACACTCCAGTTCATAGAAGGTCAATATAAGGATGTGGCTTATCAAGCCCATATTGAGGTATTTTAACAAAAGGGAAATTAGATGAGACATAGTTGCAAGTTGGGATGCTGAGGGTGCAGCTTCAGGCCTTGATTTCTGACCTTGAGGTGGAAAGGCTGGAAAGGACTAGGATGGATGAAGCATGGTATAATGCAGCTAGGAGGGTTGACCAGTTGGAAGGTGAGCTACTGGCGAAAGATACCAGGATAGAGACACTAGGGCTAGCGCTTGATGCAGCCTTTCAGAGCCAGAAGGGACTGAGTGTTAGGCCTCGCGTGGAGATAGGGGAATCGAGTCGATCCATTCGGTGTAGAGTTATGGAGGGTTTGTTTCCCTAGGACCCTGTTCAGGTGACCCAGCAGGGCCACCAGTGATGATTATGCTACGAACCAGTTGTTGATAGATGCATTAGTACCCCTTTTTGTGTAATAGGGTTTTATGTTGATGTAGACCTCAGCAGGTGTGAGGTAGTAGGTAGTTTGGTAGTATCCCTATTTGTGTACGTAGGGGAGTATCATTTTGAGTTAATCCCATCTTTTGTGTTTAAAATGGGATAGTAGCATTTATAAAAATACACCTGTATTGAACATGTGAGACACCAAAGATTGGTATATGAATATAAATGCATTATTATGATATGTGTTGGAAATTTTAAATAGTAAATTATCTATTTAATGATATGTGAATCCAGTAGACTGATTTGGAAATATTTTTTTAAAAAAAACTTAACCCACTAATCAGGGAGAAAGACTTCCAAATCTTGGTAATTTAAAACTCTCACATAATGATCATCTGATTGTTTGAATACAGTAGCGTATTGCATGCTAAGTACTTATATGATAATAAAACCCGAGTAACGCGTTAGAATTTTGTTTCACTAGATAATGTTGTCCAGACATGTACTAAGGAACCAAGAGTTCGAAGAGTCAGTTAATAATGCAGCGGGAGCTCAACCTAAACCCAATGCAAAACTTTATCAACATGATAGCTGAAGCTATGAGGAATCAAACTCAACCTACAAGAAATCAGGTGGGAAACCAACTAGCCAACTTTAAGGACTTCAAGGCAGTAGGACCACCGGAGTTTAGAGGAACAAAAGACCCGATAGAGGCCCAGACGTGGATAAAGTAGATTGAGAAGGCCTTCATTATTGCTAGAGTAGCAGAAGAGCAGAAAACAATTTTTGATACCTACTTAGTGAAGGGTGAGGCTAACTATTGGTGGGAGGCCAACCAGGACAAAGTCGGGACTGGAATCATGACTTGGGAAGCGTTCAAGAAGTTATTCTTTGGGAACTACTTCCCTGAGAGTATACAAGCCAGAATGGAGATCAAGTTTTTGGAATTGAAATAGGAGAATATGTCAGTGTCAGAGTACACTGCGAAGTTCAATGAATTGGCCAGATTCGCTCCATATTAGGTGGACACGGAGGTGAGGAAAGCAAGAAGGTTAGAAAATGGACTAAAGCCGTGGATTTATAATAAGGTAGTGGTTTTACAAATCATGTCATTCTCAACTCTGTTGGAGAAAGCTCTCATAGCGGAAGGTGGAAGCGAAGCGGTCTCAAAGTACAATTGAGAGAAGAACAAGAAGAAAGTAGAAGGTGGGAATCAGAATGTTAGCAATGGCAGTAGCAACAACAAGAAGCACAAATGGAGAAGTGGGGGTAGTAATTTGGAGAGTCAGCAAGGAAGTGTGCAACAAAAGAAGTTGGTGTGTGGAAACTGTTGAAAGGGTCACTCAGGAGAGTGCCTGAAGGGAAAAATAGTATGTTATACCTGTGGACAAGAAGGGCATACCTCACCCAATTGTCCTAAAGTGAAGAAGGGAGGTTGTTTTAACTGTGGTGAAGTGGGACATCGGATCAAGGATTGGCCGAGAAAGAAAAGCACGGATGGCGGAAACGAAAATATGGGAAATAACACTAGGACAACCAGTGGAGGACCAGCCCAGCCAAATAAACTGACACCGAGGACAATCAATATGACAGTGCAAGATGTCGTGGCATCCAGGGAGGTGGTGTCAGGTATAATTCTGATCAACGATATAAATGCCTATGTGTTATTCGATTTGGGAGCTTCAAGTTCTTTCGTATCTAATGAATTTTCTCAAAGATTAAGTTTACCTCGTGAACTATTAGAACAACCAATGAATGTAGAAGTAGAAAACAAAGAAATTATCCCTATAGACTACATCCATGGGAACTTTTGTGCTGAGGTAAGAGGGTTTAAGCTTAACATGGAATTGATACCGATTCATCTTGGAGAGTTTGATGTAATCCTTGGGATGGATTGGTTATCGAGTCACGGAGCTATCATTGGCTGTAAAAAAAAGTGTGTACACCTAAAGACTTCGAATAAGTCAAAGGTGGTATTTCATGGTAGTAAATCGCCGAGACAATCTTGTTGTCTGACGATGATGCAAGCAAAGAAGTTGCTTAGGAAGGGTTGTATAGGTTATTTGGCTCACGTTGTGGATACTCGCAGAGTCGAGGGTTAACTGGGTCAGATACCTATTGTAAGGGAATTCATTGACGTCTTCCCAGATGAGATTCCGGGATTGCCACCAGATATAGAGGTAGAGTTTGTTATCGATTTGGCGCTAGGGACATCATCGGTATCCAAAGCGCCATATCGTATAGCTCCTATAGAAATGAAGGAACTGATGGTTTAACTACAAGAGTTGTTAGATAAGGGATACATTCGACCGAGCGTATCACCATGGGGAGCACTAGTCTTATTCGTAAAGAAGAAGGATGGGTAATTAAGGCTTTGTATCGACTATTAAGAGTTGAACAAGGTCATCATTAAGAATAAGTACATGTTGCCCAGGATCGACGATTTGTTTGATTAGTTGAAGGGGGCGAAATATTTTTTAAAAATTGACTTGAGGACTAGTTATCACCAACTGAAGGTGAGGTAGGAGGATGTTCCAAAGATGGCATTCAGAACTCGTTATAGACACTTTGAGTTTCTGGTAATGTCTTTTGGATTGACGAATGTGCCAGCAGCATTCATGGACTTGATGAATAGAGTGTTTAAATAGTATTTGGATAAGTTTGTTGTCGTGTTCATCGATGACATTCTGGTATATTCAGAGACGGAGGAAGAGCATGTTGAACATCTAAGGATAGTGCTGGAGACATTAAGGAGGGAGAAGTTGTATTCAAAGTTCTCTAAGTATGAGTTTTGGTTGTAGAGAGTGCATTTTTTGGGTCACGTTATCGACAAAGATGGTGTTTCGGTGGATCCAGCAAAAGTAGAAGCGGTTATCAACTGGGAACAGCCAAAGACGCCGACAAAAATTAGGAGTTTCTTGGGATTAGTAGGATACTATTGGAGATTCATCCAATATTTTTCAAAGATAGCATCGCCATTGACCAACCTTACTAGAAAGACAATGAAGTTCATTTGGACGGAGAAATATGAAGAAAGTTTCATGGAATTGAAGAAGAGGCTCAGTCAAGCACATGTGTTGGCTTTATCAGACAACACGGGAGGATTTGTAGTGTATAGTGATGCATCACACAAGGGTCTTGGCTGTGTACTGATGCAGCATGGCAAGGTCATTGCGTACGCTTCACGTCAGCTGAAGGACTATGAGAAGGGTTATCCGACTCATGACCTGGAGTTAGCACCGGTAGTTTTTACCTTGAAGATTTGGAGGCACTATTTGTATGGCGAGAAGTGTGAGATATATACAGATCACAAGAGTCTAAAGTATATCTTTACGCAGAAGGAGCTAAATATGAGGCAGCGCCGATGGCTAGAATTGATCGAGGATTATGATTGTGAGATTCTGTATCATCTAGGCAAAGCAAATGTAGTGGCAGATGCCCTAAGCAGAAAAGGTAGAGAGAAGTTACTGAAGTTGACCATTCAAAAGGAATTAGTGAAAGATTTCAAATAACTTGACTTAGAGATTTAGTATCCGATGGAGACCAATGAGAAATTATTTGCAGTGGCAGCGAGCCCGACTTTACTAGATAAGGTTAAAGAGGCTCAAGAGAAGGATGAAGATTGCGACAACATCAAGAAGCGGTTAGCTGAAGGGGATGAATTGAAATATAAGATTGATGGCACCAGACTACTGAGATTCAAAGGACGAATTTGGGTACCATTAGTATCAGAACTAAGAGAAGAGATTTTGCAAGAAGTACACAGTACGAGGTACTCGATACACCGAGGAAGCACAAAGATGTATCAAGATTTACGTCATAACTTTTTGTAGCCAAACATGAAGAGAGAGGTTGTAGAATGCGTCAACAGATGTCTAACTTGTCAGAGAGTCAAGGCAGAGCATCAACGATCGAGTGGATTACTACAGCCTTTAGAGATTCTAGAGTGGAAATGGGAGCACATCACTATGGATTTTGTGGTGGGACTTCCTGCAACGCAAAAAGGACACGACGCCATATGGGTGATTGTAGATCATCTTAAGAAGTTAGCTCACTTTTTGCTGATCAAGATCAGGTATAGTTTGGACCAGCTAGCCAAATTATATATCAAAGAAATTATCTCAAGACATGGCGTATCAGTATCTATTGTATCGGATAGAGATTCGCGATTCACGTTAAACTTCTGGAAGAGTCTGCAAGAAAGAATGGGGACGCATCTACGGATGAGCAATGCGTATCATCCGCAGACCGATGGACAAAGCGAGAGAATGTTTCAAACGCTTAAAGACATACTCAGAGCTTATGTGATAGACTTCAAGGGTAGCTGGGAGGATCATCTTCCATTAGTAGAGTTCGCATACAACAATAGCTGTCACGCCAGTATCAGAATGCCACCGTACGAAGCAATGTATGGGAGGAAATGTAGAACGCTCTTATGCTGGGATGAAGTGGGTGAACATCGACTGTTAGGACCAAAACTGGTGCAGCAGAACGTAGATATCATCAAGGTGATAAGAGCCTGGCTGGTAGTAGCTCAAGATCACCAGAAGAAGTATGCAGACTTACATGGCTAGAAGAGAGATTTGAAGTGGGAAGCTATGCATTTTTGAAAGTATCTCCCTAGAAAGGGAAGATAAGGTTTGGAAAGAAAGGTAAACTAAGTCCGAGATTTATTGGACCCTTCGAGATCTTGAGGAAGATAGACGAAGTGGCGTACGAGGTAGCTCTACCTCTTGAACTGGAACATATTCATAATGTGTTTCATGTGTCAGTGTTATGACCGTATAAGCCTGATTACAATCACGTGATATCGTACGAGCCAATTCAGGTCGAAAAAGATTTGTCGTACGAGGAAATTCCGGTTGAAATTTTAGATAGAAAAGAGCAGAAATTGCGAAATAAGGTTATACATTCTGTAAAAGTTCTTTGGAGGAACCACAATGCTGAAGAAGATACGTGGGAACTCGAAGAAAAGATGAGGGAAAATTATCCACATCTTTTTGAGTAACCCTATATGTAATTCCGAGGACGGAATTCTTATAAGGGGGGAAAGATGTAATAACCGTGAATTTTAAGTCACTATATATGTATGTACATTATTGATATTTACAACTTTGTGTTATATAGTGATTTAATATGTGACAACATATGTGAAATGGTGCATGAATCAATAAACATATATACTATAGTTATGGATATATACATTTATAGATTTCATTAAAGATGAAAGCTTTGTAACCTAATTATACATTAGGTGAGATAATTAAATAACCTAAGGGTTATGGTGTTAAGGAAAGGTTAGTATTTAATATGTATACTAACTTAAGTGGATAATCTTGTTATTTCAAGTGACTAATAATTTTAAACCTATTTCTAGTAAACCTAATTAGTTTATGAGCTAAAGTCACATGCATAAGTAATTAAATTTCATAAGATTGGAAATGGAAACCCTAAATAAACAATTTGGGTAGCATATATTAAAATTGTTAGACTATATATGTTCATTACATAGCCCAAAACAATTAAAGGAGAAGCCCAAAAGAAATAAAATGCAAACCAATACTTAGCCCACTTGATTAAGGGTATTTTAGACTTTTGATTAATCAAATTTGTGCATTAAAATAAAAGCAAAATAGAGAAGATAATGGGGGCAATGGGACCGGCCATATTAGGCCTTTAAAGGCAACAAAATTAAGTTAATCAAGTTCCTTAATTAGTAACTTTTACATCAAGTACAAGTGTGTCCATCTCCCATTGGTTGAAAATCTACTTAGCACCCTTAATCACATGATTAGGCTTAATTGAAAGAGATAAGGCAAAGCCTTTTATCCAAGGGACAACAAAAGTATGGGGGATCTTAGCTAAATCACCACATTCATTTGTTAGACATTTCATTTCTCTTATTCTTCTTCTTCTATTTTTCTCCCAAGCTAGCAAAATACTAAGAGAGAAAAGAGAGAGAGAGAGAGAGAGAGAGAGAGAGGTGTGCTAGTTTGTTTAATGAACCCTAAGATCATTTACTACTTTGGTAAATCAAGGAAGGTTGCTACTAGATCAAGGTATAACCTAATCTTCTTCTTCTATTTTTGTGTTATAACATGATTTATTGGGGTTATGAACTAATACTCAAGATACCCTAGTTCTACATATCATCATGGATGGAACTAAGTATCTTGAGTGTTAGATAAAAGGTTTAGAAGAAGAAAATGAGCATATGTTCTCCTAGAGGTTAAACCCTTATTTTTCTTCCACTAAATTTTGTGTAACTCAAGTTCTACAACTTGGATTTTTGATCCGTCGAAGGGGGGTGCTAGATACATGAGTTATCTAGTAAACCCAAGTTGTAGAACACAAATATAGCAAGTATTGAAGCTATGGGGGCTGTTTTCCCCAAAATAGTCCATATAGAAAGTTAAAGTTTTAAAACCCTGAAAAGCTACTGTCCCTGTTTTTCTTAAGGCTGTTTTGGATAGTTTCAAGTCTTTTAAAAATCTAGGAAAAATCACAGAGGTACCTTAAGAAGTTATCTACGTGTAGGAAAAAGAACAGACACGTTTTGATTTATAGGTTGTGCGTAATGGCTATTTCCGTAAAGGACTCCTAAATATTAACACCTGAATTTCTCACAGTGTATGCACTGGAAAATTCCAAAATTTTACAGTATATTCATATATGTTATGAGAGTATACCCTGAAAAGTTCAGATTTTACTGAGCAAAACTCGATTTATGAAAAATAAAGCAAGATCCGAGTGTTTTTGGGCACTTTAAAATTAGTAAATCACTTTCTAAAATTCCAAAAAAATTTGGAAATCATTGTTGGGTCATATATTATCCAAGCCCAGAAAAGAAGAATTTTTGGAATCAGTTTAGTATTTTTCCTAAAAATGATAAATTTATGAATAAAAGGAAATAAATAGTTAAATGATGTCTTAAATAAGAAAAATATGATTTTAATGCTTAAATACTCCTAATATATAATATTATGACTATTTTAGGGCATTTTGGTAAATTAAAATAAGAAATATTATTTATGACCTTTTATGGATATTAAATAAATGGTTTTATAAAGGGTGAACAATTAGAAAATAAATTATTTATTGATCTAATAAATTATTAAAATGTTATTATGATATTAATAATATTAGAATATAATATTGTTAAGTAAATAAAAATATTAAGATTAAAAATTCATTAAAATATTATTAAATGGTTAATAATATTTGATTTAAGTATTAATAAATGATTAAAGTATTATTAAATGATTAATAATATTAGATTAAAATATTAATCTTAGATTAAAATATTATTAAAAGATTAATAATATTAAATTAAAGTATTATTGGATGATTTAAATATTATTAAGTAAATTATAATATTCGAGATTAAATAAAATGTTATTAATGTAATAACATTAGTAAAGGAATAAAATATTATTAAATGATTAATAATATTAGTAAATGAATAAAATATTAATATGCTTGGTAAATGAATAAAAGTACTGTTAATTGATTAATGATACTAAAGCATAAGTAAGATATTATTAAAGTAATAATATTAATGCATGATTAAAATATTATTAAGGGAGTTAATAATATTAGTAATGTATTAAAATATTATTAAGATGTTAATAATATTAGTAAACAGATAAATATATTATTAGTGAACTAATAATACTAAGAGGGAAATTAAATATTATCAAGATTAATAATATTAAGTGAATTAAAAGTAGTTGTCATTTAATAGTAACATTATCGAGGCAGGATAATATTTCTAAGAACTAAATGTAATATATAATAACTATGTGATTACATGATCTAATGTTATGTTATGGCGAATTGAAAGATTAACTATAGGTCTCTCAAAGGAAGATAATTAAACTGCCTAGCGGATAGAATTTAATTGCGTAGTCATAACCTACAAACGAGGCATGTTCCCTAACTCAAACTCGATTTATTAATTTCAAAGCATGTTAGTGAATAATTATTGATGATTAATCACATCGATAATGATTATTGAAATTCGCACTTTGTGCATTTGAATTTCTATTCTATTATTATTAAACTGTGAATTAAATTAAAGTTCTTTCCTTCATGAACTGTTTATGAGATAGATCTATGCTAATTATATCAGCTAGATCCAGCATGTTTAAATTTGTTACATCAAATGTGTTTTGAAAAGTTGTTCTTATTAAATTGATATGATAAGAACTCTTGACTGAGAAAAGGGCGAATTTGATTAAAGCATGATATTGATGTCGGATTATTAAGTGTTTATGCATAAATCATGGGTTATGAAAGGCTGATCCCCTTGAATACCAAACTTATTAAGATGTCCAGTTTAAATGACTGAGAACCTTGGCAAATGTTCATAGTTATTTCAAAACCACTCAGTTCATGTTATTCAATTATTCGAATATTCAATTGTTGATTATTAATTCATGTTCCTTCACAATCTTATATTATTGTTGAACATTAAAAGCAAAACTTCTTTCTAGTCATGATATATCTCCTTTGTATATAAACTTGCTAAGCAAATTAGTTGTTTACCCTTGTTATATCATGACATTTATTTCAGTTAAGCCTGAAGGATCCAATACGAAAGACAAAGGCAAGGGTAAGATCCAAGAATAGTTTAGAATGAATGTTAGTTATTATTATCTGATAGAATTTCTTATGTAAACCTTTTGTATTATGAATGGTGTGTTTAAGTTGAGGTTAAGAAGACCTTGGGACCATGTTATGAAACTTTATTATAATGAACAATGTGTTGGAAGAATGCATATTGTGATTTGATGTTTAATATAAATGTTCATGATTATGTGTAAAGTCCTTCCAAGAATATAATACAAGGACTTAGTGATAGATCAAAATTGTTAGGTTGATCTTAGCCTTTAATGTTCACTTGTATAGAGAAAGAGATCAAATATGTTAGGTTGATCTATGGCTAGAAAGAAATAGATAGGCCTTGAAGAGAATCATAGACTATCCGGCTGATCAACAAAATGCAGAAGCTAAGGCAGGATCGTAGTGCTGAAATGATCGTTGTATATTTGCCTTGAAGGGCCTCTCCAGTAATCATACAGTGGTCCAGACGTTTGCAGAAGATAACTCTGAGATCGTAGTGTTCTCTCGGAAGCATAGAGACTGCAAAATAAGCAAGTGAATATCGTAGTATGCAAAACTATTGAAAGAAATCGTAGTGTTCTATTCAGACCAAGCACAAATATGACAAGACACCACGATATGTATTGTAGAGTATTATCTGTCTTGTGTCAGAAGCGTCGAGCCTTATCTCTTGTTTGGAAACAAATTCCAATAAATGTTGAATAGGTTTTGAACGTTGAAGCTCTCACCAGTCCCAACGGTACAAAAGATATCCTTAGTATTGATCAAAAGAAACGTATTCAAGAAGCTAAGAAAAGGTGTGAAACCCCAGTTTTTATGAATAAAGATTTAATTTTCTCGAAATAATTTTTTAATATTATGGTGTGAATTTGAGATAATATTATAGTTGTGGGTAGTATTTATAAATTTTGCAAAGTATGCAAGTTGTTATATTATATTCGATTGGTCAAAGAATATTCTTTGTGTCAGAAAATATTCGTACGACGGTACAATTATTGGTGGACCCCACAACAGAATTATTGTCGGATTGAGAAAATGACAAAAATATTTTATTGAAAATAACGGCGGAAGTTTTACCGTTGATACTGTTGAACTACTGGGTAGTAAAAGTACAGTAATACGCGTTGTTGCATAGTAGCACACGGTATTGATTATTGATATTTGTGTGAGAAGTCGCTCAGTTTGATTCAATTATTGTCGATTAATAATATGAATTATTATATCGATGATGACGTTTTGTTTTATTCGTATTATTAACGTAATAAAATAGAAACATCGTTTTATATAAAACAGAATACTTTATTAAAGTTATTCTATAAATAGAATATATTATATTTTATTATGCATAGTGTTGTATAGTGTCTTGCATAGTGTTGCATAGTGTTTTGCATAGTGTTGCATAGTAAAAATCTTTTTATATAAATAGAATATATTATATTTTATTTAAAAGATTTTTCTTTAAATATGGACCGTCAGATTAAAGTAAATCAATCTGGACCGTTCATGGATTAGTTACTATGCATTCCATTTTCCTATAAATAGAAGCTCATTCCTTCATTATTTTCTTACGAATTCACTGAACTCTAGAGAGAGAAACTATAAAGAGATAGAAGAAAAGATTTTGCTACTTAACTTTTCTTCTCCTATATCCAGTTTCTGTTACGGTAAGGGGTGTTATTCTTTCTTATTCATGAAGAGAACTGTTGTTATTCCGTTTCTTATTATTCTATTGGAATAACCTGTATACGCGGTCTACCCTATACTTGGTGACATTCTTCTATTATTCTGTTGGAACATCCTGTTTGTGTGCTTTACACCGGACCTGGTTCCGTCTTTATTATTATTCCGTTGGAACATCCTGTCTGTGTGTTTTACACCGGACCTGGTTCCGTCTTTATTACTATTCTGTTGGAACATCCTGTCTGTGTGTTTACACCGGACCTGGTTCCGTCTTTATTATTCTGTTGGAACATCCTGTCGGTGCAAATTTTGCCTGACCTGGTTCCGTTATTATTATTCTGTTGGAATAACCTGTCTATGCGAAGTACCGCATGCATGGTTTTTTCTGTTGTTATTCCATTCTTTATTATACTCAGTTAGTTAAAGTTTTGACTTCTATACTCCATGAAATTAGTAGAATATCATTGATATTTGCGCTTCATCCAGTATTTTTTCATGGAAATATTCTTCTGATCATTCTTGAATTTTACTCTACAAAGCAGTATCATGTGGACAATTTGGACATTAGTAGTTCTTGGATAAATTAATTCTTGAACTTGTTTTATTGAATTCTTATATCATTGTCATCATCCTCATGTTTATGTTATGTTGAAAGTCATCTGTGGCATGTAGTGCATAGATGGACTTGGTATGATTATGACCAGGGATTATTCGGTATAATCATGACCGTAATATTACAAATGATGTGGAAAAAGTCCTCATAGGCCCGTAGTGCATTGATGGACAGTTTTTGGTATGATTATGGCTATGGATTCTCTTTGGCCGTAGTGCAAAGATGAATTTTTTTATGGCATGATCAGGACCGTTGATGAAAACACGATTATCTTTGGCTAGTAGTGCATGGATAATTCGTGGTCGTGATACTAAAGAATATCCTTGGCCTGTAGTGCAAGGATGATTTAATGATGTGGATTATTTATTGAGCTGAGTCTCAGCGATAAAAGTGATGAAAAACTTTTTAAATCATAAAAGATAGTAGATTCAATTCTATACTTAACTCTTTTAATGGATTGCTTGTTCCACTGCAGTTAAACTTGATGTCTATTGTATTTTATCAGTTTAACATTGTTGGAGGCTAATGATAATTTATTCTGCATTATCTTAGTCATAATATTTCTTACTGGGCTAGTTGAGCTCACCCTTTCTTTCACTGTTCTCTTCAGGAAATGAGAACATAGCAAGGACTAGTCGGGGAACGGAGTGACGGTCCAGATGATAGCAATAGTAGTCCTCACTATTATGTGAAATAGTGTATTATTAATTGTAATGAGGACTCTTTTTGAGTTTGTATAATCTCTAGTAGACAATATTTGTATTCAAACTCACAGTTATGTTTTGTCGTATTGTACACGACAGTCGTATTAGTAAGTTGTATTTGAATTATGTACCATGTATCTGACGACCCAAGATGGGTGATGTATACCTAATTTTGGGGACGTCACAGTTAGTATCAGAGCTTAGGGATATGATCCCTGGCTAAGATGTGAGAATAGTACTAGGAGGGGAGAGACGGGGAATTCCTTCGCTAGTATGACCTACCTAAGTTTATGTGCTATTTAATTGGTCGGTCAAAGTATAGGGATAATATATGATATGTTAATTAACCCTTATTTTGTGGCAGTGTTTGAAAATGGCATCCTAGAATGTTGAGATTATCAATGGAGCTCAGGAGACCGTTGAGTCCCCACAGATCAATAATCAGGACAATGTGCAACAGGATGGCGATAATCCTCCTGTAAACAACAACACTGATCAATTGACGAACGACGGTACGTTTAGGAGCTTTTTAGAATTCATGCAACATCAGGCGAAGGCGACTCCTGTTCATAATGCAGGTAAAGACAATGGCAACCCACGGTTGGTCACCGCTAAGCAGTTCATGGAGCTGGGACCACCGGAGTTTTTGGGAAAGCCAGAACCACTTAAGGTGGAGACGTGGTTAAAGCAGATCACCAAGATATTTGATGTCTTGGGATGCTCCGAGGAGCAAAAGGTTCCTTTTGCCACCTTTATGTTGCGTGAAGAAGCAGATCATTGGTGGGAATCTGTAAAACGTACCCAGACTGACGCACTCAAGATGTCTTGGGAGAAGTTCCAAGAGCTGTTCAACGACAAGTACTTTCCCGAAAGTATTCGTCACATGAAGGAGGTAGAATTCATCAAGCTGGAGCAAAACAATATGACCGTGTCGCAGTACGAGGATAAGTTTGCGGAGTTATCCCGGTTTGCATCCCATTTGGTCGATAATGAGGAGCGAATGACGCGAATGTTTTTGCGAGGTTTGAAACCCGATATACGTCAATACCTCATTTCTCATAAACTTTGTTTATATTCAGATATTGTGAATAGGGCTCAGTTAGTGGAACGCGATAATGAGTCATCACAACGAAAAGGTAATGACCAGCAACACGATAATAATCATACCGGTGGCAATGGCCATCGGAACAATGATAACTATCGCGGGGGAAATTATCATGCCAAGAATGGTAACCATTTCGGTGGTAATCATGGCCAAGATAATAAGAATGGACATTTTAAGAAGAGAAGGTTCAATAATGACGTGAAGACGTCGGCACCGGCACCTGTTTCAAAGGAAGAAGAACGCCCATCGGTCGTATGTTTCAAATGCGGACAAGAGGGACACATTCGTCCAAACTGTACGCAGCAGTCCAAAGCATGTTTTAATTGCGGAAGAGAAGGTCACCTAGCTCGATTTTGTCGTATAATGAAGTCAATTCCAGCTGGGATAATGATGCCAAAGGATGTCCCAGCAAGCCAAAGCCGGTAGTTTAAGAGAGAGCATTTTTTTTCTCTCGTGGCGAGGAACCTGAATAAAATTATCACGGGTAAGTTAATCATAAGCTCTTACGAAGTCTATACCGTGTTAGATACCGGTTCTACTCACTCTTTTATTTCACCTAGTTGTGTTCAATGTTTGTACTTAACTCCGGAGAAGTTAAACTTTGATTTATCTATTGAAACTTCATTGGGAGAAACCTTCGTTACCTCCACTGTTTATAAATCTTATTTGATTCAAATCGACACTTTCACGTTACGTGTTGATCTTGTCTCTTTGAAAATACTTTCCTTTGATGTAATTTTTGGAAACGATTGGTTAACTACTCATCATGTTTTTCGTAAGGTTGTTAGCTTTCATATTCCTAACCAACCTATTATGCGAATTCAAGCAACCAAACCACTAAATTCAATCATTGTCATATCAAGCCATAAGTAAAGAGCCCCGATCCTTTTGTTGATCACTTCCTTGTGTGGAATGCACCAAAGCCAGACTTTCTGTAGGCGACATCGTGAATGACGATAACAAGTTGATAGGTATCATTGTGAGGTGCTATCTAGGTTAAGGGATAGAAGTCACAGTTAGTATCAATGTGACGCATTATCCAAGTCTTGGATGTGAGTAACAGTTTTGAATGATATTTTTATCATTAATAAATCTCTTGACGTATTCCTGAAGACTTCTTAGCCTACCCCAGAGTGTAAATCGAATTTTGTATTGACACCAGTACAAAACCCATTTCTTAAACCCTCAAAATAATTTTTTCAACTAAAATGAAAGTAACATGCACCAAAGACGTTGACTCGAGCTGTTGAAGATTACGATCGTACTATTCAATATCATCGTGGAAGAGCAAATGTGGTAGCTGACGTGTTGAGTAGAAGATCGTATGCGTTTACAAGTGCGATGTTGCTAACACAAAGACTCATTTCGTATAACTTGCAAATGATGAAGATAGAGTTAAAGACACTAGGGACCCACGTGAAGATAACGAATATACGAGTAAAATTGACTTTAATCGATAAAGTTAAAGACGTTCAAGCTACATACCCGAATCTGATGAATGTGAAGAAGAAGGTTCAAGAGGGTGTTATTTTAGAAGCAAGAGTTGCTGAAGAGAGGAAATCTCAACCCTCGATTTAATTGGCCCATTTGAAATCCTCAATTGAGTAGGAACTGTGGCTTATAGACTCGTTTTACCGCCAAATATATTGCGTGTTCATAACGTTTTTTTTCGTATCGATGTTACGTAAATATGTGGACTACCCAAACCACATTATTAATTTAGAACCGGACGAGATAGCGGATGATTTAACGTTTGAAGAGATACGTGTTACAATCTTGGATAAGAAGAATCGAATTCAACACTCAAAGGTTATATCTCAAGAGTTAGAATTTGAAGTGAAGTCAAGGTATCCTCACCTGTTCGGCATACCAGGTACGTACGTAAATTTCGAGGGCGAAATTCCATAAGGAGGGGAGATTGTGAAACCCCTGATTTTATGAATAAAGAATTAATTTTCTCGAAATAATTTTTTAATATTATGGTGTGAATTTGAAATAATATTATAGTTGTGGGTAGTATTTATAAATTTTGCAAAGTATGCAAGTTGTTATATTATATTCGATTGGTCAGGGAATATTCTTTGTGTCGGAAAATATTCGTACGACGGTACAATTATTGGTGGACCCCACAACGGAATTATTGTCGGATTGAGAAAATGACAAAAATATTTTATTGAAAATAACGGCGGAAGTTTTACCGTTGATACTGTTGAACTACTGGGTAGTAAAAGTACAGTAATACGCGTTGTTGCATAGTAGCACACGGTATTGATTATTGATATTTGTGTGAGAAGTCGCTCAGTTTGATTCAATTATTGTCGATTAATAATATGAATTATTATAGCGATGATGACGTTTTGTTTTATTCGTATTATTAACGTAATAAAACAGAAACATCTTTTTATATAAAACAGAATACTTTATTAAAGTTATTCTATAAATAGAATATATTATATTTTATTATGCATAGTGTTGCATAGTGTCTTGTATAGTGTTGCATAGTGTTTTGCATAGTAAAAATCTTTTTATATAAATAAAATATATTATATTTTATTTAAAAGATTTTTCTTTAAATATGGACCGTCAGATTAAAGTAAATCAATCTGGACCGTTCATGGATTAGTTACTATGCATTCCATTTTCCTATAAATAGAAGCTCATTCCTTCATTATTTTCTTACGAATTCACTGAACTCTAGAGAGAGAAACTATAGAGAGATAGAAGAAAAACTTTTGCTACTTAACTTTTCTTCTCCTATATCCAGTTTCTGTTACGGTAAGGGGTGTTATTCTTTCTTATTCATGAAGAGAACTGTTGTTATTCCATTTCTTATTATTCTGTTGGAATAACCAGTATACGCGGTCTACCCTATACATGGTGACATTCTTCTATTATTCTGTTGGAACATCCTGTCTGTGTGTTTTACACCGGACCTGGTTCCGTCTTTATTATTATTCCGTTGGAACATCCTGTCTGTGTGTTTTATACCGGACCTGGTTCCGTCTTTATTACTATTCCGTTGGAACATCATGTCTGTGTGTTTACACCGGACCTGGTTCCGTCTTTATTATTCTGTTGGAACATCCTGTCGGTGCAAATTTTGTCTGACCTGGTTCCGTTATTATTATTCTGTTGGAATAACCTGTCTATGCAAAGTACCGCATGCATGGTGATTTCTGTTGTTATTCCATTCTTTATTATACTCAGTTGGTTAAAGTTTTGACTTCTATACTCCATGAAATTAGTAGAATATCCTTGATATTTGCGCTTCATCTAGTATCTTTTCATGGAAATATTCTTCTGATCATTCTTGAATTTTACTCTACAAAGCAGTATCATGTGGACAATTTGGACATTAGTAGTTCTTGGACAAATTAATTCTTGAACTTGTTTTATTGAATTCTTATATCATTGTCATCATCCTCATGTTTATGTTATGTTGAAAGTCATCTGTGGCATGTAGTGCATAGATGGACTTGGTATGATTATGACCAGGGATTATTCGGTATAATCATGACCGTAATATTACAAATGATGTGGAAAAAGTCCTCATTGGCCCGTAGTGCATTGATGGACAGTTTTTGGTATGATTATGGCTAGGGATTCTCTTTGGCCGTAGTGCAAAGATGAATTTTTTTATGGCATGATCAGGACCGTTGATGAAAACACGATTATCTTTGGCTAGTAGTGCATGGATAATTCGTGGTCGTGATACTAAAGAATATCCTTGGCCTGTAGTGCAAGGATGATTTAATGATGTGGATTATTTATTGAGCTGAGTCTCAGCGATAAAAGTGATGAAAAACTTTTTAAATCATAAAAGATAGTAGATTCAATTCTATACTTGACTCTTTTAATGGATTGCTTGTTCCACTGCAGTTAAACTTGATGTCTATTGTATTTTATCAGTTTAACATTGTTGGAGGCTAATGATAATTTATTCTGCATTATCTTAGTCATAATATTTCTTACTGGGCTAGTTGAGCTCACCCTTTCTTTCACTGTTCTCTTCAGGAAATGAGAACATAGCAGGGACTAGTCGGGGAACGGAGTGACGGTCCAGAGCATAGCATTAGTAGTCCTCACTATTCTGTGAAATAGTGTATTAATAATTGTAATGAGGACTCTTTTTGAGTTTGTATAATCTCTAGTAGACAATATTTGTATTCAAACTCACAGTTATGTTTTGTCGTATTGTACACGACAGTCGTATTAGTAAGTTGTATTTGAATTATGTACCATGTATCTGATGACCCAAGATGGGTGATGTATACCTAATTTTTGGGGCATCACAAAAGGACCATTGGGCAGAGGAAAACACCTTTTCAGGTGTTAGGTGAGAAAGCAGTCTACTGTGTCAGTGGGCCAGATTGCAATTCAGAAGATGTGCAGAAAAGTCTCTATCAAAGCTCAGAAATGTCAAACACATTTAATGGCTCATCAGATGACTTCAACGGATAGATTTAAAGAGATCACATATATATACAGAACAAAGACAGATGAGGAAGTAAGCAAGCATTTGAACAAAAACGTACAAGGACACTCAACGCTCAACTCAACGATCTGAGAAAAAGAGAAAGCTTGCTCAGCTACTCAGTTCTTTCAAACAAGTGCTTAATAGCAACTGAGTAGCACCAATCACGATCTCAACAAACAACAAATCAATTAAAGTGAGAATTCTAAGTCTGAAGGACTTGAAGAGTTATAAGTGAACTGTGAAGAACCAAGTCTACTGGACTTAAAGAGTTCAAGAGTGAACTAAGAAGTGCCTAGACTGCTGGTCTAGAAGGAATCTGTGAGATTCAAGAAGTTTAACAGACATCCTTAGTGGATTTCCTACTCAACTCTTCATCTCCCATTCCTATTCACTATGATAACACAAGTGCGATTGCTATAACTCATAATCCTGTCAAGCATTCTAGGACTAAGTATATAAAAAAAAGGTATCACTTCATTAGGGATCATGTGCAAAATGGAACTATATCTTTAAAATATATCCCTACTGAAAATCAACGTGTTGATGTCTTTACAGAGCCTCTAGATGAATCCAGATTTAACAAATTAATAAGTGAGCTAGGCATGCTTAACTTACAACCATGAAAAATATGCTCTAGTATGTGCTAATCATACAGGTTTAAAGGCTATGTTCAAAATCATAGACATGATAAAAGGAAGTCCACGATCGTAGAACCGAAGTGTCATATAACGACAACGATAGAAGTGAAGACTCAACGATCGCGGTGCAGACTCAACGATAACAGAGCTACATCAAAACCAACGGAGCACCCTATGATGATTAAGTATCAAACAAAGCGATCTCTCTGATAAGTGCCTCAGGGACAAACCTAACCCTTGATTCATTTAATGAGGTTGGCCCTTCCTGAGCTACCTTAAACCAAGAAGAATGCTAAGTCAAAAGTTCATCATGAGAACTTGGTCAGACTCTACTATTTCTAGTTAACCTCGATGATCACAGTTCAGACTCTACGATTACAGTTCAGACACAACAACTGCTGAACAAACTCAATAATGGTAGAACAGACTCGACGATTCCAAGGACCATTTTAACGATCGTAGTCCTCCCGAAGAACATATTAGCCTAGAAAAAGTCAAGGGTAATTCAGTACAATCCATCTCTGTCAAAATTGTAGAGCCAAGCAGAATTCGACACCTGTCCTACTAAGAAAAATGGAGGATGGGAAGTTACTTGTACCATTTGAAGGTGCCCTTTTGAAATCAGAAGTTTAAAAGCTTATTCCTCTCCTTATCTCTACAAGAAGAAACCCTAAGCTGTCTAGAAAGCTCAGTAAATCACACTTCCTGTAAGAAAATCAATGGCAGCTTCCAGTATTATCTCTGGCTACAGACTCTGCTTTGACGAATTCAAAACAGTTGAACCCAAATTTTACAAGACTTTGTCACTACTGAAGAAGGCAGGTCTCGAAGAAGCCTTGGGTACAGACACATTGATCTACCCAAAGCTGGTAAAAGAATTCTATAATAACGGTGTATTTGAAAACAACCCCATCACTACGAAAGTCAGGAACGTTGAAATCAAACTAAGGGCTGAGGACATCAATCTAGCCCTAGGTCTCAAATCTGAAGGGTATCCGTCCATAGATGGCATAGACTTCCATAAGGGGCTCAAAAAGATGCATCACAAGAAATCACCTTCTATCAATGGATACAAGAAGAAGGAGTTTCCACAAAGGTATGAATTTCTAGCTGATATTGTTGAAAAATGTATATGTTGCAAGAGCTCAGGTCATGACTCTGTGAATGAGGTGCAACTCAAGCTCATGACTGCCATATGTTATGGAATACAACTTAACTATGGGGCTCTATTACTTGAATGGATTAGGAAGTGGTTAATCAGCTCAAAGAAGACAAAGAGTTCTCAGAAGATGCTCTATTAGCGATTTATAAGCATTATCCTACAGGCAGCTCTTGGTGACTTAATTGAGGATGATAAAGGTGAAGCCATCAATCCAAATCGTTGAATGACCCAACAACTATTGAGAACTAGAAAAGGAATCCAGCTAAAAATATGAGGATGATGTCTGACTCCAGTGGAAGAACTGGTGAAATAAAGGAATCAGGAGTGCCAGGAAACATGTCAGTTGTCAAAGAAACAGAAGAAGAAGAAGAAGAAAAAGAAGAAGAAGCTAACCAAGAAGAATCCATTGCTTTAATCAGAAAAAGCAAGGGGAAAAGGAAGTTGAAAGCCAGAACTACAGAAGAACCTCAAGGATCCACTACCAATAAGCACGTAGAGTCCTCAGACATTGAGACTCTTAGGATCCTAAGAAGGAAGCAACAGCAGGCTGAGGAAGAAGAAGATAGAGCAACCATATCTCAGCTGCTGAAGATGAATAAAATCAGCCACAAGACCAAAAGGCCATCAATCTCTTCGATCGTAGAGACCAGACCAAATAAGGAAGTAGCTGCAACAAACACTTTGGCTGATCAGAAGGATAAAACTAAAGAAAGTCCTGAGGCTGTGGCTCAGACTAGAAAAATAAGAAGAAAACTGGTTAAGAAGTATATCCCTGTTAATGAAGGAGTACTCAAATTGGAAGACAAAGAGCTGGTTACTGAACAGGAACTGTCCAAAGAAAGTCAAATGGACAAAACTCAAGCTGAGGGGGAGACACCTAAATTTCTAATCATAGAGAACATGCCAGCTGAGGGGGAGATGCCTGAAGAAAATGCTCCAGCTTAGGGGGAGCTGCTAATTGTCCAAGAGGATGATCACATTGAAGGGAGGCTCATAATATCCCAATGACAGAAGAAGAGGTTCCTGCAGACAAAAAAGGAGAACCAGTACAAGAACATCATGAGGCCATTGATATAATGGAATCCTCAAATGAGAACAGAGAAGCGGATGAAGACGACGAGGTCGAGATCATAGCAGTAGGCATAGATGGGTATAGAAAAGCTAACTATGAGCAACTGTTCTCCTATCTACCCATGATGCCTTTCCACCAAGCTCAAATTCTAAACTCCTAGAATTACATGTCCTAGAGCTTCAAAGAGTATACGGCCATCTCAGTGCTAGCTAGTGGATTTCTAGGAAGATTAAATTTTGCCAAAAAACTACTCACCAGCAACTCTTCCTCAAAGAACAAACTTGAGGTACTATTTATCCCAACCCTTTTCAGAATTAATCACTTGCCATCATCCTCATTTAATCAATTTTATGAATTCCCACGATGGTTGGAAGTAATTCTTTATCCACTAAATTAATTTCCAGTTGCAGAATCCCAAAATTATGTAACTAAGGAACCAAATACGACCAACTTCATAATGCTCCCACATCCCATCAACTATACGATTACAGACTCTAACCCCAGTAAAGAGTCCCAAGTCCAAATCATAGAGCCACCTAATATATACACCCAAACACAGGCCCCTCCATTAGATATTCCATCCTCATCCAGCAACGAATACTTCAATCTTGATCTTGCCTTATACTCTTTGCAAGATTAATTCAAAGGCACGTCAACTCCTTCCTCAAAATTTCCCAAATTGGATGAAATTCTTTCAGAGTTGTCCACAAAGGCTGATCTATCAGCAATGTCTACGAAAGTGGTCAAGGAACTCGATGAGAGCCTTAAGGATCACACTACACTTATTCAGTTGAGATTAACATCAATGATTAATGCTGCAAATAATCTTCCAAGCTCCCTAAGCTCTGAGCTCTCTAAAACGCTTAAGGAGATAATCAAAGAAATGCTTCAAAGCATAAAAGATAGAGATGACATCCACTTTCTCGCAGCCAAAAGACATAGGGATGTTGTCTTGATCTTACAAAAGACTCAAGAATCTCATAACGAGCTAATGATAAAGAGTATCTCAAGTCTCCAAAATGCAGTCAAGGAATTTCAAGACTTCTCCACGGGTTAAATGCAGCAGACTGAAACTGTCCTAAACATTCTTCAACGATGTGAAACTCGTTCTGATGCTTTGATCCAAGAGAATCGGGAGGACATTGCCCAAACTCAGAGTCAACTCAAGGATCTTGTCTAAGGAGTCACACCCCTCTCTGAAGACATTCAAACTCTTGATGCTGACATAAAGGGGGAGAATAAAGGGAAAGGAGATCAGGGAGGCAAGGGCTGAGGCAGAGGTCAATTCCAAACTCAAGCCTTGAGGAACCCTCCTGCAAGGCAAATCACCAAGCAGACTCTATGATCCAGCCATCAAGCCCAACATGCTAATCAACAGGAAGTTTTAATGGCTCAACCATTAAGGAGTCTAGGGCCAACTACCAGCTCTCGTGAGGTAACAACTACAGGACTAAGAATGCCAATTAGAGATCATGCATTCATGAATAGGCATGATCACAATCCTAGACTAAGCCTAAGTGAGCAGGAAGATTTGACTAGAAGAGATGAAACAAATAGAAAGAGGAGAGCTGAGGAATATGCAAATCCTCCAAGAAGCAAAAGGCCGAAGAAATAGAGATAAGTTAAATTTTAAGTTGTATTGATGTAGTCAAACTTAAATGTAATATCTGTCTTCATACATCAATAAATTCATGCTTATTCTCTAGAAATTTCAGCTGCTCACTAAAATACTAAGTGATGTTTACTTTACTGCAATTGCATATAAGATTTAATAATCATCTCCTTAGTTATGTCAACATCAAATAGGGGGGAGATTGTTGGAAGAATGCATATTGTGATTTGATGTTTAATATAAATGCTCATGATTATGTGTAAAGTCCTTCCAAGAATATATGTACAAGGACTTAGTGATATATCAAAATTGTTAGGTTGATCTTAGCCTTTAATGTTCACTTATATAGAGAAAGAGATCAAATATGTTAGGTTGATCTATGGCTAGAAAGAAATAGATAGGCCTTGAAGAGAATCATAGTATATCCGCCTGATCAACAAAATGCAGAAGCTAAGACAGGATCGTAGTGTTGAGATGATCGTTGTATATTTGCCTTGAAGGGCCTCTCCAGTAATCGTCGAGTGGTCCAGACGTTTATCGAATCTAACTCTGAGATCGTAGTGTGCTCTCAGAAGCATAGAGACTGCAAAACGAGCAATTGAAGATCGTAGTATGCAAAACTATTGAAAGAAATCGTAGTTTTCTATTCAGACCAAACACAAATATGACAAGACACCACGATATGTATCATAAAGTATCATCTGTCTTGTGTCAGAAGCGTCGAGCCATATCTCTTATTTGGGAATAAATTCCAACAAATGTGGAATAGGTTTTGAACGTTGAAGCTCTCACCAGTCCCAACGGTACAAAAGATATCCTTAGTATTGATCAAAAGAAACGTATTCAAGAAACTAATAAAAGGACCACTAGGTAGAGGAAAACACCTTTTCAGGTGTTAGGTGAGAAAGCAGTCTACTGTGTCAGTGGGTCAGATTACAATTCAGAAGATGTGCAGAAAAGTCTCTATCAAAGCTCAGAAATGTCAAACACATTTAATGGCTCATCAGATGACTTCCACGAATAGATTTAAAGAGATCGCATATATACAGAACAAAGACAGATGAGGAAGTAAGCAAGCATTTGAACAAAAACGTACAAGGACACTCAATGTTGAACTCTACGATCTGAGAAAAAGAGAAAGCTTGCTCAGCTACTCAGTTCTTTCAAACAAGTGCTTAATAGCAATTGAGTAGCACCAATCACGATCTCAACAAACAACAAATCAATTAAAGTGAGAGTTCTAAGTCTGAAGGACTTGAAGAGTTCTAAGTGAACTGTGAAGAACCAAGTCTGCTGGACTTGAAGAGTTCAAGAGTGAACTAAAAACTGCCTAGACTGCTGGTCTAGAAGGAATCTGTGAGATTCAAGAAGTGTAACAGACATCCTTAGTGGATTTCCTACTCAAGGAGTAGAAGAGTGGATTAGGAGCTTTAAGTGCTCTGAACTACTTAAAACTACTATGTCCATTATAACTGCTATAACTGTTATAACTGTCATAACCGCCTCACTCTCATTAATTCAAGATATCTAAAAGAAGGTTTATCATATACTCATTCCACTGTGCATTAATCACAATCATACTAACTAGTTTATAAGAAAAGTTTTTAATTATTTATTCAACCCCCCTTCTAAATATCTATTGTTCCTCCGGGAACTAATAGAATGTATGTTTATTATTCCGTAATAGTTATAGAATTATTATGATGGTGATAGATCCTGAGCAACGAATCTGAGGTTAGAGAACCTGGATTTAGGGGCATCACATTTTTTTATCGCGACTACGGTCCCCGGATATCGGTTTCGTATCCCGCGCTTACATTCTTTATCTTTTAATCTCTTTTAATCTTTTCATTCAACCTTTACTAAAGGTTTAATTCACTTGATTAAGTGTTACATTTGATGAACTATATGTTCATTATCTTTCATTACACTTCCCCCATGTTTTGAGCAGTTAAAATCTCATTACTGGGCTTTGCCCTGCATCAGCGTTGCGGCGCCAGTCCCCTTCCTTTCCTTCGCGTTGCAGCACCACTGGCGTCGTGGCGTCACCCTCTGTACTATGAATCGCGTTGTGATGCGAGTTTCTAGTGTCTAGCTCTCTGGTCTGGCGCTACAGCGCTAGCTTACAAAGCATGGATGGTGCTGCGGTGCCAAGCCCTAACTTTCGAAAAAAAATTCCTAAGTGTTAAATTGTTCTGAGACGTTTACTTCTCGATCTCATAACTTATTCGTTATAACCCAGAATGAGGTCGTTCCAAAGTCATTCTCTTCCTTATCTTATGTTCTTAAATCCCCTTTGGACAGAACTTCATTCTGAATCCATTAACATGTTATTCGATTGGCTTAATCTTCATTATTTTTTCATTTTATGTTATTAACGTTCTTTATTCGTTCGTCCATAATTCGGTCATCCGAACTCAGAACTTAGTCGTTCTTGAGTCCACGACTCACTTTTTCTATTTTCTCTTGCATTCTTATGATACCCTACATGTTCGGGTTCATTTACACACTTTTTAGTTCTCATTCGTCTTTTATAAAATTTTCTCTATAACTTTGTTATAGCTAAGTTTAATTCGTTCATCATGAATGTTTCTACATTTCCTAACCAAGCAATAAGCAACTAAATTATACGCGATGGTTTTAAACTTGTCCATCAACAACAATTAACCTATGATGGTTTTAAATTTGTCCATCAACAACGTTCTTCGCGTGTTCTTCATGTTCTTCGTTCGTTCTTCATTTTTAATTGATATTTTGATTACAATTTCACTTTTTCTTAGAATTTGATGTTATAAAACACCATTTCTTACTAATTTCACTGAATCGTTCATATGATTCATTCGGCTCGCTCAAATTCATTACGAATCTTATACTTCCTTAAGAAATTTATAAACTAAACTTCTAATTTCTTATTTCTTCTTTTCTCATGACTTCAACTATATGAAATCATTCCTAACATCTTTTAATCCTTATTCTCATTAAGCTATGTTTTAAACATATAAAACTTAAAGAAAATTTATAAGAGACTCCGTTTCGGATTACCTTTCTCCTTTAATCTCCTTTTGTCGGACAAAGTTTGCTCACGAGCAAGCTTTCCCTCTTCCTTTCCTCTTCTTCCTCCCATTCAAACTCTCTCTCTCTCTCTCAAGTATTGGAGGATTTTCAAAATCCAACACAAATAAACTTAAGGCTTCCTTTTATAGATTTTCCAAGCTAGGGGAAAAATAGTCATTTCACCCCTCTAATTACTATTCACACCTCCTTATTCCACCTCCATGCTATTCAAGAAACTTCCCTTGGAATTTTCATGGTTCCGTCTTTCGGATTTCGTCCGACAGTTTTAAAAAACTGCGATTCTCGGAATTCAAATTTTTTTGGATATTTTGTCTTTCGTTTATAGTTTAATTTTACATATTCTTCGGATCTCCAAAAAATTGAAAAATACTTTTTGATGTTAAGCATATTCCTTCACGTTTTTCCCTAACGTACCTAAACGAATGGAAAGTACATAACAGTACTTTTTATTATTTTTATTTCGTCCGATTTTTGTACGTTTTTTGAGAAAAACTTTTATTGACTTGCTTAACTTTTCACGATATATTATCGTTAAATATTTTGACGGAATGTCATTTTGACAGACCGAACTCTCAGAAAGGTGTAGGTTATTCAAACCCCAACCCTTAGGGTTTCTTTGGGTGAATAGTGCATATTTCGTCTTTTTTCCCGGAAATATTTTTGTTCCTGGAAAAAATTTATTTTCGTCTTGAAAATTCTTACTCGTTCAATCTAACTCATAGCTAGCCGTCTTCTCATCATCCTAGGTTCTAGAACGATTAATAAACACATAGTATAGAATATTATTAATAAAAATTCCTTTTATTAATAATTAATTCTTAAATCTTAAATTCTGGACAATCTGATTTTCCAGGTTGTCACAGATCTTCTTTGAGATGGGTGATTTCAGGGGTTTTGTTGGTTTTATCAAATTGAGACCCATGCTGGAACTTCTTTTTTCGGACCCTGGATTCCTCCATATGCAGAGGATTCTGTATGGATGGGTATTTGTGGACCCTGAGTTGATTTGTGTAGTTCTTTGAGCAAAACAAACAACTCTTTAATTTGATTTCTTAATCCTTAGAACTCCTCTCGAGAAACAGGAGTATGATTAGGCTGATCGGATGTAGCCATGTTTGGCCATAGGCTTAGTGCCTTCTTAGACTTTGAACGGGTAATGTTACCAATCGTCTCCCTACAAAAAGACTTATGTAGTTTAGTTTTAGGGAAACGTGGAAATGTTACATGCTATGTAATGTGTCCATTTTTTAGGAATATTATCCTGCAAAATGGATATTAGTTATTTTAATGACAAGATAGCATGACATGTTTTGATATAAAAAGGGAATGCATGTTCAAATATTCCTTTACATTTTCCATTGCATTGAGATTGACATGGAAATGAAATTACAAGTAATTTAAATGGGAAGGTATGAAGAGACTTCCCTCCGCTTTTGGTTCATCAAAGGCTGACCTATCTTAGGCTACTCTCGTGGCTTTTTGACATGAAGGTTCCCAGATTATCGTAATTTACTCGATGGGAAGTTAATCCGATCTTTTAACTAGAGCGAATCTGGGTGGTTGTTGGGTAAAATCTAGTAACGCACAACACGCAAGTATACGTGGTCAACAAGTAATATAATAGTAAGTAGAGTATCGTTCCCACAGAGAAAACTTAGTAAGAATTAAACTTCACAATTATCAATCTCCTATTAATCCTAATTTTATTAAACTATTCAATTCAATGATTAAAATTATTAAAACCAAATTATTAAAAACACTACGATCACAAAAATAATCACAAATATTAAAAACTAAAATTTTAAACAATTATTGGAGAATTAGGCTTACAACTTCACCCGAAGCTTCACTCTGATTTTTACACCTTTATTCCAATTCAATTCTCTATCCCAGTTTATTAATCAAGAACACGAATGTATCACTAGCCACCTCTCGATGCACTAATACCATATTAACTTAAATCCACAATTTAGATAGAAACAAGTTAAACACCTTAATTAACTAACTCACTATATCTCTATGCGAATTATAATTGAAGAAAGTTTAAGATTAAGTTCTTTATCCAATTGCATGCGATGTCAAGCATATCTCTACCTTAACATACATCAAGATTATGTTCATTCACAAAATTCAAGAACACGTGTTATATTAACTAAGTCTAGATTTGTACTTCCTCTCTCGAATTCATACAAATCCATAAAGAACTGTTAATCAGGCAATTCATAAATTCAAGCTCAAATTAATATAGATAAACTGGATAATAGCTTATTAAACATGAAATCAAAGCCACATAATCATCATTCCACTTAAAGATCCATTATAAGCCTAATAAATAATTTAGTTCATAACTAATGAATTAAGTACTGAATAAATAAAAGAAAATATCATCCCAATTACACAAATTGAAATTAAAAAGAGAATAGTAATACACCGCCCTTCTCGCCTTTCAAATATGCAATCTTTGTGAAAAACCTCTTCTTCGTTCCTCCAAGCTCTTGTTTTTCAATCTTGTTTCCAAAGTGTGTCTGAATAATCCTCTCATCTCTTTTTCTAACACATAATACAAATTTACCTTAATTCAGCTCCACACCACCCATTATAATCCAACTCTAACTCATCATCAAGAAATTCTAATAGAAATCCAAATCCTTTTCAAAACCAACAAGTCATTAGTCAAAGACTCCCAAAAGCATGAAATAACATCCATAACACAATCCTATTATAATCATATTACATAAAGAACTTATATCTCCTAACAATGCCCATCTTCCAGCACATAACTAATCTTGCCCAGAACAGGTCCCGTAACGGCGCGCCTCGCGCCATGATTTACCCACAGACAGCGCAGCCCGCGCTACTCAACCAGTAACAAGCCACGCACTAGCGCGCCCCGCGCCACTTTACTCAGCATCACGGCGCGCCCCGCACTGGTTAAGCAGAATGTCCATAATTGCTTGAAAATCCTTCCAATGCTAGCATCTTGATAAGTTTACTGATTATTCTACAAGAAGCATAAAACCCATCAAAAGTAACATGAAGTAATCAAAAACTAACAATATAACAAGATAAATGAATATAAATCATAGGTTAAAAACCTACTCGTTAGTGGTGCCTTTCCTGAGCCTCGTGGAATTAGTCTTCTGATGAGTCCATTAATCAAACACCGACAGGATAGCCTCCTGATGGAGGGACCACACAACATACATTCATATACATTGTGTCTCACCGTATGGAAATGATGACATGTGCGAAGCACTAATATCACAGGCAGATATGGTGCGAATCACTAAGTGTAGTAAATAAAGCATTAGTATACATTCAAATGAAAATGCAACATCCACACACAAGCAGAAAAAAGTTTTGAAAAGTTTAAATAGCGGCTTAAGCCCTCTTACTGGAGTCCTCAGCAGAGTCTCCACCTGTTGACATTAGGATTTTTATTTGTCCTTTTCTATTCTTGTCTGTTGGTGTTCTCATGTTAGGTGAGATTTGTTTGAAAAAACAAGTTTGAAAATGTCCGACATTTATATGTCAACGATTTGACTGTAAGGGTCGCCAGTTGGTTATCTTTAAATGGTTACACGAACTCAATCGAGAAAAGATTTGCACAAAGACCTAGTGATGTGACACTATTTAACTGGTCTACAAAGCCAAAATTTGTTAGGGTTTGGGGGCTTGATTAAGTAGAGGGAATGTGTTAGGCACACACACACACACACACACACACACACACACACACCCGACTTCCGTGATATACAGTTGTTTGGAAGTAGTGATATGCCTCGTTCGAACCTATATATAAAGGGTTTGACATTTGTATAAAAGTTCAATTTTAACGAGATATGGAAGTGATGTTTTGTAAAATAGGTTTTTCAAACCCTTATGCTCAATAGTAATTGAGGCCTTTGATACTTCCATTTTATTATGTGTTCAGCTTGATTGCTTTTATTTTTTGAGATGTGAAGCATCTTCAAGAAAATAAGATGCATAGCAATGCCGAACTCCTTGTAGGCATGATAGCCATCTAAGGAAATTCAGACACTGTGAATAATTTACAAGCTGGCTGCAGCTGAAAATGTCCATCACGGGAATCGAATCTAGATTCAGGAATTGAATCTATGATCACATTATTCCAAGGCTCACATGATAAAGCAATATGTACAAAAGCTAAAACAAGAACTAGATTTGAATAAATCTAAAATATTTCAGCTTCATCGGTTCCAGTTTAGTCACCATGAACCGGTTAAAGTGAGAAATAGCCAGATTAAGACAAATCTAGCCCGTAGCAAAAGCTAGAAAATGAATTAGATTTGTGTAAATCTAAGCATCCCAGCTTCAACGGTTCAGTTTAGTCACCATAAACCGGTTAAAAGTGATAAATAGCCAGATTTAGGCAAATCTAACCCGCATGTTGACAACAGATATATATATATATATATATATATATATATATATATATATATATATATATATATATATATATATCTAATAAAATACAAATAATTTTGAATTTCCCGCTCACTCAATAAATCATCTGGGCCGTCCAAAGTTTGGAATAAATCCCACCGTTCAAATATCTATATAATAAAATACATCTATCTATCTAATATCTATCTAATAAAATACAAATGATTTTGAATTTCCCTCTCACTCAATAAATCATCTGGGCCGTCCAAAGTTTGGGATAAATCCCACCGTTCATATATCTATATAATAAAATACATCTATCTATCTAATAATCTAATAATAATTTAATAAAATACAAATTACTTTAAATTTCCCGCTCACTCAATAAATTATTTTGGTCGTTAAAAGTTTGAGATAAATCATATTGTCCATACAGTGCCGGAGGCACGGGACCCAGCTAGTATATATATAAGCAGTAAAAGGCAATGAAGTGAACTCCAAACTAAACAGAAAAAAAAAAAAAATATATATATATATATATATATATAGAAAATAGTTCAGGTCTGGACTCCCTGATGGAAGAAAATCCGGACCCTATATTTTTTTTTTTGCTTTTTTTTAAAATAACTAAAAAAATTAATATTTTATGAAACTGAAATTTTTCCATAATACAATGTTTTGGGCGTAATTTGGATACTTATACCAAAAAATGTATGTACAGTCTGCACAGACTGTACATACCTATTTTGTTATACGTATCCAAATTACATCCAAAAACTGTATTATGTAAAAATTCCAGTTCCATAAAATATTAAAAAAAATTAGTTGTTTTTTAAAAAAAGCAAAAAAAAAGTCTGCATTTTAAGAAAATGCGGTATTCTGGACTGGATTAGGACTATATATATATATATATATATATATATATATATATATATATATATATATATATATATATAAGCAGTAAACACACCAGATGTATATCCAGGCTCAATCAAACAGAGTTTTATGAAAATAAGTATATATATATATAAGTATTTATATATATACAAAAGCAATAAACGCTCTGGATGTATATCCAGGCTCAATCAAAAAGAGTTTGATGGAAAGAGATATATATAAGTATTTATATATATATAAGCAGTAAACGCTCCGAATATTATATTCGGGCTCAATCGAAGCATAGTTCGATAATATATATATATATATATATATATATATATATATATATAAGCAATAAAAAGCCACAGATCGATGATCCGGGCATACCCACACAACGTGATTCTCAACGTGAGTAGATATGTAGGTATAGAAGTGATAAAAAGCTTAAAATTTTAAAATATCTGACAGTGGGCTGCCAAGAAGACTTCAGATAGCTTTTAACTAATGAAAACTCAGTTTCCACCGGTTAAATTTTTGTATGTTGTAAAACACGAGTTCACAAGTGTTTAGAAAAAGGAAGCACTCAATTTGGAGCACTATAGAAGTGTGTGCAGAGTGAAATGGGTAGAGTTTTCTTGCTCTTTCTCTTCTTAAAATGGCCAGCCCAATGCCTCTATTTATAGAACTGGTGGTCACGGGTCTACCTGCGACTGCCCAGGTTGCCCCAGGCCATGTGGGTGTCGTCGTCTTGAAGTACATGCACTCGTGCAACCTTCATAACTTTCAATCCGGGCATCCGATTGAGACGTGCTATACCTTTCTAGAATGATGTTGTCAAGAGCTAAATAATGACATAGGATAAAAGGTTGTACGAAGCTGGGAAGATGTTTCTATGATCAGATCTTCAAGTCTTCAAATTATATCTTGTGTGTTGTCTTGTGTAGTAGTCATTCGGGATTTTGAGCTATGGTTCTTGTGGGATACTTTTGTATGAAATATTGGTTAAAATGATGTTGAGACGACGTGAATGTAGTATCAAGGTGGCAAAATGATGATTTTTCCCTTCACCGGGGTTATCTCTGATTTTGTACAGACGTAGCAGTCGTTGCTTAGGGTTATCTCTGAGATTGGGTTGATGTGGATGTTGAATGTCCATAGGGTTGTCTTTGTCGTGTGTTTGACCTCCCGGGGTTGAAACTGAGTGCCTCGGGGTTGTCTCTGAGGTTGAAACTGACTTTTCTGGGGTTATCTCTAGAACTAAAACTGCATCCCTCAGGGTTATCTCCGAGGTTGGAACTAAATCTCCAAGGGTTATCTTGAAACTGAATATCTTAGGGTTTGCTCTGAGGTTGAAAACTGAGTTTTTTGGGGTTTATCTCCAAGATTGAGCTGATTTGACTTCCAGGGTTATCTCTGGAATATTATTTTATCATCCTGCAAGGTGAGTAACAGGAATGCAAAATTTTGAGTGTCTACAATATGTATGAATATGACTTATGTGATATTAAAAATTGATGTTTAATTGGTATAATAAACCATGAATTGATTATTGATTATGAAGATACATGAAGAAACAAAAATAAAGTAATTTAAACTAACTATTTTGATTGTAAAATGAATTTATAGTGATGAATTTTGCTATGAGTGTCAAAAGGTGAAGAAATAATAAAAATAGTGAAATTAAAGGTTATAATATTGAAGTTTTTGTTGTTTATATAGTTAAAAACATGTTGAAAATCTTAAGTTATGTTTCTGTGAGGTTTATGTAATTTATATGTGTTAAATTGGTCGTTAGAAAGTAGCTTGTAGGACAATTTTGCTTTATTGTGTGTTCTTCGTGAACATTGTCTGCCTGGAACTGTACTTCGACACTGCAGCGCCATCCCCTAGTATAATTCCAACGTTACAGCACCACTCAGCGCCTGTTAACATGTATCGGCGCTACAACGCCTGTTATGTGAATAAAAAGGACCGCTGCAGCGCCAAGACCGCTACAGCACTAGTTGTAGGCTTTTATCTCGCGCGGTAGCGCCAGGTCAGCGCTACAGCGCCGTTCCTAGTACAAACTGGGGCGCTGCAGTGCTAGTTAGCAGTTTGGCCAGAAAATCTGATTTTATTATATAATTGTGTAATTTTTAATATAGTATGATGCTATAATCATAAAAATTTTATTTTTGTCATATTGTGGTGTTATAGTACCAAGTATGAAAAATATTATCAGCAATTAATGAATTATGTGATAAATTGAAGAGTTATGGTTTACCCAAGTAGTTAAACCTAAGACTACAAGTCATACATGAAATAGATACTTAATTATGTACTGAGAACATGTAGTAACTAATTATGTCATGATGACATGTGTATAGGATATTGAGAATCAAGTTATACGGTTTAGCTTACACGCAAGGCAAGTTTCCAAACTCTAATCGCTATTTGAGTTTACCCTATTTTGTTTACAATTGAACAAATTCTTAATCTTATTCTTATGTATCCTAACTTGATTACGTGCATGCAAGTCACTTAATCTCTTATTAAGCTCTTGAATCCTACTTATGTTGTATGATACAAACCTTATCGATGCATTAAGCACGTTCCTTACCTTATTTCAATTATGATTCCTATGTTTTCTTAATGTCAACGAATGTAACCTTAGCTTATTCCATTGTTCAAGTAAGGTTTATGTTACTTTTCAATGTTTTCCAATTTATTCCTAAATCATGATTTTGATGCGTGATGTTTAATCACTTATAACCCATGGTTATTTCATAATATGTTGTTATCAAATCCTTGAATTGTTATTACACTTTTGATTCAACTAATCCTTAGTTGATGTTCGCAGAACTCTAAATTACCTTTGAAGCTTATCCAAACCAAACTTACTTTGGTGCAGACTTGTATTCTAAAAATTGAGATGAACAACACTATTATAGGGGATAATTTACGCGAGGCGTTTAGATGTTTGTACACAATATATGGTACGAAGAGCTGATCCCCCTAAGTACGGAAAGTCCCTACAGTCTTATGATTGTTTAGGTTTAAGTTGAAAAAAATACTTGTAACCTTGGACATAGTTTGTGGTCTTGTGACCCTCGAATATATTTCAAATTCAGTTTTAAGTTCGTGATTATGATTGATAGATAATATTATTCAGTTCTTTTGAGCATATTCATTGGCAGTTATTATGATATTATTATTCATTGTCATTTCAAGTGAGCATTTGTTTTGCTCATTCTTGCATATATAATCATTGCAGCTAAAGTGGAGAGGGTTGATGAACCTACCACTAGCAAAGGGAAAGGAAAATTCAACAAGTGTTGAAGACTTGTAAAATTTATTGACTTTTATATTGTCAGACTTTTTTTTAATTATATATTGTGATGTAATTATTTAATTTTTCGCACTCGATGTATGTTTATGTTTTTAAAGGTTATATAACCTGGGAGATTTATTGATTAAGTTATGTAACCTTTTTTATTCTAGTTGGGTAGTTAAAAATGAATGAATAAAAAGTGAACACCAAATTTTGTGAGAAAGACGTACTCAGATTTGGGGGTGTCAAAATACCCAACTACTCCTTACCTTAGATATATAAAACAGGGATATAGATCAATACCTTTAAATTTTTCTGAGAATTCTATGGTTGATTGCGAATTCTACAAGGATTCTTCAATTTCTCTTCAGTATAACTTGTTCATATTTCTTACAGAACATAGTTGAGTATTTCTATGTAAGAAGTGTAATAAATTTTATCACTGCTGAAAATGAATAGAAAGAGAAGTTTGAAGGTGTGACAACCCGAGAATTTGGATAATTAATTAAAATCATAAATGATTGATTTAAGGTCAAATAATAGACCTAGACAGAAAATAAGTGTATGCGTTTGATGTTATTGGGATGGAATTTTGAGGATTTCAAAATTTCGTGAAGGCTTTTAGGTGAATTATTCAGGATTAAGGATTTATGTGATTAAGTTCTGTGAAAATGGTTATGTATGTGTTCAGAATGTGGTTAAGGGTCAAGGGTTGTCCAGATAAATTTTATCAATGTCAAACCCTAAGTATATATTAAGAACGCCAACGTTCAGTTAGGAAACCCTAACGTTTGATAAGAAACCCTAGAAATCGATTCTAGAAACCCTAATTTGGGAAAATCAAAGGCTAAATATAATGGCTTAAGTATTTTGATTATATATTAAGGATAACCCTATTTGCTAAATTAGAAACTCTAATGTCAAGTATAAAACCCTAAGGGTTAAAAGTTATGTGTGTAATGAATATGAACAGTATGTGATGGTTTATATTTTTTTTATATAAACAAATAAAAGAAAATTATTTAACCTAATGTTATATATTAGGAATGAGAATTAAATAACCTAAGGGTTATAACAAGTGTAAGTGCTAGTATTTAAATTTTATACTAGTATACTAACCTAAGAGATTAATTTTATTATCTCAAGTTATTGATTATTTTTTTTAATAAGGTAGCTTGCATATCTAGCCATGACCTTGGTTTGGTGAACAACCCTAACCCTAAACCTAAACCTAGCTTAGCATGTGAAATTTTTTATCTAGCAAGCCACCTTGCATTGTATAGATACATTGCATCAATTTATAAATATTAGAAAGAGAGAGAAAATGCTATTTCACTCTCATTTTTCTCCCAAAGCCTTTTTCTCTCTTCATTTGTGGAATTAGAGAAAGAGGAAGTGGAGGGCCATTTCGACTGGAGCAAAGAAGAGAAGGGAGGATGTTTTGATATTTCGTTTACCCAAAATCATCATCCACTTTGAAAGATCAAGGAAGTATAACCACAAATCAAAGGTATAAACACCTTTTATCCAAGTTATTTTAGTTGTTTATATCAAATTTTGAGTTATGATCTTGAACTCTAAAAATTATAGATCTATATGTTTTAGAGTGTGTTATATGTAGATCTAGTCATTTTGGCTGCTAACTAGTTTGTTCCAAAGAAAGAAAAGTAAAACAGTTTTTAAAGCTCAAGAAAAGTAGTAGACTTTTGCCCCTAAACAGAAAATTCGGGGTCAGTTAAATTACTCATAAAATTCTGGGTTTTTGTTATGTTGTATTAAACTGAATAAGCTTTCCATAGACTCCAAAACGGACTAAATCCGACATCGGAGGAGAGAGTTATGACATTTCAAAGTAGTACTGTCAAAACTGTCCAACAAGTGCGGTACAGTCCACTTGAACGACATTTCTGGGCTGGTATATTCGTAATCTGGAAAAATGTCAGTAGGGAAGAGTTGTAGTCCCGAAAGTTAGCTTCGTGTGGGCTCAAGAATCGCCTAAAAATGTTTTAAAACGAAAAAGTTATGACTGTTTTAGCGAAAGAGGGTAAATCTGGGAAAAATGTTAAAATCGTTATGAACGTCCATTTTTAGCGAATTATTTGGACTGCTTAAAAGAGCCAAAATGGGGGTTTCATATTTTTTTAAAAATTTTCTCATATGATACGAAAAACATATCCAAATTTGGAATCAATCCGATTAAAGAGGAATGCGTAAGAAATTTGCCAAGTAGCTAGGTTGATAAGCGCACGACAGGGCAGCAGCAGCCAGGCAGCGCCCGCACACGCCTGCCCAGCCGCGCGGCGCCGTGCTGTGCTGTGGTTTGACGTCCTTTTCGCGCACCGTTTTGATTAGTTTCCGTGATCTATTTTCGCGGTGTGAAATTTTTCTAAAATACTATGCCATGGGGTCTATAATACGCCCGAAATTTCGCTGTTATATGACTCATGATTTGAAAATTAAAAATGAGTGAACATGCATGTCAGAATTGAAATTTGAGTGAACGCCGAGCGTCGGCACGTTGAGCGATTTTGACGTTCGTCATTTCGAATCGCGTTCCGGCGTAATAATAAGTCATAATAAATCTAATAAATTCCTACGGGGCGAGATTTGGCTATATGTAATATTTTACGCCGATAAACTTCTTTTCGGACATAAATAAAGCAATAAAAATATGTAATAAATATAAATTACATATTTAAGTGGAATAAAAACTACAATTGCCTATAAAAATTAATTTATGATGCAACGAAGAACGTAAAATCTTTTAAAAATTGTATTAATCATAAAAATGATATTTTGAGGTTTTTGGTGCTCAAAATGTGGTTTTTGAGTTGAGATTTACGTAACGAAATATATAAGTTTAATATATAAAGCAAAAATGTGAATTTATTATAAAACAAAATATAAAGTGAAAGTGCTAGCGGAATTAAATATGTATATATGAGAAAGCGGTCTGTGTTGACTCGTGAATGGACAAAATAATATAAAAAATTATTAAAGAAATATTTTAGTAAATTGATTTTTAGTATAAAAGTTATGTGTTACCTTATTTTAACACCGAAATTCCGAGTTTAGGTAAAAGATATTTCTAAAAAGGAAATACGCTTCAAGATGTAAAATATTTAATATTTTTGGAATATAAAGGGTATTTACAATATTAAATAAATTATTTAAAAATAGTTTTAATTCATGAAAAATCATGAAAAATTATTTTATGATATTAAAAAATATCTTTAGTTATTTTTGATGACTTTTGATATTTTGTGATGATTTTCATTAATCAATATTAATGATAATTAGTTTATTTAATAGATATATTAAATAAATTATGGGAAAACAGAATAAATGATTAAAAAATCATATAAAATGATTTAAGTGTTATAAAAATATTTTAAGTTATAAAATATAACTTTTGATATTTAGTCATGAAAATATTAATATTTTAATTATTGGATAATGGATTTAATGGTTTAAAAATCATATTTATTAAAAATACTTTGATATATTATAATTATATTATAATATTATGTAATGATTTTCATTAATATTTTATATTAAATGAATATTAATGATTAAGGAATTATGTGATATTTAATTCAATTAAATATGGTTTTAATGATCGAAAAATGTTGATAAATGATAATAATTATTTGAAAATTATTATAAGTCTGTAAAAATTATTTTGACTGATAAAATAATTATTTGGGATAATTTTTAAGCATTTAAGCAGAGTTTAATTGAACTTAAACTCGAGTATTGTCCGACTAGACAGTCGGGATGATAGAATTGTGTCGGTTTCAAGTCAAACTGAAATAGTTTGACCTAATACCAAGTCTTATGTGTTGTATAGACTGATAGGCTTATGTGCTATGTGTTTAGGTTATTCTGTGGATATGTATATATAACAGTATTATACTGTGATGATATTATTCTAATATTGGAGATCTATATTACTAATATTAGGTCTTCGGGTAAAGCGTTATAAATTGCGTTGCGGTAATCAACGGTTCAGGCAAGTTTCTTTGTACTTAACTCTAATAAGAGTGTTTTATTCAAGCTTATGGTTAATCATTACTGATTGCCATGAAAATTGTACTCTGTACATCTTGCATGTATAAGTCAGGTATGAAAGGCTGATCACCTTCATTACCAGTTGGTTCAGAAATGTTTGTTCATGTTTAAAACTTGTCTAGTCAAAAGTTTGTTCGTGCTAGTTCTCAATTATATTGATGAATTATAGTCAGCTTATTATTCATAATCTTCAATCATGGTATATCGTTATATTGTTGAACTTAAACTTGCTGGGCAACTTTCATGCCCATCCTTGCTATATCATGATAAAACATTACAGATAAGGCGAATGCGTTCGGACACAGGAAAAGGTTAAGGCCAAGTTCAGCTTGGGATAAAATATGCGGCTATTATGTAATAGTATAGTTTGATAAAGGTGTTATATGTTAGAAAGTTATGAAATGTGTATTAAGTTAAGGTTACTCGACCTTGGGAATTATGTGTAAGTTTAATGTATAAACAATTTATGTTTATATCTTCCGCAAACAGTTATAGAATGATTAGTGTACCGAATCCGCGGCGATTTGGGGCCCGGATTCGGGGATATCACAGAAGGTTTGGCCTTAAGCTTTATAGCTGAGGTTTTCCTTGCTCAATACATATTTAAGCTTGATGAATCTTACAACCTATATTCATGAAATGTAGCCAACTCTAGCTTGAAGCTTAATGACTCAGCCTACTCCACCCAATTCTCTTACAACTCAAGGTTCTTATGTGTAAGGCTTTGTTTGTTTGATAGAACTATCTTAACTCATTTTATTACCCTTCATACATATTGCATCACATATATTGCATTTGAAATATATATAATGCATTCCAAAAAAATCAAATAAAATATCCATAAATCATTTTCAATAAAAGGGAAACTATTTATTAAATAAAAATATTTTATTTAATAAATTAATTTTATTATATTAAAATACATCCAATGCACTATCTTTATTTTCCAAAATTATGTATGCAATATATATATATATATATATATATATATATATATATATATATATATATATATATATATCACATTGCATATCACAGATATATGCACATTTTACATCGTAACAAATAATGTTTGCCACATCATACAACTCATTAAATAAAATAAAATTTCATTTTATTGAATCTCTATTTTATTTATTAGGAAAAATGTGTTCACTACAGATTAAATTAAACACACTTAACTTATTATTACGATTATGTTAATTACTTCTTAAATAAATATTTTTTATTTTATGGTGTAACCATTTAGGTTCTCTATATTAAACTGGTTGTGAATAAATCAATTAGAATAATTCTAATCTTATTTAAATAAATAAATTAACTATGTATTTTATTTAAATAAATAACATTTATTCTACAATAAGTGTAAGCCCCCTTAGCAATCAATGACTTTTCAGATAATATAGATTTCAATATTAATCATAAAAGAACTCTTGAATAAATAGTTACCGTACAATTCAATCCTTCCACCATACAATGTCACAATTAAATATAAGACATGAAATTAATGTCAAGTCTTATTTTATTTAATTATATGTATTTCGATTCTTAAATGCACAACTCCAAATAATGCAAATTAGAAGCTCCTTTCTAATTTTATTCTACCTTGGCCAAGAACTACTGGATTGTCATTTATCGAATCACATAGGATATTTTCTTCTTTTAGTAGAAGCGGTAGATTCTTTGTTGATCATTCATTATTTTCATGTACAACTTATTACACCTAAGCATACCCTTTGATATACCCTAAGAGTCTTAAGGGACTTGTCATAGTATAATTCATCATACACAAGATATTATTATGATCTCAAGTTAAGGATCACTTGTATTACTATCACTACAGAAATTCGTATTGACAGACAAGTAAAACTCCATTAGGTATTCATTAGCGAGCCATTTTCAGTGGACTCATTCTTCAGTAAACACCTACAAACTCTCTTTAGTGTCTCCACACAATGATCATGAGATCAATCATCCTCATCCAATGAGCAAGTAATGTATGAACCAATCTATCCGGATTTACTAATCCCCTTTTTAGTAATCCAATGATTGGGAATAATTTTAGTTTGTGAGCTTTCTAAAAATTTAGATCTCATTAGCATGATCATCATCATGATTCTAAAAGTATTGCTCAAAATTATAGGTTTATCACATATTATAAAATAGCACCATGTAGATAAATTAAAAACCTTTAATTAAATAATTTTTTATCAATAAATGAATAAAATTGTTTCAAAGTATATGTTTATTATTAAACATGATTGGTTTTTGTGCGTACTTCTTCCATCTTTAGCAAACCTTAGTGGTAAGGGACAATAAACATCTTAAGGACAGAGACTACCCGTGTCAATCTATTATGTTCCATCTTTTCTGTGTGTAAGAAATATCAGAGATTATATAAGTTTATTTCTTACTTTATATGAAGTGTATTTTCTCCTTTATATGAGACTTGTTTGTGTGTTTTTAATTCTTGATATATTGTAATAATGAAATGTACTTGATTATGATATTATATTATGCTTGTGTTAGAGCATTTACAACAGTTTGATTTGTCAATAGAGATAATTTATAATTTGTCAATTGTATTCCATTGTAAAATAATTTTATTTTAAATTCCTACGATCTTCAGATTTCTATTGAATGGTATAAAATCACAAATTTACGTACCGTTATCAATCGATAGATGTCAACTATGTATCTTAATATAAAATAAAACAATTTTGATTGTGTTAACAATAATTAAATCAATTTTACTATGATAAATAATATTACGAACATGTCAACCGAATCATAACTCCCTGATTTTCTAAAAAAAATACAGAGTTGTTAAAATTCTATTGAATTGCATAAAATCACGAGTTTACAACAGTCGTACAAAATTAATTCTTGTGCCGCATTCAGAATTATACAAAAGCAAAACACTTTCATGCATCTAGGATTTCCTTAATCTCTTTCAATCTCCATATATCATCTTCCCAAACAATCTCTTCATTATTAGCCAAAACCAAATGGATTTCATCAACATTTAGCCATGAATATTGCATATAGAGGCATCTAATCTGCTCCTCATTCAAAGTCCATGGACTTATATGTGACTCTTCAGTATAACACCAATTTTTGTAACTCTTCAAATACTTAATCAGCTCATCAGGCAACACACCAACAGAAGTCCAATCTGAAATAGTACTGGAAAAAACAGAAGGTTCTCGACTCTCCGGCTGCGGCTGCGGCGGCGGCGGCGGCGGCGGCCTATTTTCATCATCACTTGCACCTTTTTTTCTCTCTAATTCATATTTTTGTGGGGAACCCATGATTTATTTTTTTTCAAAAGAAAAGGCAGATGAACGGTTTATGAGATTTTTCTGAAATTTAAACCAAATGATGGTGATTTATTAATTTTATTTGTCAATTATTACTAAACATTATTTTCCAATAAGATTCTTTCAATCCCACGCTTGAATTATATGGTAATTAATTAATTGTTGATGTGAATATATAATTTCCATGCAAATTGAGATAAAAAAAATCAATTTTAGAAGTTTATTTATTTTCCTTTCTTGATGTGTAGTAATAGCATTTTCTTTCATAATAAATACACTCCATAATTTCTATATTATGTTCGATTAAAAAATTATACTTCAGGAAAAAACGTTTTTTTCCCTATGACATTAATAAAAACGTGGTCAATGTGATCCAGAATCCGTTCTTCACTTTACTATAATTAAATAAATAATATGGTTTCTTGTTTTTTCTACCTCTTTTTTTTTGTTCGACTTTAATCTAGAAAACAAGAATTAGTATTACAATTTTATAAGTAAACAAAAATTAGTAACAATCAAGTAAGAATATCTTATCTAATGACTAATGGAGTACAAATTTGTTAACTAAACTGGAAACTATAATTAGTAAAATAGTTTTACAACAAAACATTAATTATAAATATAGTTTTATAATTAGAAAACAATCAGAATAAAATCATTTTACAAAATATTAATTTATTTCTTTCCACAATGTATAAATTTTTCACAAAAATCATCTTACCTAATTTAAATTTGTTACTATTATTAAAATATAAGTATAATTATATCTCAAGTATAAATAGAATTTTATTATTACTTAGAAAATATTATTTTATAAGAAAACTAATTTTTATAAAGACTATATTATCTAATATTAAATTGTTACTACTAAAATATAAGTATAAATATAATATATTGACAGGCCAAATGATTCAATTATTTAACAAAATATAAAAACTGATTACTAGTAATATAACAAAATATCCAAAAGTATATATATATATATATATATATATATATATATATAGAAAACTGATCAGGTCCGGATTTCCGGATCTGATCAAAATCCGGACCCCAATTTTTTTTATTTTATTTTTTTTGTAGAACAACTAAAAAAAAATTATGAAACTAAAATTTTTTCATAATACAGTGTTTTGGGTGTGTTTTTAATACCTACACCAACCAATATATGTACAGTCTGTCCAAATTGTACAGAAATGTTTTGGTATAGGCATTCAAATCACGCCAAAAACACTGTATTATGTAAAAATTCCAATTCCATAATTTTTTTTTAGTTGTTTCAAAAAAAAAAACAAAAAAAAGGGTCCGGAATTGAATAGAGTCTGGGATCCCAAACTGGATCCGGACTATATATATATATATATATATATATATATATATATATATATATATATATATATATATATATAGGGAAAAGGTCCAAAAATACCCCTGATATTTATCTCGATGTCCCACTTACACCCTAAACTAATTTTTTTTCCAAAAGTATACTTAACGTTACAAATTTCGGGTAAAACGTGCCCCTCCCGTTAACGGAGATGCCACATAGACTAACTCTGTTAATACGTGGACAATTTTTGCTGACGAAGCATGAAAAGAAAACAAAAAGGGTAAAAAAACCTAAATTTCTCTCTCCAGTCGGATATTCAATTTTCAAAATTCCCCATCTATCTAATTTTCTTTCTTCCCCCAACAATTCCAATTCCCAAATCTCGATTTCCACCAAGCAGAGATAAAATGGCTTCCCAATCTCAACAAGGAAACCCTAATAAAAGGTAGTGGTCTTTACAAGATTTCGAAATCGAAAAACCCCTTGGCAAAGGCAAATTTGCTCGTGTCTACTTCGCTCGTGAAATTAAGGTATACGTATATATATAGAGAGAGGGGAAGTGAAAATAAAATTGGATTTGGACCGAAAAATTTATTGTTTTTACCGAGTGATTTGGGTTTCTATTGAAAGTTGTTTATTTTTGTGTAGAGTAAGTACCATTGAAGGTGATATTTAAGGACTAGATAGACAAGTACAGGTTGCATCATCAGCTGAGGAGAGAGATGGAGATTCAAACGAGTCTTGATCACCCTAACGTTCTCAGGCTCTTCGGTTGGTTTCACGACAGTGAGAGAATTTTCTTGATTTTGGAGTATGCTCACGGTGGCGAGCTTTATCGGGAGCTTCGTAAAACCGGGCATCTCTATGAGAAAAAAATTGCCACTGTTTTTCTTGTCCTTTTTGTTTTCTCAATCTAGATCTAGATTTCTGAGAAAAAAGCCGCCACCGTTTGTGGGTTGGTGGAGTCGTGGGTCGACAGGCGAAGTGGGGGTTGGTGGTGTTGTTGTGGGTCGACGGTGGCGGAGTCAGAGTGTTGGTTGGTGGACGGTGGTGTTAGATTCTGCAGACTACATCAAGAGGAAGAAGATTGTATTAATTTTTGTATTAATTAATTTAGGGTTATTTTTATTAATTAATTTAAGAGGATGAATTTTTGTTATTTGTATTAATGAATTAAATATAAATATAAATATTTATTTTGTTTATTAAATATAAATATTTATTTTGTTTATTAATTATTTATTTTGTTTAAAAGAAAAATAAAATAAATAATTAATAAAAATTGGATTTTTTAATTATTTGTGTTAATAAATTTTTGTACACGTCAGCAAGTATTGCCACGTGTCAATCACATTATAGAGGGTTTAACCTCCGTTTGTCAATGTGGCATCTCCGTTAACGGGAGGGGCACGTTTGACCCGAAATTTGTAACGTTAAGGGTATTTTTGGAAGAAAAAAATTAGTTTAGGGTGTAAATGGGATATCGGAATAAATATCAGGGGTATTTTTTGACCTTTTCCCTATATATATATATATATATTGAAAAATATCATAACTTTAATATAAGACCCGTACTTTTCACAGTGTGTATATGCCGGTCTATCATATATGACAATCTATACTATATAATTTCGTTCGTCCTTTTTTTTCTTTTTTTTTGTTTCGATATTTGACTCTCTTACATTAAGTCAATTTTTATTATTTATCAATTTAAATCGGAATTACTATTATAATTTTATAAGGAAACAAGGAGTTAACAATATAATTTCATAAGAAAATAATCAAAATAAGATCATGTTACCTAATATTAATTTATTAATTTTATTCAAAAATTGGATTTAATATCTTAATTTGGTAAGAAAACATGAATTCATAATATAATTTTATAATCAAATAATCAAAATAAGATCATCTTACCAAATATTAATTGATTTTCTCTTATTCAAATATATATACAATAATACAAGTTTAAATAAAATTATATTACCACTTAGATAATATAGTTTGAGAATAAAAGAAAATTATCGTAAAAATCATTTACCTAACTTAAATTTGTTACTATTATTAAAATATAAATATAATTTTAGTTTTGAGTATAAGAAAGACTTGATCATTATTTAGATGGTATAATGGTTATTATTATTAAAATAAAAATATAATATATTAATCAACCATATGCTTCAATTATTAAATAAAAAATAAAAATTACTTATTCTGTCCAATAAGAATTTTCAAAAATAAAATTCAATATATTAATAATATTATAATTATACAATAAGATCCTTCGTTCAATTCAACCAAATAAAAAAAATAAAAATTAGTAATGCGGTATACAAGGAAGTAATCATAACATCATCTTACCTAATATTCAGTACCGCCCCTGGGCTAAAGCCCAAAGTGCCCGAGCTTTAGGCCCAAAAATTTTTAGGGTCTCCTTAAATATTCTCTTCCTTTTATTACTTACTTAAATATTAAAGCAAATAATCAATCTGTAATATTCTACATATACTGATTATTGTAATATTCTACATATTTAAAACATATAATTTGTACAAAATAATTTAATTATTATGTACCTGGGGGTTCATCATCAGATTCAATTTTTTTGGGTTTTTTTTAATTGTTTGGGAGTAGTGTTAGACTCTTAATAAAGGAGACCCTATTTGGTAATTACTCCCTCCGTTCCATAGTTATAGGCTGATTTTTTTCGCACATAGTTTAAGAAAATCAGTTTAAGTGACAATTTTTAACATAAATTTTCCACATGTACCACTTAATATGGAAATAATGAATAAATTAATTACTCCTTACTTATCACATTGGAACTCTTAACTTCATTGATTTTTGGTACAATTGTCTTTTATACACAAAATATGTTAAACTAGTAAAGCCTAAAAAGTTGAATTCTTTTATTGAGAATACAACAACATTAAATGTGGTGATAAAAATAATGACATTGAAGGTTGTTTCTTTAAAAAAAGAGTACTGGTTGAATATTTATTATAAGGGCATAAAAGTAAATTAATGAACCAACTATATTTTATAAATAGTAAGTAGCCTATATATTGGGACATCTCAAAATAAAAAATTAGTCTATAACTATGGGACGGAGGGAGTATTTTTTTGACTTAGTGATAATATGATATCTAAATGAGGCTTTAGAAATATTGAAATAGTCGGTTATTATATTTGATATTCTTTCGTATTGATGCTCTTTTGTCTAGAAAAAGTTTTTCCTTTTATTATGTCTGTCTTAATAGCAATTCGCAAAATACCCATTTATTTGTTGTCCACTTTAGGCCCTTCAAAACTTAGGGCCGACTCTGCTAATATTAATTTATTACTATTATTAAATAAAATTTTATTACAACTTAGGTAACATAGTTTGACAAGAAAAAAGAAAAAAATTCAAAAAGATCGTACTATCCAACTTAAAATTGTTGTTATTGTTGATTAAATATAAGTGTAATTATATTCAGGTACAAGTAAGATCTTATTATAAATTAAATAAGCTTAAATATAAATTACTACCTTAAACTATAAACCATATTCCACTTTGGCGATCCACATTTCAATTTTGTCAATTAGATAATTGAACTATTAATTTTTTCCAGTTTTGTTCAATTAGACCTGCCACGTCATAAATTGATGACGTGGCATCGCTGACTAAGCTAATCAGTGCCTATGTGTAATTAAAAATTATTAGTTGAAATGAATTTTTACATTTGTTGAATGTCCAAGGGTAAAAAGGTTTAACTATTACAACAACTTTATAACACTTTTAACTCTTATTTCTCATCATCAAAGCAAATAACAATAAAAAACGCAGATCTAGATTAACCAATTATCAAATGCTAACCCAAACTGAAGAAGCAATTAAATTGTTAAAATCAAACATGGGAGAAAATTCTTTAAAATTTTCAATCAAATTAATTTGCCTAATCTACGATATCTACCACAGCACCACCACCACCTTCCTCTATCATAATTTTTCCTCCCCATCCTTCTTTCTCTTCTCCATAGCACAAACCCATAACCATTATCACTATCATTACACCAATAAAAAGAAAAAAATCTCACCAAAATCTATATCCAATAAACAAATACATAAAATAAATAATAAAAAAATCATCAACGCCGATAAATATACAATCTATGAAAATCCATCATTGCCGCCTATAAAATTTTCATCACTCTGAAAAGTAGATGAGGATAGGAAGAATCAACTTATATTGTCGCTCCTCGTCATTAGAAACTTAGATCTGCACTGTTTAAACGAAGATCGTAGCTGGCATTTGCCGCCATCATTTTACAGATCTGGATAAAATTAAGTCGAAGGAAAGCCTATTTAGAGGGAAAACAAGAGATTTTTCGATCGAAGTCTGTGAGTTTCAGAATGGGTGATAGAGGAGGAGAAATTTTCGGTGCCAGATCTAAGAGTTTCAAACAGAGTCTCAAGTACGGATACAAAGAGATTTTCCGATCGATGATCTTGAGTTTCAGAATGGTTTCACAAATGTTAAAAATTTTGTGATGATGGATCATGGAAGTGGATTTGTTGTTTGCTTCGGCTACGTGGTGGTGATATTCTTTGGGAGGATGATAGTGTACTGCTATGAAGTTTATCTAAGAATATATATTGTCTTTATTAGTTAATTTGTAAGTTGATTCTTAGGTTTTCTTAAATTAAGATAAAAAAAAATCGTAGTTACATCTTAAATTGATTTTAATTTGACTAAATGGCTAGCAACATTTTTGATGTTATTTTTTAATAGTTAATTAATTAAATTAAGATGTTAATGATAGTCATTAATAATATTTTTGACTTTTTTAGTTAGTTAATTGTTTTTTTACATCTTTGTCCTTGTAATTCCATATAATATTTTAAATCAAATATAAAATGAGTTTTTTATTTAACACATCAGCATTGACTTGCCACGTGTTCAAGTCATATCATTAATTTCTGATGTGGCAATTCAATTGAACTATAGTGGAAAAAGTTAAAAGTTTAATCATTTGATTGACAAAATTAAAAAGGTGAATCACCGAAGTGGAATATGACATATAGTTTAGGGTAGTAATTTATATTTAAGCCAATTAAATAATATAATTTTAGAAATAAAGTATTTTCTTATTAGAATTATTTTATCTAATAAATTCAATAATATATTTATAAAAAAAAGTATTAACATGCAAAAAAACAAAATAGTATGTTAATTTAAAAGTAATATTACTAATTTTATTAAAATATTATATAAGAAACATTAATATAAATTTAAGAATTAAGAATAAGACCCACTGCTAGTATATAATAAAGTATAAAAGCGAGTTTTGGACCCGATCAACTAGGTAATTTTGGTCTTTCAACAAGAGTTAAAACATATATACCTATACTTACTATTATCAATCGAGACTGAATCAGCTCGGTTTTGGTCAATAGGTTACATAATTTTAAAAGAAAATAATCTCCTTATGTGGATTATCTTACCTAGTTAATATAGGAGAAAAAGTTACATAAGGATGACTTGTAAAACTAATAATTTACATCATCCAATAACATGTAATATAAGAATTTAGTAGGAAATCTAGGGATTAGAAATGAAATAAGAGATTGTGTGATTAATATTTACTATTTTTAAAAGTAGTTAAGTGTTAACGCCTGATTTTGTACGCCTGGCGAAATCACCAAAACAGCAGGCCAAAATAGCGCCAACGGTTGATGGAGTAATTGTTGTGAAATCAAACTCACAAAATACATTCATACAAACATAAATAAAGAGATATAAATATGAACACAAGAATTTACGTGGAAACCCAATTGGGAAAAACCACGGAGAGAGAGAGTAATCACTATAATAATATTGAGAGTACAAGTTGTGTATTTGTGTTGTGTCTCTTGTGTTCCTCCTCCCTAAAACCCTAGCTTGCAGTCATATATATAGAAGCACATTTACCCTTCTCCTACTAGGAGAAGGACTCCTTATCCCTCCAAATAAGGAAACATAATCCTATTTTAATAAGGACTCTTCTATTGTCATAATAAATACATATGGGTCATCACCAGACCCGGACCATTAAATAGATTGGGCTGCACCATGGCTAGACCCAAATAATCACACTCCAACATTGCCCCCCAGTCTCTTATTTATAATAAGGAACTTATAAATGAGAGACTATACAAATATATCCCAACAAAACGACCATATTTGCCGAAGACAAAATATCACTCCTGAACTTCATGTGCCGAACTAAAATTGTTGGAGAACCAACCTTATACCAACCGAACCAACCTTATCACTACCGAAGATATAAAGAACCAACCTTATCCCAATCGAACCAACCTTATACCAACCGAACCAACCTTATCACTACCGAAGATATATAAAGAACCAACCGAACCAACCTTATCACTACCGAAAATAATCCACCGAACACATCCAAATATATAGAGAACCAACCTTATCACAACCGAACCAACCTTATTACGACCGAACCAACCTTATCACTACCAAAGATATAAAGAACCAACCTTATCACAACCCAATATATATATAACCAACCTTATACCAACCGAACCAACCTTATCACAACCGAATATAAATTATAAAGTTCGTTCCGAGGAACTAAACGTATTCGTTCCGAAGAATCGTATAAATATTTATTTTGACCGTTCGGGAGGACGTTGGTCCGTCCCGAAGGATATTGTCCGATCGAGATGATGATGGTCCGTCCCGAAGGAAGTAATCCATTCGGGAGGACGATGATCCATTAGTGAGGATGTCGGTCCGTCTCGGAAGATGTGATCCGTTGGAGAGGATGTCGGTCCGTCTCGGGATGTTATCCGTTGGAGAGGATGTCGGTCCGTCTCGGAGGATGTGATCCGTTGGAGAGGATGTCGGTCCGTCTCGGGATGTTATCCGTTGGAGAGGATGTCGGTCCTTCTCGGAGGATGTGATCCGTTGGAGAGGATGTCGGTCCGTCTCGGGATGTTATCCGTTGGAGAGGATGTCGGTCCGTCTCGGGATGTTATCCGTTGGAGAGGATGTCGGTACGTCTCAGAGGATGTGATCCATTGGAGAGGATGTCGGTCCGTCTCGGGATGTGATCCGTTGGAGAGGATGTCGGTCCGTCTCGGAGGATGTGATCCGTTGGAGATCGGGAGAACGTTGGTCCGTCCCGAATGAAATAATCCGTTCGGGAAGAGATTGATCCGTCCCGAAGGAAATAATCCGTTCAGGAGGACGTTTGTCCGACCTTATAACCCCTCCATCCTTATGCCGCCATTGCCCCTCAGTCTCTTATTTATAAGGAAACTTATTTATAAGAGACTATTTGAAAAAGTCGCCATGGGATTTTATCCTCGGGACTTTTATCCTCGGGACTTTTATCCTCGGGATTTTTATCCTCAGGATTGTTATCCGCTGGATTTTTATCCTCGGGATTTTTATCCGCTAGACTTATGTCCGCTGAATTTTTATCCTCGGGATTTATATCCGCTGAATTTTTATCCTCGGGATTTTATCCGCTGGACTTATACCCGCTGGATTTTTATCCTCGGGATTTTTATCCGCAGAGCGTTCATCCTTTCGGGAGATCAAAGCCTTCCCGAAGGATCCAACCTTATTACGCCAACCGACTTATACCGCCAAAATAGCCGTCCCGACCCCAGTGGGAGGCTTCCTTTCGGGAGAACTAAGCCTTCCCGAAGGATCCAACCTTATTACGCCATCCAACCTTATACTGCCAAAATAGCCGTCCCGACCCCAGTGGGAGGCTTGGATCAGACTTTATATCTACCGAAAGTAGACATCCAAAGATATGATGAAACCGGTGTAGCCCGAAGAGGAATCGCCAAAGTAATCCCTTCGGGAGGATGATGGTCCGTCCCGAAGGAAATATTCCGTTCGGGAAGACGATGGTCCGTCCCGAAGGAAGTATTGCGTTCGGGAGGACGATGGTCCGTCCCGAAGGAAACATCGAAGGCATGATGAAGTTGACGAGATGTAGTCTGAAACATACTACAATTATCCGAAGTGGGCTGTTGTTGCCTGAAGTGCTATAAATGAACAACTCGGACTGTTGAAGTACTGTGCTAAAACCTGAACTCTAATTCTGATTTCAGTGTCGAAGTTGGAGTTGATGTCCGAAGTGGCGAATGTTTCTGGACCTGTTTTCAGGATGAAGAATTTTTCAAGAGCTCCTCTATTTGAGACTGCTGCTTCAATACTTCGGAGTCCGAACTATTCTTCTCTTGATTTAAGTTGCAGAATGATGAATTAGCCTCATCCTTTTATTACTCTGAAGGGATGACGATGGTGAAATCTGAAGAATGGTGATCATCCACCATACATAGTTGATTGCCGCCACAATCCATGAGTTATGAAAGTAGCTCTTTGTTGAAATGCAATTATATGGGCATGACCCTGTGAGGTGACTGATCTCCCAAAGAGCTCCCTTGACTCTTGCATCTGTTGATCCAACGTTTGAAGGGTGATATAATTCTCCTCGTCTAATATTTGTCTGAATCGGATAAGGTAGAACTAAAATCCTTTTTGTGGGAAGGGGACCTTCGGCTTCGGTGAGATCCTCTATTAACTGTTCTGGACGACGTTGCCCATTCTCGGTATAAGTTGTCAACCTCTTTGGTTAATTCAACGAGTTGTTTATTAAGCTCTTCCTGTTAGAGCAGAATAGCTTTCCTCTTGTCTTGAACGTCTCGGAGGTGACACTACCTGTTAATGTCCATTAATTGATGTGACTGGGAGCTTGTCTCTCCATGAGAGTTACTGTGTATCTTATTCAATGGGTATTCGGACTCGGGGCCACCACCAACCAAAGCAAGTATACTGCACCAAAAAAGCATCTGAACCACGCCGATTCCGTCGCCGGAGTCAAAGTCCTGCCTGAAGATTTCCCAAAAGGGGTCGCAGTTACAAATTGGGAAGCCGCGGTCAACGAGACATCTGAGTTGTTGTTGGTGTTGATCCCTTCAAAGGCTTTATTTCATTTCCCCTTTCGTTAACCAATTCCATCTATAACGGAGGAAGCTCGACCTCAAACATAATTTTGGGAAGAACTGTGGCGATATTGCTGGTCGTCACACGGAGAAGCCACAGCCAGATCGGGGAGATCAGAGAGAAATATGTGGGAAGGAGAACAATTGTCTGCTGTCCCTTTTTAATCCTGGCTAAGTCAGAGACTTGAGACTTAACATCATGCATTGTTGCTTGCCACCACCTTTATTGAAAAGCAATCACATGGGCATAATTTTAGCTTGAGCAGATAAGGTAACAGTAGGCATTAAAAAACATAAGAGGAACACGTTTTATAACGTGTTGCATATATATTTTTTATTTAATAATAATAATAGTAAAACAAAAGAATAACTTAGCTTTATGTGTTGGCTCTCCTTCTTGATGAATCAGGTGATTTTAAATCGACACTAGAACAAGTGTCTTCGTTCCCACAGACGGCGCCAATGTTAACGCCTTATTTTGTACGCCTGACGAAATCACCAAAACAGCAGGCCAAAATAGCGCCAACGGTTGATGGAGTAATTGTTGTGAAATCAAACTCACAAAATACATTCATACAAACATAAATAAAGAGATATAAATATGAACACAAGAATTTACGTTGAAACCCAATTGGGAAAAACCACGGAGAGAGAGAGTAATCACTATAATAATATTGAGAGTACAAGTTGTGTATTTGTGTTGTGTCTCTTGTGTTCCTCCTCCCTAAAACCCTAGCTTGCAGTCATATATATAGAAGCACATTTACCCTTCTCCTACTAGGAGAAGGACTCCTTATCCCTCCAAATAAGGAAACACAATCCTATTTTAATAAGGACTCTTCTATTGTCATAATAAATACATATGGGTCATCACCAGACCCGGACCATTAAATAGATTGGGCTGCACCATGGCTAGACCCAAATAATCACACTCCAACATTAAGTAATCGTATTGAATTTCAAATTTCTTAATTTTCTCCAAAGTTGGACGTAACACATTGTTATTAGATAGATGGTGTAAAATATTAATATTTTTTAAAAAAGAAACAAAGAAGAAGTAGAAATAGCTTTAGTGGTCAACATTCTAAGTCATACTTCTTCTAGGCTATATTTATTTGTAAGAATTATACTTGAAACAAGACTATTAATTTCAAATGTCTTGTTTGTTTTTTAATTTGAAGTTGAGACTATTAGTCCTCAAATTATAAAATAGCTTAAGATGTGGAATTATTTAATACCATGTTCTACCTAAAATTATAATCCCTATCATTTGGGATTAAAAATTGCTAGACAAAATTAATCTCAACATTTTTCAAAAATGACCATAATATCATGTAATTTCTATTATTATTACTGGCACGTTAAAACTTATTAGTAAAAACACTAATTATTATTATTTTTTGGGGGCTTAGGGGGGGGCTGGGGGGGCAGGGTGGGTGGTGAGGTGTATATATAATCATTGAATATTATTTTTTTTAAAAGGTGGGGGGTGGGCGAGTGAGAGTGGATATATAATTATTAAATATTTTTTTTGAGGAGTGGGGGCTAGGGGCTGGACGGGGTGAGTGTAAACATAATAAATAAATATCATTTTTGGGAGGTGGACGGAGTTGGGTTGTATATATAATCAATAAATATTATTTTTTTTGGGTGAGTGGAGAGTAGGGGTACTGGGGATGGGGGATGAGGGATGGGGTGGATATATATAATCACTGAATATTATTTTTTTTGAGAGTGAGAGGGGGAAGGGTGGGGGTGGGGGTGGGGTGGGGGTGGGGGTGGGGGTGAGCGGGGTGAGAGTGTATACATAATCAATAAATATTACTTTTTGTGAGTGGGTGGACATGGTCAGGGTGGGGGTGAGAGTGTATACATAATCAGTAAATATTATTTTTTGAGTTGGGGTGGGGTAGGATTGGGGTGGAAGGTGGGGGTGAGAGGTGGACGGGGTGGGGTGGGATGGAGGTGGAAGGTGAGGGTGGGAGTGTATACATAATCAGAAAATATAATTTTTTTTGGGGTGTGGGGGTGTATATATAATCAGTAAATATTATTATATTTGATGTATAAATAAGTTTAAAATATATTATTATTGGTAAGAGTATAATAGTCAAAACGATATTTTTTAATTCAATACTTTAATTAATCCTGAAAAAAACAAATATAATATGAGATTATTTTAAATTATCACATGAATAATTCTATAAAAAACAAACATGTGACTATGACTATTTAGTTCTAAGATTAATAATCTTGAGATTATAATTTTTGCAAACAAACATGTCCCCATAAACCTTGTATTGTTAGGGTAAATTGAGAATCCAACTTTATCAAAAAAAAAAAAAGAGAGTCAAATATCTTTAATGTTAAGTATATCTACATTTTGACAATTAATTAGGTATAAAATAAAATTTCCTCAATGGTTTGAATTTGGGAATTTGAAAGCCAGACTCACTTTTTTGGAGGATGTAAAATAAAGCTGCTCCTTCCGTATTTGGAAGTATACTAATTGTTTACGCCAAGATCTTTCCACGCGCCTCAATCACCAAAAAGCACGTTCAATCCTGCACAGTAAACGAGTCAATACCAGAAGCTTGACGGCTTGGACCACCGGGGGATTGCTCCGGCGTGAGAGTCAATACAGACCGATACAAGGATAACAATGGAGGTGATAAACTCTAGTGTTTTGATAATAAAAAATATCAGTTACCTCTTTTGTTATCTGTTCTGTCCTCATATACTCTAGTTTTCCTCCTGCATGCCACCGACCTGTTATGACATCAGCTGACTGCATGCAACCCACCTGCTAATCCCATCACCATTCCCCACCCAGTCGAATTCTGTCTAATCCTCATTAATTAATATGCAGAGATAACTGTCAATGTTTATCTCTGTTATGATCACCGGTCAAAGCTCAAATAAAACCATTATTCACCTAATGGTCCAGCCCAACGGTTCGGCGCAAAGCTCCAAAGGCCCAAAATAAAGGTAGCCCAATAGGTCCAAAATATTATGACCCAACATTGCCCCCAATCTTTTATTAAATAGTATGTTTAATAAAAGAGTATATAGAAAAGGCCCAAAAAGAATTGGAGTTCAAAGGTAATTGAACCAAGCCCAATCAACCAGAGACCCAACTTCGGAAGCCCAATCACCAAAAAATCTAGATCTGGACAGCAACTCTCCATATTCACCTTTATGATCCACATTAAATGCGCTGGCCTCGAGTTTCGTAAACAACTGAAGGGACAACCACTATAAAAGCCCTTCCCCCCAATTTTGACAACTTTACCAGCTAATTTGAATTCCAAACTTCTTGAGCTTTCGTCTTCTCCCTCGACTTCCTTCTCTCTGCAAATCGCTAGCAATGGCTTCTCAAGATTCAAATAAGGTCATTCCTCTTTCTATAACACCACTTGCCTCCATTCCTCCTAATCCAAGGCCTACTAAAGTGGCTTCGGGTTCAAACCCCAAATCATCTACTACTCCAACTAAGAATCTACAACCGAAACCCCTTCCAAATCCTTCTTTGTTCTTCAAAAATGAAGAAACATTTCCACATGCTAACACCCCTTCTTCACTTTTAGAGGATGATCTTCGCATCACCCGAGAATGCTATCAAATACCAAAAACCCACAATTTGAGATTGCCTTCATCTACTGAAAGAATGTATCAACGACCAGATGGTTGGAATGCCATCTGTAATAACCTGAGATTTTCTATATAATTAAATCAGAAATTTTGCATATAAATTTTTTTTATTTTAAAGGTGGAAATACGTACAAGGTAAAGTATATGTATATATGTGATAAATAAAATTTATTTATTACATGAATAATTTCAAATAATTTTCTTAGAATTATTGACCATTATAAATTATATTTTTTTATAATTAATTTTGTAGTAAAAATATTTTTATTATTTATTTTCCATGAAAATATGATTATATATTATTTAAATAAAATATGAAATGATTATTGGAATTATTATAATTATTATTTTATTATATGAATTTATTTTTATTAGTTAAGTTAATTATTTTAACTTAATTAATAATGCTATATATGCAAGGTGTGGGCTCAAGTGCAAAATTAAGGTTCACATGACTAATTAAATGAAGACGGAGAGGTTAGAAATAAATGTGCTAGACCCGAGAGAAGCCTCCATGTGTCCCGAGGCAGAAGACTCGTGGAGGTGGATCGTTTTGAGAATTGATTGATGGGTTGGATTGGTGGTTAGAAGGACAGGGAAATATGTGCATTATTCTAATGACTAAAGGGTATTTCTAGAATTTTCCTGAAAACATGTGCCTAGCATGTGACTACTTAATTCCAGGAAACTCTATAAATACCCCATCCATTCTAGGAAGGGGGAGGACTCTTTTGGTGACTTAAGGCTTGGATATTCCACCTAAAAAGCACTAAAAGGGTTTGGGGCATTCTCTCTCAACACTCAGGAAGACTCTTGGAATCCCAATAACCCTAATAAGGTTTTCAGATTCTAGGAGTGGAAGGACTCAAGAAGAAGGCTCTTGAAATCCCAATAATCCTAACATAGTTTCCGGATTCTAGGAGTTCTGCCACACGTCATTGGAATAATCGCCCACCTTTCGTTCTCCCCTCTTCAATCAATCAATCAATTCCGTGCTCTTCGTGGATTTTTCTCCTCCTCAGCCAACACAAAATCCTAACTGGCAAGGCACAATTTCCTTGCCCACATTTCTTTGGCGACTCTGCTGGGGAGGTGTAGGATTCGTGAAGGGTATGCCCACAACTCAAAGTGGGAGAAAAACAGGAAGAGCTTCACCAACAAATAGCATTACCTCACCGGATCCAGTTATAAGGCAAACAAGTCAAGCTTTCCAAGGCGTGAATCTAAATATCGATCAACCCATCCTTGAAGATGCCTTAGAAGGAAGTTTAACATCACCATATATGGCTGATCAACAACCAACGAATGTCAGGCAGACAAGCGTGGGAAGGCCAGGTGAGGAAGGAAGTGGAGAGCAGGTAAATGCTGGCAACTGGAGATGCTCAAGACGTTGAAGGAAGCACGGGAAGGACGAGGGATGATTTTGGCCATGATGTTGGAGATGCAGAGGAAGCAAGAGGAAATGGGAAATTTTCGTCAGCAGTTGATGCAGATCCCCGCTTTCAAGGCCATGTTCCTAGACAATTCACAGGGAGAACAAGCAGGAGTGGAGGACAACAACAACGGTAGCAATAATAAGGAGAATCAGACTTCACCTCCATTGAGGGAGAATCAGTCTGTTCCAATCATCCACTTGGAACTTCAGAACAGTGGTGATGTGCCACAACCCAGACTGGAAGTCAGCCAGCCTTAAACAAACATCATTCCGACCACTATCCCTGCATTTTCACAAGTACATATACCAACCATCCCAAGCCTCGTCCAGCAAACCAACCCTCAAACACAATCGATACAGAATGTACATGATGCCAGTGTACATCAACCAATTTCTATACCATACATCACAACACCACAAAGAGTCCATACCACGTGCCAATATGTGACAAAGGATGATATAATCAATGTGATCAATCAACTTCACAGGAAGACATCCCGAACTTCGGAGTTAGACTTTACTCCACCTTACCCAGCACATATTCGGAGATAACCTTACCCGACAGGATATATCGACCATCTCCCGCAATTTCCAAAATACAATGGGGAGAAGGGAAATGTCAGGGAACACATTGCCAGGTTCGTGGAGTCGTTGTCTCCATGGTTAAGATATAATGAAATGAACAATCACAACTTTTTGATGAGAGAATTCAACAAGACTTTGATGGATAATGGCTTCAGTTGGTACTACAACTTGGAAAAGGGATCAGTCCATGATTGGGATGATCTAAAATTGTAATTTTTTTTAAAAAAATTCTATGTGCAGAAATAGGTAACCATCATAGAGCTCATACGATTCAAGCAGAAGCCAAACAAGGAGCTGTTAGATTATGTGGATAGGTTCAGGGCCTAAACACAGAAGTTTACAGAGCCAATTAAAGAAAAGAACTTGGTTAGCATATGCAACAATGGTGCTTTAGACGCCTTCAAGCCCCATCTCATTACCAAGGCTTGTGATTCATTTGCGACCCTCTCATCTTTTACACAAGACTTGGGGGGAATCATGACATTTCCCACAAGCCATGTGATGGTTACATGGAAGAGCAAGAGGACACCAACTGTGGCTTTGGTGGATTCTCAGTCAAAACCGCAAAGGGGCAAAAAGGGAGAAGAATGAGAAATTTGAGCGAAGTAGAGAAAAGAATGGGGACAAGTATACCAGAATGCCAGTTCCAGAGGCTATCACATGCAGCGAGAAGGCATTCAGGAGCCTGTACGAACAATGGGTCGAGCACGGAGTGGTGAAACCTCCAAGGCCCCGGTTGATTATGACAGAAGAGATGAAAATAAGACCAGACTTCTGTGTATACTACCAATACGTAAGACATTCCACTATGGACTGTTATAGTTTGTGGAGGATATACCATGAGAAGATGACGGCCGAGGAGATTGAACTAGGAGAAGAAATGTGCAACACTATCACCCATAGTTCAGTCCCGGAAGTCAAGAACCCAAATACTGGCTCTACCATCAAAAAACTCTGAACTACAGATGAATTAAAAATCCACCCAAGATGGTGGTCCACCAAAAATGGTGGTTTAAGTCCTCATGAGTATTCCTTGCCAAATCCTCGTAGACTCTAAAAAAATTGGTGGTCCACTCTAAATGGTGGTCAAGTCCTCGTAGACTTCACTTGCCAAGAAATTGGATGACCCAAGTGACGAGGCACCCGATTTTAAGTCCTCGTAGACTGCACTTGCCAAGAAATTGGACGACCCAAGTGACGAGGCACCTAATTTCAAGTCCTCGTAGACTGCACTTGCCAAGAAATTGGATGACCCAAGTGACGAGGCACTCGATTTCAAGTCCTCGTAGATTGCACTTGCCAAGAAATTAGAAGACCCAAGTGATGAGGCACCTGATTTCAAGTCCTCGTAGACTGTACTTGCCAAGAAATTGGACGACCCAAGTGACGAAGCACTCGAGTGTTACACTTTATCATCAAAAGTGAATGGTGAATGAGGCACCTGACTATAAGTCCTCGTAAGTTATACTTTCACCTTCAAAAGTAATCGAGGCACCTGACTCAAATCCCTCGGAAGTTACACTTTCAACTTCAAAAGTTATTGAGGCACCTGAGTATAAGCCCTTAACCCCAAAAGTTACACTTAATCTTTAAAAGTGGCGAACATTATGCTTTATTCAACAAAAGAAAAAAAAGTTGCACTTTATCTCTAAAAGTGGTGAACGTTATGCTTTCTTCGACAAAAGCAAGATTTATTATATGAAACGTTATGCTTTTCGTTAAAAACAATTTGATTTATCAATAAATTTGTCAAACTTTCACTTATACTTGATTATTTCTTCTAATTTACTAAAAATAAGGAAAAAAGTATAGATTCAAGTGTTAGTTTGCATGAAATATATGTACATGAATTTTCTGATACAGGAAATGGAAAAAAACTACAAAAGTTCATGATTTAAAGGCCATAACCTGTCGAATTGAAGAGAGGAATACCTAAAGTTTGGTCTTCATGGCTATCAAGCCTTTAAAGCTATCAGGCCTTCGATGCTATCAGACCTTAGAGGCTATCATGTCTTCACGGACTTATTGATTCTCAATGACTTCTTGATTCTAAAGAAATGAGAAATTTCAAGAGAGGGTAAGAAAGATTAGATCAAATATTTTCAAAATATCCCAGGAGAGCTCCTCAAAGGCTCGACCTTCTACGGTTTGGTCCCCTAGAGGTTCCCTCTCCTAGGAATTTTGTTTTTGAGGTTTGCAAAACATCAAACCCCGCGAAGTGTTCAGACACTGGAATCAAGACTTCTACACTTACAATATTTTGCGCGATCATCTAACTAAAGGCGTGACTCACGCGCAGGGGGCAAATGCTTACTGGTAGATGGATAGATGACATAGACGTCTTCTAGAGTAGAGGTGCATATTCCCCCAAGCCGTGACTAATGAAGAATATCTTGTTGGATACGAATGACATGTAGAGGAGCACCATGGTCCTGTTGGATACGAATGTTGTAAGATCCCAACTTTTATGAATAAAGATGAATTTTCTATAATTATCATTTTTGAATATTATAGAATAAATTTGATATAATGTTATAGTTGTGGGTAATATTTATAAATTTTGCAAAGTACCCAAGTTGTTATATAATATTCGATTGGTCGGGGAATATTCATTTTAACAGGGAATATTCGTACAATGGCGCAATCATTGGTGGACCCCACAACAGAATTATTGTCGGATTGAGAAAACGACAAAAATATTTTATGAAAATAATGGCGGAAGTTTTATCGTTAACTATTGAAATACCCAGTATTAAAAGTACAGGAATACGCGTGGTTGCATAGTAACACAAGGTATTGATTATTGATGCTTACGTGAGAAGTTACTCAGTTTTGTTCAATTATTAGTTTTAGTAATTGTTGCATAGTATCTCACGTTAATTGATTCAATTATTATCGATATTTTATATATTATTAAATCAATAATTGAGATGACAAAGTTATTAATATTATTATTTGCAATATTAACGATGTCTAGAAGTTCTGCCAAGGAGAGGTTTGGTCACCTAATTGCGCGTCAATAGGGAGAAATCCTTACTGGAAAGCCCCCTCTTTCCTGGGAATGACCTGGTCGATTAATATTGTGAATTATAATAATGATGATAAATGTTGTTAAAAATATTGAAGGGATTTTTTATGAAGTATTTGATGTAACTTTTGTTTATTTTATGGACCCCCATTTACCCATTTTTCAAAATAATCGGTAGAAAATTATTCAGTATATATATATATATAAGTATTATATATATGATTATGGTGGGACCCACGTCTTTGAAAAGGACATATGGGTAGAGAAATTTCAAATGTCACGGGAATGTAAGAAGAAGAAAAAGGAAGGCATGAAATGTATATAATATATATAATATATGTTTTGTTATATATATATATATATATATATATATATATATATATATATATATATATGCCATGTGATGAAATGTCACGGGTGGGATTTGGGGGAAGGAAAGTCAGGAGGGAGTAACTTTTATTATATATATAATATATTTTATTAGTTTTGTTTTTATATGGAAAATTGAATATATTATATTTTATTTAAAAGATTTTGTTTTATTAAAATATTTTCTAGTAAACTAATCTGGACCGTCCGTTTAAAAGTAAATCAATCTGGACCGTTAAGGAATTATTTACTATTCAGTCCATTCTCCTATAAATAGAAGCTCATTCCTTCATTATTTCTTACGAATTCACTGAAACTCTAGAGAGAGAAACTATAGAGAGAAAGAAGAAAAATATTCTGCTACTTCACTACTCCTATATCCAGTTTGTTCTAAGGTAAGGGGTATTATTTCTTTCGTATTCATGAAGAGAACTTCTGTTGTTCCATTCTTTATTATTATGTTGGAATAACCTGTCTGTGCGAAGTACTGCATACATGGTAAAATTCTTCTGTTATTCCATTCTTTATTATTATGTTAGAATAACATGTCTATACGAAGTACCGCATACATGGTGAAATTCTTATGTTATTGCATTCTTTATTATTCTGTTGGAACATCCTTTTTGTGCGTTTACGCATGACCTGGTTTCGTTATTTATTATTCTGTTGGAACATCTTGTCGGTGCGAATTTTGCCTGACCTGGTTCCGTTATTTATTATTATTCTATTGGAATATCATGTCTATGCGTTTACACATGACTTAGTTCTGTTAATTATTATTCTATTGGAATAACCTGTCTGTGCGGTCTATCGTAGCCTGGTGATTTCTTTTGTTATTCGATTCTTTATTATACTCAGTTGGTTAAAGTTTTGACTTCTATACTCCATGAAATTAGTGGAATATACTTGATATTTGTTCTTCATCCAGTATCTTTTCATGGAAATATTCTTCTGAGCATTCTTGAATTTTACTCTACAAAGAAGTATCACGGGTAAGATTATCATAAACTCTAGCAAAGTATATACCTTATTTGATACCGGTTCTACCCATTCTTTTATTTCTCCTACTTGCGTTCAATGTTTAAATTTGACTCCGGAGAAATTAGACTTTCACCTATTTGTTAAAACTCCGTTGGGAGAAACCTTCATTACATCCACTGTTTACAAGTCTTGTTTGGTTCAAATTGGTACCCTCACATTACCTGTCAATCTTATTTCATTAAAAATACATGCATTTGACGTAATTCTAGGGATTGATTGGTTAACTACTCATCATACAAAAATTGACTGTTTTCGTAAGAGTGTTAGCTTTCATATTCCTAACCAACCTATTATATGAATTTAAGCAAACAAACCATTAAAATCAATCACTATCATCTCAAGCTATAAAGCTATTTGTTTATTGAAAAATGGTTGTCAAGCTTTCTTAGCTCATGTCACGGATCTAAACAAAAATACGTCAGTTTTGAATGATATTTCTATTGTTAATAAATTTCTTGACGTATTTCATGAAGAACTTCCTGGCCTACCCCTAGAGAGTGAAATTGAATTTTGTATCAATCTTGAACTCGGTACAAAATCTATTTCCAAAGCCCCATATCGAATGGCTCCTATTGAACTTTAGGATTTAAAGACCCAACTGCAGGAATTGTTAGACATCGGTTTCATTCGTCTTAGTACTTCTCCTTGGGGTGCTCCTATTCTATTCGTGAAAAAGAAAGATGGAAGTATGCGACTCTATATTGATTATCGGGAGTTGAATCATGTCACCATCAAAAATAAGTACTCATTGCCACGTATTGATGACCTGTTTGACCAATTACAAGGAGCCAAATTCTTTTCAAAGATTGATCTTTGTTCCGGATATCACCAATTGAAGATTAGAACCGATGACATTCCAAAGATGGCTTTCTGAACTTGGTACGGGCATTATGAATTCCTAGTCATGTCTTTTGGATTGACTAATGCTCCTGCTGCTTTCATGGTTATGATGAACCGAGTATTCAAGGAATATTTGGATCACTTTGTGGTCGTCTTTATTGATGACATCCTTATTTATTCCAAAAGCCGTGAAGATCATGAGCAACACTTGAGGCTGATACTCCAAAATCTTCGTGAATATAAGATTTATGCCAAGTTGAACAAATGCGAGTTCTGGCTTGAGGAAGTAGCATTCCTTGGGCACGTAGTATCAAGTCATGGAATATTTGTTGACCCAGCAAAGATTGAAGAAGCTATTCAAAGCTGGGAGCAACCTAAATCAGTGATCGAACTACGTAGCTTTCTCGGTTTAGTTGGTTATTATCGGAGGTTCATGGAGATTTTCTTGAATTGCTACTCCATTAACTCAACTGACTCGGAAGGATACAAAATTCGGTTGGAGTGAGGAATGTGAGAAGAGTTTTTAAGAACTCAAGAGGAGACTTATTTCAGCACCTGTTCTAACAATACCATCTGGCTTGGAGGGATTTTTCATCTACAGTGATGCTTCGTGCAAAGGGTTAGGATGTGTTCTCATGCAATATGGGAAAGTCATAGACTATGCCTCTCGACAACTCAAAGAATATGAAAGGAATTATCCTACTCATGATCTAGAGTTGGCAGCAGTCGTTTTTGCACTAAAGATTTGGAGGCATTACTTGTATGGGGAGAAAGTGGAGATCTTTACGGATCATAAAAGCCTCAAATATTTCTTCACTCAAAAGGAACTCAACATGCGACAGCGACGTTGGCTTGAACTATTGAAAGATTATGATCATACCATCCAATACCATCCTGGTAAAGCGAACTTGGTAGATGACACATTGAGTAGAATATCATATGCGAGTACGAGTATGATATTGTCAACGCAAAGGCCCATTTTGTATGACTTGAAAAGGATGAAGATAGAGATAAAGACTACAGGGACCCACGTGATGATGGCGAATATACGAGTAGAACCGACTTTAATTGATAAAGTTAAAACTGCTCAAGCTACAGACCTGGAACTGATACGTATGAGAAAGAAAGTGCAAGAAGGTGCTATGCCAGAAGCAAGAATCGATGAAGAAGGAATACTTCGAGTTAACTCTAGAATTTATGTTCCTAACGACCCTGATTTAAAGTATAAAATCATGATAGAGGCGCACAACACAACATTTGCAATCCATCCTGGGAGTACCAAAATGTATCATGATCTTCGTCATACATTTTGGTGGAGTAATATGAAGAGAGAGATAGCACTATTTATCTCAAGGTGTCTAACTTGTCAACGAGTCAAGGCGGAGCATCAAGTACCAAAAGGTCCATTGCAACCACTTAAAATTTCAGAATGGAAGTGGGAGCACATTACCATGGATTTCGTTACTGGCCTTCCCAAGGTTTCTCAAGGCATAGATGTAATTTGGGTTATTGTTGATATATTGACCAAGTCTACTCATTTCTTACCTATTCGAGAAACTTATACACTTGAACGTCTTGCTCGTATGTACATAAACGAGGTTGTAAGACTGCATGGTATTCCAGTATCCATAGTTTCTGATTGAGACCCAAGATTCACTTCATGATTTTGGGTTAGTTTGCAAAAAGCTATGTGTACGGATTTACGATTTAGTTCGGCATATCATCCCCAGACGGATGGATAATCAGAGAGGACTATTCAAACTCTTGAGGATTTATTAAGAATCTGTGTCCTTAACTTCAAGTGAAGTTGGGACAAGTTCTTACCATTGGTGGAGTTTTCCTACAACAACAGTTATCAAGCAAGTATTGGCATGGCTCCATTAGAAGTGTTGTATGGAAGAAAGTGTCGTTCTCCAGTATGCTGGAATAAAGTGGGTGAAACAATGTTGTTGGGACCGGAGTTGGTACGTATGACTACAGAAAAGGTTCAATTGATCCAACAACGTATAAAAACCTCACAAGATCGACAAAAGAGTTATGTTGATCTTCATCGAAAGGACGTGGAATTCGATATTAGAGATCATGTGTTGTTACGTGTTGCTCTATGGAAAGGAGTTACGAGATTTGGAAAGAGAGGAAAGCTCAATCCTCGATTCATTGGCCCATTTTTAATCCTTGATCGAGTAGGGACTATAGCCTATAGACTCACTTTACCGCCAAGTATGTCTCGTGTTCATAACGTTTTTTATATATCCATGTTACGTAAATATGTAAAAGACCCGAATCACATTATTGAGTTAGAACCGGACGAAATAGCGAAAGATTTAACGTATGAAAAGGTTCCTGTTCAAATCTTGGATAAGAAGGAACATATTCAACGTTTCAAGGTTATACCTCAAGTCAAAACTTTATGGAGGAACCACGATGTTGAGGAAATGACCTAAGAGTTAGAATCTGAAATGAAATCAAGGTATCCATACCTCTTCGACATACCAGGTACGAACCCTAATTTTGAGGGCAAAATTTCATAAAAAAGGGAGATTGTAAGACCCCAACTTTTATGAATAAAGATGAATTTTCTATAATTATCATTTTTGATTATTATGGTATGAATTTGATATAATGTTATAGTTGTGGGTAATATTTAAAAATTTTGCAAAGTACGCAAGTTGTTATATAATATTCGATTGGTCGGGGAATATTCGTTTTAATAGAGAATATTCGTACGATGGCACAATCATTGGTGGACCCCACAACAGAATTATTGAAGGATTGAGAAAATGACAAAAATATTTTATGAAAATAACGACGGAAGTTTTATCGTTAACTGTTGAAACACCCGGTGTTAAAAGTATAGGAATACGCGTGATTGCATTGTAGCACACAATATTGATTATTGATGCTTACGTGAGAAGGCACCCAGTTTTGTTCAATTATTGCTTCAGTAATTGTTGCATCGTATCTCACGTTAATTGATTCAATTATTGTCGATATTTTATATATTATTAAATCAATAATTGAGACGACAAAGTTATTAACATTATTATTTGCAATATTAACGATGTCTAGAAGTTCTGCCAAGGAGAGATTTGGTCACCTAATTGCGTGTCAATAGGGAGAAATCCTTACTGAAAAGCCCCCTCTTTCCTGGGAACGACCTGGTCGATTAATATTATGAATTATAATAATGATGACAAATGTTGTTAAAAATATTGTAGGGTTTTTTTTATGAAGTATTTGATGTAACTTTTGTTTATTTTATGGACCCCCATTTACCCATTTTTCAAAATAATCGGTAGAAAATTATTCAGTATATATATATATATATATATATATATATATATATATATATATATATATATATACATAAGTATTATATATATGATTATGGTGGGACCCACGTCTTTGAAAAGGACATATGGGTGGAGAAATTTCAAATGTCACGGGAATGTAAGAAGAAGAAAAAAGAAGGCATGAAATGTATATATATATATATAATATGTTTTGTTATATATATATATATATATATATATATATATATATATATATGCCATGTGATGAAATGTCACGAGTGGGATTTGGGGGAAGGAAAGTCAGGAGGGAGTAACTTTTATTATATATATAATATATTTTATTAGTTTTGTTTTTTTATAGAAAATAGAATATATTATATTTTATTTAAAAGATTTTGTTTATTAGAATATTTTATAGTAAACTAATTAGGATCGTTCGTTTAAAAGTAAATCAATCTGGACCGTTCAGGAATTAGTTACTATTCAGTCCATTCTCCTATAAATAGAAGCTCATTCCTTCATTATTTCTTACAAATTCACTGAAACTTTAGAGAGAAAAACTATAGAGAGAAAGAAGAAAAGTATTCTGCTACTTCACTACTCCTATATCCAGTTTGTTCTAAGGTAAGGGGTATTATTTCTTTCGTATTCATGAAGAGAACTTCTGTTGTTCCATTCTTTATTACTATGTTGGAATAACCTGTTTATGCGAAGTACCACATACATGGTGAAATTCTTCTATTATTCCATTCTTTATTATTATGTTGGAATAACCTGTCTATGCGATGTACTGCATACATGGTGAAATTCTTCTGTTATTCCATTCTTTATTATTCTGTTGGAACATCCTGTCTGTGCGTTTACGCATGACCTGGTTCTGTTATTTATTATTCTGTTGGAACATCCTATTGGTGCGAATTTCGCCTGACCTGATTTCGTTATTTATTATTGTTCTGTTGGAATATCCTGTCTGTGACCTGGTTCTGTTATTTATTATTCTGTTGGAATAACTTGTCTGTGCGGTCTATCACATGCCTAGTGATTTCTTATGTTATTCCATTCTTTATTATACTCAGTTGGTTTATTTTTTGACTTCTATACTCCATGAAATTAGTGGAATATCCTTGATATTTGCTCTTCATCCAGTATCTTGTCATGAAAATATTCTTCTGAGCATTCTTAAATTTTTACTCTACAAAGAAGTATCATGTTGACAATTTGGACGTTATTGGTTCCTGGATAAATTAATTCTTGAACTTGTTTTATTGAATTCTTATATCATTGTCATCATCCTCATGTTTATATTATGTTGAAAGTTATCTGTGGCCTGTAGTGCATAGATGGACTTGGTATGATTATGACCAGGGATTATTCGGTATAATCATGACCGTAATGTTACAAATGATATGGTAAAAGTCCTCATTGGCCCATAGTGCATTGATGGACAGTTGTTGACATGATCATGACCATTGATGAATACACGAATATCCTTGGCCCGCAGTGCATGGATAATTTGTGGTTATGATACTAATGAATATCCTTGGCCGTAGTGTAGGGATGATGTGGATTATTTATTAAGCTGAGTCCCAGCGATAAAAGTGATGAAAAACCTTTTAAATCATAAAAGATAGTAGATTTTTTTTCTCTACTTGACTCTTTTAATGGATTGCTTGTTTCGCTGCAGTTAAACTTGATGTTTGTTATATTGTATCTGTTTAACACTGTTGAAGGCTAACGATAATTTATTCTGCATTATCTTAGTCATAATATTTCTTACTGGGCTAGTTGAGCTCACCCTTTTACTTTCTTTGTTCTCTTCAGAAAATGAGAATGTAGCGGAGTGACGGTCCAGACGGTAGCATTAGTAGTCCTCACTATTCTATGAAATAGTGTGTTAATAAATGTATTGAGGACTTATTTTGAGTTTTAATACTGTCTAGAAGACAATATTTGTATTAAAACTCACAGCTCATGTTATATATTTAAGATTGTATTTATGTTTTGTACCATGTATTTGGCGACTCAAGATAGGTGATGTATACCTATTTTGGGGGCGTCACAACTAATGCTATCATCTGGAATGTCACTCCGTTCCCCGACTAGTCCCGACTACGTTCTCATTTCCTGAAGAGAACAGTGAAATAAAGGGTGAGCTCAACTAGCCCAGTAAGAAATATTATGACTAAGATAATGCAGAATAAATTATCATTAGTCTTCAACAATGTTAAACTGATAAAATACAATAGACATCAAGTTTAACTGCAGCGGAATAAGCAATGCATTAGAAGAGTCAAGTAGAGCATGATATCTACTATCTTCTATGATTTAAAATGATTTCATAAATTTTTATCGCTGAGACTCAGCTTAATAAATAAACCACATCATCGAGTCATCCCTGCACTATGGGCCAAAGATATTCATTAAATCATCAATGGTAATGACTATACCGAATAATCCCTGGTCCTAATCATACCAAAAACTGTCCATCAATGCACTACAGGCTACTAAGGACTTTTACCCCATCATTTAAAACATTACAGGTCATGATTATACCGAATAATCCCTGGTGATAATTATACCAAGTCCATCTATGAACGTAAGCCAAAGATGACTTTCATCATAATATAAGCATGAGGATGATGACAATGACATAATAATTCAATAAAACAAGTTCAAGAATAAATTTTAAAGATTTATAAGTTAATTTATCTTGAAATCAATGACGTCCAAATTGTCAACATGACACTGCTTTGTGGAGTAAAATTCAAGAATGCTCAGAAGAATATTTCCATGAAAAGATACCGGATGAAGTGCAAATATCCAGGATATTCTACTAATTTCATGGAGTATAGAAGCCAAAACTTTAACCAAATGAGTATCATAGAATATATAAAACTGCAAATGGATTTTCACCTTCCATGAGGTAATCCATATAGACATATCATTTTCACAATTTAATAAGGAATGAATACGAAGGATCATTCATCATGCATGTGATAATCTACATTAATAGGTTATTCCAATAGAATAATAAAGAATGGAACCAGGTCATGCGTAATCCGCACATACAAGATATTACAACAGAATAATAAAGAATGGAATAACAGAAGTATTCACCATGCATGCGATAGACCGCACAGACAGGTTATTCCAACAGAATAATAAAGAATGGAACCAGGTCTAGCATAATCCGCACAGACAAGATATTCTAACAGAATAATAAAGAATGGAATAACAAAAGAATTTCACCATGTATGCGGTACTTCGCATAGACAGGTTATTCCAACATAATAATAAAGAATGGAATAACAGAAGCTCTCTTCATGAATACGAAAGAAATAATACCCCTTACCTTAGAAAGAAACTGGATACTGGAGTAGAAAGGTAGCAGACTTCTCTTCTTCTTTCTCTCTATAATTTCTCTCTATAATAATTGCTCTATAGCTTTAGTGAATTGGTGAGAAATGAAAGAAGAATGAGCTTCTATTTATAGGAAAATATAGTTTCGATAATTGCACGTTTTGGGGCTCAAAATATTACAGTACAATACCTTCAACTTTTCTTTCATTTTTAATTTAGTCCTGCAAGTATTATCAAACTTGCACCACCTCCCCTAATAGTAAATAATGTGAATCAATAGTTCAATCATGTGAATCAATAGTTATAATCATGTGAAAATACGAATTACAGTATAATACCTCTATCTATACCTCCATTTTTAACTTAGTCATGCAAGTATTATCAATCTTGCACCAACTCCCCTAATAGTACAAGAATGTGAATCAATAGTACACACATGTGAACAAATAGTTATAATCATGTGAATTAATAGCAATTAATTGATCATTTATCCGGTTAATTACTTGACTGGTCAGTAAAACTTCCAGACATCAATTAATATCGAAATAAATGTCGATTTCCACTAACACTAATAATTCCAACACAATGGAACTATCAATTTCATCTTTAATCAACACGAACTTATTCATCATTAATATTATAACTCGTAATATTTAATAACCAGGTCGTTCCCAGGAAAGTGGGGGCTTTCTGATAAGGATTTCTCCTTATTGGTGCGCAATTAGATGACCAAACCTCTCCTTGACAGAACTTCTAGACATTTTAAATATTGCAATTTAATAATATGAATAACTTTGTCGTCTCAATTATTGATTTAATAATATATCATATTATGTAGATGATACTGTGATAATAATCGAGTCAATAATATAAGAGATATGATGAAATAATTACTGTATCAATAATTGAGTATAATTGAGTGACTTCTCACGTAAGCATCAATAATCAATACCGTGCGCTACTATGCAACTACGCGTATTACTGTACTTTTACTAACGGGTAGTTCAACAGTTTAACGGTAAAACTTCCGCCGTTATTTTTATAAAAAGATAATTATGTCGTTTTCTAACTACTACAATACTTCAGTTGTGGGGTCCATAAATGATTGTGCCATCGTACGAATATTCTCTGTTAAAACGAATATTCCCCGACCAATCGAATATTATATAACCACTTGCTTACTTTGCAAAATTTATAAATATTACCCACAACTATAACATTATATCAAATCCACACCATAATATTCAAAAATATATTTCGAGAAAATTATTCTTTATTCATAAAAGTTGGGGTCTTACATACGGTCATAAATCTGGACTTGCTCCCAAACGACGTCGGAAAGACCATAGAGGGGAGCCCTTTCCCAATCATTGAGAAATGAGGCCTCCTTAGTGATTCTCGGGTTGGCAGAATGCTTACCATGATAAAGAAGAAAGGCGGATATTTAACCTTAAAGACACCTAAAAAGAAGAAGAAATAATGTCAGAAGGAGTTAGGAATCACAATAATGCAGGAAAAAATTTCTCGAAATTTTTCAAAAAAACATCAGACAGCCTAAAAGCATCCTTTGGAGCCTCTTTTGGACTTATAATGACATATGTCATGGCCAAAGGCCATGATTTTTGTAGAGCTCATCGCGAGCTTCATTTCGATATATTACGGGTCCCGAAACTCCAAACGGATCAAAAGTTACGATCCAAATAGTAACTGCTCCTCCAAAACTTTATTTTTTTTCATTTAAACTTCAATTCCTCTATAAGTGTGACACCCCCAAAATAGGTCCACACGACCCATTCTGAGTCGCCAGATATCACACTACAGAAATCAAATACAAACTTCATTTATACAACTGTTGAACTGTCATGCAGAGTACGACAACGCATAAGCTGTGAGTTTTAATATAAATATATGTAACTCTCATGGTGCCTCAACCACAACACCTTACAATGGTACTTTACATAAAAGTACAGTCAATAACTATTTTAGAAATTAAAATCTTTGGAAAGTGCTCAAGAAAACCTTCGTACATGGGAGGCCATTCATCTAAGTTATGATAGATATAATATTACTCAAGAATTATCTTTGGTTGACCCAATAGATCCCAAAGAAAAATGAGAAGATTACTATCACGTTCTTTCCAATGGTGAGTCTTCTCTCGACATATAATTATCTCCATTGTCTCCAAGTGAGAATTATATTTCAACCAAACTCCAAGATTATATAAGTAGTGCTCATAGATATAATCAGTAAGTGCATGTGCACAACCCTATCTTATGATAACATGAGGTCATCTATCATTAGACATCTTGTATGATAGTGGCAAAACGCCCTTCAAAAGTTGGGTTCACCTCACCTATTCGGTTCACCAAAATCAATGGTTAAAATGACGTATAAAATACGACACATTGATCTATAATTCTCAATAAAATTATTTTCATACTATTTTAGAGGAAACCTCAACAATTATAGACCATCGTTTTATTCCACTGTTACCCCCGCTCGATCCAGCTACACTCTTATAACCTGAAAGGAATTGTGAAGCAAAAGGGTGATCACAACTAGCCCAGTAAAGAATATCATGACTAATGATAATTAAATTATCAATAGCCTTCGTCAGTAATAAATTAGAGATTTATAACATATGGTAGATGATAAAACTTTTCAACCATAGTTACAGCGGAACGAGTAATCCATTAGAAGAGTCAAATAGACCATAAAGTCTATTATCTTCTCCATGTTAAAAGTCCACCAACCATGTTTTATCCCTGTAACATCAATGAATAGTTCCTGCCCACAATTATGTGAATAACTCATAATCATAATTGTGATTCTAAATTCCTCTTCGCACCCAAGACGAAGATAATTTTTATCACCTGTCTTTACCTGAAATATGAAAGATCATGGATATACCAAATCACAGTTCCTGTTCATAATCATACTAATAAATTCATCTTTGCACTACGGGTCAAAGGTATTTATTAACAGTTCTTCTTTGCAATACAGGCCAAAGACATGCAACTGTATTTTTAGAAGAGTCAAGTAGAGCATGATATCTACTATCTTCTACGAATTAAAAGGTTATTATTAATATTTTATCACTAAGACTCAGCTTAATAAATAATCTACATAATCGAATCATCCTTGCACTATGGCTAAGGATATTCATTAGTATCACGACCACGAATTATCTATGCACTACGGGTCAAGGATATTTGAGTTTTCACCAATGGTCATGATTATACTAAATAATCCCTGGTCATAATCATACCAACAACTGTCCATGAATGCAGTACAGGCCAATGAGGATTTTTATCACATCATTTGTAACATTACGGGCCATGATTATACCGAATGATCCTTGGTCATAATCATACCAATCAATAGTTCATCTTTGCACCCTTGGTCGAGGATGACTTTGACCATAATATAAGCATGGGGATGATGACAATGATATAAGCATTAATCAAACGAAATCAAAGATACTTATTAAATATCTTAAATTTATCCAGAGTTTAATAATGTCCAAATTGTCTACATGATACTACTTTGTGGAGTAAAATTCAAGAATAATATCCATGTATCAAAAATAATTTGGACAGAAAATAAATAATTTTTTTGGTGAATAGTACCCTGTGAATAGTACTTCGAGAATAGTACCCCGACATAAAAAGTGCTCCGAATACCCGAGTGAATAATACTAGAGTGAATAGTAACTGGTGAATAGTAACCCATGAATAGTAACTCATGAATAGTACTCCGGCACGAAAAGTGCCCGAATACTCGAGCGAATAATATTCTAATGAATAGTAATCAGGTGAATAGAACCCGTGAATAGTAATTCATGAATAGTACTCCAGCACGAAAAGTGCCCCAAATAGTCGAGTGAATAATATTCTAATGAATAATAACCCGTGAATAGTACTCTGGCACAAAAAATGCCACAAATACCCGAGTAAATAATATTTGAGTGAATAGTAATCGGGTGAATAGTAACCCATGAATAGTAACTCATAAATAGTACCCCGGCATGAAAAGTGCCCTGAATAACCGAGTGAATAATATTATAGTGAATAGTAACTGGGTGAATAGTAACCCGTGAATAGTATCCTGGGTGAATGTATTGATATTTAATAAGAAAGTTCATATCAATATTCCAATATAACGATACTGGATGAAGCGCAAAACTCAAGGATATTCCACTAATTTCAAGGATTATAGAAGCAATACTTACCATAGTAAGTTTAGATTTAAGAATATGAAAAGAAATAACATACGAAACTATAAATGGATTTTCACTTGTTATATGGTACGTAATCCACGTAAACAGGTTATTCCAACATATTGAAGGATGAATACGAAAAATAGTATTTCTTATGAATACAAAAGAAATACTACCCCTTACCAAACAAAAATAACATCCCTTACCTTAGTAGAAGATTGGAAACTGCAATAGTGAAGTAGTAGAATACTCTTCTTCTTACTCTCTATAGTTTCTCTTGTGAATCCCAGTGAATTAGTGAGAATTAAAGAAGAATTAAGCTTCTATTTATATTAGAATGGACTAAATAGTAACTGATTCACGAACGGTCCAGATTGATTTACTATTAGAACGGACAGTCCATATTGATTACTATTAAAACCGCAACTGATGGTCCAGATTGATTTACTTTTAAAACCACCACCGACAGTCCAAATTGATTTACTTTTAAAACCACCACCGACGGTTCAGATTGATTTAATATTAAAACCACCACCGACGGTTCAGATTGATTTACTATTAAAATTACTATTAAAACCACCATCGACGGTCTATATTAATTTACTATTAAAACCACCATTGATGGTTCAGATTGATTTGATATTAAAACAACCACCAATGGTCCAGATTGATTTAACTTAATACACTTTAGTACCCCTAAAGTTTTCTAAGTTTGTATTATTCCCCTCTAACTTTTATAATTCACTTATCTTCAATAAACTCATTCTTAATAATTCAACAATTATTAATCATTAATATTATAACTTACAATATTGACAATCATATCATTCTCAAGTAAGAGGGGGCTTTCCGATAAGGATTTCTCCCTATTGACGCGCAATTAGGTGACCAAACCTCTTCTCGACAGAACTTTCTAGACATCGTCAATATTGTTAATAATAATATGAATAACTTTGTCGTCTCAATTATTGATTTAATAATATAAAATATTAATATTGTGATAATAATTGAATCAAATAACGTGAGATACTATGGAGCAATTACTATAGCAATAATTGAGTAAACTGAGTGACTTCTCACGTAAGCATCAATAATCAATACCGTGTGCTACTATGCAACCACGCATTTTACTGTACTTTTACTACCGAATAGTTCAACAGTTTAACGGTAAAACTTTTGCCGTTATTTTTACAAAAAGTTATTTCTTTCATTTTCTAACTTCGACAGTTATTCCATTGTGGGGTCCACCAATGATGGTGTCGTCATACATATATTCCCTGACACAACAAATATTTTATATCAACTTACTTACTTTGTAAAATTTTCAAATATCACTCTTAACTTTAATCTTTTATCAATTAAACCATTTACTAAATAGAATAATAATTATAAGAAAATTGAATACTTTCATTTCATAAAATCTGGGATCTCATAATAGGGTTCGACCATGTTAGCTTCGCCCCCCTAGGGTTTGGTCATGTTGGCTTTGGCCACCTAGGGGTTGTTCCTTTCATTCCATTTAAAAAAAAATCCTCTATAGGGTTCAGCCATGTTGGCTTCGGCCCCTTAGGGTTCGACCATGTTAGCTTCGGCCACCTGGGGGTTGCTCCTTTCATTCCTTAAAGAAAATCCTCTATAGGGTTCATCCATGTTGGCTTCGGCCACCTAGGGGTTGTTCTTTTCATCCCTTAAAAAAAACCTCTATAGGGTTCGGCCATGTTGGCTTCGGACCCCTAGGGTTCGGCCATGTTGGCCTCGGCTACCTAGGGGTTGTTCCCCTTCATACCTCCTAGGTCCCATTGCTCCACGAATCAACTACTTGGAATGAATCCTCTTTCTTAGCAAAAATTATAGTCTTCTTTGATGAGTTTTGAGGAAAAAAACCAAGATATGATCAAGGTGATGGGGCTTGGAAACAAAGAAAGACTACAATTTCCTGAAACAGAAAAGAGAAATAGAGGAAACAAGTCAAGAGAAATTCAAAAGAAACATGCAAGTAAGCAAATTAAAAGGCGAAGACGAAAAGAAGGAATGGAGTCCGAAGGGTTCGGGTCCCTATAGGTTTCATCCCCTAGAGTTTGGCTCTATAGGGAGGAATCCTCTTTGTTACTTCTCGCTCGGATTGAGGAATGTTTTCTTGCTGCTCCCTTGAGGATCTTCCTGGCTCGTAGGAAGGGAGAAAATAAGCATGGAGGCGTGAATGGCTTGGGAGATGCATACATATGAATACATGTATAGTCCCCAAAGTATACTTGCAAAAGAAAAGGAAGCAACCCCTCTTTTTTCCATTAAGGGGAGGATAAAATCTGATTTCCAAATGATAAGTAACTTTGAATTTATTTCTAAATAGAAATATATAAAGATATAATTTTCTAAATATATATATATATATATATATATATATATAAATTTGATTTTCTCTAAATATATAAAGGGAAATTTCAAAATTTAACTTTTTCCTTTTAAATAATGATAAGGAAGGATATTGTCTTCAAAAATCAAATAAAGAAAAAAATTTATTTCCAAAATAAAATTCAGATTTGATTTTATTTGATAAAAAGGAAAGATTTAGTTTACCAAAAGAAAGATTTTATTAGATTTGGTAATATTAATTTAATGATCTTCCTTATCTTAATTTCTAGAAAAATAAGGAAACAAATATTGGGCATACTATGGAAATATTTTTAGAAGATTTTCCAGTATGATCATGGAAGAGCACTGCTAGGTTTTGCCTCTCGAGGATTTAACCCTAAGGTTTGGTTTCCTAGGGGTTCCCTCTTCTAGGATCCTTGTCTTCAAGACCTATAAAGTGAAGTCTTGCAAAAATCGTTCAAAGCCTTGAAGTATTCTTACACGATCGTCTATTTGGGAATGCGACTCTCGCGCAGGGGGCAAATGTGGGCCCAAGTACAAAACATAGGTTTCACATGACCTAATTAAATGAAGACAAAGAGGTCAGAAATAAATGTGCTAGACCCGAGAGAAGCCTCCACGTGTCCCGAGGTAGAAGACTCGTGGAGGTGGATCGTTTTGGGAATTGATTGAGGGATTTGATTGGTGGCTAGAAGGATAGGGCAATATGGGCATTATTCTAATGACTAAAGGGTATTTCAGTTATTTCCCTGAAAACATATACCTAACATGTGACTAGTTAATTCCAGGAAACTCTATAAATACCCCTTCCATTCTAGGAAGGAGGAGGACTCTTTTGGTGACTTAAGGCTTTGATATTCCACCTAAAAAGCACTAAAAGGGTTTGGGGCATTCTCTCTCAACACTCAGGAAGACTCTTGGAATCCCAATAACCCTAATAAGGTTTCCGAATTCTAGGAGTGGAAGGACTCAAGAAGAAGGCTCTTGGAATCCCAAAAACCCTAACACGGTTTTCCGGATTCTAGGAGTTTTGCCACACGTCATTGGAATAATCCCCCACCTGTCATTCTCCCCTCTTCAATCAATCAATCAATTATGTGATCTTCATGGATTTCACTCCTCCTCAGCCAACACGAAACCCTAACTTGTAAGGCATGATTTCCTTGCCCACACAAGGTAAATCATATATGGAATTAAAACCCTAATTTTGGATTTTGACTAAGGAATGAGAATAATAATATAATATTAATTATATTTCAGTGCTATAAATACGTACTGTATGTACGTATTGATAATGATTAGTCATATATGGTACAGTGTTAGAAAACCCTAGCAATACTGTGATAAACCCTAACTTGAAACTCAAACTGGAGTTTAAAATTGGTTAAAAATTGTGTTAATGTGATTAATGACATGTATTATATATTTTAATCTTAATTATGGAAAACCCTAATTTTTAGAAAACCTAATTACTAAGCTAGAACCCTAATTATCAAATTGTAACCCTAATTTACTATATATGAACCCTAATCACTAATTTAGAAATTTTATTGCTAATTAGTGAACCTTAAACCTAATCTTCTTGTTTTATATTATTAGAAAACCTAAAGTAACTTAGAAACCCTAATTCATAATTTTTAGAAACTAAAATTGTATATTTTTAGCCCAAATTGGAATATTACAAAAAAACCAATGTATAAAACCTTAGGGTTAAACCCTAAGGATTTGCTAAGTTATAACTTTGCCATTAAAATTGCAAGCATAATGACCATTTTGCCCTCCTTGCATTATTTATTACGTTACTTGTGGATCTTGCCATATATGGAGTTGTTCACCAACTCTAGATCAGCCATGTGACTGATATAGATACAAGTTAGCCATTTATATCAGCCAATTCAGTTCATTCAAGTCATATATATATATATATAATTAGAGAGAGGAAAGTCATATTTTATCTCATTTGTTCACCAAACACCCAACTTAAGCTCTCTCTCTCTCTCTCTCCAAACCCACGAATTTGTATAGCATATCAGTCCCACAAACACGCCCTACCACTTCCATATTAAATCAGAAAGCTTAGAATCAAGATTAAGCAAAGAAAGGAATAAAACTCTAACCTAAATTCTGATCTTGCTTGATGTGTTAGAAGTTATGTTTTTATGTTTAAACATGTTGTACATAGTGTATAAAGTTGATTTGGGTTGGTATCTTGTAGATCTATAACATCTAAATGCAAAAAGTTGATGTTTTTCAAAATCTGGAAAAATTTAAAAATGTTATCTGACAACGAATGTCAGACCTCATAGATCTTTCTCTATTTGTGATTTGTGTTGTTTTAAGCTTTAGATTTGTAGTTTGATACGAGGTCTGCGATCTGGAAGTGGAATCATAGCCATTCCATGTGCAGATTGTAAGTTATTAATGGTCAAACCTCATTGACCAAGCTTGACCAAGGAGTTTCTGGGTAACCCAGAAACTCATTATTCGAGTCTGACAACGTTTTTAATCGCTTTGATCGGTCAGGTATGATGTTGTTTGTTGATGTTGTTGTAACTAGAATGTAGTGTGTTGTATGGACTCTAGATCCATGTCCTTAGATCTCTTAAAAAATCAACAGTATTGAGGTAGTGGATGGTCAAACTAGGCCATCTGGTCACGATTTACGATTTTCTTTTCTTGAAATTCCAAAAATCGTTAGAACAAGCCTTCTGACAGGTTTTGACCGAATCATAAGTTCTGATATTTTTATAGTTGATCTGATATGTTGCTATTTTATGTTCCTTGACATGAGAACTATAGAGTTGAACCATGAAACGACAAGAATCATGACCAGAACCTATATTTAATTGAGCTAGAAAGTGCCTACTCAAACTGCCTGGGTTTCTGGGTTACCCAGAAAACCCAAAATCGTTCTAACAGAAACTTTGGGGGATTAGATCTTCAAAGTGTTTTGTTGTATGACCCATATTGTTGGTGATAATTGTAGTATTACCTAAACACTACAGGATTAATGTGTAAAATGGTCCAGATCATGCTTGAACAGAGAATAATAGTTGGTCACACCTATCACTAACACATTGCTTGTTAGTGTTCCTGAAGTCCAAGAACACTTATTGCGACAGAAAGTGTCGCTATAGCCTATAGCGACGGTTTTTATTATTTTTATTTTCTGAATTTTCAGAAAAGGATTAAAAATTCAAATTAATTTCTAAAAATTACAAAATTAATTTTAAAAATAATTTAAGTTATAAAAATTAACTTTTAATAATTTGACATATTTTTCATAAATATTAATATTTATTTGAATATTATTGATATTTAATTTATTTAATAAATGCATTAAATAAATAAATAAAAAATGATTTTATTATATTAAAAATCATTTTTAATGATAATAAGGTATTTAAAAATGTTTTAAGTTATAAAATATAAATTTTAATATTTTAAAGCAAATTTTATTAATTATTTAATATTAATGATATTAAATTTATTTAATATTTATATTAAATAAATTAGTTTAAAAATGATTTTAATATTATAAAAATCATTCTACATGAAAATAAAGAGTTTAAGGATACTTTAAGTTATAAAATATAACTTTTAATATTTAAAGGTAGATTTCATTAATAATTTAATATTATTGATATTAGATTTAATTTTTAATTATATTAAGTAAGTAGTTTAAAATTGATTTTATTAATTGAAAATCATTTAAAAAGGATATAAATGAATTAAAAATATTTGAAGTTATAATAAATGACTTTTAATATTTTGATAAATAGTACATTAATATATAAATATTGATGGTAATTATTTAAAAATAAATTTAGATGTTTTAAAAATCATTTAAGGATAATATTAGTAATTTAAAAATATTTTGAGTTATTATGGATTACTTTAATATTTTGGAAATGATTTTATTAATAATTTATTATTAATTAAATATTAATGATAATAGAATTATTTAAAATTTAAATCATTTAAAAATAATTTCAGTGTTTAAAAAATCATGATAAATTATAATAATTGTTTAAAAATATTATAAGCCATTTAAAAATAATTTGATCGATGTTTAAGTTATATTGAACTTCGATATAAAGTTTTAGACTTGATAATTACACGATAAAGCCGTCAGTACACCGAAATATTTTAGAAATTGATATGGACTTAGATAATTTTACTAGATATGTGTTCGTTTGTGATTCAATGATTGTTAAATATATGTGACAATGTGATTAGATTTTGTGTTGACTGTAAATAGCAGTACTGTGTGTTATAATATGTTATTCTAATCGATAGAATGATTTTATTAATGATATGTCTCGATATAAAAGATAAAACTAAGTGGCATAAATGTAAGAAGCAGACCAGGCAAGTATCTAATGTTTGAATTTACTTTATGCAATGGACATGTGTAAGTCAGTTTCAGAACTCTATTGTTATTGTTATTATTCATATATCTATACTTTTGTAGACATGCCAGTTCTTGACTTCTGTTCGATCGTTGTTTATCATTACAGTATTATTATATAATCTAGTTATATATATTCTGTTCGTTAATTTTTCAATATTGTTATACAAGTGTCCTCACTTGGATAATTTATTATATTTAATCACATATTGATACATACTTTTGGTTTTCAGTATGTATACATTGACTTAAAAGCTATCTAAGCTATTTGACTCGGCTAAACATAGATTTAAAAATAGCGTTGAGATATGTCTTAGCTAATTATTCTGGATAGACAAACATTTTATTAGAACTTGATAGGTTCAAGATTAGAACTCAATTATTATTGACAGATCGATGCCAATTGTTTTGGTTAGATCGAAAAAGCGATTAGATTTTTGAAATCATAGTATTTCGTTGTTATAATTGAAATTTTGGTTATAAGACTGAGATGAATAACCTTTTGATATAAAAGGGGAGATTTTTGGTCGTATATTCGGCCATTGCGCACGTTTTAAGTATTATGCATAATATAGGGTATAATTAAGCTGATCACTTATTATACTTGCAAATGGATATGACTTAATCTTTATGGTTATCTGATACACATGGGTATATCAAAGTAAACCTTTGATAGTTACTCGAGATGAAAAGTTAAAGATCCTTGGGGATCACTCTGCATAAACTCTGGAAAGTATTCCACTTTGTTATTGCGTATAATTAATTCTTGTTATTCAATTGAATATCGAAAATCGAAAAAAAGTTCTTAGTCTATCGACTGCTCACCAATTATAGTCAGTACATAGTTTCAAAATTTGAAATAGATTTGATATGTTGATTAGAATTGTTTTAGTTTACTTCATAACTGTTGATTCGTTGTTGAAGTGCCTTTCAAAGAAAACATTTACTTCTTTCAGCTAATGTTTATTGTCTGCTAATACTTGTTGGGCACCCAAATGCTCACTCTTGCTTTAAATGTAAATGTTTTTAGCTAAGCGTGATCAACCTGAAGGTTCAGTCAAGAACAAATGAAAAGGAAAGCTAGCAGAATAAGCTTTGTGGTATCTTATATAATAGTTAGTACTATATTATGATGATGATATTTATTATTATCATGTATTGTAATGAATTAAAGGTTGCGTACTTGGGATTAGACTCTGATACATGTAAATTAAGTTTGATATTTATATTATTGTTATTATTATTAGTATTATTCCGCTCATAGAAATGGTATCGTGAAGCACCGAGTTCGGGTTTCAAGTACCTGAATTTAGGGGTGTCACAATATGGTATTAGAGCTTTAGGGTTAGAAACCTTAGGTGGGATAGATCTTAGGCTATAACCATGGGACAGAGGGAAACGTTAAAAATAAAAATAACTCATATAGAGTTTAAAAGGAGATGAATTAAATAAATTCATCTTCACACAAAATAAAAGATAACTTATATAAAACTAGTATTTGCTGTGTGTATATATTATTTGCAAATCAAAATAATTTGTGTGTAGTTGTCAGTTGGAAAAGAATTAGGATACCCTCAAATCGTAAAGAAGGAGTCAACCTCCATAACCGAGCCAATATCAAAGCCAATAGCTGAAATAGAGGCTCACATTGAAAGCAACCCTGATGAGGTGGTTAGTGTGGAAATTGTATTATCGGATCCAAAAATGGTGGTATAGAAGATAAGAAGAGTATAGTTAGAAAATATAAGGTTCGGTGCGAGTTCTTAAAACTCATACTTATGGTAAGTTCATGACTCATAATTATATGAAATATTTTTGAACCCCTCATCGAATGGACGCCAAAGGTCTGACTAGGATAAGTTCTTAAACTCGTATGATTGTGGAAAGTTCCTGAACTTATAAGTTTGGTAAGTTTGATGAACTTGGTATAGTTATGTGTGAATGAATTATTGAGGATAATATGAATATATAGATACTAAGCAATTGATCCTTAGTGAAGGCGTAAGAAATAAGTAGTATTAGTATTACTTAAGTATGTGTGTTCTATGATTTGTATATGATACTTATGCCTGGGTAATGTAAATTCTCAACTTTTGCATAAGTTGTGGCATCTATTCCCGACTTTTAAATCACAAAGGGATATCAGATGTTTAAAGCAATATGTTCTATGCTATATGGTGTAAAGTACTATAAATTAGTTAGATGAACATGATTTTATTTAATCAGATAATGATGCTAAGATGAAAACGAAACCAAAGGGCAGAAGAATCTATCAACAATGTTGGAGGACAACAGGACCCGATACAGAATTTGGCAAATATGGTCACTCAAGATATGCAGAATGGAATACCAGCCGCAGGAAATCAGCTAGATAATCGATCGAAAAACTTCAAAGACTTCAAGGTAGTCGGACCGCCAGAATTTAGAGGGACAAATGACCCAATAGAAGCGTTTATGATAACTAGGGTAACGGAGGGGCAAAAGACCGCTTTCGCCACCTATACGATAAAAGGGGAGGTGAATTTCTGGTGGGAGGCAAATCAAGCTAGAACAAGAGAAGGGAGTAATGGTGTTAGGACGGGAAAAAGGAAAGAAGGTAATTTTGGGAATACCAAAAATAGGCCAGGAGGTGGAAAGAAATAGGTTGTGCAATGTGGGAACTGCAGAAAGAATCATTAAGGTGAGTGTTTGAAGGGAAAGTTTGTGTGCTATAAGTGAGGGTAGGAGGGACATATCTCTCCTAACTGCCCCAATCCAAGAAAGTATAGTGGGTGTTTTATTTGTAGATCAATGGAGCATAAGGTGAAAGACTGTCCAAAAAGGAGAATGGAGGCAGGAAGCGTGAATACAGAGTAAAGCAGTGGGACATTGGCGATAACAGGACCAACTTCAATAAGCAAGCCTAAAAAAATCAACCACCATAGTCTTCAGCATGACAGTTCAGGATGCGGTAGTAGCCGGGGATGGAACTCCAGGTATTATTCAAATAACTTTTATTTTCTTATACTTGATTTTCCTATATATAGTAAATTATTTTATAAAGAAATTTTGAAGGACGAATTTGAGTTCTATTAGAAACCAATTTTTCGTTTAATCAGATAGATAAGCTTTATGTTGAATAATTAAAGATCGGTTCGATCGAATCTGATCAAGATCTATTTGCAATGACCGTGTATGCTATATACCCTGGTATGTATAAGTTTTAAAACAATGATTTTGTGGACGAAATCTTTATAAGGGAGGGTGAATGTAACAACCCAAAATTTTCTATATAATTAAATCAAAAATTTTGCGTATAATTTTTTTTTATTTTAAAGGTGGAAATACGTACAAGGTAAAGTATAAATATATACGTGATAAAAAAAATTTATTTATTACATGAATAATTTCAAATAATTTTCTTAGAATTATTGAAGATTAGAAATTATATTTTTTAATAATTAATTTTGTAGTAAAAATATTTTTATTATTTATTTTCAATGAAAATATGATTATATATTATTTAAATAATATACGAAATGATTATTGGAATTATTATAATTATTATTTTATTATATGAATTTATTCAGATTAGTTAAGTTAATTATTTTAACTTAATTAATAGTGTTATATATGCAAGGTAAATAAGATATGGAATCCAAACCCTAATTTTAGATTTTGACTAAGGAATGAGAATAATAATATTATATTAATTATATTTCAGTGCTATAAATATGTAATGTATGTACGTATTGATAATGATTGGTCAATTATGGTACAATGCTAGAAAACTCTAGCAATACTGTGATAAACCCTAATTTTAAACTCAAACTGGAGTTTAAGATTGGTTAGAAATTGTGTTAATGTGATTAATGACAGGTATTATATATTTTAATCTTAATTAGGGAAAACCCTAATTAGAAACCCTAGTTATTAGAAATCCTAATTACTAAGCTAGAACCCTAATTATCAAACTATAACCCTACTTTACTATGTATGAACCCTAATCCCTAATTTAGCAATTTTAATGCTAATTACTGAACCTTAAACCTAATCTTCATGTTTTATATTATTAGAGAACCTAAACTAATTTAGAAACCCTAATTCATAATTTTTAGAATCTAAAATTGTACATTTTTAGCCCTAATTGGAATATTACAAAAAAAAAGTAATGTATAAAACCTTAGGGTTAAACCCTAAGGGTTTGCCAAGTTATAACTTTGTCATTAAAATTGCAAGCATAATGACCATTTTGCCCTCCTTGCATTATTTATTACGTTACTTGTGGATCTTGCCATATATGGAGTTGTTCACCAACTCTAGATCAGCCATGTGACTGATATGGATACAAGTTAGCCATTTATATCAGCCAATTCAGTTTATTCAAGTCATATATATATATAATTAGAGAGAAGAAAGTCATATTTTATCTCATTTGTTCACCAAACACCCAACTTAAGCGCGCTCTCTCTATCTCTCCAAACCTACGAATTTGTATAGCATATCAGTCCCACAAACAAGCCCTACCACTTCTATATTAAATCAGAAAGCTTAGAATCAAGATTAAGCAAAGAAAGGTATAAAACTCTAACCTATAATCTGATCTTGCTTGATGTGTTAGAAGTTATGTTTTTATGTTTAAACATGTTGTATATAGTGTATAAAGTTGATCTGGGTTGGTATCTTGTAGATCTACAACATCTAAATGCAAAAAGTTGATGTTTTTCAATATCCAGAATAATTTAAAAATGTTGTCTGACAACGAATATTAGACCTCATAGATCTTTCTCTGTTTGTGATTTGTGTTGTTTTAAGCTTTAGATTTGTAGTTTGATATGAGGTCTGCGATCTAGAAGTGGAATCATAGCTATTCCATGTCCCGATTGTAAGTTATTAATGGTCAAAACTCATTGACCAAGCTTGACCAAGCAGTTTCTGGGTAACCCAGAAACTCATTATTCGAGTCTGACAACGTTTTCAATCCCTTTGATAGGTCAGGTATGATGTTGTTTGTTGATGTTGTTGTAACCAGAATGTTGTGTGTTGTATGGACTCTAGATCCATGTCCTTAGATCTCTTAAACAATCAACAGTATTGAGGTAGTGGGTGGTCAAACTAGGCCATCTGGTCACGATTTATGATTTTGTTTTCTAGAAATTCAAGAAATTGTTAAAACAGGCCTTCTGACAGGTTTTGACTGAATCATAACTTCTGATTTTTTTATAGTTGATCTGATATGTTGCTATGTTTATGTTCCTTGACATGAGAGCCATAGAGTTGAACCATGAAAAGACATGAATCATAACCAGAACCTAGATTTAATTGAGCTAGAAAGTGCCTACTCAAACTACTTGGATTTCTATGTAACCCAAAAAACCCAGAATCGTTCTAACAGAAACTTTAGGGGATTGGATCTTCAAAGTGTTTTGTTGTATGACCCATATTGTTAGTGATAATTGTAGTATTACCTAAACACTACAAGATCAATGTGTAAAATGGTCCAGATCATGTTTGAATAGAGAATAATAGTTGGTCAAACCTATCACTAACACACTGCTTGTTAGTGTTCCTGAAGCCCAAGAACACCTATAGTGACAGAAAGTGTCGCTATATCCTATAATGACGGTTTTTATTATCTTTATTTTCTGAATTTCCAGAAAAGGATTAAAAATTAAAATTAATTTCTGAAAATTACAAAATTATTTTTAAAAATTATTTTAAGTTATAAAAATTAACTTTTAATAATTTGACATATTTTTCATAAATATTAATATTTATTTAAAAATTATTGATATTTAATTTATTTAATAAATGCATTAAATAAATAAATTAAAAATGATTTTATTATATTAAAAATCATTTTTAATGGTAATAAGGTATTTAAAATATTTTAAGTTAGAAAATATAAATTTTAATATTTTAAAGCAAATTTTATTAATTATTTAATATTAATGATATTAGATTTATTTAATAATTATATTAAATAAATTAGTTTAAAAATGATTTTAATATTATAAAAATCATTCTAAATGAAAATAAAGAGTTTAAGGATACTTTAAGTTATAAAATATAACTTTTAATATTTAAAGGTAGATTTCATTAATAATTTAATATTAATGATATTAGATTTAATTAATAATTATATTAAGTAAATAGTTTAAAATTGATTTTATTAATTTAAAATCATTTAAAAAGGATATAATTGAATTAAAAATATTTGAAGTTATAATAAATGACTATTAATATTTTGATAAATAGTACATTAATATTTAAATATTAATGGTAATTATTTAAAAATGATTTTAGATGTTTTAAAAATCATTTAAGGATAATATTAATAATTTAAAAATATTTTGGGTTATTATAGGTAACTTTAATATTTTGACAACGGTTTTATTAATAATTTAATATTAATTAAATATTAATGATAATAGAATTATTTAATATTTAAATCATTTAAAAATAATTTCAGTGTTTGAAAAATTATGATAAATTATAATAATTGTTTAAAATTATTATAAGCCATTTAAAAATAATTTAACCGATGTTTAAGTTATATTGAACTTTGATATAAAGCTTTAGACTTGGTAATTACCCGATACACCGAAATATTTTAGAAATTGATCTGGACTTAGATAATTTTACTAGATATGTGTTCGTTTGTGATTCAATGATTGTTAAATATATGTGACAATGTGATTAGGTTTTGTGCTGACTGCAAATAGCAGTACTGTGTGTTATAATATGTTATTCTAATCGATAGAATGATCTTATTAATGATATATCTCGATATAAAAGATAAAACTAAGTGGCATAATTGTAAGAAGCAGACCAGGCAAGTATTTAACATTTGCATTTACTTTATGCAATGGACATGTGTAATTCAATTTCAAAACTCTATTGTTATTGTGATTATTCATATATATATATATATATATATATATATATATATATATATATACTTTTGTAGACATGCCAGTTCTTGAATTCTATCCGATCGTTGTTTATCATTACAGTATTATTATATAATCTAGTTATATATATTCTGTTCGTTAATTTCTAAATATTGTTATACAAGTGTCCTCACTTGGATAATTTATTATATTTAATCACATATTGATACATACTTTTGGTTTTAAGTATGTATAGATTGACTTAAAAGTTGTCTAAGCTATTTGACTCGGCTAAACATAGATTTAAAAATAGCGTTGAGATATGTCTTAGCTAATTATTCTGGCTAGACGAACATTTTATTAGAACTTGATAGGTTCAAGATTAGAACTCAATTATTATTGACAGATCGATGCCAATTGTTTTGGTTAGATCGAAAAAACGATTAGATTTTTGAAATCATAGTATTTCGTTGTTATAATTGAAATTTTGGTTATAAGACTGAGATGAATAACCTTTTGATATAAAAGGGGAGATTTTTGGTCGTATATTCAGCCATTGCCCACTGTTTTAAGTATTATGCATAATATAGGGTATAATTAAGCTGATCACTTATTATACTTGTAAATGGGTATGACTTAATCTTTATGGTTATCTGATACACATGGGTATATCAAAGTAAACCTTTGATAGTTACTCGAGATGAAAAGTTAAAGATCCTTAGGGATCACTCAGCATAAACTTTGGAAAGTATTCCACTTTGTTATTGCGTATAATTAATTCTTGTTATTCAATTGAATATCGAAAATCGAAAACAAAGTTCATAGTCTTTCGACTGCTCACCAATTATAGTCAGTACATAGTTTCAAAATTTGAAATAGATTTGATATGTTGATTAGAATTGTTTTAGTTTACTTCACAACTGTTAATTCGTTGTTGAAGTGCCTTTCAAAGTAAACATTTACTTCTTTCAGCTAATGTTTATAGTCTTCTATTACTTGTTGGGTACCCAAATTCTCACTCTTGCTTTAAATGTAAATGTTTTTAGCTAAGCGTGATCAACCTGAAGGTTCAGTCAAGAACAACGGAAAAGGAAAGCTAGCAGAATAAGCTTTGCGGTATCTTATGTGTGACGCCCCCAAAATAGTTATATATCACCCATTCTGAGTCGCTAAATACATGGTACAAAAACAACTACAACTTTTATTATTACAATTGTCGTGCAAAATACGATAACACACATGCTGTGAATTTAAATACAAATATTGTCTTCTAGACAATATCCACACTCAAATAAGTCCTCATTACATTTATTGATACACTATTTTACAAAAATAGTGAGGACTACTAAAACGACTGTCTAGGACCATCACTCTTTACCCCGACTGGTTCCTGCTACATTCTCACCTCTTGAGAAGAAAATAGAACAAAAAGGAAAAGGGTGAGCTCAACTAGCCCAGTAAAGAATATTATTACTAAGATAATGAATAACAAATTATTGTTAGCCTCCAACAAATTATATAAAATATAATGGACAACAAGTTATAGATCAATATTCGTAGCAGAAATAACAATTCAACAGAAGAGTTAAGTAGAGAATGAAATCTACTATCATCTATGAATTTAAAATTCCATCATCAATATTTTATCCCTGTAACATCAATCAATATATATCTTGAATCAAATATTCATCTTTGCACTATGGGCCAAAGATATTCATTTGTATCACTAGTTGATCATGTTCATCTTTGCACTACGGATAAAAGATATTCATCAGGTAATCATTCATCTTTGCACTGCAGGCCAAAGATATTCATTAAGTATCACCATTAAGGACTGAGGATGATTAAAAATATTTTAGAGAACGAATCCAGTGAGATAGAAGAACAAAGATTAGGGACTCGTACTTTAGATGAACCAAGTTCAAAAATGCTCCATAATAAACTATAGTGAAGATCAAAACATGGATTCAATTTCAAGAATAAGGGTCACAACAGATAACTTGAAATGGAAAAAAATAATTTTTTTTTCTTTTGTGAACAGTAACCGTGAATAGTACCTGTGAATAGTACCCGCGAACAGTACCCGTGATGATAAGTTCCAAATTTAATTAAAAAGTTTAGACCAATATTTCTATGAAAGGATATTAGATGAAACGATCATTTCAGGAATTATAGAAGCAATAAAATAATATCCTTTACCCTAGTAGAAACCGATTTTGCCTGGAATATCGGATATTATTCTAAGAAAATCTTACAAAAAAACTACGCTCGATAATATATAGAGAGAAAACTTGTTTCTGGTGTGATTTTTAATTCTAACTAAGCATCCTATTTATAGGGAATTGCCAGCCCAATATTTTTGACAAAGTTACATACGGTTGATTACTTTTGAAGCTTGCAGCACACCTCAATGCTCATAAGTCCAACTTGCCCACGCCACCTTTATCACATGTTTTTAAAATAAAAGAATTCAAATTCAATTTGAAAACTATTTCAATTTGATTATCTTCACTCTATTTAATTCACAATAAGTAACCCTTTTATCAGAAAAATATGAATTTTATGTTCACTCCATAGGAAATTAAATTTTCTACAACTTTGTAGAAGAAAGTTTTTCCAAATTCCAAACAGAAAATAACCGAAATCTACATACGGATGAATTTTCCACACTTTAAAAATAGATGCGGAGGCTTTTTATTTTTCTTCTCTGAAACATTCCCTTTGAATTTTCAAAACCTTCCAAAAAGTACAACTCCACCCACCACATGTTTATATATATACATATATAAATTATATATATATATATATATATATATATATATTAAAACATTTATAATTATTAAAAAGAATTCATAATTCTATTTTCTCTCTTCCACTAAGGATAAGTTCTTAAACTCACATGATTGTGGTAAGTTCCTGAACTCATAAGTTTGGTAAGTTTGACGAACTTGGTATAGTTATGTGTGAATGAATTATTGAGGATAATATGAATATATAGATACTAAGCAATTGATCCTTAGTGAAGGCGTAAGAAATAAGTAGTATTAGTATTACTTAATTATGTGTGTTCTATGATGTGTATATGATACGTATGTCTGGGTAATGTAAATCCTCAACTTTTGTATAAGTTGTGGCATCTATTCCCGACTTTTAAATCACAAAGGGATAGCGGATGTTTAAAGCAGTATGTTCTATGCTATATGGTGTAAAGTACTATAAATTAGTTAGATGAACATGATTTTATTTAATCAGATAATGATGCTAAGATGAAAACGAAACCAAAGGGCAGAAGAATCTGTCAACAATGTTGGAGGACAACCAGACCCGATATAGAATTTGGCAAATATGGTCACTCAAGATATGCAGAATGGAATACCAGCCACAGGAAATCAGCCAGATAATCGATCGAAAAACTTCAAAGATTTCAAGGTAGTCGGACCGCCAGAATTTAGAGGGACAACTGACCCTATAGAAGCGTTTATGATAACTAGGGTAACGGATGGGCAAAAGACCGCTTTCACCACCTATACGATAAAAGGGGAGGTGAATTTTTGGTGGGAGACAAATCAAGCTAGAACATGAGAAGGGAGTTGTGGTGTTAGGATTGGAAAAAGGAAAGAAGGTAATTTTGGGAATACCGAAAATAGGTCAGGAGGTGGAAAGAAACAGGTTGTGCAATGTGGGAACTGCAGAAAGAATCATTCAGGTGAGTGTTTGAAGGGAAAGTTAGTGTGCTATAAGTGAGGGCAAGAGAGACATATTTCTCCAAACTGCCCCAATCCAAGAAAGTATAGTGGGTGTTTTATTTGTAGATCAATGGAACATAAGGTGAAAGACTGTCCAAAAAGGAGAATTGAGGCAGGAAGCGTGAATACAGAGTAAAGCAGTGGGACATTGGCGATAACAAGACCAACTTCAATAAGCAAGCCAAAAAAATCAACTACCATAGTCTTCAGCATGACAGTTCAGGATGCAGTAGTAGCCGGAGATGGAACTCCAGGTATTATTCAAATAACTTTTATTTTCTTATACATGATTTTCCTATATATACTAAATTATTTTATAAATATATTTTGAAGGAGGAATTTGAGTTCTATTAGAAATCAATTTTTCGTTTAATCAGATAGATAAGCTTTATGTTGAATAATTAAAGATCGGTTCGATCGAATCTGATCAAGATCTATTTGCAATGACCGTGTATGCTATATACCGTGGTATGTATAAGTTTTAAAACAATGATTCCGGGGACGAAATCTTTATAAGGGAGGGTGAATGTAACAACCCAAAATTTTCTATATAATTAAATCAAAAATTTTGCGTATAATTTTTTTTATTTTAAAGGTGGAAATACGTACAAGGTAAAGTATAAATATATACGTGATAAAAAAAATTTATTTATTACATGAATAATTTCAAATAATTTTCTTAGAATTATTGAAGATTAGAAATTATATTTTTTAATAATTAATTTTGTAGTAAAAATATTTTTATTATTTATTTTCAATGAAAATATGATTATATATTATTTAAATAATATACAAAATGATTATTGAAATTATTATAATTATTATTTTATTATATGAATTTATTCAGATTAGTTAAGTTAATTATTTTAACTTAATTAATAGTGTTATATATGCAAGGTAAATAAGATATGGAATCCAAACCCTAATTTTAGATTTTGACTAAGGAATGAGAATAATAATATTATATTAATTATATTTCAGTGCTATAAATATGTAATGTATGTACGTATTGATAATGATTGGTCAATTATGGTACAATGTTAGAAAACCCTAGCCATACTGTGATAAACCCTAATTTAAACTCAAACTGGAGTTTAAGATTGGTCAGAAATTGTGTTAATGTGATTAATGACAGGTATTATATATTTTAATCTTAATAAGGGAAAACCCTAATTAGAAACCCTAATTACTAAGTTAGAACCCTAATTATCAAATTGTAACCCTACTTTACTATGTATGAACCCTAATCGCTAATTTAGCAATTTTAATGCTAATTACTGAACCTTAAACCTAATCTTCATGTTTTATATTATTAGAAAAACTAAATTAATTTAGAAACCCTAATTCAAAATTTTTAAAATCTAAAATTGTACATTTTTAGCCCTAATTGGAATATTACAAAAAAAATCAATGTATAAAACCTTAGGGTTAAACCCTAAGGGTTTGCCAAGTTATAACTTTGTCATTAAAATTGCAAGCATAATGACCATTTTGCCCTCCTTACATTATTTATTAGGTTACTTGTGGATCTTGTCATATATGGAGTTGTTCACCAACTCTAGATCAGCCATGTGACTGATATAGATACAAGTTAGTCATTTATATTTGCCAATTCAGTTCATTCAAGTTATATATATATATATATATATATATATATACAGAATTAGAGAGAAGAAAGTCATATTTTATCTCATTTGTTCAGCAAACACCCAACTTAAGCTCTCTCTTTCTCTCTCTCCAAACCCACGAATTTGTATAGCATATCAGTCCCACAAACAAGCCCTACCACTTCTATATTAAATCAGAAAGCTTAGAATCAAGATTAAGGAAAGAAAGGTATAAAACTCTAACCTATAATCTGATCTTGCTTGATGTGTTAGAAGTTATGTTTTTATGTTTAAACATGTTGTATATAGTGTATAAAGTTGATCTGGGTTGGTATCTTGTAGATCTACAACATCTAAATGCAAAAAGTTGATGTTTTTCAATATCCAGAAAAATTTAAAAATGTTGTCTGACAACGAATGTCAGACCTCATAGATCTTTCTCTGTTTGTGATTTGTGTTGTTTTAAGCTTTAGATTAGTAGTTTGATATGAGGCCTGCGATCTGGAAGTGGAATCATAGCCATTCCATGTCCAGATTGTAAGTTATTAATGGTCAAAACTCATTGACCAAGCTTGACCAAGGAGTTTCTGGGTAACCCAGAAACTCATTATTCGAGTCTGACAACGTTTTCAATCCCTTTGATAGGTCAGGTATGATGTTGTTTGTTGATGTTGTTGTAACAAGAATGTTGTGTGTTGTATGGACTCTAGATCCATGTCCTTAGATCTCTTAAACAATCAACAGTATTGAGGTAGTGAGTGGTCAAACTAGGCCATCTGGTCACGATTTATGATTTTGTTTTTTGGAAATTCAAGAAATCGTTAGAACATGCCTTCTGACAGGTTTTGACTGAATCATAACTTCTGATTTTTTATAGTTGATCTGATATGTTGCTATGTTTATGTTCCTTGACATGAGAGCTATAGAGTTGAACCATGAAAAGACATGAATCATGACCAGAACCTAGATTTAATTGAGCTAGAAAGTGCCTACTCAAACTGCCTGGATTTCTGGGTTACCCAGAAAACCCAGAATTGTTCTAACAGAAACGTTGGGGGATTGGATCTTCAAAGTGTTTTGTTGTATGACCCATATTGTTAGTGATAATTGTAGTATTACCTAAACACTACAAGATTAATGTGTAAAATTGTCCAGATCATGTTTGAATAGAGAATAATAGTTGGTCAAACCTATCACTAACACACTACTTGTTAGTGTTCCTGAAGCCCAAGAACACCTATAGTGACAGAAAGTGTCGCTATAGTCTATAGCGACGGTTTTTATTATCTTTATTTTCTGAATTTCCAGAAAAGGATTAAAAATTAAAATTAATTTCTGAAAATTACAAAATTAATTTTAAAAATTATTTTAAGTTATAAAAATTAACTTTTAATAATTTGACATATTTTTAATAAATATTAATATTTATTTGAATATTATTAATATTTAATTTATTTAATAAATGCATTAAATAAATAAATTAAAAATGATTTTATTATATTAAAAATCATTTTTAATGATAATAAGGTATTTAAAATATTTTATGTTAGAAAATATAAATTTTAATATTTTAAAGCAAATTTTATTAATTATTTAATATTAATGATATTAGATTTATTTAATAATTATATTAAATAAATTAGTTTAAAAATGATTTTAATATTATAAAAATCATTCTAAATGAAAATAAAGAGTTTAAGGATACTTTAAGTTATAAAATATAACTTTTAATATTTAACGGTAGATTTTATTAATAATTTAATATTAATGATATTAGATTTAATTAATAATTATATTAAGTAAATAGTTTAAAATTGATTTTATTAATTTAAAATCATTTAAAAAGGATATAATTGAATTAAAAATATTTGAAGTTATAATAAATGACTTTTAATATTTTGATAAATAGTACATTAATATTTAAATATTAATGGTAATTATTTAAAAATGATTTTAGATGTTTTAAAAATCATTTAAGGATAATATTAATAATTTAAAAATATTTTGAGTTATTATAGATAACTTTAATATTTTGTCAATGATTTTATTAATAATTTAATATTAATTAAATATTAATGATAATAGAATTATTTAATATTTAAATCATTTAAAAATAATTTCAGTGTTTGAAAAATTATGATAAATTATAATAATTGTTTAAAAATTATTATAAGCCATTTAAAAATAATGTGACCGATGTTTAAGTTATATTGAACTTTGATATAAAGTTTTAGACTTGATAATTACCCGATAAAGCCGTCGATACACCGAAATATTTTTGAAATTGAGCTGGACTTAGATAATTTTACTAGATATGTGTTCGTTTGTGATTCAATGATTGTTAAATATATGTGACAATGTGATTAGGTTTTGTGCTGACTGCAAATAGCAGTATTGTGTGTTATAATATATTATTCTAATCGATAGAATGATCTTATTAATGATATGTCTCGATATAAAAGATAAAACTAAGTGGCATAATTGTAAGAAGTAGACCATGCAAGTATCTAACACTTGCATTTACTTTATGCAATGGACATGTGTAATTCAATTTCAGAACTCTATTGTTATTGTTATTATTCATATATATATATATATATATATATATATATATATATATATATACTTTTGTAGACATGCCAGTTCTTGAATTCTATCCGATCGTTGTTTATCATTACAGTATTATTATATAATCTAGTTATATATATTCTGTTCGTTAATTTCTAAATATTGTTATACAAGTGTCCTCACTTGGATAATTTATTATATTTAATCACATATTGATACATACTTTTGGTTTTAAGTATGTATAGATTGACTTAAAAGTTGTCTAAGCTATTTGACTCGGCTAAACATAGATTAAAAAATAGCGTTGAGATATGTCTTAGCTAATTATTCTGGCTAGACGAACATTTTATTAGAACTTGATAGGTTCAAGATTAGAACTCAATTATTATTGACAGATTGATGCCAATTGTTTTGGTTAGATCGAAAAAGCGATTAGATTTTTGAAATCATAGTATTTCGTTGTTATAATTGAAATTTTGGTTATAAAACTGAGAAGAATAACCTTTTGATATAAAAGGGGAGATTTTTGGTCGTATATTCGGCCATTGCGCACGTTTTAAGTATTATGCATAATATAGGTTATAATTAAGTTGATCACTTATTATACTTGTAAATGGGTATGACTTAATCTTTATGGTTATCTGATACACATGGGTATATCAAAGTAAACCTTTGATAGTTACTCGAGATGAAAAGTTCAAGATCCTTAGGGATCACTCAGCATAAACTCTGGAAAGTATTCCACTTTGTTATTGCGTATAATTAATTCTTGTTATTCAATTGAATATCAAAAACTGAAAACAAAGTTCGTAGTCTGTTGACTGCTCACTAATTATAATCAGTACATAGTTTCAAAATTTGAAATGGATTTGATATGTTGATTAGCATTATTTTAGTTTACTTCACAACTATTGATTCGTTATTGAAGTGCCTTTCAAAGAAAACATTTACTTCTTTCAGCTAATGTTTATAGTCTACTATTACTTGTTGGGCTCCCAAATGCTCACTATTGCATTAAATGTAAATGTTTTCAGCTAAGCGTGATCAACCTGAAGGTTCAGTCAAGAACAAAGGAAAAGGAAAGCTAGCAGAATAAGCTTTGTGGTATCTTATGTGTGACGCCACCAAAATAGGTATACATCACCCAATCTGAGTCGCCAAATACATTGTACAAAATAACTACAACTCTTATTATTACAATTGTCGTGCAAAATACGACAACACACATACTGTGAATTTAAATACAAATATTGTCTTCTAGACAATATCCACACTCAAATAAGTCCTCATTACATTTATTGTTACACTATTTTACAAAAATAGTGAGGACTACTAAAACGACTATCTAGAACCATCACTCTTTACCCCGGCTAGTTCCTGCTACATTCTCACCTCTTGAGAAGAAAAATGGAACAAAAAGGAAAATGGTGAGCTCAACTAGCCCACTAAAGAATATTATGACTAAGATAATGAATAACAAATTATTGTTAGCCTCCAACAAATTAGATAAAATATAATGGACAACAAGTTTTAGATCATTATTCGCAGCAGAAATAACATTTCAACAGAAGAGTTAAGTAGAGAATAAAATCTACTATCATCTATGAATTTAAAAGTCCATCATCAATATTTTATCCCTGTAAAATCAATCAATATATATTTTGCATCAAATATTCATCTTTGCACTACGGGCCAAAAATATTCATTTGTATCACCAGATGATCATGTTCATCTTTGCACTATGGACAAAAGATATTCATCAGGTAATCATTCATCTTTTCACTACAAGCCAAAGATATTCATCAAGTATCACCATTAAGGACTGAGGATGATTAAAAACATTTTAGAGAACGAATCCAGTGAGATAGAAGAACAAAGATTAGGGACTCGTACTTTAGATGAACCAAGTTCAAAAATGCTCCATAATAAACTATAGTGAAGATCAAAACATGGATTCAATTTCAAGAATAAGGGTCACAACAGATAACTTGCAAGGGAAAAAAATATTTTTTTTCTTTTGTGAACAGTACCCGTGAACAGTAACCGTGAACAGTAACTATGAATAGTACCCGTGAATAGTACATGTGAATAGTACCCGTTAACAGTACCCGTGATGAAAACTTCCAAATTCAATTAAAAAGTTTAGACTAATATTCTATGAAAGGATATTAGATGAAACGATCATTTCAGGAATTATAGAAGCAATAAAATAATATCCTTTACCTTAGTAGAAACTGCATTTACCTGGAATATCGGATATTATTCTAAGAAAATCTTACAGAAAAACTACGCTCAAAGTATTCTTATACTCAAGAGAAATACTCACAATAATACGCTCGATAATATATAGAGAGAAAACTTGTTTCTGGTGTGATTTTCAATTCTAACTAAGCATCCTATTTATAGGGAATTGCCAGCCCAATATTTTTGACAAAGTTACATACGGGTGATTACTTTTGAAAGCTTGCAGCACACCTCAATGCTCATAAGTCCAACTTGCCCACTCCACCTTTATCACATGTTTTTAAAATAAAAGAATTCAAATTCAATTTTATTATCTTCACTCTATTTAATTCACAATAAGTAACCCTTTTATCAGAAAAATACGAATTTTATGTTCACTCCATAGGAAATTAAATTTTCTACAACTTTGTAGAAGAAAGTTTTTCTAAATTCCAAACAGAAAATAACCGAAATCTACATACGGATGAATTTTCCACACTTTCAAAATAGATGCGGAGGCTTCTTTTTTTTTTCTTCTCTGCAACATTCCCTTTGAATTTTCAAAACCTTCCAAAAAGTACAACTCCACCCACCACATGTTTATATATATACATATATAAATTATATATATATATATATATATATATATATATATATATTAAAACATTTATAATTATTAAAAAGAATTCATAAATCCATTTTCTCTCTTCCACCCTATTTTATTCATATACCGTGAATTTAGTATAAAAATATCACCATGATTATATTATTATATTATAGATTTATAATGTAATATTATAATATATTTGAATTACTTATTTTATCAAAAAAATAAAATATCAATTTTCAACAATTGTCACTTTTCCAAAAATTCCTCCATTTTTATCCACATTAAATAAATATATCCTTCATTTATATCAACATAAAATAAATATTTGCTTATCATATAATCAATAATTAATTATTCCCAAATAATATTACAGAATCACAATTATGACAACCATGTCATTCCCAGGAAAGAGGGCGCTTTCCGATAAGGATTTCTCCTTACTGGCGCACAATTAGGTGACCAAACCTCTCCTTAGACAGAACTTTCTAGACATTTCCAATAATGTTATCTAATAATTTTATTCAAATAATATGAATTATTGATCTGATAATGGGAAATACTGTGCAGTGACAATAATTGAAACAACAATAATATAAATATCAACACAACAATTATTGAATCAATAAAATAAAATATTGAAAAGTAATTACTGTAACCATTATTGAGTAGTGCCTTCTTACGTAAGAATTAATAATTCAAAAATACTGTGCAATACCGTGTGCTACTGTGCAACCACGCGTATTACTGTATTTTAACCATCGGGTATTCCAACAGTGTTAACGGTAACAACTACGCCGTTATTTATAAAACTCAAACTTTTCGTTTTCTTCATCTGACAGTTATTCTATTATGAGACCCAGGAATGGCTGCGCTGTCGTATGAATATTCTCCGACAATAAGAATATTCCACGACCAACCGAATATTTCCCAACAAAAAAATAAATATTTTATAACCACTTGCTTATTTTGTAAAATTTGCACATTTCACCCATAACCAAAGTATTATATCAAATTAACTCCTTATTATTTCAAGATAATAAATAAAGAAAATTTAATTTTATTCATAATAAGTTAGGGTCTTACATCCTCCCCTCATTATAAAATTTCGTCCTCGAAATTGACGTACGTACCTGGTATTTCGAAAAGGTGAGGGTACCTCGCTTTCATTTCCGATTCCAACTCCCAAGTCATTCCTCAATAGCATGGTTCCTCCACAAAACCTTGACTTGTGGTATAACCTTTGTTCGTAGGATATGCTTTTTCCTATTCAATATCTTGACAGGTACCTCCTCGTACGTTAAATCTTCGGCTATCTCGTCTAGTTCTAACGCAATAATGTGGTTTGGGTCTTTCACATATTTATGAAGCATAGATTTGTGAAAAATATTATGAACACGAGACATACTTGGAGGTAATGCGAGTCTATAGGCCACATTTCCTATTCGGTCAAGAATCTCAAATGGACTAACAAATCGTTGATTGAGCTTTCCTCTCTTTCAAAATCTTTTAACTCCCTTCCATGGAGAAATACCTAACAGTACATGATCTCCAATATTAAACTCAACGTCCTTTCGATGAAGATCAGCATAACTCTTTTGTCGATCTTGTGAGGTCTTTATACATTGCTGGATCATTTGAATCTTTTCTTTAGTCATGCGTAATAATTCTGGTCCCAACAACGTTGCTTCTCCCACCTCGTCCGAACATATTGGAGAACGACACTTTCATCCATATAACGCCTCGAATGGAGTCATGCCTATACTTGCTTGATAACTGTTGTTGTAGGAGAATTCCACCAGTGTGAAGTACTTATCCCAACTTCCTTTAAAATCTAGGACACAGAGTCTTAATAGATCTTCAAGGGTTTGAATAGTCCTTTATGATTGCCTGCCCATTTGAGGATGTTATGCCGAATTGAATCGTAAATCCGTGCCCATAGCTTTCTGTAAGCTAACCCAAAATTGTGAAGTGAATCCTGGGTCATGATACGAAACTATAGATACTGACATGCCATGTAATCTCATAAACTCATTTACGTACATACTAGCAAGATGTTCAAGGGAATAAGTCTTACGTATAAGCAAGAAATGAGCAGACTTGGTTAATATATCAACAATAACCCAAATCGCATCTATGCCTTGAGAAACCTTAGGAAGACCTGTAATGAAATCCATAGTAACGTGTTTCCACTTCCATTTCGGAATCTCAAGTGGTTCCAATGGACCCTTTGGTACTTGATGCTCCGCCTTTACACATTGACTGGTTAAACACCTCGAGATAAACTCCGCGATCTCTCTCTTCATGTTGTTCCACCAAAATGTATGTCGAAGATCGTGATACATTTTGGTACTCCCAGGATGGATTACAAATGGTGAGTTGTGTGCCTCCATCATGATTCTATGCTTTAAGTCAGAGTCGTTAGGAACACAAAGTTTGGAGTTGACTCTAAGTATTCCTTCTTCATTAATTCTTGCCTCCGGAATCGCACCTTCTAGCACTTTTGTCTTCATACGTATCATCTCTGGGTCTGTGGCTTGAGCAGCTTTAACTTTATCGATTAAAGTCGGTTCTACTCGTATATTTGTCATCATCACGTGGGTCCCTGGAGTCTTTAACTCTATCTCCACCCTTTGTAAGTCGTACAAAATGGGTCTTTTTGTTAACAAAATCGCACTCGTACCCGCATATGATCTTCTACTCAATGTGTCAGCTCTAACATTTGCTTTTCAAGGATGATATTGAATGTTATGGTCGTAATCTTTCAATAACTCGAGCCAACGTCATTGCCGCATGTTGAGTTCCTTTTGGGTGAAGAAATATTTGAGGCTTTTATGATCCGTATAAATCTCTAGCGTCTCTAGATTTTCAACGCAAAAACAACTACTGCTAACTCCAGATCATGAGTAGGTTAATTCCTCTCATATTCTTTGAGTTGTCGCGAGGCATAGGCTATAACTTTTCCATGTTGCATGAAAACACATCCTAACCCTTTGCCTGAAGCATCGCTGTAGATAACAAATTCATCCGAACCGGATGGTATTGTCAGAACAGGTGCCAAAATGAGTCTCCTCTTGAGCTCTTGGAAACTCTTCTTATATTCCTCGCTCCATACGAATTTTGCATCTTTTCGAGTCAGCTGAGTGAACGGAGTAGCGATTCGAGAAAATCCTTCAATGAATCTATGATAATAACTAGCTAAGCCCAGAAAGCTACGCACTTTGGTCACTGACTTAGGCTGCTCCCAACTTTGGATTGCTTCAATCTTTGTCAGGTCAACAGATACTCCATGTTTTGACACCACGTGCCCAAGGAATGCTACTTCCTTAAGCCAGAACTCGCATTTCTTCAGCTTGGCATATAACTTGTTGTCACGAAGTCTTTGAAGTACCAGCTTCAAATGGTACTCATGATCTTCACGGCTTTTGGCATAGATGAGGATGTCATCAATAAAGACAACAACGAACTGATCCAAATATTCCTTGAATACACGGTTCATGATATCCATGAAAGCAGCAGGTTAGTCAATCCAAAAGACATGACTAAGAATTCATAATGTCCGTACTGAGTTCTAAAGGCAAACTTTGGAATATCCTCAGTTTTAATCTTCAGCTGATGATATCTAGAACGAAGATCGATCTTTAAAAAGTATTGTGCTCCTTGCAACTGGTCAAACATGTCATCAATGCGAGGAAGTGGATACCTATTCTTGATGGTGACATGGTTTAATTCTCGGTAGTCAATACAAAGTCGCATACTCCCGTCTTTCTTCTTTATAAATAGACCAGGAGCACCCCAAGGAGATGTAATAGGACGAATGAAACCGATGTCTAACAATTCCTGTAGTTGGACTTTTAAACCTTGAAATTCAATAGGAGCCATTCGATATGGGATTTTAGAAATGGGCTTTGTACCTGGTTCAAGATCAATAAAGAATTCAACTTCTCGTTCTGGGGGTAGACTAGGAAGTTCTTCAAGAAATACATCAGGAAATTCATTAACAACAGGAATATTATTCAAATCTGATGTGTTTTTGTTCAAGTCCATAATATGGGCTAAAAAAGCTTAACATCCGTTTTTCAATAAATGAATAGCTTTATGGCTTGATATGACAGTGACTAATTTTAGTGGTTTAGTTGCTTAAATTCGTATAACAGGTTGGTTAGGAATATGAAAACTAACAACCTTACGAAAATAATCAATTTTGGCATGATGAGTTGTTAACCAATCAATCCCTAAAATCACATCAAATGCAAGTATCTTTAAAGAGATAAGATGAACAGGTAATGTGGTTATGCCAACTTGGATTAAGCAAGATTTATAAACTATAGATGTAACGAATGTTTAACCCAACGGAGTTTCAAAAGATAAGTTAAAGTCCAATTTCTCCGGAGTCAAGTTTAAACGTTGAGAACAAGTAGGAGAGATAAAAGAATGGGTAGAACTGGTATCTAGTAAGGTATAAACTTCGCAAGAGTTCAAGATTAGCTTACCCGTGTTCACCTCATTCGGGTTTCTCACGTTTTGGCCAGTCACGACAAACGCCTTTCCTTGAACCACCGACTTTGTTTTGTCCGTAGTTGCCTTTGGTGCCGCCGTCCTAGTTGGACTTGACTTTGCTACCGGACAAAATCGGGCTATGTGACCGTCTTTTCCACAATTGAAACACACCTTGGAAGGCTGTGAACAGTTTGGACTTATGTGTCCCTCCTCTCTGCATCTGTAGCATCTAACTGGCGGTCGTTCTCCTCCCCAAGAATTTGTTGTTGGTGCTGGTGCTGATGTCTTTCCCTCATTGTTGAATCTCATCTTTTTGAAATTTTCACTTGAATCACCTCTCCTATTTTCATGGCCACGATGACCACCCGAGTGGTTACCGCTTTTGTCCGTATTTTTCCCTCCTCGCTGGTTATCATCGCTCCGATGACTGCTGTCACCGATATGACCCTAGTTGTGGTCCCTCGGTTGAACATACTCATTATCACGCTCTAATAATTGAGCCCTGTTTACAACATCTGAATATAAAGAAAATTTATGAGAGATAAGATATTGCCGAATCTTGACTTGTGGTATAACCTTTGTTCGTAGGATATGCTTTTTCCTATTCAATATCTTGACAGGTACCTCTTCGTACGTTAAATCTTCGGCTATCTCGTCTAGTTCTAACGCAATAATGTGGTTTGGGTCTTTCACATATTTATGAAGCATAGATTTGTGAAAAACATTATGAACACGAGACATACTTGGACGTAATGCGAGTCTATAGACCACATTTCCTATTCGGTCAAGAATCTCAAATGGACTAACAAATCGTGGATTGAGCTTTCCTCTCTTTCCAAATCTTTTAACTCCCTTCCATGGAGAAATACCTAACAGTACATGATCTCCAATATTAAACTCCACGTCCTTTCGATGAAGATAAGCATAACTCTTTTGTCGATATTATGAGGTCTTTATACATTGTCGGATCATTTGAATCTTTTCTGTAGTCATGCGTAATAATTCTGGTCCCAACAACGTTGCTTCTCCCACCTCGTCCCAACATATTGGAGAACGACACTTTCATCCATATAATGCCTCGAATGGAGTCATGCCTATACTTTCTTGATAACTGTTGTTGTAGGAGAATTCCACCAGTGGTAAGTACTTATCCCAACTTCCTTTAAAATCTAGGACACAGAGTCTTAATAGATCTTTAAGGGTTTGAATAGTCCTTTCTAATTTCCCGCCCGTTTGAGGATGGTATGCAGAACTGAATCGTAAATCCGTGCCCATAGCTTTCTGTAAGCTAACCCAAAATTGTGAAGTGAATCCTAGGTCACGATCCGAAACTATTGATACGGGTATGCCATGCAATCTCATAATCTCCTTTATGTACATAATAGCAAGACATTCAAGGTAATAAGTCTCACATATAGGCAAGAAATGACTAGACTTGGTTAATCTATCAACAATAACCCAAATCGCATCTATGCCTTGAGAAACCTTAGGAAGACCTGTAACGAAATCCATAGTAATGTGTTCCCACTTACATTCCAGAATCTCAAGTGATTGCAATGGACCCTTTGGTACTTGATGCTCCGCCTTTACACGTTGACAGGTTAAACACCTCGAGATAAACTCCGCGATCTCTCTCTTTATGTTGTTCCACCAAAATGTATGTCGAAGATCTTGATACATTTTGGTACTCCCAGGATGGATTGCAAATGGTGTGTTGTGTGCCTCCATTATGATTCTATGCTTTAATTCAGAGTCGTTAGGAACACAAAGTTTTGAGTTGACTCTAAGTATTCCTTCTTCACCAATTCCTGCCTCCGGAATAGCACCTTCTTGCACTTTCGTCTTCATACGTATCATCTCTGGGTCTGTGGCTTGAGTAGTTTTAACTTTATCGATTAAAGTCGGTTCTAGTCGTATATTTTTCATCATCACGTGGGTCCCTGGAGTCTTTAACTCTATCTCCACCCTTTGTAAGTCGTACAAAATGGGTCTTTGTATTAATAACATTGTACTCGTACCCGCATATGATCTTCTACTCAATGCGTCAGCTACAACGTTTGCCTTTCCAGAATGATATTGAATGCTATGGTCATAATCTTTCAACAACTTGAGCCAACGTCGTTGATGCATGTTGAGTTCCTTTTGGGTGAAGAAATATTTGAGGCTTTTATGATCCGTATAAATCTCCACTTTCTCCCCATACAGGTAGTGTCTCTAGATTTTCAACACAAAAACGACTACTGCTAACTCCAGATCATGAGTAGGATAATTCCTCTCATATTCTTTGAGTTGTCGCGAGGCATAGGCTATGAATTTCCCATGTTGCATGAGAACACATCCTAACCCTTTGCCTAAAGCATCGCTGTAGATAACAAATCCATTCGAACCAGATGGTATTATTAGAATAGGTGCCGAAATGAGTCTCCTCTTGAGCTCCTAGAAAATTTTCTCTCATTCCTCGCTCCATACGAATTTTGCATCTTTTCAAGTCAGTTGAGTTAACGGAGTAGCAATTCGAGAAAATCCTTCAATGAATCTCCGATGATAACCAGCTAAGCCCAGAAAGCTACGTACTTCGGTCACCAACTTAGGCTGCTCCCAACTTTGGATTGCTTCAATCTTTGTTGGGTCAACAGATACTCCATGTTTTGACACCACGTGCCCAAGGAATGCTACTTCTTTAAGCCAAAACTCGTATTTCTTCAGCTTGGCATATAGCTTGTTGTCACAAATTCTTTGAAGTACCAGCTTCAAATGGTGCTCATGATCTTCACGGCTTTTGGCGTAGATGAGGATGTTATCAATAAAGACAACAACGAACTGATCCAAATATTCCTTTAATACACGGTTCATCATTCCCATGAAAGTAGCAGGAGCATTTGTCAATCCAAAAGACATGACTAAGAATTCGTAATGTCCGTACCGTGTTCTGAAGGCAGTCTTTGGAATATCCTCAATTTTAATCTTCAACTGATGATATCCAGAACGAAGATCGATCTTTGAAAAGTATTGTGCTCCTTGCAACTGGTCAAACATGTCATCAATGTGAGGTAATGGATACCTATTCTTGATGCTGGTGCTGATGTCTTTCCATCATTGTTGAATCTCCTCTTTTTAAAATTTCCACTTGACTAACCTCTCTTATTGTCATGGCCACGATGACCACCCGAGTGGTTACCGCTTTTGTCCGTATTTTTCCCTCCTCGCTGGTTATCATCGCTCCGATGACTGCTGTCACCGATATGACCCTAGTTGTGGTCCCTCGGTTGAACATACTCATTATCACACTCTAATAATTGAGCCCTGTTTACAACATCTGAATATAAAGAAAATTTATGAGAGATAAGATATTGCCGAATCTCGGGTTTTAGAACTTTCAGAAACATCCGCGTCATTCGTTCTTCATTCTCTACCAAATGAGGTGCAAACCTGGATAACTCTGCGAACTTCGCCTTGTACTGGGACACCGTCATGTTGTTCTATTCCCGTCTAATAAACTCTACCTCCTTCACATGACGAATACTTTCAGGAAAATACTTGTCATTGAACAGTTTCTAAAATCTTTCCCAAGACATGCTGAGTACGGCTGGCTGGGTACGCTTCACAGATTCCCACCAGTAATTTGCCTCACCACGGAACATAAAGGTGGCGAATGGAACCTTTTGTTCTTCCGTGCATCCCAAGACATCGAATATCTTGGTAATTTACTTGACCCATGTTTTTGCCTTAATCGGATCTGAGTTTCCCCAGAAGTCTGGTGGTCCCAACTCCTTGAACTGCTTGGCCATGACAGACTGCGCGTTGCAATCATTTCCACCCGTATTTTATACACGAGTCTCCCTCGTCTAATTTTGCATGAACTGTAAAAAGCTTCTAAACATAGCATCATTTAACGTTTGCTCGGTAGTGTTGTTTACAGGAGGAATATTGCCTTCCTGTTGCACGTTCTCTTGGTTGGTGATTGAAGGTTGTTCCATAGTCTCATACACTCCATTATTAACGTTCACAGCTGACATTCTTAAAACTTCCATAAAACAAGGGTTAATTTAAACAAATTAATATATCACATAATATCCCTATATTATGACTGACCAACAAATAAGCTTAGGTAGGACACACTAGCGAATAATTTACTCATCTCCCCCCTCCTAGTTCTATTCCCTGATCTCCGCCAGAGACCATATCCCTAAGCTCTGATACCAATTGTGACGCCCCCAGAATAGGTATACATCACCCATTCTGAGTTGCCAAATACATGGTACAGAAACAACTACAACTTTTATTATTACAATTGTCGTGCAAAATATGACAACACACATGCTGTGAATTTAAATACAAATATTGTCTTATAGACAATATCCACACTCAAATAAGTCCCCATTACATTTATTGATACACTATTTTACAAAAATAGTGATGAATACTAAAACGACTGTCTAGGACCATCACTCTTTACCACGACTGGTTCCTGCTACATTCTCACCTCTTGAGAAGAAAAATGGAACAAAAAGGAAAAGGGTGAGCTCAACTAGCCCAGTAAAGAATATTATGACTAAGATAATGAACAACAAATTATTGTTAGCCTTCAACAAATCAGATAAAATATAATGAACAACAAGTTTTAGATCAATATTCGCAGCTGAAATAACAATTCAACAGAAGAAGTTAAGTAGAGAATGAAATCAAATATCATCTATGAATTTAAAAGTACATCATCAATATTTTATACATGTAACATCAATCAATATACATCTTGCATCAAATATTCATCTTTGCACTACGGGCCAAATATATCCATTTGTATCACCAGTTGATCATATTTATCTCAACACCTGTTCATCTTTGCACTACGGGCCAAAGATATTCATCAGGTAATCATTAATCTTTAGACTGCAGGCCAAAGATATTCATCAAGTATCACCATTAAGGACTGAGGATGATGAAAAACATTTTAGAGAACGAATCCAGTGAGATAGAAGAACAAAGATTATGGACTCGTACTTTAGATGAACCAAGTTCAAAATCGCTCCATAATAAACTATAGTGAAGATCAAAACATGGATTTAATTTCAAGAATAAGGGTCACAACAGATAACTTGAAAGGGAAAAAAATATTTTTTTTCTTTCCGTGAACAATACCCGTTAACAGTACCTGTGAAAAGTACCCGTGATGAAAAGTTTCAAATTTGATTAAAAAGTTCAGACCAATATTTCTATGAAAAAATATTAGATGAAACGATCATTTCAGGAATTATAGAAGCAATAAAATAATATCATTTACCTTTGTAGAAACCGTATTTGCCTGGAATATCGGATATTATTCTAAGAAAATCTTCCAGAAAAAACTACGCTCAAAGTATTCTTATACTCAAGAGAAATACTTACAATAATAGGCTCGATAATATAGAGAGAGAAAACTTATATCTGGTGTGATTTTCAATTCTAACTAAGCATCCTATTTATAGGGAATTGATAGCCCAACATTTTTGACAAAGTTACATATGGGTGATTACTTTTGAAAGCTTGCAGCACACCTCAATGCTCATAAGTCCAACTTGCCTACTCCACCTTTATCACATGTTTTTAAAATTAAAGAATTCAAATTCAATTTGAAAACTAATTCAATTTGATTATCTTCACTCTATTTAATTCAGAATAAATAACCCTTTTATCAGAATAATACGAATTTTATGTTCACACCATAGGAAATTAAATTCTCTACAACTTTGTAGAGGAAAGATTTTCTAAATTCCAAACAGAAAATAACTGAAATCTACATACGGATGAATTTTCCACACATTCAAAATACATGCGGAGGGTTCTTTTTTTTCTTCTCTGCAACATTCCCTTTGAATTTTCAAAACCTTCCAAAAAGTACAACTCCACCCACCACATGTTTATACATATATATATATATATATATATATATATATATATATATATATTAAAACATTTATAATTATTAAAAAGAATTCATAATTCCATTTTCTCTCTTCCACCCTATTTTATTCATATACCGTGAATTTAGTGTAAAAATATCACCATGATTATATTATCACATTATACATTTATAATGTAATATAATAATATATTTGAATGACTTATTTTATCAAAAAAATAAAATATCAATTTTCAACAATTGCCACTTTTCTAAAAATTCCTCTATTTTTATCCACATTAAATAAATATATCCTTCATTTATATCCACAGAAAATAAATATTTTCTTATCATATAATCAATCATTAATTATTCATAAATAATATTACAGAATCACAATTATGACAACCAGGCCGTTCCCAGGAAAGAGGAGGCTTTCTGATAAGGATTTCTCCTTACTAGCGCGCAATTAGGTGACCAAACCTCTCATTAGACAACTTTCTAGACATTGCCAATAATGCTATCTAATAATATTATTCAAATAATATGAATTATTGATCTGATAATGGGAAATACTGTGCAGTGACAATTATTGAAACAATAATAATATAAATATCATCGCAGCAATTATTGAATCAATAAAATAAAATATAAAATAATAATTAATGTAACTATTTTTGAGTAGTGTCTTCTTACGTAAAAATCAATAATTCAAAAATAATATGCAATATCGCGTGCTACTGTGCAGCCACACGTATTACTGTATTTTAACCACCGGGTATTCCAACAGTGTTAACTGTGAAACCCCAGATTTTATGAATAAATAATTAATTTTCTCGAAATAATTTTTTTTAATATTATGGTGTGAATTTGAATAATATTATAGTTGTGGGTAGTATTTATAAATTTTGCAAAGTATGCAAGTTGTTATATTATATTCGATTGGTCAGGGAATATTCTTTGTGTCGGAAAATATTCGTACGACGGTACAATTATTGGTGGACCCCACAACGGAATTATTGTCGGATTGAGAAAATGACAAAAATATTTTATTGAAAATAACGGCGGAAGTTTTACCGTTGATACTGTTGAACTACTGGGTAGTAAAAGTACAGTAATACGCGTTGTTGCATAGTAGCACACGGTATTGATTATTGATATTTATGTGAGAAGTCGCTCAGTTTGATTCAATTATTGTCGATTAATAATATGAATTATTATAGCGATGATGACGTTTTGTTTTATTCGTATTATTAACGTAATAAAACAGGAAACATCTTTTTATATAAAACAGAATACTTTATTAAAGTTATTTTATAAATAAAATATATTATATTTTATTATGCACAGTGTTGCATAGTGTTTTGCATAGTGTTGCATAGTGTTTGCATAGTAAAAATCTTTTTATATAAATAGAATATATTATATTTTATTTAAAAAAATTTTCTTTAAATATGGACCGTCAGATTAAAGTAAATCAATCTGGACCGTTCATGGATTAGTTACTATGCATTCCATTTTCCTATAAATAGAAGCTCATTCCTTCATTATTTTCTTACGAATTCATTGAAACTCTAGAGAGAGAAATTATAGAGAGAAGCTATAGGGAGAAAATTATAGAGAGAAAGAAGAAGAGTATTCTGCTACTTCACTACTTCTATATCCAGTTTCTGTTACGGTAAGGGGTGTTATTCTTTCTTATTCATGAAGAGAACTATTGTTATTCCATTTCTTATTATTCTGTTGGAATAACCTGTATACGCGGTCTACCCTATACTTGGTGACATTCTTCTATCATTCTGTTGGAACATCCTGTCTGTGTGTTTTACACCGGACCTGGTTCCGTCTTTATTATTATTCCGTTGGAACATCCTGTCTGTGCTATACGCCGGACCTGGTTCCATTTTTATTATTCAGTCTTTATTATTCTGTCGGAATATCCTGTCTGTGCTATATGCCGGACCTGGTTCCATCATTTATTATTTCGCATTTATTATTCTGTTGGAACATCCTGTCAGTGTGAATTTCACCTGACCTGGTTCCGTTATTTAGTATTCTGTTAGAATAACCTGTCTATGCAAAGTTCTGCATGCATGGTGATTTCTTTTGTTATTCCATTCTTTATTATACTCAGTTGATTAAAGTTTTGACTTCTATACTCCATGAAATTAGTAGAATATCCTTGATATTTGCGCTTCATCCAGTATCCTTTCATGGAAATATTCTTCTGATCATTCTTGAATTTTACACCACAAAACAGTATCATGTGGACAATTTGGACGTTATTGGTTCATGGAAAAAATAATTCTTGAACTTGTTTTATTAAATTCTTATATCATTGTCATCATCCTCTTATTTATATTTTTGAAAGTCATCTGTGGCCTGTAGAGCATGGATGGACTTGGTATGATTATGACCAGGGATTATTCGGTGTAATCATGACCGTAATGTTACAAATGATGTGGTAAAAGTCTCATTTGCCGTAGTGCATTGATGGACAGTTGTTGGCATGATCATGACCATTGATGAATACACAAATATCCTTGGCCCGTAGTGCATGGAATTTGTGGTCGTGACCCTAATGAGTATCCTTGGCCGTAGTGCAGGGATGATGTGGATTATTTATTAAGCTGAGTCTCAGCGATAAAAGTGATTAAAAACTTTTTAAATCATAAAAGATAGTAGATTCTATTCTCTACTTGACTCTTTTAATGGATTGCTTATTCCGCTGCAGTTAAACTTGATGTCTATTGTATTTTATCAGTTTAACATTGTTGGAGACTAATGATAATTTATTCTGCATTATCTTAGTCATAATATTTCTTACTGGGCTAGTTGAGCTCACCCTTTCTTTCACTGTTCTCTTCAGGAAATGAGAACATAGCAGGGACTAGTCGGGGGAATGGAGTGACGGTCCAGAGGATAGCATTAGTAGTCCTCACTATTCTGAGAAATAGTGTATTAATAATTGTAATGAGGACTCCTTTTGAGTTTGTATGATCTCTAGTAAACAATTATTGTATTCAAACTCACAGTTGTATTTTGTCGTATTGTACACGACAGTGGTATTAGTAAGTTGTATTTGAATTCTGTACCATGTATCTGACGACTCAAGATGGGTGATGTATACCTAATTTTGGGGGCGCCACAGTTGGTATCAAAGCTTAGGGATATGATCCCTGGCTAAGATGTGAGACTAGAACTAGGAGGGGAGAGACGGGGAATTCCTTCGCTAGTATGACCTACTTAAATTTATTTTGTATTTAAATTAGTTGGTCAAAGTTTAGAGATATTATGTTACATGTCAATTAATCTTTGTTTTGTGGCAGTGTTTGAAAATGGCATCCGAGAATGTTGAGATTATCAACGGAGCACAGGAGACCGTTGAGTCTCCACAGATCAATAATCAGGATAATGTGCAACTAGAGGACAATACTCCTCATGAAAATAATAACACCGATGAAATGGTGAATGATGGGATGGTCAGAGGATTTATGCAATTCATGCAACAACAGGCTAAGGCAGCTCCTGTCCAAAATGCAGGTAGAAATACTGATAACTCTCGGACGGTCACCGCTAAGCAGTTTAAGGAGCAATTCATGCAACAACGGGAGAAGGCGGCTCCTGTTCATAATGCAGGAGGAAACAATGGCAACCCATGGTTGGTCACCGCTAAGCAATTCAAGGAGCTGGGACCACCAGAGTTTTTGGGAAAGCCAGAACCACTTAAGGCGGAGACGTGGTTAAAGCAGATCACCAAGATATTTGATGTCTTAGGATGCTCCGAGGAGCAAAAGGTTCCCTTTGCCACCTTTATGTTGCGTGAAGAGGCAGATTACTGGTGGGAATCGGTAAAACGTACTCAACCTGCCGTACTGAAGATGACTTGGGAGAAGTTCCAAGAGCTGTTCAACGACAAATACTTTCCCGAAAGTATTCGTCACATGAAGGAGGTGGAGTTTATCAAATTGGAGCAAAACAATATGACCGTGTCGCAATACGAGGCAAAATTTGCGGAGTTATCCCGGTTTGCGTCCCACTTGGTGGATAATGAAGAGAGAATGACGCGATTATTTTTAAGAGGTTTGAAGCCGGAGATACGTCAACATCTTATTTCTCATAAACTGTGTTTGTATTCAGATGTTGTAAATAGGGCTCAGTTGGTGGAGCGCGATAACGAGTCAACGCAATCAAAAGAGAGCAGCCGGCAAAATGATAATACCGGTGATAACAGTCATCAAAGCGGTGATAATAAGCATGGAGGGAATCAACATGTCAGAAATGGTAACCACCTCGGTAATAATCATGGCCAAAATAATAAGAATGGACATTTCAAGAAGAGAAGGTTCAACAATGACGTAAAGACGTCGGTACCAGCACCCGTTTCAAAGGAAGAAGAACGCCCATCGGTCGTATGTTTCAAATGCGGACAGGAGGGACACATCCGTCCAAACTGTACGCAGCAGTCCAAAGCATGTTTTAATTGCGGAAGAGAAGGTCACCTAGCTCGATTTTGTCGTATGATGAAGTCAATTCCAGCTGGGATAATGATGCCAAAGGATGTCCCAGACAAGCCAAAGCCGGTAGTTTAAGAGAGAGCGTTTTTTTTTCTCGTGACGAGGAACCTGAATAAAATTATCACGGGTAAGTTAATCATAAGCTCTTACGAAGTCTATACCGTGTTAGATACCGGTTCTACTCACTCTTTTATTTCACCTGGTTGTGTTCAATGTTTGTACTTAACTCCGAAGAAGTTAAACGTTGACTTATCTATTGAAACTCCATTGGGAGAAACCTTCGTTACCTCCACTGTTTATAAATCTTATTTGATTCAAATCGACACTTTCACGTTACGTGTTGATCTTGTCTCTTTGAAAATACTTGCCTTTGATGCGATTTTAGGAAACGATTGGTTAACTACTCATCATGTTTTTCGTAAGGTTGTTAGCTTTCATATTCCTAACCAACCTATTATGCGAATTCAAGCAACCAAACCGCTAAATTCAATCATTGTCATATCAAGCCATAAGTAAAGAGCCCCGATCCTTTTGTTGATGACTTCCTTGTGTGGAATGCACCGAAGCCAGACTTTCTGTAGGCGACGTCGTGAATAACGATAACAAGTTGATAGGTATCATTGTGAGGTGCTATCTAGGTTAAGGGATAGAAGTCACAGTTGGTATCAATGTGACGTACTATCCAAGTCTTGGATGTGAGTAACAGTTTTGAATGATATTTTTAAATAAATCTCTTGACGTATTCCTGAAGACTTCTTAGCTTACCCCAGAGCGTGAAATCGAATTTGGTATTGACACTAGTACAAAACCCATTTCTTAAACCCTCAAATTTTTCTTCACCTAAAACGAACGTATAACGTGCCAAAGATGTTGGCTCGAGCTGTTGAAGATTACGATCGTACCATGCAATATTATCGTGGGAAAGCGAACATGGTAGCTGACGTGTGAGTAAAAGATCGTATGCGTTTACAAGTTTGAATATACGAACTCACGTGAAGATAACGAATATACAAGTAGAATCGACTTTAATCGACAAAGTTAAAGCCGCTCAAGCTACACACTCGGTGCTGAAGAATGTGAAGAATTAAGAAGGTTCAAGAGGGCGTTATTTTAGAAGCAAGAATTGACGAATAGAGGAAGTCTAAACGCTTGATTTTATTGGCCCATTTGAAATCCTTGATTGAGTAGGAACTGTGACTTATAGACTCGTTTTACCGCCAAATATATTGCGTGTTCGTAACGTTTTTTTTTTCGTATCGATGTTACGTAAATATGTGGACGACCCGAACCACATTATTAATTTAGAACCGGATGAGATAGCGGATGATTTAACGTTTGAAGAGATACGTGTTACAATCTTGGATAAGAAGAATCGTATTCAACACTCAAAGGTTATATCTCAAGAGTTAGAATTGGAAGTGAAGTCAAGGTATTCTCACCTGTTCGGCATACCAGGTACGTACGTAAATTTCGAGGGCGAAATTCCATAAGGAGGGGAGATTGTGAAACCCCAGATTTTATGAATAAATAATTAATTTTCTCGAAATATTTTTTTTTAATATTATGGTGTGAATTTGAGATAATATTATAGTTGTGGGTAGTATTTATAAATTTTGCAAAGTATGCAAGTTGTTATATTATATTCGATTGGTCAGGGAATATTCTTTTTGTCGGGGAATATTCGTACGACGGCAAAATTATTGGTGGACCCCACAACAGAATTATTGTCGGATTGAGAAAACGACAAAAATATTTTATTAAAAATAACGGCGGAAGTTTTACCGTTGATACTGTTGAACTACTGGGTAGTAAAAGTACAGTAATACGCGTTGTTGCATAGTAGCACACGGTATTGATTATTGATATTTATGTGAGAAGTCGCTCAGTTTGATTCAATTATTGTCGATTAATCATATGAATTATTATAGCGATAATGACGTTTTGTTTTATTCGTATTATTAACGTAATAAAATGGAAACATCTTTTTATATAAAACAGAATACTTTATTAAAGTTATTTTATAAATAGAATATATTATATTTTATTATGCATAGTGTTGCATAGTGTTTTGCATAGTGTTGCATAGTGTTTGCATAGTAAAAATCTTTTTATATAAATAGAATATATTATATTTTATTTAAAAAAATTTTCTTTAAATATGGACCGTCAGATTAAAGTAAATCAATCTGGACCGTTCATGGATTAGTTACTATGCATTCCATTTTCCTATAAATAGAAGCTCATTCCTTCATTATTTTCTTACGAATTCATTGAAACTCTAGAGAGAAAATTATAGAGAGAAGCTATAGGGAGAAAATTATAGAGAGAAAGAAGAAGAGTATTCTGCTACTTCACTACTTCTATATCCAGTTTCTGTTACGGTAAGGGGTGTTATTCTTTCTTATTCATGAAGAGAACTATTGTTATTCCATTTCTTATTATTCTATTGGAATAACCTGTATACGCGGTCTACCCTATACTTGGTGACATTCTTCTATCATTCTATTGGAACATCCTGTCTGTGTGTTTTACACCGGACCTGGTTCCGTCTTTATTATTATTCCGTTGGAATATCCTGTCTGTGCTATACGCCGGACCTGGTTCCATTTTTATTATTCAGTCTTTATTATTCTGTCGGAATATCCTGTCTGTGCTATATGCCGGACCTGGTTCCATCATTTATTATTTCGCATTTATTATTCTGTTGGAACATCCTGTCAGTGTGAATTTCACCTGACCTGGTTTCGTTATTTAGTATTCTGTTAGAATAACCTGTCTATGCAAAGTTCTGCATGCATGGTGATTTCTTTTGTTATTCCATTCTTTATTATACTCAGTTGATTAAAGTTTTGACTTCTATACTCCATGAAATTAGTAGAATATCCTTGATATTTACGCTTCATCCAGTATCCTTTCATGGAAATATTCTTCTGATCATTCTTGAATTTTACACCACAAAACAGTATCATGTGGACAATTTGGACGTTATTGGTTCATGGACAAAATAATTCTTGAACTTGTTTTATTAAATTCTTATATCATTGTCATCATCCTCTTATTTATATTTTTGAAAGTCATCTGTGGCCTGTAGAGCATGGATGGACTTGGTATGATTATGACCAGGGATTATTCGGTGTAATCATGACCGTAATGTTACAAATGATGTGGTAAAAGTCTCATTTGCCGTAGTGCATTGATGGACAGTTGTTGGCATGATCATGACCATTGATGAATACACAAATATCCTTGGCCCGTAGTACATGGAATTTGTGGTCGTGACCCTAATGAATATCCTTGGCCGTAGTGCAGGGATGATGTGGATTATTTATTAAGCTGAGTCTCAGCGATAAAAGTGATTAAAAACTTTTTAAATCATAAAAGATAGTAGATTCTATTCTCTACTTGACTCTTTTAATGGATTGCTTATTCCGCTGCAGTTAAACTTGATGTCTATTGTATTTTATCAGTTTAACATTGTTGGAGACTAATGATAATTTATTCTGCATTATCTTAGTCATAATATTTCTTACTGGGCTAGTTGAGCTCACCCTTTCTTTCACTGTTCTCTTCAGGAAATGAGAACATAGCAGGGACTAGTCGGGGGAATGGAGTGACGGTCCAGAGGATAGCATTAGTAGTCCTCACTATTCTGAGAAATAGTGTATTAATAATTGTAATGAGGACTCCTTTTGAGTTTGTATGATCTCTAGTAAACAATTATTGTATTCAAACTCACAGTTGTATTTTGTCGTATTGTACACGACAGTGGTATTAGTAAGTTGTATTTGAATTCTGTACCATGTATCTGACGACTCAAGATGGGTGATGTATACCTAATTTTGGGGGTGCCACATTAACGGTAACAACTATGCCGTTATTTAAAAAATCAAACTTGTCATTTTCTTCATCCGACAGTTATTTTGTTATGAGACCCACGAATGGTTGCGCCGTTGTACGAATATTCCCCGACAACAAGAATATTCCACGACCAACCGAATATTCCCCGACAAAAAAATGAATATTTTTTAACCTCTTGCTTATTTTGTAAAATTTGCACATTTCACCCATAACCAAAGTATTATATCAAATTAACTCCTTATTATTTCAAGATAATAAATAAAGAAAATTTAATTTTATTCATAATAAGTTGGGGTCTTACAACTTCCCCACCTTATAAAATTTCGTCCTCGAAATTGACGTACGTACCTGGTAATTCGAAAAGGTGAGGGTACCTCGCTTTCATTTCCGATTTCAACTCCCAAGTCATTTCCTCAATAGCATGGTTTCTCCATAAAACCTTGACTTGTGGTATAACCTTTGTTCGTAGGATATGCTATTTCCTATCCAATATCTTGACAGGTACTTCCTCGTACGTTAAATCTTCGGCTATCTCGTCTGGTTCTAACGCAATAATGTGGTTTGGATCTTTCACATATTTATGAGCATAGATATGTGAAAAACATTATCAACACTAGACATACTTGGAGGTAATACGATTCTATAGGCCACATTTCCTATTCGGTCAAGAATCTCAAATGGACCAACAAATCGTGGATTGAGCTTTCCTCTCTTTTTAAATCTTGTAACTCCCTTCCATGGAGCAATACGTAACAATACATAATCTCCGATATTAAACTCCACGTCCTTTCGATGAAGATCAGTATAACTTTTTTATCGATCTTGTGAGGTCTTTATACGTTGCCGGATCATTTGAATCTTTTCTGTAGTCATGCATACTAATTCTAGTTCCAACAACATTGCTTCTCCCACCTCATCCCAACATACTGGAGAATGACACTTTCGTCCATATAACGCCTCGAATGGAGCCATGCCTATACTTGCTTGATAACTGTTGTTGTAGGAGAATTCCACCAGTGACAAGTACTTATCCCAACTTCCTTTAAAATCTAGGACACAGAGTCTTAATAGATATTCAAGGGTTTGAATAGTCCTTTCTGATTGCCCGTCCGTTTGAGGATGGTATGCCGAACTGAATCATAAATCTGTGCCCATAGCTTTCTGCAAGCTAACCCAAAATCATGAAGTGAATCTTGGGACAGAGGTAAACGTTGAAAATACAAAAAACTCATGTAGAGTTTAAAAAGAGATGAATTAAATAAATTCATCGTCACACAAAATAAAAGATAACTTATATAAAACTATTATTTGTTGTGTGTATATATTATTTTCTAATCAAAATAATTTGTGTGTAGTTGTTAATTGGAAAAGAATTAGGATACCCTCAAATCGTAAAGAAGGAGTCAACCTCCATAACCGAGTCAATATCAAAGCTAATAGATGAAATAGAGGCTCACATTGAAAGCAACCCTGATGAGGTGGTTAGTGTTGAAATTGTATTACCGGATCCAGAAACGGTGGTATAGCAGATATGTAGAGTATAGTTAGAAAACATAAGGTTCGGTGCGAGTTCTTAAAACTCAAACTTATGGAAAGTTCATTGCTCATAATTATATGAAATATTTTTGAACCCCTCAGCGAATGGACGCCAAAGGTCTGACTAGGATAAGTTCTTAAACTCATATGATTATGGTAATTTCCTGAACTCATAAGTTTGATAAGTTTGACGAACTTGGTATAGTTATGTGTGAATGAATTATTGAGGATAATATGAATATATAGATACTAAGCAATTGATCCTTAGTGAAGGCGTAAGAAATAATTAGTATTAGTATTACTTAAATATGTGTGTTCTATGATGTGTATATAATACGTATGTCTGGGTAATGTAAATTCTCAACTTTTGTATAAGTTGTGGCAGCTATTCCCGACTTTTGAACCACAAAGGGATAACGGTTGTTTAAAGCAGTATGTGTTATGCTATATGGTGTAAAGTACTATGAATTAGTTAGATGAACATGATTTTATTTAATCAGATAATGCCGCTAAGATGAAAACGAAACCAAAGGGCAGAAGAATCTGTCAACAATGTTGGAGGACAACCAGACCCGATACATAATTTGGAAAATATGGTCTCTCAAGATATGTAGAATGGAATACCTGCCACGGGAAATCAGCCAGATAATCGATTGAAAAACTTCAAAGAGTTCAAGGCAGTTGGACCGCCAGAATTTAGAGGGACAACTGACCCTATAGAAGCGTTTATGATTACTAAGGTAACAGAGGGGCAAAAGACCACTTTTGCCACCTATACGATAAAAGGGGAGGTGAATTTCTGGTGGAAGGAAAATCAAGCTAGAACAAGAGAATGGAGTAGTGGTGTTAGGACTGGAAAAAGGAAAGAAGGTAATTTTGGGAATACCGAAAATAGGCCAGGAGGTGGAAAGAAACAGATGAGTGTTTCTTAGAATTATTGATGATTAGAAATTATAATTTTTTATAATTAATTTTGTAGTAAAAATATTTTTATTATTTATTTTCCATGAAAATATGATTATATATTATTTAAATAATATACGAAATGATTATTGGAATTATTATAATTATTATTTTATTATATGAATTTATTCAGATTAGTTAAGTTAATTATTTTAACTTAATTAATAATGTTATATATGCAAGGTAAATAAGATATGGAATCCAATCCCTAATTTTGGATTATGACTAAGGAATGAGAATAATAATATTATATTAATTCTATTTCAGTGCTATAAATATGTAATGTATGTACGTATTGATAATGATAGGTCAATTATGGTACAGTGTTAGAAAACCTTAGCAATATTGTGATAAACCCTAATTTAAAACTCAAACTGGAGTTTAAGATTGGCCAGAAATTATGTTAATGTGATTAATAACAGGTATTATATATTTTAATCTTAATTAGAGAAAACCCTAATTAGAAATCCTAATTAGTAATTAGAAACCCTAATTACTAAGTTAGAACCCTAATTATCAAATTGTAACCCTAATTTACTATGTATGAACCCTAATTGCTAATTTAGCAATTTTAATGCTAATTAGTGAACCTTAAACCTAATCTTCATGTTTTATATTATTAGAAAACCTAAACTAATTTAGAAACCCTAATTCATAATTTTTAGAAACTAAAATTGTATATTTTTAGTCCTAATTGGAATATTACAAAAAAATCAATATATGAAACCTTAGGGTTAAACCCTAAGGGTTTGCCAAGTTATAACTTTATCATTAAAATTGCAAGCATAATAACCATTTTGCCCTCCTTGCATTATTTATTAGGTTACTTGTGGATCTTGCCATATATGGAGTTGTTCACCAACTATAGATTAACCATGTGACTGATATAGATACAAGTTAGGCATTTATATCAGCCAATTCAATTCATTCAAGTCATATATATATATATATATATATATAGAATTAGAGAGATGAAAGTCATATTTTATCTCATTTGTTCACCAAACACCCAACTTAAGCTCTTTCTCTCCAAACCCACAAATTTGTATAGCATATCAGTCCCACAAACAACCCCTACCACTTCCATATTAACTCAGAAAGCTTAGAATCAAGATTAAGCAAAGAAAGGTATAAAACTCTAACCTAGAATCTGATTTAGCTTAATGTGTTAGAAGTTATGTTTTTATGTTTAAACATGTTGTATATTGTGTATAAAGTTGATCTGGGTTGGTATCTTGTAGATCTATAACATCTAAATGCAAAAAGTTGATGTTTTTCAAAATCTGGAAAAATTTAAAAATGTTGTCTGATAACGAATGTCATACCTCATAGATCTTTCTCTGTTTGTGATTTGTGTTGTTTTAAACTTTAGATTTGTAGTTTGATATGAGTTCTGCGATCTGGAAGTGGAATCATAGCCATTCCATGTCCAGATTGTAAGTTATTAATGGTCAAACCTCATTGACCAAACTTGACCAAAGAGTTTCTGGGTAACCCAAAAACTCATTATTCGAGTCTGACAACGTTTTCAATCGCTTTTATCGGCCAGGTATGATGTTGTTTGTTGATGTTGTTGTAACCAGAATGTAGTATGTTGTATGGACTCTAGATCCATGTCCTTAGATTTCTTAAACAATCAACAGTATTGAGGTAGTGGATGATCAAACTAGGCCTTCTGGTCACGATTTACGATTTTGTTTTCTGGAAATTCCATAAATCGTTAGAACAGGCCTTCTGACAGGTTTTGACTGAATCATAACTTCTGATTTTTTTATAGTTGATCTGATATGTTGCTATGTTTATGTTCCTTGACATGAGAGCTATAGAGTTGAACCATGAAACGACATGAATCATGACCAGAACCTTGATTTAATTGAGCTAGAAAGTGCCTACTCAAACTTCCTGGGTTTCTGGGTTACCCAGAAAACCCAGAATCGTTCTAACAGAAACTTTGGGGGATTGGATCTTCAAAGTGTTTTGTTGTATGACCCATATTGTTGGTGATAATTGTAGTATTACCTAAACACTACAAGATAAATGTGTAAAATGGTCCAGATCATGCTTGAACAGAGAATAATAGTTGGTCAAACCTTTCACTAACACCCTGCTTGTTAGTGTTCCTGAAGCCCAAGAACACCTATAGCGACAGAAAGTGTCGCTATAGCCTATAGCGACGGTTTTTATTATTTTTATTTTCTGAATTTCCGGAAAAGGATTAAAAATTGAAATTAATTTCTAAAAATTACAAAATTAATTTTAAAAATTATTTTAAGTTATAAAAATTAACTTTTAATAATTTAACATATTTTTCATAAATATTAATATTTATTTGAATATTATTGATATTTAATTTATTTATTAAATGCTTTAAATAAATAAATTAAAAATGATTTTATTATATTAAAAATCATTTTTAATGATAATAAGGTATTTAAAAATATTATAAGTTATAAAATATAAATTTTAATATTTTAAAGCAAATTTTATTAATTATTTAATATTAATGATATTAGATTTATTTAATAATTATATTAAATAAATTATTTTAAAAATGATTTTAATATTATAAAAATTATTTTAAATGAAAATAAAGAGTTTAAGGATACTTTAAGTTATAAAATATAACTTTTAATATTTAAAGGTGGATTTCCTTAATAATTTAATATTAATGATATTAGATTTAATTAATAATTATATCAAGTAAATAGTTAAAAATTGGTTTTATAAATTTAAAATCATTTAAAAAGGATATAAATTAATTAAAAATATTTTAAGTTATAATAAATGACTTTTAATATTTTGATAAAGAGTACATTAATATTTAAATATTAATGGTAATTATTTAAAAATGATTTTAGATGTTTTAAAAATCATTTAAGGATAATATTAATAATTTAAAAATATTTTGAGTTATTATAGATATCTTTAATATTTTGACAATGGTTTTATTAATAATTTAATATTAATTAAATATTAATGATAATAGAATTATTTAATATTTAAATCATTTAAAAATAATTTCAATATTTGAAAAATCATGATAAATTATAATAATTGTTTAAAAATTATTATAAGCCATTTAAAAATAATTTGACCGATGTTTAAGTTATATTGAACTTCGATATAAAGTTTTAGACTTGACAATTACCCGATAAAGCCGTCGGTACACCGAAATATTTTAGAAATTGATCTGGACTTAGATAATTTCACTAGATATGTGTTTGTTTGTGATTCAATGATTGTTAAATATATGTGACAATGTGATTAAGTTTTGTGCTAACTGGAAATAGCAGTACCGTGTGTTATAATATATTATTCTAATCGATAGAATGATCTTATTAATGATGTGTCTCGATATAAAAGATAAACTAAGTGGCATAATTATAAGAAGCAGACCAGGCAAATATCTAACCTTTGAATTTACTTTATGCAATGGACATGTGTAAGTCAGTTTCAGAACTCTATTGTTATTATTATTATTCATATATCTATACTTTTGTAGACATGCCAGTTCTTGAATTCTATCCGATCGTTGTTTATCATTACAGTATTATTATATAATCTAGTTATATATATTATGTTCGTTAATTTCTAAATATTGTTATACAAGTGTCCTCACTTGGATAATTTATTATATTTAATCACATATTGATACATACTTTTGGTTTTTAGTATGTATACATTGACTTAAAAGCTGTCAAAGCTATTTGACTCGGCTAAACATAGATTTAAAAATAGCGTTGAGATATGTCTTAGCTAATTATTCAGGCAAGATCAACATTTGATTAGAACTTGATAGGTTCGAGATTAGAACTCAATTATTATTGACAGATCGATGCCAATTGTTTCGGCTAGATCGAAAAAGCGATTAGATTTTTGAAATCGTAGTATTTCTTTGTTATTATTGAAATTCTGGTTATAAGACTTAGAAGAATAACCTTTTGATATAAAAGGGGAGATTTTTGGTCGTATATTCGGCCATTGCACACGTTTTAAGTATTATGCATAATATATGGTATAATTAAGCTGATCACTTATTATACTTGCAAATGGGCATGACTTAATCTTTATGGTTATCTGATACACATAGGTATATCAAAGTAAACCTTTGATAGTTACTCGAGAAGAGAAGTTCAAGATCCTTAGGGATCACTCAGCATAAACTCTGGAAAGTATTTCACTTTGTTATTACGTATAATTAATTCTTGTTATTCAATTGAATATCGAAAACAAAGTTTATAGTCTGTCATCTGCTCACCAATTATAGTCAATACATAGTTTCATATTTTGAAATAGATTTGATATGTTGATTAGAAATGTTTTAGTTTACTTCACAACTGTTGATTCGTTGTATAATTGTCTTTCAAAGAAAACATTTACTTCTTTCAGTTAATGTTTATTGTCTGTTATTACTTGTTGGGCACCCAAATGCTCACTCTTGCTTTAAATATAAATGTTTTCAGCTAAGCGTGATCAACCTGAAGGTTCAGTCAAGAACAAAGGAAAAGGAAAGCTAGCAGAATAAGCTTTGTGGTATCTTATGTATTAGTTAGTACTATATTAAGATGATGATATTTATTATTATAATGTATTGTAATGAATTAAAGGTTGCATACTTGGGATTAGACTCTGATATATGTAAATTAAGTTTGATATTTATATTATTGTTATTACTATTAGTATTATTATGCTCATAGAAATGGTATCGTGAAGCACCGAGTTCGGGTTTCAAGTACCTGAATTTGGGGGCGTCACACCATCCTTCTTAGCCTCCTAGAGAAAGGAGTTCATTTTCCCCTTCATGCTTTCCTTGTCACTCTACTAAGGTTTGTTAGTGTCGGATTCGCCCAACTAGTCCCAAATTCTTATATCCATATTTTGGCTTTCATTGCTTTCTGCCACGAGGTAGGGGTTACACCTACCCTTGATTTCTTCTTCTCCATCTATACAGCTAGCAGATCCCATTAAAAGGGATTTAAAGTACTGAGCATACAATCCCCGAAGCCCAATAAAGGATTTAAGAGACAATCTTTGATAGATACTCCTTCGACCAACAAAGGATGGCACAACGAGTGGTTCTTCGTCAAAGGACCAAAAATCTCTTCTCTCCTGGACTTGACCACTTCAGATAAACTATCTGCAGAGTTTGGGGACATCACTAATGACCGTATAAGTGAAATGATAATGCTTATGGAGAATTTCCCAAAGAAGGAATGGAGCTTCAGACTCCTAACCAAAGCAAGTGTGGATGTTTTTCCAATTTCTATTAGTAATTATTCTGAATTATTATTCCTTCTTCTTCACAGTGTCTCTTATCAAATTGACTTAATCTGATCGAAGAGATCTCGAAGCCTTTTTATCTAAAAAATCTTCTAAAACTCCTACTGAACCCCAATCAACTGAACCTCCAACTTCTGAACCCCAAGTCACTGAACCACAAACCACTGAACCAATTCCCACCGAAGGGACCAGCTAAACTAGCTATAGAAAAGGAGGTACCCGTAAACCCAAACACGTCCTTGTCCCAACCTTAAATAAAAGTCTTCTAGATATGCGTCTCGATAAACGTACCCGAGTCCTTGGAATAAAAAAGAAGAGGGCCAAAATAACCCCCCCTTTCTGTCGAAGAACTTAAAGCACCTTCTACCGAAGCCCCTCAACCACCAATTATTCCTGTTGAAATTTATATCTCCGAAGAAGAATCCAAAGAACAAGTTGAACCTAATCCTTCACTTGTTTGAAATAGAAAACACACTTCTGAAAGCCAACCCACACCACCTACTGAAACTACAACTACCAATACTCCACCCTCCCCTAAACAAACTGTACCTCCCCCTACTGAACCTCCAACTTCTTTTAAGACTAGGCCTGAAGCTGTAGCGTCTCCTACTTTATGGCCAGATCTTAATGAAAAATTTCCTTTCGACCTCTACAAATCATTTGTACATGATATCGATGACCACCGTTTCAGCAACAGCTCCATCATGGATCTGATTGATGTTGACATTATGCACCAAGCTAGAGTAAGTTGCTATTTGACTTATCCATTTATGTTACTGTATATTTATCTAAAATTCATGGATTAACTCTAAACATTTTTAGGCAAACGGTATCTTCGGGCGCCTTTGACAAAAATACAAAGAAGCTGAAACCGAAGAAGATGCCGCCAGAGAGAGAATGAAATATTGAAGTCTGCTCTTGCTAAGGAAAGAAGTCAGCACGATATTGCTCAGTTTAACAAGGAATGCCTCCGGAAGGATATCGCCTAAGTTCAAGAGAAATTAGAGATAACCGAGGCTGTTCATCAAACAACAATTGATATGAATGTTGGCTTAATTCAGAAGAACGATGTTCTGGTTCGGCAAAATAAAGCTCTTGCAAAAGCTAACCAGAGCTTGGCGAAGAAAATTAATGATGTCCAAATATTTAAAGAACGACATTTGACTCTTCGACAAAAAGCAGAAGCTGAACTTCGAGAACTGAAGGCTTTGGGTCCCGCACTCACCGAAGAGCTCTGTAAAGAAATCCAAATGGGCTACCGCAAATCGTCTGAGCTGAATAATGAAATAATTAAGATGTATGTCGAAGGGTATAAAATTGCCCTAAACAAAGGCAAGACAAAACTCACTGCGGCTTTGGTAGATCCAACTCTTCTCCACTCGTCGGACGATAAAGATGATGATGAAGCCTGAAGATGACCTCCCTTCACTTTAGCTTTAGAACTTTCTGTAAAAATTTCTATATTTTTGTAATCACTTCTATATTAATGAAATGATATTTACTTTGTTCCTTATTACTCCTTTTAAATTTAGCCTGAACTATTAGTAAATAGGTTAAACAGTCTGAACTTCATATAAGATAAAGTTATGATATAATCTGAACTCAACACTTAAAAATAAAATCAGGTAATAAAGCAATGTAATACTTATTCGTTACTGAAGTGTGATACAGATCTGTAACAACCCAACTCATCATCTTCAGGACGAATTATTCCAACCAAACCTCCAAACATGTCTGTTCGCAATTTTTAGGGAATGGCAAAACCAACCAAACCTCCGAACGTGCATGTTCACCACTTTTAGGGTGGGTAAAAACCATCCGAACCTCCGAACGGGCCTGTTCAACATTTTTATGGCGAGGCAAAACCAACCGAACCTCCAAACGGGCCTGTTCAACATTTTTATGGCAAGGCAAAACCAACTGAACCTCTGAACGTGCCTGTTCACCATTTTTAGGGTGAGGTAAAACCAACCGAACCTCCGAACGGCCCTGTTCACCATTTTTATGGCGAGGCAAAACCAACTGAACCTCCGAACGAGCTTGTTCACCATTTTTATGGCGAGGCAAAACCAACCGAACCTCCTTACACCAATTAACCTACATAAAATTATTTCACCATCGAATGGTCGAATAAGTCCAATCGAACCTACTTAAACCAATTAATAGAACACCATTGGAGAAAAACTTCTTTTATTGATGAGTGTTGACGCAATTACAAACTTCTGTTCATTGATACTGTTCCTACTGAAAATACTTTCAAAGCCTTCCAGCATGCCAAGTATTCTTAATCTCAGATCCATCTAATGCTTGCAATCGATAAGTCCCTGGCTTCGGTACTTCAATAACTTCATAAGGACCTTCCCAATTTGGCATCAGCTTTCCCAAATTCTGAGGCATAGAAGCTTCAACTTCCCTAAGAATGAGATCTCCCACTTCAAACCTTCAAAGCTTTACCCCTTTGTTATAGTTCTTAGCCACACATCGCTGATAAGCTGCCAACTTTATCAAAGTTATTTCTCTAACTTCTTCCAGTAAGTCCATGTTAACTTTCAATCCTTTATCATTGTATATCTCCTTAAACTAACTGATCCGAAGACTTGTAGACCCAATCTCCACATGGACGAAGACCATAATACACTAAGCAACTCTTCTAGCCATCTTCCCTTCGCCTCATCCAGTCTTCACTTAATTCCATTTAAAAGCATTCTGTTAGTTACCTCAACTTGCCCATTAGACTGTGGATGAGCTATTGAAGTCTTTCTATGTTAAATCCTCAGTTCCTTCAAGAATGCTACTAACTTTGATCCCACAAACTGACATCCGTTGTCTGAGATTACCACCTTAGGAATTCAGAAACGAAACACTATTGATTCTTTTAAAAACTTTAAACATTCTTGTTCCGTTATCAACCTAAGTTGCTTTGCTTCCACCCACTTGGCCATATAATCAATTGTTACTATAACAAAACTGACCTGACCCATCGCTTTCGACAATGGACCCAGTATATCTACCCCCAGATAACAAAAGGTATAGGAGATAAAATTGAGTATAGCTCTTCTGGTGATTGATGTAGGATCAGGCTATTCAGCTGGCACTTTTGACACTTCTTCACATACTTAGTAGCCTCCCTAAAAATTATGGGCCAATAATGCCCCTGTTAAAGTACTTTGTAGGCTAACGACTTTACATCCATGTGATCGCAACAAATACCTTCATGAACTTCCCGAAAGACATATTCAGCTTCAGAAGGAACCAAACATTTTAATAATGGAGATGAATAAGATCTTTGAAAAAGATCACCATCAATAAGTAGGAAATTAGAACTTTTATACTTCACCTTCTTAGCCAACATCTGGTCCAAAGCAAGTACGCCATCTGCCAAATATTCTTAGTACGGAGTCATCCAACAATTTGAGAGCTCTACACACATCACTATATCATGCTGGATACTAAGTTGTTGTAAAGTTTCTAAATATACTGAACCATCAAAGGTGCTTGCTTCAGTAGTAGCCAACTTTGACAATGTATTGGCAATGGAATTGTCAATGAGATTAACTCCCTGAAACTCATAAGAAAAGAAATACTGAAGTCGATCCTTTAATTCTTCTAGATACTTAATCATTCGTGAAACTCGAGCTTTATATTCCCCTAAAATCTGCTTGACGACCAACTGAGAGTCACTGTAGATGATTAATCTTTGAACCTCGTGACTTTTTACCAAACTCAACTCTGCTATCACTGCTTAATAGTCTACCTCATTGTTCGTTGCTCTAAACCCGAATCTAATAGCCTGTTGCACCTTGAATCCCTCTAGACTCGTCAATAAAATACTCGCTTCCACTAATGTCCGAAGTAGAAGATCCAACGGCATACAACGTCCATGAACTCTGCTTCTACTGGAGTACTACAACTGCTTAGTCAGACTCTTTAGCTTCTCCTAAACTGTTATTAGCTTCAAAAAATGAACATTCGACCACAAAATCATCCAAAGCTTGCCCTTTAATAGCCGTCCGGGGATGATATTCTATGAAAAATTGAGACAACTCCATCGTCCAAGCAACAAGTCTCCTCAAAACTTTAAGCTTGCCTAGAACCTTCTTTAGCGGCTGATCTGTGTGTACTATTATCAACCGACCCTGGAAATATTGCCAAAGCTATCGACTAGCTATGATCAAAGCAAATGCAAATATCTTAATGTTTGGGTACCTTGTTTCAGCATCCCCATGGATATGGCTTACATAATAAATCGGGTGCTGCTTACCCCCAACTTCACACACCAGAACTGCTCCTACTGCCAACGAACTGGCTGCCAAATACAAATGCAATGGTTCATGTAACAACCGAGAAATTTGGATCTATTATAAAATAATTTTATTTAATTAAATAATGAATAAAATTTATTATTTGTTATTATTATATGTTAGTAAGATGAATGTCGTTCTATAACCTAGAGACATCGAAATGTCGTAGTATTTTGACTACGTGAAGGAATTAAAGTATTTGAATTTCCATGACGAAAATAAAAGTTTTTCGAGAATTTTTTTCGAAAAATACTATTCACTAATTTCTGCTTGGGAATTATTGTTAAACTTCTGAGAAATACGCAAAGATAGAATATCGAGGTGAGATGGATTATGTAATAATAATTCAAGTATGGAAAACGTAGTTTTTCACATGCGGACTTAATTCGAGAACGTTAGGAAATGTAAAGCGTTAACTAGTTAAATCAATGATCGTATATTATGTAAGTATTGTACGAGGTAATGAATACGAGTATGATATGAAGTATTATACAAATATGTATGAATAATGGTATATTGTATATGTTGAATAAGTATATGAGTTAGAATATGAGATTAATAAGTAGACAATACGTTTTAAGGCTTTAAGCTATATGTAATTGAACTTGTAAGATTGTGTAGGAAGTGTAAAGTTTAATTGAGATTATGATTAAGCCCAATGCAAACTAATGCTAAAGCCCAAGTATTTGTTAATATAAAGTCCAATGAGGATTAATGCAAGCCCAAAAGCATAAGTTAAGGTAATTCAATTTAAAGCCCAAATTAACAATCCAATGGGTAAAGAAAATCCATGAGGCAACCCATGTAGGCCCATGATCACATGGGTGATCTTGGTGGCCAAGCAAAGAATGTGAAAGCAAAGGTTGTGATGGCCAAGTTAACTTAGTGATTAAGTAATGAATAGTAAGGAGGTTTGATTATGGAGGTGGGATTTATCTATTGACCATTATACCCTAACCTTAGAAATCCTATAAATAGAAGGTGTGTCGGATCATTTGTTCCTTTTTAATTTCATCCAACATATTACAACTTATTTATTAGAGAGAATAAGTAAGAAAAAGCTAGACTTTCATTAGTAGAAAAAAATAAGAACAAAGCTTGATCATCAAGGTTAAGACTCCTATATCATTAATCTTCCAAATCATCAATTCTAGTTTGATAGAGAAGTGTTGATTAGTGAAGTATGTATGCTAAGAAGCAAAGAGAATGGATAATCAAAGGACTTAAGTCTTAATAAGCAATGAATAAGCAATTCGTTCATATATAAGTTATGAACTAAGGAAGAACTTGTAAGAACTGGTCATATGTTTTCATTAATGAAGTTTGTATGATAAGAAGAAGTAAGGATGGTTGTTAGAAGACTAAAACCATGATAAATCACGTGAATTGAAATTATAGGCATATAAGTTATGAACTAATGAAGAATAAGTAAGAACTCATTATGTAAATAAGTTAATGAAATATTTATGTTATGATGTTAGTATGATAGATAGAAACCATTTGAAACGATGAAAAGATCATAAGTAACAAAGTTATGGCGATATTCACGAGTTCGGACGATAATCGTCGAAATCGTGAAATTCTCGGAATAGAAGTCAAATTTTGACATTGAGCTCAGAAATGTTGGTTTTCAATGGGGATAAGTCTTATTTGGCATTATAGAGTTGCAGACTCAAAAATGATCGAATTCTAACTTAGAACGAAGAACGAGCGTTGAACGTTCACAAACGTTTATCATTTTCGTTAAAATGGACTAATAGGTGAATTTTGAGTTAACGAAGTCAAAAATGGAAAATTCTTTCATGAACACGTAGAGTATATGATTTGTGAGCTAATGGCTTTTGAACGAGCCAATTCAAACTTTAAATGATCAAATTTGGAGCTCGGGAAGTTAACAAAGTTCAAAATTTATCAAAAGTGTCTGGAGCACAGAGCTGGCACCGCGGCGCTAGCCCAAGGTTTATTGGTGGCACTACAGCGCCAAAGCAATGCCCTGACCTACTGGAGAGTCACGCCGTGGCGCGGCCAAATGAATTATGTGTGGCACTACAGCTCCAAGGCCGGACTCTGGCCAATGTTAACTCGCGCTGCAGCGCGACTTCAGGAAGGAAAGCTGGCACTGCAGCGCCAGCATTAGGGTTTGCACAGTAATGAAATCTTATGAAGATAAAAGGAAAGGCAGTTGGTTAATGATGAAATGAAACATTATTAAACCTAAAGTAACATCCTTAAATGATGTTAAAGACCTTAAGTATTACAACTGAAGGTCGACAAAAGATTAATTGAATGTCAGAACATTGTAATGTGATAAGCCGAAACCAATAATAACAATCCAAAACATAATTAGATTGAGAAGAAGGGTAAGATATATTAGTAACCATACTTGATTACATATGATCTAATGTGTTATGTTATGTGATCATATATTGTAGAGACCTTAAAGAATTAAAGGGAAAGTGTAATAACAGTAGCAGACGCTGAAGGCAAGTGTTCTAACCCTTGTTTATGTTCAAACTAGACAAGTTTTGTGATTCATGTATTCTTACGCATGAATTGATGTATGATAAAGTCAAAGCCAATTATTTCGGTTAGAGTTACGATATGTTGGATTTCTTATAATCTATCAAAGTATTGTTAATGTTTTGCCAAACTATGTTGGTATGGTTTTCAAATGAAGACTGAGTATGCTAAACAAATGTTTTGTCGTCAAACGATAGGCATGTGAGGTTGCCATAACCTAAATGTAAATACATTTAAATAATGTAGTGTTGATCAATATAGAGTACTATAGGCTGATTACCTAGAAGTGCTCGTAAGTAATGCCAGACTTATGGACTTAGTGTCGGGTTGTTCTTTTCAAAGAAAGTATAAAATGCTCAAGGTCTTGGACCGCAATTGATGTTTTACTGAATGTTGTCATTGTAAAATGTTTTTAAGAAAAGAGAAGTGCTATGTTGAATTATAAATAATACTTCATAACTATTGTTCAGTTATTGAAGTTATATGATTTGTATAATTCAGGCATGTTGTTTAAATGGAATTGTTGTACTTGCTGAGCTAGTTATGATCACTCTTGCTTGAACCATATGAATGCAGCTAACACCGAACGGACCGAAGGATCCGGTAAAGATAAAGGGAAGGCTAAGGCAGACCGTTGAACTGTCTATGTAATAGTATAGGTTTAATGTTGTAATGTATTTGATATTATGACAAAGAACTTATGTATTGGTTATAAAGAACTTGGGGAAGGGAATATTGTTTGGAATATATATAAGACATATTCATTATTTTGAGGCATTTCAATTGAAAGTATATGTGAACTGTAGCACCGTGTAACACCTTATGTCAGGTTAAAAGATACCCGAATTTGGAGGCATCACAGTTCAGCAGGAGCTGGTTTCACCAGGAAAGGCGTCGAAGACAAATACTTCTTTATTCCCTGAAAAGCATCTTCACATACCGAAGTCCACTGAAATGTCTTAGCATTCTTCGACCCTTTCAACGTTTCAAAAAACGGCAAACATCTTTTTGTCGATTTGGACATGAACCTCCTCAAAGCTGCAATTCTACCCGTCAGACGTTGAACATCTTTGTAGGATTAAGGAGACCTCATGTCTATAATAGCCTGGATCTTTTCTGGGTTTTCTTCTATGCCTATCTTACTAACCAGATAACCCATAAACTTTCTTGCACAAAGTCCAATCGTACATTTGGTTGGATTCAGCTTCAGATTATAATGACGTATTGTCTGGGAACAGTCCTCTAAATCAACCAAATGTCCTTGTACTGTCACGTTCTTGACAATCATATCATCGACATAGACCTCCATATTTTTCCTTGACTACCTTGTGAAGACGTAGTTCATCATCCTTTGATATGTTGCCCCCGCATTCAGCAAACCAAACGTCATCTTTTTATAAGCATAAACTGATCGAAGAGTAATGAAAGCCGTCTTCGGGATATCTTCTTTACACATAGAAATTTGATGATAACCCAAAAAGGCATCCATAAAGCTAAGTAAGGCATACCCCAAAGTCACATCAATAAGCTAATTAATGTGAGGCAAGGGATAAAAGTCCTTCAGATAAGCTTTATTCAAATCAGTGTAGTCTATGAAAACTCGCAATTTGCCATTTTTCTTCTGTACTAGAACCACATTCGCCATCCACTCTGGATAATCTATCTTAAATATAAAATCAGCAGCCAATAACTTTGCAATCTCTTCATCAATAATCTTTTGTCGCTCAGCTGAAAATATCCGTCATTTCTGTCAAACTGGATTTTTTGCTGGGTCCACCTACAACCGATGCTTAGCAAATTTTTTGCTTACCCCAAGCATATCACTAGGCACCCAAGCAAAGATGTCAACATAACACTAAAGTAGTTCTATTAGGTTCATCTGGAGAGGTTCTGGTAGACCAGAACCTATCTTCACTGTCTTTTCCTTCTTTCCTGGAATAAGCTCGAATTCCTCAGTCTCTCCCGCCGGCATGACTAATGGCTCTAAACTACTTTCAGTAAATGGTTCAATCTCAATAGCCATGGTTTGCTTTTGTTTGCTAACCCCTACACTTGAGGCAACCACGACATTCTGATAACATCTTCTGGCTAAATCTAGATCTTTAGCCACTTCACCAACTCCATGTGACGTTGGGAATTCAATCTTAAAATGGGGAATTGGCGTCACTGCCTGAAGAGCAGTCAAGGTGGGTCTTCCCAGAATGGCATTGTAAGCCGAATCCACTTGCACTACATAGAATTTACACATAGTTTCTACCTGCTGTGAGGAAGTACCAAAGATAACCGGCAGCTCAATAGTCCCTGTTACCTTGACAGGATCATTACTGAAACCATATGAAGGAGCCTCCTGCCCGATCTCCATCTTTTGTCCATCTAGATGCATCCTCTGGTAAGCATGCACATACAGAATATCAACAGAAGACCCATTATTGATCATCATTCGCTTCATATCCACCAAACCCACTTATGCAATAATCACTAAAGCTCCTTCATGGGGTTCGATGGGCTCAGAAGGGTAATCCTCATCGATAAAAGAGATTACCAAACCCAGATAAGGTCTTTCAGTCTTCGGGAGTGTACCCGCCACTGACATGATCGAATCCAAGAATCCTCGTCTTTTCTTCCCATCAATCTTACCAGCAGTTCCACCAGTAATTACATCAATGACATGCCTTGCTGACTAATTAGGAGCGGGTGGGGCAGGTAGAACTTGTTGAGCAGCCTAAATAGGCCTAGTATTCATATGTTATTCCCTTTGAGGTTCTCTTCCAGCTACATACTGAAACAGGGTACCACTTTGGACATTCCTTTCAATGAACTCCTTTAGATTCAAACAGTTATTAGTGTCTTGACCAAACGCCAAATGGTAATCAAAATATTTATAAAGATTACTAGACTCGGACTTAAGATTTTCACGAGGCTGTTCAAAATAAGGTTGGTGGTCCTTGATCTGATCTGAAAAGGTAGCCCTATCCATATTCAACTGATTATATACTTTGTTAACCTTTTGGGTTGGAACAGGCGGACGAGCTCCTCCCGAACGCCAAGTACTATTGTATTTCTTGGAGTTTCCCTCTGAACGATCATTATTTCCAGTGCTCTTCTTCTGATTAACATCAGCCTTATCTTTGTCTTTATCTGGCATTTTGTCTGAAGTACCATGCTTCAGGCTATTCATAGCTTCTTCGACCATGATGTATCTTTTAGCCTTTTCAAAGGCTTCGGATAGACTCTTCGGGTGACTGAACATCAACTTTTTCACCAAATTTTTAGATTTCACCAAGTCCAGACCATTCTGAAATAGCCTAACAGCCTGAAGATCATTGAGATTGGTCACCTGATCCACCGCCTCTCTGAATCTTTTCACATATTGGCCCCAGGACTCATTAAAATACTGACGAACTTCTGCTAACGACCCAGTAGGTTTGTCTCTCCTCTTATTACTCCTGAACCGGGCATGGAATTTACCACATAAATCTGCCCAGGATGAAATGGAGTCTGTAAACAGAGTTCTCATCCACTGTCTCGTAACCATCCTCAACGTCGTAATAAAAGTTTAACATTTGGCTGCATCTAAAAATCATAATAGTCCATCAGCCTATCAAATGCCTGGTTGTGGTCGTATGGATCCCCTGAACCATCATAACTTTTCATGTAAGGAAGATTTTTAGTAGGGTCTGCCTTTTCCTTAAGAATCTCCAAGGAGAAAGGAGACGCCTTTTTACCTGAAATGTCTTTAATTTATTAAACTTCAGCCAACTGTCTCCGAAGCTCCTTTAATTCCTTAACCAAGAACTCCAATCCTTCTAGTTGTGAAGAGACCTTCTTCTTCAGAGAGCTTCCCTTCTTCCGAATAGATTGGTCTTTTCCATCTGAGGTTGCAGCTTTTGACGGACTTCTCTGATGGTGAGTATCCACAGGGTGGTGTGCCCTCTTTGGATTCTTAGGAGTACGACTTGTTAGTTCCCAGTAGGCACACAATAGATCTAGAAGGGGGTTGAATAGATCCTTTGATTTTTCAAAATACTTTTCCTATTTATTTTGTATTGCTAATGAATTAGCATATGACACATACGAATATTTTCAAGCATAGAAAAATAAGTAAAAGATCTCATTCATTGATATATTCAATCATACATAAATTATTCTTAGAATAAGTTAAGTGGTAAGCAGTTAATACATACATAGCAGTTATAGCAGTTAAGTACATAATGTAAATGATAGTAAGTAAATGACACAAGGGATTTTAAATGGTTCAGAGACTCAAGCTTCTAATCCACTCTTATGCTTTAACTCGCAGGATTTTCACTAAAGAAGGGCAACATCCTGAATCACTAAGATTCCTTCAAGGCCAGCAGCCTTTGAACTTCAGTTCACTAAGAACTCTTCAAGCCCAATAGGCTTGGAACTCCTCTAGTTCCCTAGGAACTCTTCAAGCCCAGCAGGCTTGGAACTTCATTTAGTCCCTCCAGACAAGGACCCCTCAGACCCTGGCTTCTTGTTGTTGGTGGTGTTATTGTTGTTGGTGCCTTGCTACTAAGATGTCTTTTAAATTGAACATCTTCTGTACTTAGTAGCTTGGCATGGTCCTCTTTCAATTCTGCTTGGAGTCTGGACCACATCTTCTCTGGTGCAGCTGATCTTCACTCTTTTCTGCTCATCTTCATCTGATTTCAGCTGTGCACCATCACCATCTGGATTTGCTAAGTTTTTGAGCTTTTGGTAGACTTCGTTTGGCACTTAGCAATCCCTAAACCCTTATTGAATGTTTTGCAGACATGATTCTGCATCTGTTCTTTTTCAGTGTTTAGTTCATGGTAATTTTTAGAGTGATTTTTTGGATCTTCTTTCTAATCTGCCACTTTTCTGAATGCTATCTTCTTGGCTCTCAGCTTGGCTGCCATCATCAGTGGCATTCTCATCTTTGTTGAGTGAAACTTTTTGTCTATTTGACTCCTTCTTCAAAGCTACTTCAATTCCACCTTTATTGTCCCACTATCACTGAGACTTTTTTGTTTAGCTCTAGTGGAACTCATAGAGTCAACAATATTGCATTCCAATAACTCAACGATCCTTTAACTCAGTAACTCTTGATCCTTGAAGCTCTGGCTTATTTATACTCCTTCCAAACCTTTTCATTTGGATATAGCCATTTAAAGTTATTTAAATTGCTTCGTAGATCTTGAGTTATTTGATGTAGACTGCAGATGTGACATGACATCCCCTTTTACATCTTTTTGACATTGCAGTCTACTGTTTCACCTACCCCGTTAGAGATGTTACTTTAATGACTTGGGCAGGTAGTCTTTTTTATTTCTTCTTTCTGACTTCTTGTTTAGATCATCAGAGATTGTCCATTTGTATTGATGCTATCAATAAGCTATATTCGAATTTCACTCTTCAAATTGAACTGTTGCCAATGCTTCAATCTTCAAATGACCAAACTCTATGATTCTAATGCATATGTTCTTGGACCTGATCGTAATATCTTGTTGAATGTTGCTCATTGACTAGTTGAGACAAAACTATGATCTTGAAGAGTGTTCATTGGATCTTCAATGTAGAACACTTCTTCCTTCTATTGTGAAGTACATTAATACTTCTGTTTGCCTTGACTGATCTCAAAAACTAATAAATTACTTTCTTATTCTGGCCTCTTCTGAATGGAAAGACACTTTAGATTTCTATCATGTCCAGCTCACTTTCTCTTTGTGATCTCCCATTCACTTATCATCAATGGACTGACACGATGCTTAATCACTTTAGCCTTGTTCTTCAAAAGCTGACCAGTATCTATTTGTACACTTCATCAGTTTCTGCTTTATTTGGCAAACACTATGATCCTGGATACTTCCAAGATTGTTGTCTTTTATTTACTGGACAGCTACTGCACTTGCTGACTTTCCTTAGTCAGTTACTAAAGTCTTCTTCTGATCAACTTATGGAAGACTTCATCTTGAATGACTTCACAACTCAATTTGGATGTTGATTGGGTTGGTGCTTAGATCTTCTGTTAGCTTGCATGTCATTCGTTGAGTGCTCTTCTAGTTTCCTTCATGTGGGATGTATCTTTGCAGCTCAGGCCAGAGGCTTCATACTTTGGATATTCTGGAGTGTTTATTTATTGAGAATCATGTTTTACTCTACGATTCTTCCTTGGCGTTGTGAGCACTTCTGTTGAACTCTTAGTTCTACACCCTATGATTCTTCTTGGATTCTTCAGACACTACGACTCCGAGATCAGATCTTGACACTCTATAATTTTTGCCTTTAAGCTTGATGTCTTCATCTAATCTGGCTTAACTACGATCTCTACTTCTCATTTGATCAGTAGACTCTACGACTCTGAGTCTGGTCTACGATTCTTGACTTGGCTTAGGCAGATCCTCGGTCGGCTCTTAGACAGGCTGCCTCTGTGATATCCCCGAATCCGGGACCCAAATCACCACAGATTTGGTTCAATCATTCTATAACTATTGCGAAAGATATCAACATAAATTATTTATACAGTACACTTTACACACTATTCCCCAAAATTGAGTAACCTTAACTTATACACAAATCATAAACTATCTAACACATAACATTATTATCCAACTATACTATTACAAACTAGTCGCACATTTTATCCCAAGCAGAACTTGGCATTAACCTTTTTCCTATATCCGAACACATTTGCCTTATCTGCAATGTTTGTCATGATCTAGTAAGGGTGAGCATGAAAGTTTCCTAGCAAATTTAAATACAATTTAAGGATATATCATGATTGAAAGAGTCTAAATAATAAGCTGGCTATAATTCATCAATATAATTAAGAACTAGCACAAAATTTTTTTTGACTGAACAAGTATTGAACATGAACAAATATATCTGGACCAACTGGTAATGAAGGTGATCAGCCTTTCATACCTGACTTATACATGCAATATGTATAGAGTACAATTCTACATGGTAATCAACAATGATTAACAATAAGCATATCTGAATAAAACAACTCTTACTAGAGTTAAGTAAAAACTTTCCTGAACCGTTGATTACTGCTACGCAATTTATAACACTTTATTCGAAGACCTAATATTAGTAATATAGATCTCCAATATTAGAATAATATCATCACAATATAATAATATTATATATATATATATATACACACATAGAATAACCTAAACACATAACAAATAATCCTATCAGTCTATAATACACATAAGACTTAGTATCAGATCAAACTATTTCAGTCTGACTTGACACCGACACAATTCTATCATCTCGACGGTCTAGTCGGACAAATATCGAGTTTAAGTTTAATTAAACTCTGCCTAAACATTAACAATATCTTAGATAATTATATTATCAGTCAAAACAATTTTCATAGACTTGTAATAATTTTTAGATAATTAATATCATTTATTATGATTTTTCAACCATTAATATTGTATTTATATGAATTAAGTACCACATAATTCCTTAATCATTAATATTTATTTATCGCTAAATATTAATAAAAATCATATCATGATATTATAATATAATTATAATATATCAAAGTATTTTTAATACCTTAAAATCATATTTATATGATTTTTAAACAGCTAAATTTATTATCCGATAATTGCTATTAATATTTTCAGGTCAAAATATCAAAAGTTATATTTTATAACTTAAAATATTTTTATAACACATAAATCATTTTTATATGATTTTTAAATCATTAATTCTATTTTCCATAATTTATTTAATATATTTATTAAATAAATTAATTATCATTAATAATAAATTATTAATGAAATTTATCACAAAATATGAAAAGTCATCAAAAATAACTTCAAATATTTTCTAACCTCATAATATAATTTTTCATGATTTTTCATGAATTAAAACCATTTTTAAATAATTTATTTAATATTATAATTAAATAAATAAATACCTTTTATATTCCAAAAATATTAAATATTTCTGAAATATACTCAAAATAATTAAAAACTATTTTTCAGGCTTTAAAATAATTTTTCATAGTTTATTATGTATTTTTAATAATTAAAAACTATTTTTCTCTATTTATTTAATTAATTAATTCATTTTCTAAGTAAACTGTCGCTAAAAGGTACCATAGGCGACAAAACCAACGCTAATGGTGTTCTTGTCCATTTTCTAGAAATTCATGTCAGTCATCAAGCCATGAGGTTTGACCAACACTTGATCTTAGATCTAATGGTTTTCTGGCAAGAGTAAAGTGCTTAGATTATAGTATAAGTGTAATACTACTACAATTAATCGATTTCATGTCCATAACATATCATATAAGAGAGATCTAGGTTCTGGAATATCATGTCAGAGTTGTCTTGAGTTTTTGGGCTGCCCAGAAACTCGAATAGTTCGAAGGTCCCTACTTTGAGGCTTCATACTTTGCAGTCTGTGACTCTTTTATGTGATCTAAAGGCTTAGTCTTGTAGAGGAGATGTCATGCTACATTAATATATCAACAGGTGGGTCTAACAACAACACGATTAAGAAATAATGGTTGGTCAAACTACTGGTCTGGAAACATGTCTTGAAGATTCTGGGTTACTTAGATCTTCATAACGCCAGTTGGTCAATGGTGGTTTGACAGCTCATTAATTTGATTCTATGCACGATCTAAGTGATGTATTAGCATATATTTGTAGTTCATATACTAGTCTCCAATATCCAACCAACAACACAACTAAAACCTTAAAACACTGCAATGATCTAAAGGCTCAAAAATGCTGCCAGACCATTTCTGGAAATCTGGGTTGCCCAGATTCCAAATTTCGTGGCCGGTCAGCGAAGTTTGACTGATTATAAAATGAAATCTACACATGATATAATCTTGATTCAAGTTCCAGATGAAAGCCTACATGGCATAGAACATATCCATAATATAAAACACAACAAACAACTAACAGTGAAGGATCTAAGACCTCTGACATAAGGCTGTCAGACGACTTTTTAAACATTTCCCAAATTTGATAAATCTTTAAAATAGAGCATCTAAATGATATGGATCTAGGTTTTGACAACCCAGATCATCAAATGACACTCTATTTCTCAACTTAAACCAATCAACAACAACATTTAACATCAAATCATCAGATTTCTAAGTTAGGGTTTTTATACCTTTAAAAATTTGAATCATGAACTAATCCTTGATGATCTGATCTTGGCTTGTTATTACATGATCTTAGCTTTGTTTCTCACACTTTCTCACTCTAAGATCCGAAAATATAGAGAGAGAAGGGCCTTGGAGCAAATGATAAGAATAGTAAGATTTATCTTACTTTTTAATCTTAGATATTTTAAATCCATGGTTGTAAATGTGTCTAGGTGTTCAATTTTGGCTGATCCAATGTGTTTGGTTATGACTTAAGAGATGTGGCTACATTAGTGACCATAACTCTTTTAACATAAAAGTTAAGGGAGGGTATTTTGGTCTTTTCCATACCACTTTTTTTCTAGAATTGTCATTTATTGCAAACCCTTAGTGTTTGACCCTTAGGGTTTAACCCTTAGGGTTAAAACCTAAGCTTTCTATAATTCACATTTTAGGATTTCTAAATTAGTGTTTTCAAAAATGAAAATTAACATCTTTAAATTATAATCAGAGTTTCTTAATTACAGTATACTTTCCTAATCAAATTAGGACTAACACAAATTAGGATTAATATTTCCTAATTAAGATTGCTAATTTAGCAATTAAATCCATAATTGTACATTAGGGTTCTTGACAGAATAATTAGGGTTTAAAAATTTGAAATTAGGATTTGCTAATTAATTAAGCTTTAACCTAATTACTATTATAATTAATAACACTTAAGCAATATAATTATACTTTAAGTTCCCAGATTAGGGTTTCAAATACTCAAAATCTGAAATTAGAGTTCCTAGATTTGATATTAAGCTTTTCTAATAATCAATTAGGGTTTCAAGTAATTCATTAGGGTTTTCCCTTAATAAATTATAATTAATGACGTTTAAACCTTATACACAGCATTTAAATTCCAAAATTAGGGTTTTAAATTCTGAATTAGGATTTTGGATTCCCGGAACTGAAATTAGGGTTTCAGAACCGCTTTCTAGGTTTTTTTTGTCAGACGTTATGGTTTACTAACTGAACGTTTTCGTTCCTCATAATATTAGGGTTTGCCACTGATAAAATTTATTTGTTCAACACTTGAGTCGTAACCACATATTCTGAACACATATAATACCATATTTACATATACACATATATACTTAATCCTGAATAATTCTCCAAACTCCTGCAAAAATTTTTAAAATCCTCAAAATTTCCATCCCAAAAATATCAAACACAAACACTTATTTTCTGTCTAGGTCTATTATTTGACCTTAAATCAATCATTTAAGATTTTAATAAATTGTCTAATTTCTCGGGTTGTCACATTCACCACTTCTTCTAAAAATTTTGTCCTCGAAATTTACCTTATACCTTACTCTTTATACCATGCACCATACACCATTCATACACATCATCACATGCTACCCAATACACCACTCACAAGAGTAAAAATTCTCAAATTGTGCTGAGGAGTCATATTAACTATGAATTTTCATTTTCGCAAAGGTTTTATGGAAATTAATCCGTAAACCGTCTTACCCTGAAGACACAGAGGGTGATTAGCCCGGTATGCCCAGTACTTGCCCAGTAATACTAGTATTATCTGTTTCTCGTCACTGCCATATGCAAAAAAAATTTACCTCAGTCTTATTTGATTCCTCACCAAAACAATTTGGTTTGGGAAATTTCTTTCAATGAACACTTAGAGTTTTCATAAACATTAGTCTAGCTAAATAGAATAGCGTAGACTCATATCAATAATTCAGTTCAATAGAATTATTTAAGTGTAGCCAAACCCCGTTGGCAATTTAAAATTTTTGAATTTATTTTTAAGAATGACATCATAATGTCATACTGTATTAACAGCCCGTTTGAGGATGCCGTCATTGTATGACTTCGTCATAACACATCATACAATAGTGGAATAGCGATTTTAGATCAAATTCACACTAAGTATTTCTGTATTTACAACTCCATCAACTTTTTATCATCTCTGCACCAGGTTACATGGTACATGAGCGATAAATAAAATAACTTTTGATATTTCAAATCATCTTTGTCTAGCTGAAACAAGTAGCATAGACTATACTTTAAACCGTTTCAAAAATGATTACGAGTCTACATTTTTTTAAAGCACATAGTGCGTATTTAACTTGATGTCAAAATTTTGAAGTCTAGCATAACTAGGAGTTTTGGAAAACTTATGTCTCCACTAACAATCATTTGCTTAACAATTTATCTGTTCCTATTATCCTCAATACTCCATTCACACATAACTATATCCAGTTCATCAAACCACACTTATGAGTTCATAAATTGGTACAATCATATGAGTTTAAGAACTTGTCCTAGTCAGACCTTTGGCGTCCATTTGCTTAGGGGTTCATAAACATTTCATATAACTATGAGTCAAGAATGTCACATAAGTATGAGTTTTAAGAACTCGTACTTAACTCTATATTCTCTACTTATGACCTATCTATCTATTATACACATGAGAAATGAATCACCCTCTTAACATGCATATAGCAAATAGCGTGACACAAACATTTCTTAATCCCTTCCTAATCTTAACTCCCTTCTCAATACGAATTTTTATTCAATTTGTATTCATAATTCTTTCCTGTATTTGTACCCATTCATGGTACACTGCCACACATCATCTTGTTGTAAACTTTTCAATCCTTAGATTGATTCTTCTTCCTGCTATCACTTTATCAGATCACGGGGTGATCTCATCGTATATATTATGATTCATTTCTATATCTTGATCGTTTTGTTTTACGATCTCCTATCCCTGAACTTTTAGTCTTCTAGACTCTATCTATTCACCATTACTATTCACTTTTATTATCAGAGTTAAGGAACCATGTATCTTAATAACTCGCCGAGATTCGTCTTTAAATTCTACCGACCAACTAACTCTATATGAGTTAGATCTTATCCTAATCATTGCGGTTATTGGTCTCAGGTATTCCTACCTAAGCTTTATAACCAAAAGATTTGATACCAACTGTGATAGCCCCGAATCTGGGTCCCAAATCACCACAGATTCGGTTCAATCATTCTATAACTATCGCTGAAGATATAAACATAAATTTTTTATACAGTACACTTTACACATTATTCCACAAAATCGAGTAACCTTAACTTATACACAAATCATAAACTATCTAACACATAACATTATTATCCAACTATACTATTACAAACTTGCCGCACATTTTATCCCAAGCTGAACTTGGCATTAACCTTTTTCCTATATCCGAGCGCATTCGCCTTATTTGTAATGTTTATCATGATATAGCAAGGGTGAGCATGAAAGTTGCCCAACAAGTTTAAATACAATTTAAGGATATATCATAATTGAAAGAGTCTGAATAATAAGTTGGCTATAATTCATCAATATAATTGAGAACTAGCACAAAAAAAAATTGACTGAACAAGTATTAAACATGAATAAATATATCTGGACCAACTGATAATGAAGATGATCAGTCTTTCATACCTAACTTATACATGCAATATGTACAGAGTACAATTCTATATGGCAATCAGCAATGTTTAACCATAAGCATATCTGAAAAAAACAACTCTTAGTAGAGTTAACTAAAAACTTGCCTGAACCGTTGATTACCGCTACACAATTTATAATGCTTTATCCAAAGACCTAATATTAGTAATATAAATTTCCAATATTAGAATAATATCATCACAATATAATACTATTATATATATATATATATATACACATAGAATAACCTAAAGACATAGCACATAATCCTATCAGTCTACAATACATATAAGACTTAGTATCAGGTCAAACTATTTCAGTTTGACTTGACACCGACACAATTCTATCATCCCGACAATCTAGTCGGATAAATATCGAGTTTAAGTTCAATTAAACTCTGCCTAAACACTAACAATATCTTGGATAATTATATTATCAGTCAAAACAATTTTCATAGACTTGTAATAATTTTCAGATAATTAATATCATTTATGATGATTTTTCAATCATTAATATTGTATTTATGTGAATTAAGTACCACATAATTCCTTAATCATTAATATTTATTTATCGCTAAATAATAATGAAAATCATATCATAATATTATAATATAATTATAATATATCAAAGTATTTTTAATACCTTAAAATCATATTTATATGATTTTTAAACAGCTAAATTCATTATCCGATAATTGCTATTAATAATAAAATATTAATGTTTTCATGTCAAAATATCAAAAGTTATATTTTATAACTTAAAATATTTTTATAACACATAAATTATTTTTATATGATTTTTAAATCATTAATTCTATTTTCCAAAGATTATTTAATATATTTATTAAATAAATTAATTATCATTAATAATAAATTATTAATGAAATTTATCACAAAATATTAAAAGTCATCAAAAATAACTTAAAATATTTTCTAACCTCATAATATAATTTTTCTTGATTTTTTATGAATTAAAACCATTTTTAAATAATTTATTTATTATTATAATTAAATAAATAAATACCTTTTACATTCCAAAAATATTAAATATTTCTGAAATATACTCAAAATAATTAAAAACTATTTTTCAGACTTTAAAATAATTTTTCATAGTTTATTATGTATTTTTAAGAATTAAAAACAATTTTTCTCTATTTATTTAATTAATTAATTCATTTTCTAAGTAAACTATCGCTAAAAGGTACCATAGGCGACAAAACTGTCGCTAATGATGTTCTTGGCCATTTTTTAGAAATTCATGTTAGTTATCAAGGCATGAGGTTTGACCAACACTTGATCTTAGATCTAAGGGTTTTCTGGCCAGAGTAAAGTGCTTTGATTGTAGTATAAGTGTAATACTACCATCATTAATCAATTTCATGTCCATAACATATCATATAAGAGAGATCTAGGTTCTAGAATATCATGTCAGAGCTGTTCTTGAGTTTCTGGGCTGCCCAGAAACTCGAACAGTTCGAAGGTCCCTACTTTAAGGCTTCATACTTTGCAGTCTTTGACTCATTTATGTGATCTAAAGTCTTAGTCTTATAGAGGAGATGTCAGGCTACAATAATATATCAACAAGTGGGTTTAACAACAACATGATTAAGAAATAATGGTTGGTCAAACTACTAGTCTGGAAACATGTCTTGAAGATTCTGGGTTACCCAGATCTTCATAACGATAGTTGGTCAATGGTGGTTTGACCGCTCATTAATTTGATTCTATGCATGATCAAAGTGATCTATTAGCATATATTTGTAGTTCATATACTAGTCTCCAATATACAACCAACAACACAACCAAAACCTTAAAACACTGCAAGAGGCTCAAAAAAGCTGTCAGACCATTTTTGGAAATATGGGTTGCCCAGATTCCAAATTCTGTGGCTGGTCAACGAAGTTTGACTGATTATAAAATGAAATCTAAACATGATATAATCTTGATTTAAGTTTCAGATGAAAGCCTGTATGGCATAGAACATATCCATAATATATAACATAACAAAAAACTAACAGTGAAGGATCTAAGACCTCTGACATAAGGCTGTCAGACGACTTTTCAAGCATTTCCCAGATTTGATAAAGCTTTAAAATCGAGCATCTAACTGATATGGATCTAGGTTTTGACAACCCAGATCATCAAAAAACACTCTATTACACAACTTTAACCAATCAATAACAACATTTAACATCAAATCATCAGATTTCTAAGTTAGGGTTTTTATACCTTTAAAAAATTGATTCATGAACTGATCCTTGATGATCTGATCTTGGCTTGTTATTACATGATCTTAGCTTTGTTTCTCACACTTTCTCACTCTAAGATTCGAAAATATAGAGAGAGAAGGGACTTGGAGCAAATGATAAGTAAAGTAAGATTTTTCTTACTTTTTAATCTTAGATCTTTTAAATCCATGGTTGTAAATGTGGCAAGGTGTTCAATTTTGGCTGATCCAAGGTGTTTGGTTATAACTTAAGAGATGTGGCTACATTAGTGACCATAACTCTTTTAACATAAAAGTTAAGGGAGGGTATTTTGGTCTTTTCCATACCACTTTATTTCTAGAATTGTCATTTGTTACAAACCCTTAGGGTTTAACCCTTAGGGTTAAAATCTAACATTTCCATAATTCACATTTTAGGATTTCTAAATTAGGGTTTTCAAAAATGAAAATTAACATCTTTAAATTATAATTAGAGTTTCTTAATTATAGTATACTTTCCTAATCACATTAGGACTAACACAAATTAGGATTAATATTTCCTAATTAAGATTGCTAATTTAGCAATTAAATCCATAATTGTACATTAGGGTTCTTGACAGAATAATTAGGGTTTAAAAATTTGAAATTAGAGTTTGCTAATTAATTAAGCTTTACTCTAATTACTATTATAATTAATAACACTTAAGCAATATAATTATCCTTTAAGTTCCCAGATTAGGGTTTTAAATACTCGAAATCTGAAATTAGAGTTCCTAGATTTGATATTAGGCTTTTCTAATAATCAATTAGGGTTTCAAGTAATTCATTAGGGTTTTCCCTTAATAAATTATAATTAATGACGTTTAAATGTTATACACAGCATTTAAATTCCAAAATTAGGGTTTTAAATTTTGAATTAGGGTTTCGAATTCCCAAAACTAAAATTAGGGTTTCAGAACCGCTTTCTAGGGTTTCTTGTCAGACGTTAGGGTTTACTAACTTAACGTTGTCGTTCTTCATAATATTAGGGTTTGCCACTGATAAAATTTATCTGGTCAACCCTTGACCTCAACCCTTGACCTGTAACCACATATTCTGAACACATATAATACCATATTCACACATATACACATATATACTTAATCCTGAATAATTCTCCAAACTCCTGCACAAAATTTTGAAATCCTCAAAATTCCATCCCAAAAATATCAAACACATACACTTATTTTCTGTCTAGATCTATTATTTGACCTTAAATCAATCATTTAAGATTTTAATAAATTGTCTAATTTCTCGGGTTGTCACATCCTCAGCAGACTACAACTCTAAGGAAGTTCTCCTTGATACACTACGGTCCTTCCTCGTCTCTCCTGCATGTCTACGAACTCTGAGATCTACTATCTTGCAGACTATAATTCTGCCTTGATAGCTCTCGAGTTCGACTCTCCTGGAAGACTACGATTTTTGGTACAGTGCTCGACGATCAGACAAGCCTATTTATTACATTATAAGATCAACCTAACAAGCTCAATCTTTCAATATTTATAGTCCTTGTACATCATTTCTTTTTTAGGACTTTACAAAGTTTTCTGCTTATGAAGGATCAACCTAACACATTTTGTGACGCTCCCAAAACAGGTATACATCACCCATCTTGAGTCACCAGATACATGGTACATAAATTCAAATACAACTTAATTATACAACAGTCGTGTAAAATACGACAAAACATAGCTGAGAGTTTAAACAAGAATATTGTCATCTGGACAATATCCACACTCAATGGTGTCCTCATTACAATTATTATCACATTATTTTGTAGAATAGTGAGGACTACTAAAGCCATTTATCCTGGACCATTACTCCATTCCCTGACTCGTCCCATCTATATTCTCATTTCCTAAAGAGAACAATGAAAGAAAGGGTGAGCTCAACTAGCCCAGTAAGAAATATTATGACTAAGATAATGCAGAATAAATTATCCTTAGCCTTCAACAATATAACAACTGATAGAATACAATAGACAACAAGTTTTAGATCTACAACTGTAGCGGAATAAGTAATCCATTAGAAGAGTCAAGTAGAGCATAAAATCTACTATTTTCTATGATTTAAAAAGTTTTTCATCAACTTTATCGCTGAGACTCTGCTTAATAAATAAAATCGAATCATCCCTGCATCACGGCCAAGGATATTCATGTAATCATCAATGGTCATGATTATACCGAATAATCCCTGGTCATAATTATACCAACAACTGTCCATCAATGAACACAGGCCAATGAGGACTTTTAACACATCATTCGTCACATTATGAACACGTGACATACTTGGCGGTAAAATGAGTCTATAGGCCATAGTTCCTACTCGATCGAGGATTTCAGATGGGCCAATTAAATCGAGGGTTGAGACAACGCCTTCTTGAACCTTCTTCTTCACATTCATCAAATTCGGGTGTGTATCTTGAGCGGCTTTAACTTTATCGATTAAAGTCGATTTTTCTCGTATATTCGTTATCTTCACGTGGGTCCCCAGAGTCTTTAACTCTATCTTCATCATTTGTAAGTTATACGAAATGGGTCTTTGTGTTAACAATATCGCACTCGTAAATGCATACGATCTTCTACTCAACGCGTCAGCTACCACGTTCGCTATTCAACAATGATATTGAATGATATTATCGTAATCTTCAACAGCTCGATCCAACGTCTTTGGCGCATAATACGTTCGTTCTAGGTGAATAAATATTTAAGTGTTTTAGAAATGGGTTTAGTACTGGGGTCAATACAAAATTCGATTTCACACTCTGGGGTAGGCCAGGAAGTTATTCGAGAATACGTCAGAAAATTTATTAACAATAGTAATATCATTCAAAACTGTGACTCTCATCCAAGACTTGGATAACACATCACATTGATACCTATCAACTTGCCATCGTCATTCACGATGTCGCCTACAGAAAGTCTGGCTTCGGTGCATTCCACACAAGGAAGTCAACAACGAAATGATCGGGGCTCATTACTTATGGCTTAATATGATAATGATTGACTTTAGTGGTTTGGTTGCTTGAATTCGCATAACAGGTTGGTTAGGGATATGAAAGATAACAACCTTACGAAAAGCATGATGAGTAGTTAACCAATCGATTCCTAAAATCGCATCAAAGGTAAGTATTTTCAAAGAGATAAGATCGACAGGTAACGTGTAAGTGTCGATTTAAATCAGCAAGATTTATAAACAGTGTAGGTAACGAAGGTTTCTACTAACGAAGTTTCAACCAATAAGTCAAAGTTTAACTTCTCTGAGGTTAAATTTAAATGTTGAACGCAAGCAAGAGAGATAAAATAATGGGCAGAACTGGTATCTAATAAGGTATAGACTTCTTAAGAATTTATAATTAACTAACTCGTGCTAACTTCGTTCGAGTTAATCGCTTTTTGAGAAGTCACGAAAAATGCTCTTCCTAAAACTACCAACTTTGTTTTTTTCGTATCCGCCTTTGGTGCCACCGTCCTAGCTGGACTTGACTTTGGTGCATGACAAAATCGAGCTCGGTGACCTTCTTTTCTATAATTATAAAATGCTTTGGACTGCATCACGCAGTTTGGACTGATATGTCCCTCCCCTCCGCATTTGAAGCGTATAATTGGTGGTCATTCTCCTTCCTTGAAAATGGGTGTTGGTGGTGATGTCTTTCCATCGTTGTTGAACCTTCTCTTCTTTAAATTTCCACTCCTATTATCTTGGCCATGATTACCATCGAAGTGGTTACCATTCTTGGTATGATAATTTTCCCCAACGATTGTTATCATTGTTCCGATGGCCGTTGCCACCAGTATGATTATTATCATGTTGTTGCTCGTTATCCTTTCGTTGGGCTGGCTCATTATCGTGCTCCAATAACTGAGCCTTATTCACTACATCTGAATATAAACAAAGTTTGTGAGAAATGAGGTATTGACGTATATCGGGTTTCAAACCTCTTAGAAACATTTGCGTCATTCGCACCTCATTATCGACCAAATGGGATGCAAACCGGGAACTCCGTAAATTTAGCCTCGTATTGCGAAATGGTCATATTTTTTTTGTTCCAACTTGATAAACTCCACCTCCTTCATGTGACGAATACTTTCGAGAAAGTACTTGTCGTTGAATAACCCTTGGAACTTCTCCCAAGACATCTTGATTGCGTCAGACTGGGTACGTTTTACAGATTCCCACCAGTAATCTGCCTCTTCACGTAACATAAAGGTGTTAAAGGGAACCTTTTGCTCCTCGGAGCATCCCAAGACATCAAATATTTTGGTGATCTACTTTAACCACGTCTCCGCCTTAAGTGGTTCTGGCTTTTCCAAAAACTCCGGTGGTCCCAGCTCCTTGAACTGCTTAGCGGTGACCGACCGTGGGTTGCCATTATTTCTACCTATATTTTGAACAAGAGTCTCTATTAACTGATGTTACATGAATTTCATAAAGCCTCTGAACATCTCATCGTTCATCATTTCATCAGTGTTATTGTTTACCTGAGGATTATTTTCTTCCTGTTGCACATTATCCTGGGTATTGATCGTTGGTGACTCAATGTACTCATGTGCTTCAATGTCGATCTCAACATTTTCGGATGTCATTTTCAAATACTGTCACAAAACAAGGGTTAATTAACATATCACATATTATCCCTATACTCTGACCGACCAATTAAATACCAAATAAACTTAGGTAGGTCATAGTAACGAAGGAATTCCTCGTCTCTCCACTCCTAGTTCTTGTCTCACATCTCAGCTAGGGATCATATCCCTAAGCTTTGATACCAACTGTGACGCCCCCAAAACAGGTATACATCACCCATCTTGAGTCGCCAGATACATGGTACATAAATTCAAATATAACTTAATTATACAACAGTCGTGTAAAATACGACAAAACATAGCTGAGAGTTTAAACAAGAATATTGTCATCTAGACAATATCCACCCTCAATGGTTTCCTCATTACAATTATTATCACATTATTCTGTAGAATAGTGAGGACTACTAAAGCCATTTATCCTGGACCATCACTCCATTCCCTGACTCGTTCCAACTATATTCTCATTTCCTGAAGAGAACAATGAAAGAAAGGATTAGCTCAACTAGCCCAGTAAGAAATATTATGACTAAGATAATGCAGAATAAATTAACCTTAGCCTTCAACAATATAACAACTGATAGCATACAATAGACAACAAGTTTTAGATCAACAACTGCAGCGAAATAAGCAATCCATTAGAAGAGTCAATTAGAGCATAAAATCTATTATCTTTTATGATTTAAAAAGTTTTTCATCAACTTTATCGCTGAGACTCAGCTTAATAAATCAAATCAAATCATCCCTACATCACGGCCAAGGATATTCATGTAATCATCAATGGTCATGATTATACCGAATAATCCCTGGTCATAATCATACCAACAACTGTCCATCAATGAACTTCAGGATAATGAGGACTTAAATTACGATCATGATTATACCGAATAATCCCTGGTCATAATCATACCAAGTCCATCTATGCACATAAGCCAAAGATGACTTTCATCACAATATAAGCATAAGGATGATGACAATGACATAATAATTCAATAAAACAAGTTCAAGGATAAATTTTAAAGATTTATAATTTTAATTTATCCAGAAATCAATAGCGTCCAAATTGTCAACATGATATTTCTTTGTGGAGTAAAATTCAAGAATGCTCAGAAGAATATTTCCATGAAAAGATACTGGATGAAGCGCAAATATCCAGGATATTCTACTAATTTCATGGAGTATAGAACCCAAAACTTTAACCAACTGAGTATAATAGAATATATGAAACTACAGATGGATTTTCGCCCGCCATGCGGTAATCCACGTAGACAGATTATTTCTGCAATTTAATAAAGAATGAATACGAAGGATCATTCACCATCCATGCGGTAATCCACATAGACAGGTTATTCCAACAGAATAATAAAGAATGGAATAACAGAAGAATTCACCAGGTATGCAATAGACCGCACAGACAGGATTATTCCCAATAGAATAATAAAGAATGGAACCAGGTCATGCGTAATCCGCATAGACAGGATGTAATAATAAAGAATGGAACCAGGTTATACGTAATCAGCACAGACAGGATATTCCAACAGAATAATAAAGAATGGAATAACAACAGAATTCATCAGACATGCGATAGACCGCATAGACAGGTTATTCCAATAGAATAATAAAGAATGGAATAACAGAATAATTTCACCATATATGCGGTACTTCTCATAGACAGGTTATTACAACATAATAATAAAGAATGGAATAACAACTCTTAAGAGTATTGAAAGAAAATAACTCTCTTCATGAATACGAAAGAATAATACCCCTTACCTCAAAAGAAGACTGGATACTGGAATACTGAGGTAGCAGACTTCTCTTTTATTTCTCTCTATAATTTCTCTCTGTAATAATTGCTTTATAACTTTACTGAATTGGTGAGAAATGAACGAAGAATGAGCTTCTATTTATAGGAAAATATAGTTTCGATAATTGCACGTTTTGGGGCTCGAAATATTACAGTATAATACCTTCCTCTTTTTCTTTATTTTTAATTTAGTCCTGCAAGTATTATCAAACTTGCACCACCTCCCCTAATAGTAAATAATGTGAATCAATAGTTCAATCATATGAATCAATAGTTAAAATCATGTGAAAATATGAATTACAGTATAGCACCCTCCATCTATACCTCCATTTTTAAATTAGACATGCAAGTATTATCAATCTTGCACCAACTCCCATAATAGTACAAGAATATGAATCAATAGTACACACATGTGAACAAATAGTTATAATCATACGAATCAATAGCAATTTATTGCTCATTTATCCGGTTAATTACCCGATTGGTCAATATAACTTCCAGACATCAAATATTATCGAAATAAATATTGATTTCCATTAACACTAATAATTACAACACAATAAAACTGTCAATTTCAACTTTAATCAACACAAACTTATTCATCATTAATATTATAATTCATAATATTTAATAACCAGGTCGTTCCCAGGAATGAGGGGGCATTCCGATAAGGATTTCTCCTTATTGGCGCGCAATTAGATGACCAAACCTCTCCTTGACTGAACTTCTAGACATTGTCAATATTGCAAATAATAATATGAATAACTTTGACATCTCAATTATTGATTTAATAATATAACATATTATACAGATGATACTGTGATAATAATTGAATCAATAATATAAGAGATATGATGTAGCAATTGCTGTAGCAATACTTGATAATAACTGAGTGACTTCTTACGTAAGCATCAATAATCAATACCGTGCGCTACTATGTAACCACGCGTATTACTGCAATTAACTACCGAGTAGTTCAACAGTTTTAACGGTAACACTTTCGTCGTTATTTTTATAACAAGATAAATCTGTCGTTTTCTAACTACGACAATACTTCTGTTGTGGGGTCCACCAATGATTGTGCCGTCGTACAAATATTCCCTGTTAAAATGAATATTCTCCGACCAATCGAATATTATATAACAACTTGTTTACTTTGAAAAATTTATAAATATTACCCATAACTATAACATTATATCAAATCCACACCATAATATTCAAATAAATATTTCGAGAAATTTAAATCTTTATTCATAAAATCTAGGGTTTCACACATTTGATCAATTCATTCTAAGTCCTTGTACATGTGTTCCTATTATCTATCAAAAAACTTTACAACTTTTCTTGATGCAAGCATACTTGCATATTCATTCATATATATATATATATATATATATATATATATATATATATATATATATATATATATATATATATATATATATATATATATGTCGACGTCGGGATTTTTAAGTGTCCCTTTTCATTACTTGTTCTTTGGTGTTCTCATGTTAATGTGAGATTTGTTTGAAAAAACAAGTGAAAAAGGTCTGACATGTATAATGTCGACGATTAACTTTAAGAGTCGCTAGTTGGTGTATTTAACTGGTTGCACCAACGCAACCGAAAAGGTTAGCAGATTGACCCAGTGATTTGACACTGCTAAACGGGTCTGTGAAACCGAGATTCATTAAGGGTTCGGGGGACTTGATTATGCGGAGGGAAGGTGTTAGGCACCCCCCCCCCCCCGACATTCGTGTTACCACGGTGACTGCCACTTTTCAAATAAATTTTTATATGGATGTGTGTGTGTGTGTGGATCAATGTGCAATTATTTGAAAGTAGTGTGAGGCCTCGTTCGCACCTATATACACAAGGTTTGAATTTTATAGGAAAATTAAGTTTTAACCAAGATATAGAAATGAAGTTTTGTAAAAGAGGTTTTTCAAACCCTGTGCTCAATAGGAATTGAGACCTTTTCATACTTCCATTTTATTGTTAAATGTTCGGCTTGTTTGCTTTTATTTTTGAGATGCGAAGCATCCTCAAGAAAATAATATACAGCAATGCCGAACTCCTTATGGGCATGACAGTCATCCAAGGAAACTCAGACACTGTAAAATAATGTACAAGCTGCTTATAGATAAAAAATGTCCATCATGGGAACCGAATCTAGGTTCAGTAGACTGAACCTGTGATCACATGATTCCTAGGCTCACATGATACTGCAATTTGTATGGAAAGCAGTAAGCATTTATATATATATATATATATATATATGTACATGATCAACCACCACAAAGTAACTCCATGGGGGATCAGATATGTAAATATAGTAGTAAATGCTATCAACTGCCATGAAGTAAACTCCAGGCAGGACAAAAATGTAAATAAAGCTGTAAAAAGCGATCAACTGCCATGAAGTGAACTCCAGGCAGGACGAAATGTAAAAAAAGTTGTAAAAAGTCACGGAGGAAACTCCAGGCCTGACAGGAATGTAAATATATATGTGTACAAATATATATATATATATATATATATAAAATAAGTAAATGCACCAGATATAAATTCGGGCTCATCGGATATGTCCGACAACAATTATATATATGTATATATATAAAAGCGAGTAAACGCACCGAATATAAAATCCAGGCTCATCAGATATGTCTGACAACAGTTATATATATATATATATATATATACAAAAGTAATTAAACGCTTCGCATCTAAAATCCAGGCTCATCAGACAGAGTCTGACCATAGTTTATATATATAAGTGTATATATATATATATATATATATATAAAAGCAAGTAAACGCTCTAGACCGAAGTCTAGGCTCAATCGAGGCATAACTCAATAATGTTAGTCCATATATACGAAATATATACATATATTATTATATATATACAGACAGATATGAAAACCACGGACCGAAGTCTTGGCAAACACACTCACACGACTATCAACGTGTACAACAGTGTGTGATATATGAGAAAGAGGCTTTATAGAATATAAGAAGGCTTACAGTGGGCTGCCAAAGTAGACTTCTTAGTCTTTAAATGGATAAACACTCAGCTCCCGCCGGATAAAAAGTAGCTATATGTGAGCTAACTAGTTTTTAAAGAAAAGGAAACACTCAAAAGATGTGTATGCAGAGTAAAATGGACAGGGCTTCCTCGCCTTTTTCCTTCTCTCTCTCTATTCAAATGGCTGACCCCTCAGCTTATATTTATAGACTGATGGTCGCAGGTACACCTGCGGCAGCCGCAATTATACCTGCAGCTAGTCGTGGTGGATCCGAGCTTCGCGGGTCCCGTTATCTCGTAGTACATGTAGTCGTGCACTGTAATGTCCGCTCAAACTTACAGAACTTCAATCCGAGCATCCAAACGAAGTATATCTATACTTCTTCGGATCGCGTATGTCAAGAGTTACATAATGACATGGATTAGAGGTTGTACGAAGTCAGGAAGAGGGGTCTATGCCCATGCTCTTCAAGCTTTAAATTCTATCCAAAGTACTGCCACACGTAATAGTCACTCGGGATTGTCAATCCTCGGCTCTTGTGAGACATTGTTGTATGTATGTATGAAGTGTTGAGACGACATGCAAATTGTTTGAAGGAACAAGATGACGCTGGACTCCTCGCCGGGGTTATTATCGATTTGAGTGGAAAGTTGACGTTGCTCAGGGTTACAGCTGAGATTGGACTACTTGTTGGTATGCCACAATATCATCTTATTGACATGGACAGATGACGTTATGACTCCTCACTGGGGTTATCACCGGTTTAAGCGGAAAGGAGACATTATTCAGGGTTACAAGCTGAGATTGGACTGCTTGTTTGTATGCCTCACTGTCATCTGGATTAAAGTTGATCACACATGTTTTAAATAAGCATTTCCAGGGTTATCATCGGAACTACAATGGCATCCCTTAGGGCTATCACCAAGGATGGGGTTGCTACTCCTAGTGTTGTCTCTGGGACTGGAACTGAACGTCGTGGTGTTATCGCCGAGACAGGACTATCCTCTTCGGTGTTGTTACCAATCTTTTGATCTGCATATCTCAGGGTTATCTCCGAGATTGGAAATGACACTCCCAGTGTGCGTTCCGGGTTGAGATGATGTTCCTAGTTTGTGTTCCGGGTTGGAGATGAACTTCCAGTAGTATCCGGCATGGATGTAAGTTATCTTTTAGGGTTATCTCTAAAAGACAAATCTACCCTCCTGCAATGTTAGGAATAGGAGTGCAGAAAATTTTGAGTGTCTACAGATGCCCCTCTTTATCATATTCATGCAATACAAGGCATGGATAGGATAAAAAATCCTAGACACTTGAAATGCAAGCAAGATAAACATGATGCTATATGCAGCAACATGATGCAAATGAATGATGCATGAATGATTGTCATGTAATCCTGGTAGGATGACAATCAGTGATGGCTTGGACATGCGATCCAAGTCTCTAAGGATGTGGACGTTGGGAATCCCACCAAAGTCTCGAATCCTAGACACTGGCTTATACTCCATAGAGGTACCTCTTGTGTGGAAGAGATCTGTGGGGATAAGGCTCTGTCTATTTTGAGGATGTGTATAACATGTTCCCTCATACTATCGAAGTTACTTCCAATAGTTTGTTGTTATCAGGGTTGCCTAATCTTCGCTGATGTGTGTATCACCGAATAAATCCCTACTGGATGCATTGCCAAGGCTGCTTGGCCTTCATTGATGTATGTGTCAATGGTAGCATTACGTTGTAGCCCTTACTGGGGAAGGTTGTTTCGATGGGTTTACTTGTCATCGGCTGACATGGTGTCAAGGCTGCTTGACCTTCATTAATGTGTGTATCAATGGTTGTATTGCATTGTAACCCCCGCCGGGGATACGTGGATGCTTGAAAGATGTGCGATGTGACCCTCGCTGGGGATACCTAGATGTTTGAAGGATGTGCATTGTGACCCCTGCCGGGGATACGTAGATGTTTGAAGAATGCGCGTTGTGACCCCTGCCTGGGAGGTTTGATATTTCGTGGTTTCGCGTTGTAACCCCCGCTGAGGATTGTTTAGGGTTGTAACCCTACAAATAAAGGCATCGAACCTTCATGGGGTATTGCCGAGCATGGTTTATAAAAGCTGAGCTCATTGGTATAATATACCCTGCATTTAGGTGAATACCATTGAGACGAAGGGAGTTTAACTCTGACCGATAAGAAACCAAGATTTCAGGTTATTTCGCTCAATCGCATAGCATTTTTATTCCTGATTTGGCCTTTTCAGCTTGTGAGGCCTTCTATGCAACTTTAATTGGAGCAAGCCGGAGGTGTGGGACCCATGTAGGGGGGCCATAGGTGTACCTGTAGGAGCCGCAGGTTGGCCTGTGGCCAGCCGTGCCTATGTATAGGTGGCTAGTCGCTTTCATAAGTCATTTTCAAGTTGCACAGCAAAGGAAATTCGAGAGCTCTTCTTCAAATCTGCTGTGTTCGGGAAACTTTCTGCATATTCTATCACCGTACAAGCATTCTTCACTGTCCTGGTAACACATGCATGTATTTTTTCCAATTTTCGTCCGTTGGAAAATGACTTATCGCATGAAATGCATTTAGACACATAGTAGTGAATTTGCATGCCGATATGACTTGATAAAAAATATTCAACATAGTAAATGTTAGTATTAAACCATGCTGAACATAATGATGTTAAAAAATTTAACTTTTGAAGTAGTGAAATTGGCACCTTTTACTGTCATTTCTTATCTTATCTGAGGACAAATAAGTAAAGGTAGAATAGTAAAATAATCTGGTAATTAGACTAAACTTACGGATTTTTAATGTGATGTGATGAATGCATACATGATGTATATGACTATGTACATGTGTGCTACTGAATGGCCACCTAGTCATGCCTATGTGCATGTGGATAGTCCCATTTACAAAGGGGCTATGGCAAAATTTTCCCAAAATGTAGGCATTGGGTAGTTATACATTTTTAACTCTACTGTAGATGTATGTTAAAACAATGCATGCATGCATGTAATCATAGAATGCATTTTGAAAAAGACTCCAGATACGAAATTACCACACCCTTTCTGAGGTGATTTGGAGACTTGATGTCCAGATATTATGGATCAAGATCAGCCGAGCAGTTCCCACAGGACCACTTCTGGTGTACGGAGGAGGGCTTTTGAAAAGCCTCAGCGCCGTTCTGTGAGACAGCCTCGTCGTTTGGCAAAGGTGGTAGTACGTCCTATTCAGGTTGAGGTGCCAAATACCGAGGAAGAGGAGGGGGATGTACCATTCGAGGTTCCTGCTCCTGCTGTACGTGTTCCCCGTAGGGAATTTCCAAGTATTCAAGTGGCGAACCCAGATCTTCTAGGTGACTTGAGTAGACATCCTTCAGTATAACTGCACATAAACGAGGTATGAAGTTAGATCTTTAATCTTCCTTATTTCCTATTGATGAGGAATCAATGAGTCTGATGTTGATCTGCATTTGATGTAGGTTCCCGACTTCACACAGCCTCAAGGGAACTGGTTTAACATTCACTCTATGTATCAGGCCTTGCATGATGACTATAGAGTGATCGTTCATGGCTGGGGATTCGGAAAGTTCATCTCCATTCTACCCCGTCTATGTCCCTGGGATTACCTCAGGGCATTGTCTGAGCGGTGGTTCCACCAGACTCAGTCACTCCATTTGCTAGACTGCGAGGTGATGATGATGCCGATGGATTGGCGGTTTATCACAGGTATGGAGTTTGGAGGGGAGCCGGTACCTTGCACAGCGGATATCACCCCTACTGCCTTCAGATCCATGTTGGGAGTTCCGGCAGAGGCGCTCAAGGGCAGGACCGTTCGTACAGGTCCTTTGAGCATAGATGCTATGAGCGAGCTATTGAGTGAGCCTATACCCGATGATGTGAGAGTCAGGGATCGCATTCTTTGATGATTGTTCCTGATGATCATTAGGGGCTACTTTATAGCAGATAATTCCTCTACGGTGTCCTTCGCTTTGATCAGCGCCACTCGACATGTGGACCATATAGGAGAGTATAATTGGGGTTCCTACACCTTTGCCTATTTCCTCAGGGGAATATGCATGCGATCACAGGGCTTGACCGAGGCGTGGTTAGGATTCTACCCATTTCTGTTGGTGAGTGTTTCTCTTGTCTTTTTCCATGTATGGGCTAAGAGTATTGACTAACATGCAGATGTTTGCCTTTGTGTTGGCAGTTTTGAGCCTATGAGAGGCTTCCTTGTTTACATCCTGTGAGCGTGTTAGGTTTAGACACCTATCCACGAGGACAAAGATGACATCATTCCACACTGTCGGATGTCCCTGTTGCTGAGGGTTTCACTCATTGTCGCCTACAGCTGGAGCTATTGACAGCTGTAAGTAGATTTTATACCTACTTATCCGGTATCTTTTACTTGAATTAGTTGTTTTTATTCATGTGTCTTAGTTACTTTTCATGCATTTTGTGTTCGTTTTGTAGGTTATACGTTTGAAAGCGATGTGAGCGATTATTGGTAAGGAAAAGCACGGAAAATACAAACAAAAGCAAGCCGGACGTCGTTTATGCTTTTATGTTAAATTCATGTTCTTGGCTTGGAGCTTGGACTATATTGTAGAGCGTTTTCTTAGCTTTCCGGAACATCTTGAATCATTCAAATCGGAGTTCGGATGAAAGAGTTATGACATTTCTACCGACGGACGTTGAACTTCACCGTTTTGGGTGGTGATTTTCATAGCAGTCACTTCCAGTCCAATTTCGACCATCATGCGTTCGTTATTTCTCAAAGCTCAAAGAATGAAAGTTGTAGATCTCGTCGATAGCTTCGATTTGATATGTCGCGGGCCTCGTAACTCCTCTCGGTTTAGAAGTTATGGCAGTTTTAGCAGAGGAGGTTCCAGTAGAAAATATTTTTGGCAGATTGGTACCCAGCCGGGACTGGGCATTTTTGTGCTTAGTACCCAGCCGGGGCTGGGTGTCTGGGCGTGAAATCAGTAGTCTATCCATCTGGGGCTGGCTTTTACCAAAGGAAATACCCAGTCGGGGCTGGGTATACGCAAAAATGAGCGGATTTTGTCCGAATTTGAGTCCGAAAAGGATTGTTTCGAGTTGTTTGATTCAAGGACTTCCAAGAGGACTAAAAGGACAAGTACAAAGGCTTATAAAAGGAGGGGAATAACATAGATTAGAGAGGGATTAAGAGATTATATTAGTAGATTAGAGAGCATTCTATTAAATTAGATTAGAGTAAATTAGAGAAAAACACTAGTTTTTATGAGATTTGGAGATTGATGCAACTTGAAGACCATTGAAGATTTGAAGTAGGAGCAAGAAGGGAGCGTCAAATCTACAGACAATAGATTATTTCTTCTCATCTTCTTCTATCTTTATCTTTTAATGTGTATTCAATTGTGGATTCTTAGTTTTAATTCAATAATCATGAACTAATTCTTTGTTTGAGATTATAATGGATCTTATTGTGTAGTTTATTTTAATATGCTTTGTTATCAATTAGTATTTTCTATTGTGAGGATTGTCTATTATGATTTGGACTTAATTGTTTAATTGCTTGGCCATCAATTACCGTGATAATCTATATGAACTCGAGAGATGAAGTATAGATTTAGATCTAATCATGATAGCATGTGTTCAGGATTTTGTTAGTAGCTTAAACTTGATGAGTGTTAAGGTAGAGATATGCTTGACGCCATATGTAATCTTATAGAGAACTTAGTCTTCAACCTTCTTCAATTGTAATTCACATAGAGATATAGTGGGTTAGTTGATTAAGGTGTTTAACGAATTTCTATCTTAATTGTGGATTGACGTTAATACGGTATTAGTGCATCGAGAGGTGGTTAATACTACTCTAGTGTTCTTGATTAACAATTCAGGATAGAGAATAATTGATGAGAAGTGTGTTAACTTAAATGAAGCAATAAGTGAAGTTGTGATCTTAAATCTCCATAATCTGATTTTTAATTAGTGGTAATTAGAATTAGTTTAGTTAAATATTTTAATTTATAACATTAAATTCATTTGTTTAAATAAGATTGAGTTGATTACGGGTTAGTACTTGGTGATTTTTATTAAATAATTCTCTGTGGGAACGATACTCAACTTATCACTTTATTACTTGTTGACCACGTATACTTGCGTGTTGTGCGTAACTAGATTTTACCCAACAAGTTTTTGGCGCCGTTGCCGGGGAATTAGTTTAATATCTCTTTGCCAATATTAGCTTCAATCAAATTAATCTTAATTTAAACATTTTTATTCTTATTTTTAATTCTCTTCCTATATTTCTCTCTTTTCAGGTACCATGGATGACTTTGTGTATCAATGGCCATACACGAACATGACTCAACCAAAGGAAGCGGAGATTGACAGACTCGCGACACTCTCCGCAATATCAGCACAAATTGAAGAACTTTCGAGGAAGCTGGACGTTATCGCAGCCCAACAGAGTCAAAGGATGGCAATCATGTGTGACTATTGTGCTGGCAACCATCCGAGTCATCAATGCACCGTTAGTTTTGGGCGGCAAAAACAAGGTGGTGTATACCTCAACCAGTATGCATATGATAATTACCATCAAGTTTGGGGGCATCACCCGGATTCTTCATGGAGCTACAACTATCAAGACCAATACTCTGCTCCAAATCCAACATATCCATCAAATTTCTCAAATCCACCTCCAATGCAACAAGAAGACAATTCAGATTTCAAGGAATTCATGTTAAGGATTATAGCAGAAAAAGAAGAGATGATAATGAGTCAGGAGTTATCAACCCAAAATTTTAATAATCGAATGGAACAACTCCTCACTACCTCAACCAATGGTCCTCAATACATGGCTTCCGAGACTGAAATTGAAAGTTCAAGGTTGGAGGAATTGGTGTCCAAGTTCATAGCATCAAATGAGGAGAGAATGAGTAATCAAGCGAGGTCAATTCAAAATCTTGCGGATCAGATAGAGCAAATGACCAAAGTCGTAAGCAACCTTCCTCCAAACACTTGGTTTTATGACATGGATGACGAAATTGACGGAGAACCCGAACCAAATCTGCAACTGGATGAGCCACAAGGTATAGGAAGTGTGGAGACAATTGGGGATAATGAAATAGAGGTCCACAAAGATCTAAATGGGTCTCCACCAAAGTTCAACGATCTGGTTAGATTTGCAAAACCGTGCCCGCTTGGTAGTCATGTCGTCGGCGAAGATCTTATTGACATAAGAGTGAGTACAATTTTGAATCCATGGTGGGACGAGAAAGAGAAGATAGACGAAGAGCACATTGTGTGTGACAAGCTTCCATGCCCCAAAGTGATCACATACACAATGAAGAAAACACCTAGCTGTGGGACGTTCTTGGTTGAGATCATACCAAACCAGAGCATGCTAGGTGACTTTGATGCAATGGCTATCACAAATGGTAACCTACCAAAAGCTATATTATTTCCGATGGATGGAGGGTTCCTCAACTTTCGAAGAGGAATTGGATAGCATTGACCAGACAAAGTCAGGTTGAAAGACTATAAATCAAGCGCTAACTGGGAGGCAACCCAGGAATTTTTCTATTTATATGCTTTACTAGTTTATTTAGTAGATAGGAATTAAGTTGCTTATTAAGTTCTCTTATAATCTAATCCATGTTGTCTCTCTTCATTGCAGGTATTGGAAGTTCAATGGATAAGAAAAAGATCGTCGCCGCCATCGCTACCATCAACTCACGTTTAGCTGATTACAGGGAAGTTCTCTTCTACTTACCGCTATATTCTTACAATGAGGACATTGTAATTGCTAAGTTTGGGGGAGTTTTGTTTAGGTTCATTATCGCATGTTTAGTTTATGTTATGTTATTTTGCATATGTTGTTAATATAGTTTAGGTTCATTATTAAAAAAAATCAAAAAAAAAAACAAAAAATCAAAAAAAATCAAAAATTTCAAAAATAATAGTTAGTTACTATGTTTATCTTGCATGAGTCCAGCTGTTTGATATTTACAGTTTGTTTTGGCCAATGATTAGATTGGGATCGAGTAGACAAGTAGCATAGTGACTATTAGAGCTTTGATGTGATTTCTTGTTATGAATTGAATCTTTTTCTGTTTGAAACTGGTATAATAAGGATAGCACAGTAAAAACAACTTGTTAATTGATCGAGTTTAAATTGATACATAATGGACTTCTTAAGGATAATACTAGTTTGGATGAATGAAAGACGTGAATAGGCGGAGATGACTGAATTTAGACAAAAACTTAAGTTTGGGAAAAAAATTTGGGATATATAAGCTTCAAAAAAAAAAAAAAATTACCGTGGCTAGTTTTGTTTCGGGGCCTTTGTTACTTGAGTAAGTACGCCCGAAGGGGTATCTTAAAACCTAGCGCCCTAAGGTCTTATATGGTCTGGGAGTCGTTAGTCGAAAGCTCGCTAAGGGGTAGCACTGTTAGCCTAATGGAATGAGACATTGCACAGTCATGGTTAAAAAGTAAAAAAAAAATAGAAAAAAAATAATAAAACGGGAAAAGAGCAAAAAGCCCCCGTAATGAAAAGTAAAGCATAAGTATCCCAGATTGGACTCTTGAACTTGGTGGATGTTTGACTTTAGTTGGATCTAGCTTGTTCGTGAATTTTGTGAGTTTTCACTGTATGATGCCTTTAAAGAGACCTATTATGTGTTAAATTTAATTTCATATCAATTAGCATTTTTGTTGAGCACACACGCACTATATCAGTGATAACAGTTTAAGACTTGATGATTAACTAGGAAATTATTGATTGGTTTTGATATGAAGTATTATCATTGTTTGCTTGATTGCTCTAAGGCCGAGTGAATAGATTTGTGTTTATCAATACTGCTGGATTCGTAGGCATATAGATTAGTTCCATTCCATTGCATTGCATTGCCTTATGTTGTGTTTCTTGAGGACAAGCAACGGTTTAAGTTTGGGGGTATTTGATAAGTAGATTTTACACCTACTTATCCGGTATCTTTTACTTGAATTAGTTGTTTTTATTCATGTGTCTTAGTTACTTTTCATGCATTTTGTGTTCGTTTTGTAGGTTATACGTTTGAAAGCGATGTGAGAGATTATTGGTAAGGAAAAGCACGGAAAATGCAAACAAAAGCAAGCCGGACGTCGTTTATGCTTTTATGTTCAATTCATGTTCTTGGCTTGGAGCTTGGACTATATTGTAGAGCGTTTTCTTAGCTTTCCGGAACATCTTGAATCATTCAAATCGGAGTTCGGATGAAAGAGTTATGACATTTCTACCGACGGACGTTGAACTTCACCGTTTTGGGTGGTGATTTTCATAGCAGTCACTTCCAGTACAATTTCAACCATCATGCATTCGTTATTTCTCAAAGCTCAAAGAATGAAAGTTGTAGATCTCGTCGATAGCTTCGATTTGATATGTCGCGGACCTCGTAACTCCTCTCGGTTTAGACGTTATGGCAGTTTTAGCAGAGGAGGTTCCAGCAGAAAATATTTTTGGCAGATTGGTACCCAGCCGGGGCTGGGCGTTTTTGTGCTTAGTACCCAGCCGGGGCTGGGTGTCTGGGCGTGAAATCAGTAGCCTATCCAGCTGGGGCTGGCTTTTACCAAAGGAAATACCCAGCCGGGGCTGGGTATACGCAAAAATGAGCGGATTTTGTTCGAATTTGAGTCCGAAAAGGATTGTTTCGAGTTGTTTAATTCAAGGACTTCCAAGAGGACTAAAAGACAAGTACAAAGGCTTATAAAAGGAGGGGAATAACATAGATTAGAGGGGGATTAAGAGATTATATTAGTAGATTAGAGAGCATTCTATTAAATTAGATTAGAGTAAATTAGAGAAAAACACTAGTTTTTATGAGATTTGAAGATTGATGCAACTTGAAGACCATTGAAGATTTGAAGTAGGAGCAAGAAGGGAGCGTCAAATCTACAGACAATAGATTATTTCTTCTCATCTTCTTCTATCTTTATCTTTTAATGTGTATTCAATTGTGGATTCTTAGTTTTAATTCAATAATCATGAACTAATTCTTTGTTTGAGATTATAATGGATCTTATTGTGTAGTTTATTTTAATATGCTTTGTTATCAATTAGTATTTTCTATTGTGAGAATTGTCTATTATGATTTGGACTTAATTGTTTAATTGCTTGGCCATCAATTACCGTGATAATCTATATGAACTCGAGAGATGAAGTATAGATTTAGATCTAATCATGATAGCATGTGTTCAGGATTTTGTTAGTAGCTTAAACTTGATGAGTGTTAAGGTAGAGATATGCTTGACGCCATATGTAATCTTATAGAGAACTTAGTCTTCAACCTTCTTCAATTGTAATTCACATAGAGATATAGTGGGTTAGTTGATTAAGGTGTTTAACGAATTTCTATCTTAATTGTGGATTGACGTTAATACGGTATTAGTGCATCGAGAGGTGGTTAATACTACTCTAGTGTTCTTGATTAACAATTCAGGATAGAGAATAATTGATGAGAAGTGTGTTAACTTAAATGAAGCAATAAGTGAAGTTATGATCTTAAATCTCCATAATCTGATTTTTAATTAGTGGTAATTAGAATTAGTTTAGTTAAATATTTTAATTTATAACATTAAATTCATTTGTTTAAATAAGATTGAGTTGGTTACGGGTTAGTACTTGGTGATTTTTATTAAATAATTCTCTGTGGGAACGATACTCAACTTATCACTTTATTACTTGTTGACCACATATACTTGCGTGTTGTGCGTAACTAGATTTTACCCAACAATGTCATCACATGGATTCCCTACTCTAGAGAGCATTTGGGAGTTGGATTTGAGGATGGGTACCCGACTGGAGTAGAGTACGTCATTTCTACCCGCAGGATTCCTCTCTTCACAGATGGAGGATGGGAGCTCTATTTAGGAGAGTGTGCTATCAGGAGCACCACAGGAGATATTTGTATGTCGATCCTGCCTCCTGCCAGGCGTTATTGGCCTATTTTGCAGTAACCCGTCATTGACATCCCATTAATGGGGATTGACGACTTTACATTGTCAGAGGGCCCCTGTTCTCAGGAGATGTTCCAGCATTGGTGGATCACTCGTACGATTGGAGCTCACACCCGCGCCACATAGTTTATAGGGGATATGGTTCCAGGATCTGTGATGATGATGGATTGGCTAGCCTGTGTCAGAGATCCGACTCATGTGGTACAGATTGACGCGACAGTTGGACCGGTCACATCTTTTCATTCGGCATTTTGGCAGAGATCCCGCAGAGGTAGATACTTTTGATCCTTCCAGCTCTAGCGCTGGTCCCTCGGATGACCCATTTGGTTTTTTCGGCGCAAATCCTCCTTTGTATATTCCTGACTGTAGATAGAGATCCAGTGACTCAGGAGGAGTTATATTAGGTGGACAGCATCGATGATGTGGACATCGACACCATTGACTTTTTTTGATGTATTTCTTTTGATAGGCCTTTGTTAGCCGCTGGGTAGCTTCGTCCAATTTCCTATATTTTAGCTGTACAGAGATGTATTAGATAATGATATACTTAGGAATGTATGCACAGTTTTTCATTACCTATATCATATTGTCATCTATTGTATCATGCATGTTATTGTTATGCATATGTATGTATGTCTAGAGATATTCAGCATTGACCCCTAGATGGTCTTATGTCATGGCCCGTACAGATGTCTTCTTCGACAGTTAGCCGTATTGATCATACCCCACCATTTGTGGTGGTAACTAGTATGCGCTCATGGTATGATAGTATATCACCATAAGACATGGTAATCGTAGATGATTTGATGCAGCATACTATGACCTTACTAATGTTTCAGGTTCCTCCAGGATTTATAGAGGGCATGCTAGAGCACTAGGTACCGGACAGACAGGTATTCTGTTTTGGGACCCATAAGTTGACTCCTACTTTGGAGGAGTATGCACGGTTGACGATGTTGCCGCTGGACAGACCTTGCGTGCACATGGTGATGGGAGACATAAGTAGACATTTCAGTACTCTCATAGGCTTGAGGCGTAGAGTGGTGCAGGATGAGATCACATCCGGCCATGTTATATCCTAGCATTTCCTGTTTGACAGGTTTGGCTCTTAAGACAGCTATGCACAGCATTTCGAGGATTTCACCACACCGGAGGATCATTGGCGTTCAGCCAGAGTAGATGTACTGCTTCTATGCGTATTATCATACATATATGTGTCGCGGTACATGGATGAGCTAGATATCGGCGTCATTATGGCAGTTAGAGCTCTCAAGGAGGGTCATACCATTGTACCGATGATCATCGCAGAGACCTTGAGGTCGGCTACATACTTTTGCACTTATCTGGCAGGAGTGTTCACAGGTAGCTCGGTCATGCTATATGTGTTGTTCATGTCACACTTGAGACCGATTGGCACATTTAGACATCTGGATTTTGTTTCACCCATGAGATAGCCATGTCATACTCCTTTCAGCCTGCGGGGTGTACAGATGTTGTATCTTGGTTCACTTTCTTGGCAGAGATTGGAGATCCATTTGATATATTGCCGTGTTCAGGGCTTAACTCACCCTACTGCTTTATTACTCAAGCTCCGGGCATGGATTATCTCCCTCTGGATGGTTTAAGGGACATGATTACTTACCACCAACTGGACGTGATGTGTCAGTTTGACCAGATCTAGGATTTTCATCTGTATGAGGGGGCAGTGAGTCAGCGCTTCGCGTCACACCGTTTGTCAGCGGAGGACAGATCCAGGTTGTATGCCTGTTGGGATCAGCGAGAGCTGGCTGAGTTTTCCGTCAGTCATCCAGGTTGTTTTACATAGTATTTCGCATGGATGGAGACAGAGACTTCATCGACTGCGACAGTATCCACAGTGTAGGGGATTGATTCTGACGATGAGAAGCCTATAGAGGAGGCTGTCATTCCCACCGATGACTTGACTGCTGGGCTGCCAGCATTTATGATAGATTCTCCCACCCCGAGTACCACTGTTACTCAGTATTCGACACACCATTTAGAGCAGAGCTTACATCTAATGACCTATGACAGAGATCAGGAAAGGGCCATGATGTATTCAACTCTTGATGAGAGAGATACCGCTCTGTTAGAGAGGGATGAGGCTAGATCAACCAGGGATGCATTGATAGTTGAGTGAAATGCTGCCTTATCTACTAGGGATGTGGCCATTGCAGACAGCACTTCAGTGAGATCCCAGATGATGGTCAGTCTGACCGATATGAGTGCTTACATTGATGACCATTATGTCACCATGCAGTTAGCCTCTGATCTGCTAGCTCGTATAGATACCCTTGGGTAGGAGCTTGCAGCATTACCTCCGTCTTCAGAGAGGGATGCTATGTTAGATTTGATAGTCCGTATACATATAGATCTGTAGATAGCTTTGTATTTTCCTGCACAGACTAGCTTAGCCATTTTGTATTGTACAGCACAGATGTATATATCAACCAGTATTATGTATGGCAGGGAAATATATTTTGATTCACTTCCCTTTTAGTTATGCCTTGATACTTGCTTGATATTTGCTTGTTTCTCCAGGGCCTTTGATCTTGATGCATTCTGAACTTATCCTTGATAGATGGACATTGAGACGTCGCAAGGTCTCTCAGAACGGATCATTGATTTCTGAAAATCCCTACCATCCTTGGTGTCTTGGGACTGGTATCCATATAAAAAAAATGGAGAGGAGGGTGGTCTATTCCTCTCTGAGATTGACTGCACCACAGATGGTCGCCAGTACTTCTATTTGTGAGAAGCATGGTTAATTCCATCTCTTATGGGTTGGTATTGCTCTTTGAGGCATGATCGTAGCTTAGATAGTCACCGAATCTTCTATTTGTGAGAAGAGGTTGGATAATTCCATCCCCTTGATCTGAAATCGATGAAGTGGGGCAATTTGAAGGTTGATCCCAGTACCGTGTGACAAGTATGTTTGTTCTGGTAGGGGTTAGACTGCACCATGAATGGCTGCCTACGTACTCCTGTTGAAGAGGAGATCAAGTCTGCGTAGCTCAAACCTAGTGTATGAGGTTCAATGCTGAATGCGGAAGGAAGATGGATGTAGAAGTATTTTTGTTATTTTTGTGAGGAAAAGGTCAGAAATGTGTTTGTTGTTTTTCTTTATTGCGATTGGGCCATATAAAATATGGTTGCCTACGTACCCCCGGGTATCAGGGAGATCAGGTCGACGTAGATCACCCCTCGGGACAAATCGCAACTGAAGAGAAGCGTAAATCCCATGTGCATGCTAAACTGCGGGGAGAAGAAAGTTTAATCCCATAGAGGGGATAAACTACCAGTGTGGAAAAAGTTTAATCCCATCTTGAGGATAAACTGCATGGGTGAAAAGTTTAATCTCATCTTCAGGAGAAGTAGGTATGAAAAGTTTAATCTCATCTTCAAGAGAAGCAGGTGTGAAAAGTTTGAAATAAAGTTAAACCAGGCTGCTGGTTTGAAGTGTATGTTTCCCTGAGGGGCAGAAAAGTTTTTAAAAAGGAGAGAGGATTCAAAACCGGAATAACTGGTGATTGGATGATCAAAGACAGGATGTTTGTTTGATGGTAACTTCAGATATAGTACCGTTTTACGGTGTCCGAGTTGATAAGCTGTGGAAATTCATCGCCATCCATTTCCTGCAATCTAAGAGCACATCCTGTCAATACTTCTTTGACAATAAATGGGCCTTCCCAGTTAGGAGCGAATTTTCCCTTAGATTGATCTTGGTTGTCAATGATCTTCTTCAAAACCAAGTCATGTTGTTTGAATTTCCATAGTTGGACTTTTCTGTTGTAGGATCGTGCGATCCTTTGCTGATATAATTGACCATGGAAGATAGCCGCGGTTCGCCTTTCATCTATCAGAGACAATTGGTGATACCTATCTTTTACTCATTGGTCTTCATCTAACTGAGCATCCATCAATACTCTGAGGGATTCCATTTCTACTTCTATAGGGAGCACTACTTCCATACCATAGACTAACGAGTAGGGGGTTGCCCAAGTGGAAGCACACATTAAAGTTCTGTAGGCTAATAAAGTTAGGGGCAAGAAGTCAGACCATCCTTTGTGATTGGTGGACATTTTCTACATGATCTTCTTGATGTTTTTATTAGCCGCTTCAACAGCACCATTCATCTTTGGTCGGTAGATGACAGAGTTGAAATGTTTGATGTGGAATTTTTTGCATAATTCCTCCATCATGTTGTTGTTGAGGTTTTTAGCATTGTCTGACACAATGACCTCTGGTTGTCCATATCGACAAACAACATTGTTTTTGATGAAAGTAATGATGACTTCTTTAGTAACCCTGGGGAAGGAAGCTGCTTCAACCCATTTGGTGAAGTAGCCGATCATGGTGAATATGAATCGATGTCCATTATTGGCTTTGGGTTCGATGGGCCCGATCACCTCAATTCCCCACATTGAAAATGGCCATGGCGAACTCATATTATGGAGTTCCCTTGGAGGGGCGTTGATAGCATTCCCATGGATCTGACATTGATAGCACCTCTTGACGTGATCATCACACTCAGATTTGAGTGTAAGCCAATAATGTCCCGTTCTGAGAATTTTCTTGACAAGTAGGGGTCCACTCATGCGAGGGCCACATATCCACCATGGATCTCATCCATGAGCCGTTGAGCTTGGTCTTTGTCCAGACATCTGAGGAGACCTAATCCTGCATCTCTTTTATAGAGTGTATCTCCACTCAGGTAGAATTTCATAGCAAGTCAATGAATCCACCTCTTCTCAGTTAGGCTCACCTCAGTGGGTGTAGATCCATCTCGCAGATACTCCTTGATGTACTGATACCAAGGATTATGTATGGGAGGCAACTCATCCGATACTTCTCCAATGTAATTCCCATAAACTCGGGCTTTCTGCATAGCAATCGTGATGCTTTGCATGTTTTCCTTGTCAGGTATATAAACCAAGGAGGCAAACTTTGCTAATGCATCTACAAAGTCATTCCTATTACGAAGAATGTGTATAAAGGAGATTTCTTCGAACTCCAAAGCCATCTGTAGAACTTGTCGATGGTAAGGCAGTAAATGTAATTCTTTAGTTTGATAGATTCATATGGATTGCTTGATTACCAATTCGGAATCTCCAAAGACAGTTAACTGCCTGATACCCATTGAACGGGCAAGTTTGAGTCCCATGATACAGCCTTCATACTCAGCTGTGTTGTTGGTGTTGACAAACTGCAATTTGACGGCGAAGGGATACTACTCCCCCGTACCGGATATTAAAACTACTCCAGCTCCAGAGCCTTCTGTATTAACAGCTCCATCAAAATAGATTCTCCACGTATGGCATGTATCGTACTGATGTTTTAACTGAACTGTCATTACCCCTTCATCGGGAAAGTACATTTCTAAGGGTTTGTAATCCCCTGCAGGTGCGGCGGCCAGTTGATCCGCAATTCCTTGACCTTTGATAGACTTTTACGTCACATAGACGATGTCAAATTGTTGTAGGATCAACTTCCATCTGAACAGTCGACAATTCAGTATGGGTTTGCTGAACACATACTTGAGAGTATCCACGCGGGATATGAGATGGGTTGTGTGACCATGGAGATAATGTTGTAATCTCATGGAAGCCCATGCTAAAGCACAACATGTTTTCTTGATCAGAGTGTACTTGTGTTCACTGATGCTGAATCTTTTGCTAAGGTAATAGATAACTCGTTCTTGGCCTCTATTGTCTTTTTGCCCCAGCATACAGCCCATAACATTGTCATTTATGAATAGGTACATGAACAGGGGAACATCATCCCTGCGAGGTACCAAAATAGGAGCGTTGATCAGTTGATTCTTGATTGTAAGGAAGGCTTTTTGACACTCATCGTTCCATTTCATGGAGGAGTTATTCCTTAACAATTTGAAGATTGGCTCACAGGTTGCCGTGAGTTGAGAAATGAATCGGCTAATGAAGTTGATCCTTCCCAAAAATCCCCGTATTTCCTTCTCTGTCTGAGGAATGGGCATTTCCTTGATGGCCTGGATTTTGGTACGATCCAGTTCAATCCCTTTGTGGCTGACTAGGAAGCCTAGCAATTTACCTGACTTAACACCAAAGGCGCACTTGGCGGGATTCAACTTCAAGTTGTACTTACGCAACCTGTTGAACAGCTTTTTGAGATGGTCTAAATGGTCATCCTCCTTCTGGGATTTGACAATGAAGTCATCCACATAGATCTCTATCTCCTTGTGCATTAAATCATGGAAAAGAACCATCATATGTGACAACCCGAGAAATTAGACAATTTATGAAAATCTTAAATGATTGATTTAATGTTAAATAATAGACCTAGACATAAAATAAGTGTATGCGTTTGATGTTATTGGGATTGAATTTTGAGGATTTCAAAATTCGGTGAAGGATATAGGTGAATTATTCAGGATTAAGGATTTATGTGAATATGTATGTGTACTAAATGTGGTTAAGGGTCAAGGGTTGACCAGATTAATTATATCTGTGACAAACCCTAAGTTTATATTAAGAACAACAACGTTCTGTTAGAAAACTCTAACAATTAATAAGAAACCCTAGAAATCGGTTCTGGAAATCCTAGTTTCAGTTCCGGGAGTCCGAAATCCTAATTCGGATATTGAAAATCCTAAATTGGGAATGCAATGTATGTACAAGGTTAAACGTCATTAATATTAAATTAATTGGGGAAAACCCTAATGAATTATCTAAAATCTTAATTGATTATTTGAAAACCCTAATACCAGATCTGAAAACCCTAATTTCAGATTCTGATAAAATGAAACCCTAATCTGTGAATATAACGGAGAATTTTAATGCTAGAGAGCTAATAATTAAGTATTAATTAGGGTAAAGGTTAATTAATTAAAAAACCCTAATTTCTAATTTTTGGAACCCAAATTGTTCCGTCAGAAACCCTAATGCTCAATTGTGGATTTAATTGCTAAAATTAGTAATGCTAATTAGGAAACCCTAATCCTAATTATTTCAATTTATGAGTAATTAGAAAACTCTAATCGAATTACGAATATCTAATTTCTAATTTAGAAAATCAAAAATTTTCTATTAGAAACCCTAATTTTTGGGTTATAAACCTTAATCCGTGATATTGACCCTAATTGCTTAATTAGCAATGTTAATTAGGAAATATAAATCCTAATTGTCAAGTTATTAGAAACCCTAATCTAATTAGGAAATCTAAATTTCTAAAATTGAAACATTATTTTAAACTCTAAAATGTGGTTTTGAAACCTAATATACAAATTTGACCCTAAGTGCTAAATTAGCAATTTTAATTAGGATAAATTAGTCCTAATTAGTAAGATTAATTTATGATTAGGAAATTATGATATAATTAGGAAGGCATAATTATAATTTAGAAATCAAAATTTTCTATTTTTTAATTCTAATTAGAAAATTTTTGAAAATCCAAGTTGCTAAATATTTATGGGTTAAAATCTAAACCCTAAAGGGTTAAACCCTAAACCCTAAAATGTCCAAACCCTAAACCCTAAGAGTTTCATCAAATACAAATTCTAGAAATTAAGGAAATGACAAAAATGCCCCTTTTGAGTATTATTTTAGGTTACTTGCAAATCTTGGAAAGATATTGGTTGTTCACCAACCCTAGTCTAAACCTAGCATATCATGTGACTTATAACAGCCCATTCAGTCTCAATTCAGCAAATTCATGCATTACAACATAATATATATAGATCTAAGAGAGAGAAAATGTACAAAAACTTGCTCATTTATACAACCAATGCTCAACAAAGTCTCTCTCTCTCCTCACTCACGAATTTATGTAGTAGATCAGTCTCAAAACACAGCCCTACGATTACCCATAACAGATCAGAAACACAGAATCAAAATTTTTGCATAAAGGTATAAAACCTAAACCAACAACTTGATCTTTGATCCTTTGTTCAATGTTATGTTTAAGTGTTTTAATATGTTGAATATAGTGTTAATAAGTGATCTGGGTTGTTAGATCAAGAATCTATAACATCTAGATGCATGAATTTAAAGATTTCTCAAATCTGGAAAAAAAGAAAAATAAGATCTGACAAGTCAATGTCAGGGCTTGTAGATTCTTCTGTGTTAATGATTTATGATGTTTGAAGTTATATATGTGTAGTATGCTATGAAGGCTTTATTCTGAAACAGGAATCAAGGTTATATCATGTCTAGATTAAAAGTTACAAGCGATCAAACCTAGTTGACCGAACACGATTTCTGTTTCTGGGCAGCCCAGATTTTGCCAAGAAAGTCTGACAACCAGTTTTGAATGCTCGGATCTCGCAGTCTGTTAGTGTTTATGATATTTAGTTGGTTTAATCGTGAAGCATGACATGGATACTACATACTGCAGTCTTTATATCACTCAGATACTTGTTAGAATCATAAATATTTATGGTCAAACGTAGTTGACCGAACTGCTTCAAGAACAATCTGGAAAACTCATATTTGTTCAAGAACATTGTCTGATCCCTACTTTGACCGGTCCATTTCGCTTAGATTAATTGTTGTTATGATCATCGGATGTTATGTATTTGTACCCTAACATATGTTCTACAAGATTCAACCTCTAGATCACATAAACCGAACATGGAATGAAAGTTATAAGGACCCAAAGTGGGTACCTCAATTCTGGTAAACCCAGAAAAAAACGAAGAACATGTCTGACAAGGCTTTCTGTCAATTAAATCTCACAGATCTAACGTTGTTTGGTTATGGAATTGGTGTATAGTTGTAGTACTACATTAGTACTACAACATCAAAGTTTTTACAATCCCAGAAAACATAACAAACACCGAATTAAACCCGGTCAAACCATGCCCTCGCACACTGGCAGATTTTCTGGGTTTGGGCTCAAGAACACCTATAGCGACGGTTCTGTCGCTATAGGGCCCTTTAGTGACAGTTTTATTTTCTATTTTCCGGAAAATGATTAAAATAGAAAAAAATGGTTTTTAATTATTAAAAATACATAATAAATTATTAAAAATTATTTTAAAGTCTGAAAAATAGTTTTTAATTATTTTAAGTATATTTCATAAATAGTTAATATTTTTGGAATATAAATGGTATTTAATTTATTTAATTATAATATTAAATAAATTATTTAAAAATGGTTTTAATTCATGAAAAATAATATTATGGTGTTAGAAAATATTTTAAGTTATTTTTAATGACTTTTGATATTTTGTGATGAAATTCATTAATCTTTATAATAAAACAGAACTCATTTTGAATCTTTCATTTGACAAAGCACAAGAACGGTTCAGATTCATTCTAACTTAATTTTTCCTACTTAATCTAAAGGCTCATATTTTTTCCCGCCCAAATCAAATTCACTCATACACCATACTCTCTATCATGTTCACACACAAAATTTTTCTCTCTTCTCTTCTTCACACACACACAAAAACAAATAATAATAATACTAAAAATAAATATAATAATAATAATAGTACTAATAATACTAATAATAGTAATAATAATAATTATTATTATTATAATAGTAATAGTAATAGAAATAATAATTATAACAATTTTAATAATAATAATAATAATCTATATAATAAAGATTCTGATTCATTCTAATTGATTTGAGCGGGAAAGCACAAGTACGGTTCAGATTCATTCTAATTTTAATTCAAAATAATTATAATTATAATATAATAATAATATTATTATAATAGTAATAATAATAATAGTAATAAAGTAATAATAATTATAATTATAATAAAATTAATATTAATATTAATATTAATAATTATAATTAAAATTATAATAGTAATAATAATAATAATAATAACAACATTAACAACAATAACAACAATAACAATAATAATAACAATAATAATAATTGTCGTGGTGGTGTGGTGAATTATGATAATTTTTATATCTATATAATAAAACAGAACCCATTTTGAATCTTTCATTTGACAAATCACAAGGACGGTTCAGATTCATTCTAACTTAATTTTTCCAACTTAATCTAAAGGCTCATATTTCTTCTCGCCCAAATCAAATTCACTCATACACCATACTCTCTCTCATGTTCACACACAAAATCTTTCTCTTTCCTCTCTTCTTCACACACACACAAAAACAAAAACAAATAATAATAGTACTAAAAATAAATATAATAATAATAATAATAGTACTAATAATAATTATAATAGTACTAATAATAGTAATAATAATTATTATTATTATAATAGTAATAGTAATAGAAATAATAATTATAATAATTATAATAATAATAATAATCTATATAATAAAGATTCTGATTCATTCTAATTGATTTGAGCGGGAAAGCACAAATACGGTTCAAATTCATTCTAATTTTAATTCAAAATAATAATAATTATAATATAATATTATTATTATTATTATAATAGTAATAATAATAGTAATAAAGTAATAATAATTATAATAAAATTATTATTAATATTAATATTAATAATTATAATTAAAATTATAATAATAATAGTAATAATAATAACAACAACAACAACAATAACAATAATAATAATTGTTGTGGTGGTGTGGTGAATTATAATAATTTTTATTGATAATTGTAAGTTTTATAGACAAGTTAAATTTTTTCTAGATATATCTATTTTTAAAGGAAAAATAATTATTATGGTAGTGTGGTAAATTATGATCATTATTATGTTTAATTTTAAGTTGCAAATAGTCTTTAGGTAATAAAGTATTTTTTCAAATTTTAATCTAATTTTTCGTTACGCCGTGCCTTCAGGCACGGACAATTACTATAATTATAATATAATAATATTATTATTATAATAGTAATAATAATAATAGTAATAAAGTAATAATAATTATAATAAAATTAATAGTAATATTAATATTAATAATTATAATTAAAATTATAATAATAATAATAATAATAGTAATAATAATAATAACAACAACAACAATAACAATAATAACAACAATAATAATAATTGTTGTGGTGGTGTGGTGAATTATAATAATTTTTATTGATAATTGTAAGTTTTATAGACAAGTTTAATTTTTTCTGGATATATCTATTTTTTTAAAGGAAAATTAATTATTATGGTAGTGTGGTAAATTATGATCATTATTATGTTTAATTTTAAGTTGCAAATAGTCTTTAGGTAATAAAGTATTTTTTCAAATTTTAATCTAATTTTTCGTTACGCCGTGCCTTCAGGCACGGGCAATTACTAGTATATTAATATTAATGGTAATTAGTTTATTTAATAATTATATTAAATAAATTATGGAAAAATAGTATTAATGATTTAAAAATCATATAAAAATGATTTAAGTATTATAAAAATATTTTATGTTATAAAAAAATAACTTTTGATATTTTGGCATGAAAATATTAATATTTTAATATTAATAGCAATTATCAGATAATGAATTTAATTGTTGGAAAATCATATAAAAATGATTTTAAAGTATTAAAAATACTTTGTGATATTATAATTATATTATAATATTATGTAATGATTTTTATTAATATTTTATATTAAATGAATATTAATAATTAAGGTATTATGTTGTATTTAATTCATTTAAATACGGTTTTAAGGATTGAAAATGTTGTTAAATGGTAATAATTATTCAAAAAAATTTACGAGCCTAGGAAAAATGTTTTGTCTGATTAGAAATTATCTGCGATAATTGTTAAGTGGTTAGACAGAGTTTAATTGAACTTAAACTCGATAAAAGTCCGACTAGACCGTCGGGATGTTAGAATTGTGTCGGGTTCAACTCAGACTGCAATAGTTTGACTTGATACCTAGTCTTATGTGTGTTATAGACTGATAGGCTTATGTGTTATGTGTTTAGGTTATTCTGTGGATATAAATATAATAGTATTATACTGTGATGATATTATTCTAATTATTGGAGATCTATATTACTAATAGTAGGTCTTCGGGGTAAAGCATTATAAATTACGTTGCGGTAATCAACGGTTTAGGCAAGTTTCTTTTACTTAACTCTAATAAGAGTAATTTTATTCAAGCTTATGGTTAATCATTGCTGATTGCCACAAAAATTGTATTCTGTACATCTTGCATGTATAAGTCAGGTATGAAAGGCTGATCACCTTCATTACCAGTTGGTTCAGAAATATTTGTTCATGTATAATACTTGTTCAGTCAAAAAATTTGTCCGTGCTAGTTCTCAATTATATTGATGAATTATAGCAAGCCCATTATTCATACTCTTCAATCATGATATATCGTTATATTATTGTATATAAACTTGCTGGGCAACTTTCATACTCACCCTTGCTATATCATGATAAAACATTGTAGATAAGGCGAATGCGTTCGGATACAGGTAAAGGTTAAGGCCAAGTTTAGCTTGGGATATAAAGTGCGGCTATCTTGTAATAGTATAGTTTGATAAATGTGTTATATGTTAGAAAGTTTATGAATTGTGTATAAGTTAAGGTTACTCGATTTTGGGGAAAAGTGTGTAAATTTAATGTATAAACAATTTATGTTTATATCTTCCGCAAATAGTTATAGAAATAGTGTACCGAATCCGCAGCGATTTGGGCCCCGGATTCTGGGCTATTACATCATAGCTTGCTGGTAGGTTGCCCTGGCGTTGATGAGGCTGAATGACAACAATCTGTAGCAAAAGACTCCCCAAGGCGTGATGAAAGCAGTTTTCTCACGATCTTCCTCAACAACCATAATTTGATGGTACCCCGCGAAGCAATCAGCAAAGGAGTACATGCCATATTGAGCAGTATTGTCAATAAGAATGTGGATAAATGGTACGGAAAAGCTATCTTTAAGGCAAGCTTTGTTCAAATCTCGATAATCCACGCAAACTCGCACCTTTCCTCCTGGTTTAGGCATGGGAAAAATGTTGGATATCCACTCTAAATATGTAGACACCATGATGATGCCAGCTTAAAATTGTTTCACAATTTCTTCTTTGACTTTTAATCTCCACTCAGGTTTCAATCGACTGAGCTTTTGCCTAACTGGCTTGAATCCTTCTTTAATGGGAAGGCGATGAAGAACAATGTCAGTGAACAATCCCACCATGTCTTCATGAGACCATGCAAACACATTCCTGGAATTGGGTTAACAATGCAACCATATCATTCCGCTGAGTTGTGGTAAGGTCTGAACAAATCTGGATAAGCTTAGGGTTGTCTAAGGTTTCGAGATTGAAAGAAGTGGTTGGATCAAGATTGGGTTTGGGTTTGTCTGCAACCCATTCCTTAATCTCTTGAGATGTCTCAATGTCCTCTTGGATGCCCATCAAGTCTGAGTCCAACTTTGCATCAAAGTTACAGCCCTTGTGGAGAGAAGGCACATCATCAGCAAGTACAAGCACATCTAAATTCATAGTCCTGAAACAAAAAGATGCTTTCACTTAATATATGCAACTGTTCGATCATACAAAAGTGTTAGCATGTACGTGATAAAATAAATGCCAGTGCTGTAAAGGAAAGCAAGCAATTAAAGTTATCTACAGGGCAGAGGGATTTTCTGCCCATTTTACCCTCATCGACCAATGCATGGAGTGCTGCTCCAATTGTCGAGGGAAAAGTCTTGATGGACTACAGTGATAGAAGGATCGTCAGTATCCTCCTTTTCCCTAATGATAACCATGACATCTGGGCAATCATCGTCTAGGGTGTATCTATTTGTGTGTTCATCATGAACAATGACGCGAATGCCTGCCCTCATCAAGGCAAGGTCATGTTTACATTTTCGTTCCTTTTCTTCCTTCTCGCGATCAGGAATCAGCACCTCTTTCACTTTCATTGGCACTGGTTTTGGAAACAGCATAGCTACAACATGTGCTGGAACCTTTACTCGAGATTGCCTTAACTCATGAGGTAAAGGTATAGGAAATCGCCGTGCGGCGGAAGTTTGAGGAACTTGTTTGTGCTTATGAGGATTCCTATGAGTGGAATTAGTAGAATAGCCTAGTCTGGCTTTCCCAATCTGACTGGACATTTGGATAGGGTGCTTAATACCCTGTTGATCCCTACCAAGCCCTTGTCCAGGTTGATAACCCAATAACATCATTTCTTGAGTGGCTGACATAACCTCGTCAAAAATCTTGGGTATGGGAAGTGGCGCTCCAATATAATGGAATTGCGTGTTACTCACTTCCAGAGTATGGAAACTGGTCGGCTCAACTTCTAAATTGAATCTGATAATTGGTAGAGTTCCTTGTCTAGGACATTCCGGCTCAGCATTGACAGTGACTAGACTGTTGTTGATGATGTATTTGAGTTGTTGATGTAAGGTGGAGGGAACAGCTCCAGCCATTAGTATCCATGGTCTCCCCAATAGCAGGTTGTATCCTGAGTCGATCTTGAGGACGTGGAAGGATACGTTGAATGTATTAGTACCAATCTCAATTGGTAATTCAATCTTTCCAATGGAATTTCGTCGAGATCCATCAAAAGCTCGGATGATCGTATGGCTACTTTGGATTCGCTTGAGATTGATATTCATCTTTACCAAGGTGGCATAAGGACAGATATTTAGAGATGAACCTCCATCTATCAATACTCCAGCTAGCATGTACCCGAAAGACAACACTACGATGTGTAGTGGTTTGTAATGATCGGTCCCTTCGGGAGGTATGTCATCATCAGTGAAGGATATCACATTGTTGTTGAAAATGTGATCAACCAAATGTTGAAATTTTTCCATACTCACTGATTTTGGCAGGTAGGCTTCTTCCAAAACCTTTAGCAAGACCTTTCGATGAACCTCGGAAGAGAAAACCAGGTCCAGAATTGAAATCTGGTGTGGAGCTTCTCGCAAGATTAAAACCACTTTGGCTTCATTATGGCCCATAATACGAAGGAATTTTTCAATCTTCTCCATGCGCAACTTCCCATTTGCTTCGCAAGTAGGCTTGATAACCCATTGAGGAAGGTACATTGGATTTTCCTTTGACACTATAGCAGTAGTATGAGACGTGGATCCTTCAGCTTCTCCATAATTCCATGGAAATTTGTGTAAGCTAACAACAGGATGTTGTAGTTTGCAAGGTAAAGGAATTGGCTCTGGTGCGGCCACTTTCAAAGGATTGTCAGCTTCTTTAAGATGAATTGGTTGTATAGGAAATACTTTGACAGTCTCATCATCCACTTCGGATATAACTGCTAGTGATCCCTTCCATTGGGTAGGGCATGTATTCCCATCCTTGAGTTGAACAGTGTAATCATCCGCTATTTGCAAGACACCGCTATCAATAAGATTTTGAATGAGATGGCGGAGTGCCCAACATTCTTCTGTGCCGTGACCGCGAGAATATGAATGATATTGAAACATTTCATCAGGATTGAACCGCCCTGAGCGGGGATTGATTGGAGGTAGAAGGAATGTGATTCTTCCTTTATTGATTAACATTTGAAGTATCTCCTCCATAGATTGGCCCAAATAGGTGAATTCCCTTTTATTGGCGAAATCCCGACGGGCTTTAGCACTTGCTCACTTTGCAACCTTATCCTCCATAGCTTCGCTTTCTGAAGGTGTTAATGAATCATTCATAACAAATTGAAAGAGATAGGCATGCTCCTGCCTGATTAATTGGCGTGTGACTTGATGATGGTGGGTCACGAGTTTTGTCAATTGCTCAATTTGTTTGCAAAGAGCTTTCATCTTTCATTCCATGGTAAACTGGAACTTTGCATAATCCCATTTGTCAACACTGTCTTTGATGGGTTGGGATGATTCATTAGTAGAATTGGAACCATTTTCAGTGCTCCAACTGATCATGTTGACCTCTTCTTCTTTGTGTTGAGGAAGAGGGTTGTCTTGCACGTGAGGCTGATCGGGTTTAGTGACCACGATCTCACCATTGTCTATTAGATCTTGAATCTTATGCTTCAAGGGCCAAAAATCTTGGGTATCATGTCTGGGTGCCCCGGCATGGTAAGCACACTTCCGAGTAGGAATGAAACCTCTCCCATTAGGGTTGGCTGGTGGAAGAAGATGTGTAATTTTCTTCTGAACAGTCAGAAGAGCAAGAATATTCTCGAGCGAGTCCTATAAGGGTGTGAACATTCGAGGTCGCTTTACTTCTCCATTTTTAGGTAATGGAGGGTTTGAAGATTATGCTGGAAAAGGGGAGTAGTTACTCCTCTGCATAGGCATGCTTGGATTGACTTCTTGTCCATGTAGTATCAAGGAAACATCCTCCTCTTTCTTTTTATGGACCCTCCGGGGGTTGTTTCCATAAGAACCGGACTGGATGTGCTCAGCAACAGCTTTAAGAGCGGCTAGGTCTTGAATTTTACCAGACTTCAATCCCATTTCAGCCATTTCGTTGTGTTTGATCATTTCAGAAAATGGTTTGCCAATACCAGCTATAACTCTTTCATAGAAAGGAGCTTCCTGTATATCTATTAAAGTCATGACCATTTTTAATTCTATCATGGAAGGAATAACTTGAGCAGCAAGGCGCCTCCACCTTTGAGCATACTCTCTAAATGATTCATTAGACTATTTCTTGACCTTGGTAATTTGGTACCGGTCAGGAGCCATCTGAGATTGAAAACTGTATTGAGTGAGGAAGGCGTGGGCCAGCTCTTCCCAACTATGGATCTTAGAGTTGTGTAATCTAGTATACCATGAACAGGCTTCTCCAGTCAGACTTTTCTGAAACAGCTGCATTCGGAGCTTTTCATTCTCAGCATAAGACCCAAGTTCTCCAATGAACACTTTTAAATGTGTAGAAGGATCCCCTAATCCGTCATATTTCTCAAAATTAGGGGTCTTAAATTTCTCCGGATAATGAACACCAGGGAATATGCAAAGGTTTGTATATGAAACACTGCCATGAGTTCGAATCCCTTTAAGAACACGAATGGTTTCCTCCATTTGAAGGACTTTCTTCCTGATATCACCGTTGTCTGGATCTCTTTGGAGATGGGTGCCTTCAGGGTCTTTGTTGGTTGTATCCAACTGATGTTCTGGAATTATTTTTTCCAGACCTTGAACTCCTTGTGTAAAGGGCTCTGTATGTGTAGGTAGCTTCGTACCCTAAGTAGACTGGTGTTGTAACAACCCCAAAATAGGTCCATTCCATCCAACCCATTCTGAATCGCCAAATACATGGTACAAAAAACAACTACAACTTTATTACAACAATTGTCGTGTAAAATACAACAACACATATGATGTGAGTTTGTATACAAATATATATCAACTGTGACTCATGTCCCAACCGTGGACAGCACCTCATAATGACACCTTACATAAAGGTATAGTCGAAAACTGTTTTAGAAATTAGAATCTTTGGGAAGTGCTCAAGGAAACCTTCGTACATGGGAGGCCATGCGTCTAGGTTATTATAGATATCATATGGCCACAGAATTATCCTTGGTTGACCCAATAGACCCCAAAGAAAAACAAGAAGATTACTATCATATTCTTCCATATGGCAAGTCTTCTCCTGACATATCATTATCTCCACTGTCTCTAATTGAGAGTTATATTTCAAATAGACTCTAAGATCATATAGATAGTGCTGGTAGATATACTCAGCAAGTGAATGAGCACATCCATGTCTTATGATGACACGAGGTGGTATGTCATTAGACATCTTGTATGACAGTGGCAAAACACCCTTCCAACGTTGGGTTAGCTTCACCCTAGTTGATTTTCCAAATATAACTACTAAATGATGACCACCGTTCTATTCCCCTGTTATCCCCCGCTCGACCCAGCTACACTCGTATTACCTGAAAGGAATTGTGAAGCAAAAGGGTGAGCACAACTAGCTCAGTAAAGAATGTCATGACTAAAGATAAATAAATTATCAATAGCCTTCAACAGTAATAAATCAGAGATTTAGAACATATGGTATATGATAAAAAAAAATTCAACCATAGTTGCAGCGGAACGAGCAATCCATTAGAAGAGTCAAATAGACTATAAAGTCTATTATCTTCTCCATGTTAAAAGTCCATCAACAATGTTTTATCACTATAACATCAATCAACAATTCCTGTCCACAATCATATGTATAACTCATAATCGTAAATGTTGTTCTAAATTCCTTTTCTCATCCAGGACAAAGATAATTTTTATCACCTGAAACATCAAAGATCATGGTTATACCAAATCACAGTTCATGTTCATAATCATACTAATAAATTCATCTTTGCACTACGGCCAAAGATATACATCAATAAGTCATCTTTGCACTACAGGCCAAAGATATTCATCAACAAGTCATCTTTGCACTACAGGCCAAAGATATTCATCAACAAGTCATCTTTGCACTACAGGCCAAAGATATTCATCAGTTGGTCATGTTCATCTAAACATCTGTTCATCTTTGCACTAAGGGCCAAAGATATTCATCAGAAATCATTCATCTTTGCACTACAGGCCAAAGATATTCAATTATATCATCATTTAGGACTGAGGATGATGAAAAAAATATTTTTAAAGAAACGAATCCAGTGAAACAAAATGACAAGGATTAAGGATTAAGGATTCGTACTTTATTTTATCCATGTCCGAAAATACCTCAAAAATAATCATAGTGGAGTAAAATTCAAGAATGATCAAAACATGGATACAATCAAAGCTAGTATCCACAATAGATATTTTAGACGAAAAGGAAAAATTTTTATTTTTCGATGAATAGTGCCGTATTCGTGAATAGTGTCGTATACGTGAATAGTGTCGTATACGTGAATAGTAACTCCGACACCAAAAGATAGAAATTTCACAAAAAAAACATCTTCACGCTTCGTGAATAGTACTTGTGAATAGTAACTCGTGAATAGTAACTCATGAATAGTAACTAGTGAATAGTAACTCATGAATAGTAACCCCGACATGAAAATGTTCCAAATTTGATAAAAAGTTCCAAACTATATTTCGGCATAATGATATTGAAGAAATAATATCATTTTAGAAGAAAATAACCTACCTTACTATCCCTTACCTCGAAAGACAGTACCTCTGACTGGAATAACACTGAACGAACTTGCACCGTATAGCAATACTCAAAGTATACTCAAAATACTCACAAGAATACGCCCGATAATATAGAGAGAGAAAACTTCAATTTCTGGTGTGATTTTCAATTCTAACCTAAGCACCCTATTTATAGGAAAATGCTTAGAACACCAAAGCAGAAAATTTAATATAATAATAATATATATAATAAATCTTCTACACACACTTGAAATCTGATTTCAGCTCAATAACCACATGCCACCTTCTAGAAAAAATAAGAAAAAAACGTTTTTCTAATTTAAAATAATTTATACTTCCAAAAATCAATTATTTCGGAGCTTCGGAATTTCAATAATTCACAATAAATAGCCCTTTTGCCAGAAAATTTGAAACTTTTGAATCTATATAGGAAATTCAATTCTCTACAACTTTACAGAAGAAAGTTTTTTCAAATTCCAAACAGAAATTGACCGAAATCCACAAACGGACGATTTTACAGGCTATAATCAAATTTCGGTCAATAATTGTGTCCACCAACACACAAAATATGTGTTAAACATTTAATACCACAAAAATACTCTTCCTCCTCATATACTTACATATTCCACATTCATTATAAAACATCACCGTTAATATATTATTAAAATAATATATTTAAATGAATTATTTTATCAGAAAAAGATAAAATTTCAATTTTCAACAATTGTAACATTAAAAATTTTCTCCATCTATATCCACATAAAATCAATATTTTTCTAATCATATGAATCAATAATTAATTATTCACAAATGATATTACAGAATCACAATATTGACAACCAGGCAGTTCCCAGGAAAGAGGGGGCTTTCCAATAAGAATTTCTCCTTACTGGCGCGCAATTAGGTGACCAAACCTCTCCTTAGACAGAACTTTCTAGACATTGTCAATAATGTTATCTAATAATATTATTCAGATAATATGAATTATTGCTTCGATAATGAAAAATAATGTGTAATGACAACAACAGCAATATAAAATATCAACGCAGCAATTATTGAATCAATAAAATAAAATATTGAACAGTAATTACTGTAACCATTATTGAGTAGTGCCTTCTTACGTAAGAATCAATAATTGGTGCAATACCGTGTGCTACTGTGTTTTAACCACCGAGTATTTTAACAGTATTAACGGTAACAACCACGCCGTTATTTTTAAAAACTTTAATTTGTCATTTTCTTCATCCGACAGTTATTCTGTTACAGGGCCCACAAAAGGTTGCGCCGTCGTATGAATATTCCCCGATAGAAAGAATATTCTATGACCAAACGAATATTCCCCGACAACAATGAGTATTTTATAACCACTTGCTTATTTTGAAAAAAAAAATTCATATATCACCCTTAACTTTAACCTTCTATCAATTTAACCATTTACTGAATTGTAATTATAAAAAAAATTGAATACTTTTATTTCATAAAATTCGGGGTCTTACAGGTGTAATTCTTTCAGTAGAATAGCCAAGTCTGTGATTTGTTTACTCAATCCGTCAAATTCTTCTCGGGAAACAGGATTATATTGTTCAAAAAAAGACATGATTGGCTGTAGGCTTGTGGCCTTTTTGGATTTTGAGCGGGTAACAGGCCAATTGCTTCCCTATAAAAGACTTATGTAGTTTAGTCTTAAGGTAATGTAAATGTTATCATAACATGTCCGTTTTAGGAATTTGTCCTGCAAACCCGGTTTGTTAATTGATAACATGTCATGGACAGATATTCTTTATATTTTCCATTACATATGGATGAACATGGAATAAAATTACAAGTAAATGCTTTTACAAGTAATTGAGAATGGAAAGCATGAAGAGACTTTCCTCCCCGTTTGGTTTATCAGAGGCTGACCTATCTTAGGATTACTCTCGCGGATTTTCGGCATGAAGGTTCCCAAATCATCGCAATCTACTCGACGGGAAGTTAATTCGGTCTTTTAACTGGATCGAATCTGAGTCGTACCTTTCCTGAGCCCTGGGGAATTATTCTTCCCACGGGTCCAGTAATCAAACACCGACAGGATATCCTCCTGGTGGAGGGACCACATAACATACATTCACATACAACGTGTCTCACCGTTTATGCAAAATGATGACATGTGTGAAGCACTAATATCATAGATAGATATTTAGCAGTGCAGTAATTAAGACGGATTCGTACACATTCATCAAAAATGTAAATGCAACATTCACACACAAGCATATAACAATTTTTAAAAGCTTGAAATAGCGACTTAAGCCCTCTTACTGGAGTCCCCAGCAGAGTCGCCACCTATTGACATCGGGATTTTTGAGTGTCTCTTTTCGTTACTTGTTCTTTGGTGTTCTCATGTTAATGTGAGATTTGTTTGAAAAAATAATTGAAAAAGGTCCGACATGTATAATGTCGACGATTGAGTTTAAGAGTCGCCAGTTGGTGTATTTAACTGGTTGCACCAACGCAACCAAAAAGGTTAGCACATTGACCCAGTGATTTGATACTGCTAAATGGGTCTATGAAACCTAGATTCATTAAGGGTTTGGGGGCTTGTTATATGGATGTGTGTGTGTGTGTGGATTAATGTGCAATTATTTGAAAATAGTGTGAGGCCTCGTTCGTACCTAAATACACAAGGTTTGAATTTTATAGGAAAATTTAGTTTTAACCAAGATATAGCAATGAAGTTTTGTAAAAGAGGTTTTTCAAACCCTGTGCTCAATAGGAATTGAGACCTTTTCATTCTTCCATTTTATTGTTAAATGTTCAGCTTGTTTGCTTTTATTTTCGAGATGTGAAGCATCCTCGAGAAAATAATATACAGCAGTGTTGAACTCCTTTTGGGCATGACAGCCATCCAAAGAAACTCAGATATTGTAAAATAATGTACAAGATGCTTACAGCTAAAAAATGTCCATCATGGGAACCGAATCTAGGTTCAGTAGACTGAACCTGTGATCACATGATTCCTAGGCTCACATGATACTGCAATTTGTATGCAAAGCAGTAAGTAGTTATATATATATAAAAGCGATAAATATATATATGTACATGATCAACTACCACAAAGCAACTCTATGGGGGATCAAAAATGTAAATAAAACAATAAATGCTATCAACTGCCACGAAGTAAACTCCAGGCAGGACAAAAATGTAAATAAAGCTGTAAAAAGCGATCAACTGCCACGAAGTGAACTCCAGGTAGGACGAAATATAAAAAAAGCTATAAAAAGCCAATGAGGAAACTCCAGGTCTGACAGAAATGTAAATATATATATATATATATATATATATATATGTACAAATATATATATATATAAGCAGTAAACGCACCAGATGTAAATCTGGGCTCATCGGATATGTCCGACAACAATTATATATATGTATATATATAAGAGAGTAAACGCACCGGATATAAAATCCAGGATCATCAGATATGTCTGACAACAGTTATATATATACAAAAGCAATTAAACTCTCTGGATGTAAAATCCAGGCTCATCAATAGAGTCTGACCACAGTTTATATATATATACATATATAAAAGCAAGTAAATGCTCCAGACCAAAGTCTAGGCTCAATCGAGGCATAACTTGATAATGTTAGTCCATATATACGAAATATATACATATAATAGTATATATATACCGACAGAAATGAAAACCACAAACCGAAGTCCGGGCAAACACACTCATACGACTATCAATGTGTACAACAGTGTGTGATATATGAGAAAGAGGCTCTATAGAATATAAGAAGGCTTACAATGGGCTGCCAAAGTAGACTTCTTAGACTTTAAATGGATAAACACTCAGCTCCCGCAGGATAAAAAGTAGTTATATGTGAGCTAACTAGTGTTTAAAGAAGATGAAACACTCAAAAGATGTGTATGCCGAGTAAAATGGATAGGGCTTCCTCGCCATTTTCCTTCTCTCTCTCTCTCTCTCTTCAAATGGCTGACCCCTCAGCCTATATTTATAGACTGATGGCCACAGGTACACCTGCGACAGCCGCATTTATACATGTGGCTGGTCGTGGTGGATCCGAGCTTCACACGTCTCGTCGTCTCGTAGTACGTGCAGTCGTGAACTGTAATGTCCGCTCAAACTTGCAGAACTTCAATCTGAGCATCCAAACAAAGTATATCTGTACTTCTTCGAATCACTTGTGTTGAGAGTTACGTAATGACATGGATTAAAGGTTGTATGAAGTCAGGAAGAGGGGTTTATACCCATGGTCTTTAAGCTTCAAATTCTATCTAAAGTATTTCCACACGTAATAGTCACTCGAGATTGTCAATCATCGACTCTTGTGGGACATTTTTGTATATATGTATGAAGTATTGAGACAACGTGCCATTTGTTTGAAGGAATAAGATGACGCTTGACTCCTCGCTGGGGTTATCACCGGTTTGAGTTAAAAGTAGACGTTGCTCAGGGTTACAGCTGAGATTGGACTACTTGTTGGTATGTCGCGATATCATCTTATTGACGTGGATAGATTACATTGTGACTCCTCGTCGGGGTTATCGCCGGTTTAAGCGGAAAGCAGACGTTACTCAGGGTTACAGCTGAGATTGGACTGCTTGTTTGTATGCCTCACTGTCATCTGGATTGAAGTTGATCGCACATGTTTGAAACAAGCATTTCTGGGGTTATCGCCGAAACTGCATTGGCATCCCTTGGGGCTATCACCAAGGATGGGGTTGCTACTCCCAGTGTTGTCCTTAGGACTGGAACTGAACGTCGCGGTGTTATCGCGGAGACAGGACTGTCCTCTCCGGTGTTGTTACTGGTCTTTTTATCTAAATATCTCAGGGTTATCTCTGAGATTGGAAATGACACTCCCGGTGTGTGTTTCGGGTTGAGATGATGTTCCCGATTTGTATTCCAGGTTGTAGATGAACTTTTGGTAGTATCCGACATGGATGGAAGTTTTCTTTTAGGGTTATCTCCAAAAGACAAATCTACCCTCCTGCAATGTTAGGAATAGGAGTGCAGAAAATTTCAAGTGTCTACAATATATATATATATATATATATATATATCATGATTAAATCATATATATAAATAGGAATATCATTCACATGCTTATTCCTGACAATCTCCCCCTATTTGATTATGACAAAAATAATTAGTGCATATGCATGTTATGAATGAATCTTATATACAGTGAGCAGCTTTATTTCTAAAATAGATAATCATGAATGTCATTAATAATAATGTGGAATTACATAAGCTATGACTCTTTACATCCTGGATCCAGAACATACCTAACTAGTTAGAGATGTACCTTTCATAAATTTTTGAGTGCCAATCATTGTTGGAGGATGAAAGGGTATCAGATAATTGTGCTTGTACAGAGGGAAGCTTCTCAATCTGAGCTTGATCAACTGCAATGGTAGAGTGAAGGGACTCTACGATCATCAACTTGGGCATACTTCTTCAGCCATCAGAACCCACTCTACAATTATAGGGAATGTAGTGGTTACCAACATGTCTGTAGATTTTGAAGTGAGGTTATTCTTTGATCATTTTGATTGCAAACCTCTTTACCCTTAGAAAGTTCTGTGACATTAGCTCTAGGTTGGGAAGATGAAAGAAAACCCATGTGAGATATCTGTTATCTCTAGTGAGAGTTGCCTTTACTCATGGCATATGAGGGTGAAACCATCTTATTGCATGGTTCTTAACTTCAGGCTCATATATTACAGTTGAGGTGTCTAGCTTTATAACCTTACAATTGTTGAGTGTATTTTTTGCAGTCATCATTACCACATTTAGCCTTTCATTCCCATGAGGGAGCACATCTAGTGATTCATCAATTTCGACTACAATCTTTCTCTTACGATTTACAGGATTAAGAATGTGATAATTTTCTGGCTCTTCTATTTTAGAACTGGTGTCTTTGCCATCTTCATTTTGTCTAGGGCTGGAGTTAGACCTCTGTAAACTTCATTCATCAGACTCATCAGTGTGTTCCTCTGATTCTTGGTTAGACTCTTTTTACATCTTTTCATCCTCTTCTTCAGCATCTGCTTCCGTGGATTCAAACTCATAATAACTCAAATCAATGACAGCATTAGAAGATTCTCATTTCTTCTTTTAGAGCAGATCTGGCAAGCAGTTTGTTGCTCTTTCTTCTCTTTGGAGGTTTAGCTATAGAAGAGTTAGACTTTTCTTCTTCTTCAGAATCTAAAGCTTCTGAATTACCAGACAGGCTTCCTTGATGTTCAACATTAATATGGGCAGGTCCTTCTTCTTCTGACTCAACATCTTTGGAGTCATTATGTAAACTTGTTAGATCATTTTCAGTAGAGAATACAATTGTGTTAACCTGTAACTTTTCTTTATCAGCAGAGTGGATGCTCTGAGGACTAGCCATAAGACTTGTATATTCTTCTTCATTTCCAGACTTGCTCTTTGAGGACTCAATCTTGAGACTTTCTTTTCCCTTCTCAACTTCTGACTTCACGCTCTCATCCTTGGAAGATAGACTTTCTTTGGGAACTGGGGATGACTTCCTTATCACCTTTGCTTTCTTTTTAGATGGCCCTTGGGGTAATCTGTTACTCCTTCTATTTGGGGTTTCTATAGTTGAGACCTTTTCTTCTCTTACTTCCTTTCTGTCAGTGGAGAGACTTCTTGATGGAGCCTCTATTTTCTTCACACCTTTGGACTTTTTCTTTGCTTGTGTGGCTGCTATTGGTACTGAGTCATCAGATTGATAGCTTTCCACCTCTTGTGCCTTCATCTTCTTTGCAGAGACCTTATTGTTGCTCCTAGTTATCATAAGCCTCCTGTTTTCTTTGGATTTTTTCTTCCAATTTACAAACAGCTGTGGAGACATGACTTTATGGACGTTTAGTGGTTCTCCCTCATCATCTTTGATCTTGCTTCCTAATTTCTTCTTGATCTTGCTTCCTAATTTCTTCTTCAGCACAATTCTCAAGTGTAAGACCCCAAATTTTATGAAATAAAAATATTCAATTTTCTTATTTAGTAAATGGTTAAATTGATAAAAAGTTAAAGTTAAGGGTGATATATATAAAATTTTCAAAATATGCTAGTGTTTATAAAATACTCATTTCTGTTGGGGAATATTCGTTTGGTCGTGGAATATTCTTACTGTCGGAGAATATTCGTACGACGGTGCAACCATTTATGGGCCCCATAACAGAATAACTGTCGGATGAAGAAAATGACAAGTTTGAGTTTTTATAATTAACAGCGTAATTTTTACCGTTAACACTGCTGGAATACCTGGTGGTTAAAATACAGTAATACACGTGGTTGCACAGTAGCACACGGTATTGCACAGTATTTTTGGAATTATTGATTCTTATATATGAAGGCACTACTAAATAATTGTTACAGTAATTACTGTTCAATATTTTATTAGTTCAATAATTGTTGCGTTGATATTTTATATTATTGTTGTTCAATAATTGTCACGACACGGTATTTTCCATTATCAGATCTATAATTCATATTATTTAAATAATATTAATAGATTGTATTATTGACAATTTCTAGAAAGTTCTGTCAAGGAGAGGTTTGATCACCTAATTGCGCGTCAGTAAGGAGAAATTCTTATTGAAAAGCCCCCTCTTTCTTGGGAACGGCATGGTTGTCATTATTGTGATTCTATAATATTATTTGTGAATAATTAATTATTGATTTATATGATAAGGAAATATATATTTTTACATGAATATAATTGAAAGAATTAATGTTGAGGTGTTTTATTGGTCTTTTGTCGAAATGAAGAACAAAATTTGGAAATTTTCAGAAAATTAGTTTATTACTTGATTTTGTAAAATCTATAACTCTGTGTGTATAATTAGTTAGGAGATGAGCCATATATCAAAAGAAAGCCCTGGAAGTAAGATAACTGTAGAAATTGAAATCACTTAAAAATTCATTGTGGATTTTTCGTGGTGAATGTTTGAATGAAACTAGTCCGAAGCACTCATAATTCAAAAAATCAATGTTCTTGAGATATATTGCGTGAGTTATAATTTTTAATTCGACCGTTGGATCGTTGTTATTTTTGGATATGTTATACATATATAAGTTGAGTACATGTCTATAAATTTTGAACCGTTAAAAATTAACGTATGATTTGTTATGAATTTTAAGAGGTGACTGATTCGGAAATTATGTTTATAAATGATTGTTGGTGGAAAATTGTAGAATGAGTGGACCCCACCTTTGGTTGGTGAAAAATGTGCTAAAATTTTATTTCAAAAGTGGTGGGTTGGAATAGTAGTAGGTAAAGCCATCAGGTTGCAGGTCAAGGCTGTTTTGGCATTCTAACATTTTTCTATAAATAGAGTGCTGAGTTAGAATTGAAAAAACACACCAGAAACATAAGTTTTCTCTCCCCATATTATCGATCATATTTTTGTGAATATTTTGATACTTTGAGAGTTGATAATCAGTGCAAGTTTCCTTCAACGTCATATCCGATATTCCAGTCAGAAGTACTGCTCTTTTGAGGTACGGGATTGTAAGGGATTTTAAGGGATTATAAGGGATGTTATTTTCTTCTTACATAATATTATTTTCTTCAATATCATTATGTCGAATTATTGATATGAGTTTTATCGTGGATTTTTTACCTTTTTTGTCGGGGTTACTATTCACGTATACGGTACTATTTATGTATATGGCACTATTTATGTATATGACATTATTCACGTATACTACTATGTACGAATACGGAGTAATATTCACGAGTAACTATTCATGAGTTACTATTCATGAGTTACTATTCACGAGTTACTATTCACTAGTTCTATTCACGGGTACTATTCACGACAAAATTGGTTTTTTTTTCCTGACCAAATTATCATTAATTTATGAATCTTATTCTTGAAATTAAATACAGATGTTGATCATATTGTTTTTATTATCATATATAACATTTTATAATCCTAATGATGATATTTCTCTTTGACTTGAGTGTAAAGATGGGTAGATTATTGGTATGATCGTGATTATGGGTTCTCTTTGGCCAGTAGTGCAAAGATGAATTGTTGACTGGTATGATCATGACCATTGAATTTATAATTGAATATCTTTAGCTTAAGTGCAAAGGTGAATTGATCAACATGGTTATAATTATTGTTATATAAGTTCTAAAATGATTATATATTTCTTTGAGATATTAATATCTTTGGCCCGTAGTGCAAAGATGACATTGTTGAATATCTTTGGCCTGTAGTGCAAAGATGATTTGTTGATGAATATCTTTGGCCCGTAGTGTAAAGATTACCTGTTGTTGAATATCTTTGGCCCGTAGAGCAAAGATGACCTGTTGCTGAATATCTTTGGCATGTAGTGCACAGATGAACTGTTAATGAATATCTTTGGTCATAGTGCAAAGATGAACTTATTAGTATGATTATGAACAGGAACTGTGATTTGGTATAACCATGATCTTTGATGTTTCAGGTAAAGACAGGTGATGTAAATTATCTTTGTCCTAGATGAGAAGAGGAATTTAGAACCACAATTATGGTTATGAGTTATTCACATGATTATGGACAGGAACTGTTGATTGATGTTACAGGAATAAAACATTATTGGTGGACTTTTAGCATGGAGAAGATAATAGACGTTATGGTCTATTTGACTCTTCTAATGGATTGCTCATTCCACTGCAACTATGTTTGAAAAGTTTATCATCTACCATATGTTCTAAATCTATGATTTATTACTGACGAAGGCTATTGATAATTTAATTATCTTTAGTCATGATATTATTTACTGGGCTAGTTGTGCTCACCCTTTTGCTTCAAAATTCCTTTCAGGTAATAAGACTGTTGTCGGGTCAAGCAGGGATGACAAGGGAATAGAACGGTGGTCTATAGTTGTTGAGGTTCTCCCTAAATAGTATGGAAATAATTTTATTGAGAACTTTAGATAAGTGTGTCGTATTGTATACGTCATTTGATATTTAATTTTGGTGAACCGAATAGGATGAGGCGGACCCAACTTTGGAAAGGTGTTTTACCACTATCATACAAGATGTCTAATGACATACAACCTCGTGTTATTATAAATAGGGTTGTGCACATCCACTTGTTGAGTATATCTACGAGCACTACCTATGTGATCTTGGATTTTGGTTGAAATATAATTTTCAATTGCAGACAATGGAAATAGTTATAAGTCAAGAGAAGACTCACCATTGGAAAGAACATAATAGTAATCTTCTCATTTTATTTGGGGTCTATTGGGTCAACCAAGGATAATTCTGTGGGCATATGATATCTATCATAACCTAGACGCATGGCCTCCCATGTACGAAGGTTTTCTTGAGCATTTCCCAAAGATTTTAATTTCTAAAATAGTTATTGACTGTACCTTTATGTAAGGTGTCATTGTGACGTGCTATCCAAGTTGGTGTCTAGAGTCACAGTTGGTATATATTTGTATCAAAACTCACAACATATGTGTTGTTGTATTTTGCACGACAATTGTAGTAATAAGGTTATAGTTGTTTTCTGTACCATGTATTTGGCGACTCAGAATAGGTTGGATGAATTAGACCTATTTTGGGGGCATCACATCAAGAGTCTTCCATGAAAAACCTTTGTAAGGGGTTTATCTGTAGACTTCTTCATTTTAGCCTTTTCCATACATTTGGAAATTTGATCGAGCAAGATAACTCCAAAGTTTATTCTCTTCTTCAGAACTATTGCAGACATAATCTTTAGTTGTAGATCGATCACAGTGTCATGTGTAGTATCCTTGTATAGTATACATTTGCCCACTATCTTGGCAAGGAACTCGAATTCCTTAGAAAACTCCTTGTTCTTCATGTCCTTCAGACTAGGGTTTCTTTTGTATACCATAATCTTCTTTACTTGTTCAGTGTCAATTTCATCAAGGCTTTTCAGCCTTAGGTCAAGAAAACCTAAGCATTTATGATGTCGGACGATTTCAGCTTCAGAATCTGACCTTTGACCTTGGTGGAAAGGATTCCAAAATTTATGGTTGCGTTTGAGTAAAACTCTTTAACCAGTTCAGCATATATTCGAGTGTTTGCCTCAAGGCATTCTGAGAATCCAGCCTTCTTCATAAGTTCAAGAATATCTCTGAACTTCTTTTCGAATTTCTCAAACGTCTTGGTTCCAAGCTGAATGCCACTGATTACTCTCCAATATGCCATTTGAATAGTTTGAAGTATATGGGTTTTTAATCTCGGAAATCTTGTGAGAGATATTTTAATGATTTGGGCGAAGCTTGAGGTTTGATGTATTAAGGCGCTGAAGAAAGTTTTAGGGTTTACAAAAAGAAAAGAAGAGAGGTTCGATAGCTTCTGGTAACTATATAAAGATTTTGAATTTGTCTTTATGACAGTTTCTTTTATCTCTGCATAAGCTGTGATGTGTCAGCCATTCACTGGTTGCACGATGCCTAGTAAGAAACTGCAACTCCCCATAAGCAGTATATAGAGTGGCTTGATGAGGTAGCTATAGACTCTACATTTTTCTTTGTCGACTTAACGATCGTCTTCTGAGAGATGCTTCATTGGACGTTTTGACACTAATCCTCATATTAAAGTTACGTGGCTTAAACACTGGTGTACCTCGTGATAGTTTGGTCACTGAACTTCTAAGGTGAGTCTGCAGGGCATCTTTCCAAACTTTTCTCCACACAATCTGAAAAATTGAGCATGTGTCTAGTTCTTTCGAGCTACCCAAAAGTTAGTGTATCCTCTGGGAAGACTGCAATCATCGAATCTATTCTACATCGTTGAGGTTGCACTACGATCGTCAAGGTTGCTTCAAAATCTACTCTATGATCATTGTCTATCCTGGTCCTTGTGATGAACTTGACTAAGCATTCCTTTTGGGTTAAGGTAGCTCAGGAAGGGCCAACCTTTTAGAGTGAACTAAGGGTCAGGTTTGTTCCTGAGGCACTTTCTAGATGATAAACTTTGGAAGTGATTAGTATTGATATCTCATTTGATCTTTTTCTGCTGGGAAGTTCATCTACCAACTTTAGACATTTGCATTGGTTGTAATCATGGTGTCCTTGTACTCTTACACTGCGATCAGATGGTTGATCGTAGGCACTCCAGGATTTTGAGTTAGGTGGTTGACAAGGTTATCAGTAGTACGTTTTGAGTCGTTCTTACTGACTATGGATCTTCATTTGGTTCGTCAGCCACAAAGTTTTGGGACTTTGTAACTGGTACATTGCTTCATAGTGTACTTCTGATACTGGTACATTACTTCATAGTGTACATTGCGATCAGATGGTTGATCGTAGGCACTCCAGGATGAAATGTTGAGCAATGTAAAAGAAGTTAGAAATTCTTTGTAATAACCCGATATTTTCTATATAATTAAATCAGAAATTTTGCGTATAAATTTTTTTTTATTTTAAAGGTGAGAATATGTGCCAGGTAATATGTATGTATATTTGTGATAAATAAAAATTTATTTATTACATGAATAATTTTAAATAATTTTATTTTAGAATTATTGATCATTATAAATTATATTCTTATAATAATTAATTTTATAATAGAAATATTTTTATTATTTATCTTCTGTGAATATATGATTATTATATTATTTAAATAATATATAAAATGATTATTGCGTTATTATAATAACTATATTATTATATGAATTTATTTTAGATTAATTAAGCTAATTATTTAACTTAATTAATAATGTTATATATGACAGATAAATCAGATATGGAATCCAAACCCTAATTTTGGATTTTGATCAAGGAATGAGAATAATACTATAATATTAATTATATTTTGATTTTTCAGTGCTATAGATATGTATTGTATGTACGCATTGTTAATTATTGGTCAATGATGGTGCAGTATTTGAAAACCCTCGTATTATTGATAAACCCTAGTTTTGAATGAGACTTCAAAATTTGTTAAGTCACTATGTTATGTGCTATATTATCTATAGTATAAGTGTTAACGCTAATTATGGAAAACCCTAGCATTAATTTGTTTCACCCTATTGTGAAATTCAAATAGGAAATTTGAGACTGTGTTGTAACATTGTTATGTTAATTGTGTTGTGTATTACATAATTTAAAGTAATTAGGTAATACTCTAATTATACTGAGAAAACCTAATTAATTAGAAACCCTAATTAATTGAGAACCCTAATTACTAAATTTGGAAACCTAATTTCTAAATTTAGAAACCGAAATTAGTAATTATAAACCCTAATTACTAATTGTAAATCCTAATCGTAAAATTAGAAACCTTAATTTTATAATTAAAAACCCTAATAAATAATAAGTAACCATAATTGATATATGGGTAATGCTAATTGCTGATTATTTGCTCTAATTGCTAAATTAGTAAGCTTAATTATAATTATTAAATTGTTAAACTTAATGTTTAATTTCTAAATATTAGAAAACCTAAACTAATAAAGAAAGCCCTAATTAAAATTTTAAGAGACTAAATCTTTTTTATTTTAATCTAATTTGCAAAATCCTAGAAATCCTATAATTTTTGTGCTTAACCTTAGGGTTAAATCCTAAGGGTTAAACCCTAAGGGTTAAATCATAATGGTCAAACCCTAAGGGTTATGACAAGTTACTAGTTTGCCCTTAAATTTAATAGTCAAATGACAAAAATGCCCTTTTTTAATTCTTTAATGAGTTGGTGTGTAGATCTTGACCTAATGTGGGTTGTTCACCAACCCTAGCCCTATCATGTGCATTATATCTCTTTTATCAGCCAACTTTGCCAGCAAAATACGTTGAATCATATATCAAACTTAGAAATATAAGTAAAGTTACTTACTTCATTTAGCAAGCTAACCAATCTCTTTTCTCTCTCTAAGATTCGAAATGGGGAGTGAGAGATAGTGATATACAAAGCCTAGATCATCTCTTAGCTTAACAATATTGTGACGCCCCCAAAATAGGTCCAATCCATCCAACCTATTATGAGTCGCCAAATAGATGGTACAGAAAATAAATACAACTTTATTACTACAATTGTCGTGCAAAATACAACAACACATATGTTGTGAGTTTTGATACAAATATATACCAACTGTGACTCTGGACACCAACTTAGATAGCACGTCACAATGGCACCTTACATAAAGGTACAGTCAATAACTATTTTAGAAATTAAAATCTTTGGGAAATACTCAAGAAAACCTTCGTACATGGGAGGCCATGCGTCTAGGTTATGATAGATATCATATGCCCACAGAATTATCCTTGGTTAACCCAATAGACCCCAAAGAAATACGAGAAGATTACTATCATGTTCTTTCTAATGGTGAGTCTTCTCTTGACATATAACTCTCTCCACTGTCGGTAATTAAAAATTATATTTCAACCAAACTCCAAGATCATATAGCTAGTTAGTGCTCGTAGATATACTCAGCAAGTGGATGTGTACAACCTTGTCTTCTATTAACACGAGGTTGTATGTCATTAGACATCTTGTATGATAGTGGCAAAACACCTTTCCAAAGTTGGGTTCACCTCACCCTATTCGGTTCACCAAAATTAAATATCAAATGACGTATACAATACGATACACTTATCTAAAATTCTCAATAAAATTATTTTCATACTATTTGTGGAGAACCTCAACAGCTATAGATCACCATTCTATTCCCCTGTTATCATCGCTCGACCCGGCAACACTCTTATTACCTGAAAAGAATTGTGAAGCAAAAGGGTAAGCACAACTAGCCCCAGTAAAGAATATCACTACTAAGGATAATTAAATTATCAATAGCCTTCGTCATTAATAAATCAGATATTTAAAACATATGGTAGATGATAAACTTTTCAACCATAGTTGCAGTGGAACGAGCAATCCATTAGAAGAGTTAAATATACTATAAAGTCTATTATCTTCTCCATTTTAAAATTCTACTAACAATGTTTTATTCCTGTAACATCAATCAATAGTTCATGTCCACAATCATGTGAATAACACATAACCATAATTGTTGTTCTAAATTCCTCTTCTTATCCAGGAAGAAGATAATTTACATCACTTATCTTTACCTGAAACATCAAAGATCATGGTTATACCAAATCACAGTTCCTGTTCATAATCATACTAATAAGTTCATCTTTGCACTACGGCCAAAGATATTCATTAACAGTCCATCTTTTCACTACATGCCAAAGATAATCATTAACAGTTCATCTTTGCACTACATGCCAAAGATATTCAGCAACATGTCATCTTTGCACTACGGGCCAAAGATATTCATCAACAATTCATCTTTACACTACAGGCCAAAGATATTCAACAACATGTCATATTTGCACTCCAGGCCAAAGATATTAATATCTCAAAGAAATATATAATCATTTTAGAATTTATATAAACAATAATTATAACCATGTTGATTAATTCACATTTTCAATTAAGCTAAAAATATTCAATTATAAATTTAATTGTCATGATCATACCAGTCAACAATTCATCTTTGCACTACAGGCCAAAGAGAACCCATAGTCACGATCATTCCAATAACTGCCCATCTTTACACTCAAGCCGAAGAAAAATATCATCATTAGGGTTATAAAAATGTTATGTATGATAATAAAAATAATATGATCAACAACTGCATTTAATTTCAAGAGTAAGATTCATAAATCAATGATAATTTGGTCAGAAAAAGAAACCAATTTTGTCGTGAATAGTACCCGTGAATAGTATCTCGTGAATAGTAACTCGTGAATTGTAACTCGTGAATAGTAACTCGTGAATAGTAACTCATGAATAGTAACCCGTGAATAGTACTCCGTATTCGTACATAGTATCGTATATGTAAATAATGTCATATACGTAAATAGTGCCATATACATGAATATAGTGTTGTATACGTGAATAGTAACCCCGACATGAAAAGGATAGAAATTCCACAATAAAACTCATATCAATAATTCGGCATAATGATTTTGAAAAAAATAATATCATTTAAGAAGAAAATAACATCCCTTACAATCCCTTAAAATCACTTACAATCCCTTACTATCCCTTACCTCAAAAGAGCAGTACTTCTGACTAGAATATCAGATATGACGCTGAAGGAAACTTGTACTGATTAGCAATTCTCAAAGTATCAAAATACTCACAAAATACGCTCGATAATATAGGGAGAGAAAACTTATGTTTCTGGTGTGATTTTCAATTCTAACTGAGCACACTATTTATAAAAAAATGTTAGAATGCCAAAACAGACTTGATGTGACAACCCGAGAAATTAGACAATTTATGAAAATCTTAAATGATTGAGTTAAGGTCAAATAATAGACCTAGATAGAAAATAAGTGTATGCGTTTGATGTTATTGGGATTGAATTTTGAGGATTTCAAAATTCGGTAAATGAAATAGGTGAATTATTCAGGATTAAGTGTTTATGTGAATATGCTCTGTGTATATGGTTAATGATGTGTTCAGAATGTGGTTAAGGGTCAAGGGTTGACCAGATTAATTGTATATGTGTCAAACCCTAAGTATATTTTAAGAACGTCAACGTTCAGTTAGAAAACCCTAACGTCTGATGAGAAACCCTAGAATTGGTTCTGGAAACCCTAGTTTCAGTTCCGGAAATCCGAAACCCAAAATTCATGATATGAATATGGTGATTAAGTTAGAAAACTCTAGCGAAATGTTCAGAAAGCCTAGTTTCAGTTTCGAGAATTCAAAACCCAAATTTGGGAAATCAAAGGCTAAATATAATGGCTTAAGTATTTTGATTATATATTAGAGATAACCCTAAATGCTAAATTAGAAACTCTAATGCTATGTATAAAATCCTAAGAATTAAAAAGTTGTGTGTAAGGAATATGAACATTATGTGATGGTTTATATTTGTTTATTATATAAACAAACAAAAGAAACTAGTGTAACCCTAATTATATATTAGGAATGAAGGATTTAATAACTTAAGGGTTATGGAAAAAGAGAATTGTGGTATTGAGGATACTTACTAATTCTAGGAGATATATTTTATATATCTCAAATGATTAATTTTATAACCTAATTATAGCAAGTCTAATTGGGTTAAGGAAATAAGTGTGCATGAGTAAGGATTTGTGTTATAATTGAAGAAGTAAAAACCCTAATTAAATTATTTGGGTTGGATAAGAATTTAAGGTATTGGATTATATATATTTTATAGCCTAAGTGTTGGCCAATGAAATTAGTTAAAGGCCCAAGCAATACATTAATTGAGTAGCTCGAATATTGTTATTGATAAGCCGAATTGAAGGAAGGGCATGATAGACATCTGATATTAGTAAAAGTGTTGGACTATGATTGATTTACATGGTCGGTGGATAGAGAAGGAAAAAGGAGGAAAGATTGAGCATGTGACTAAGATTTATTTTGGTATTTTATTTGTCTAAAGTTGGTTACCAACTCTCCACCAACTATCCACCAACTCCCACCTACTCCTCTTATGTGTCATCTTATTATTTTGCCAATACTTATGGACATTCTTGCAAGCAAAGCTTTAGTGGTTAGTGTGGGAGAGAAAGAGCAAGAATTAGTGGGATCTAGTAATGCTACATGGCCGGTTATGGAAGGGAAGAAAAGAGAGGGTGGCTTGTAATAAATTGAGCCACAATTTGTAAAGTTATGTACAAGAATGCTAGGTGTCAAATGCATAAAGAATCCACCTTATTTCACCAAGATTTCAAACAATCTAAGAGATATTGGAAGATATTGGGTCAAGTGGCAAGACTAGAAATAAAAGGAAATGTCATTTATACCATTTTGTCACATTTTTTAATAAGTTGAGTGTAGATCTTGTCATGATCTTGGATGGGTGAAGTAACCCTAACCCTAACCTAAATCCTGAGAGTTTTTCAAACCCTAAATCCTAGATTTCTCAAAACCTAAACCCTAAGGGTTTGCAACAAATGGAAATTCTAGAAATAAAAGGAAAAGTCCAAAATGACCCTCTTGTATTTAATTAAGTTGGAGTGCAAATCTTGCATTACCTTTGGTTGTTCACCAACCCTAAACCCTAAACCTAAACCTAAACCTACCTTGGCATGTGACTTTTATATCTAGCATGCCACCTTGCAATGTATAGATACATTGTATCAATTTAAAAGACTAGAAAGAGAGAGAAAAGCTCCATTTTATTTTGCAAAACAACCAAGTCCCATCTCTCTCTATATTTCGGATCTTGGAGTGTGAAATTGTGAGAAACCAAGTTAGGATCGTGTAAAAACACATCAATAACAGATCTTGCAGATCAGAAATCAAAATCAAGAGGATTATCACAAAAGGTATAAAATCCTAACTAGTTTATGTATTTGATTTTTGGTTATTTTGAACCATGAAGTTTATGATCTTGAACATGAGAACTATAGATCTACTTGTTAAATGGTGTGTTATGCTTAGATCTAACTATTTTGAGTATTAAAAGTTTAATCAAAACAAGAAAAGCAAAACAGTTTTCAAACCTTAAAGAAAAAAAAATCTAGTGGACTGCTGTCTCTAAAAGGAAAATTCTGGATTTGTTAGGGTGCTCTAAAAATTCTGGACTTGTGATATGTTGTAGTACACTATATAAGCTTTCCATAGACTCCGGAACGGACTAATTCTGACTCCGGATGAAGTAGTTATGACGTTCGGAAGAAGCATGATCAAAACTGTGAAAAACAAAATTTTTGGAGAAACCAAGCATGATATGGAAATGATTTTATCTCTCATTCTACTTTAAATTTTCGAGTATGGTCGGTTTGTGGAGCTAGATATATGTGTTAGGGATAAAATCCCTTTGTAATTACTTAATTAGGTTAAATATTGAACAAGTTATGGGATTTCTCCCAAACTATTCAAAGATGAGAAAAACTGTTAGAAGGACAGTTTTTAACAGCCATTTTCGGGCTAAATTCCGGGAGCTTAACATGTCCAAATATGGATTGTGATAGATGAAAACTGTAGTTCGGAAAGATACGAACCCAACAAAATTGGCAGATCATTAATCGGAGTTATAGATTTCATTCTATTTAAGTTTTGGTAAAGGACTCCAAAACTGCCAAACTGCAAAAAGTTGCTGCCCATATTTTTCCGGGAGCTGTTTCGGACATTTATTTAATTAAAAAAATTCCAGGATTTTGGGAAATGAAAATATATGGTATTAAGTACCTTGTGTCGAAAAATGAGCTAATTCCGGCTTCAAACAACCAAGTTATGACCATAACAATTTTTGTGATTTTCCGACGGAAATCGCTATAACCGGAGTTCTACAACTCCGATTGCCACGAAATTTAAAATGGAGCATCACGTTAAAATATATAAGATCGTATCAAAAGATGGGCATTACTGGAGTTAAGCACGAGGTAGCTAATTTCTTAAGCTACGCACTAGAAATGATTTTTGAAAAATACTAAAGGAAGTTGGAAAATTATGGAAAAATAATTTTTGTGTATGAAATACATGTATATATGTTTGACCAAAGGATAGAAAAATAATAAGTTGATTTGGAATTTTTGTGAAGAAGAATAGTGAATTCAGGTTGCTGAAATGGAATCCAGGTTGCTGGATTAGTATTTGACTTACTAGGTGTTAACGAATAACTTATGAAATGAAAAAGCGAATGTTAAATCATATAAATGTGATTCTAAGTAATTGTTAAGTGTTTAAGCAAAGTTTAACTGAACTTAAACTCAAGTATTGTCCGACTAGACCGTCGGGATGTTAGAATTGTGTCGGGTTCAACTCAGACTGCAATAGTTTGACTTGATACTAAGTCTTATGTGTTGTATAAACTGATAGGCTTATGTGTTATGTGTTTAGGTTATTCTGTGGATATAAATATAACAGTATTATACTGTGATGATATTATTCTAATTATTGGAGATCTATATTATTACTATTAGGTCTTCGGGTAAAGCGTTAAAAATTGCGTAGCGGTAATCAACGGTCCAGGCAAGTTTCTTTGTACTTAACTCTAATAAGAGTAGTTTCTTCAAGCTTATGGTTAATCATTGCTGATTGCCATGAAATTTGTACTCTGTACATCTTGCATGTATAAGTCAGGTATGAAAGGCTGATCACCTTCATTACCAGTTGGTTCAGAAATGTTTGTTCATGTATAATACTTGTTCAGTCAAAAATTTGTTTGTGCTAGTTCTCAATTATATTGATGAATTATAGCAAGCCCATTATTCATACTCTTCAATCATGATATATCGTTATATTATTGTATATAAACTTGCTGGGCAACTTTCATGCTCACCCTTGCTATATCATGATAAAACATTGCAGATAAGGCGAATGCGTTCGGATACAGGAAACGGTTAAAGCCAAGTTCAGCTTGGAATATAAAGTGCAGCTAGTTTGTAATAGCGTATTTTGATAAATGTATTGTATTTTAGATAGTTTATGAATTGTGTATAAGTTAAGGTTACTCGACCTTGGGGATAAGTGTGTTAAGTTTAATGTATAAATAATTTATGTTTATATCTTCCGCAAACAGTTATAGAAATAGTATACCGGATTCGAGGTGATTTGGGACCTGGATTCGGGGTTATCACACTTGACCTGCAACCTGATGGCTTTACCTGCTACTATTCCCACCCACCACTTTTGAAATAAAATTTTTACACATTTTTCACCAACCAAATGTGGGGTCCACTCATTCTAGAATTTTTCACCAAAAATAATTTATAAACATAATTTCTAAATCAGTCACCTCTTAAAATTCATAACAAATCATACGTTAATTTTTAACGGTTCAAAATTTATGGATATGTATTCAACTTATATATGTATAACATATCCAAAAATAACAACGATCCAACGGTAGGATTAAAAATTATAACTCATGTAATATATCTCAAGAATACTGATTTTTCGAATTATGAGCCCTTCGGACCGGTTTCATTCAAACAGTCACCACGAAATATTCACAATGAATTTTTGGGTGATTCTAATTTCTACGGGTAGCTTACTTCCAGGGCTTTCTTTTGATATATGGCTCATCTCCTAACTCATTATACACAAAGAGTTATAGATTTTACAAAATCAAGTAATAAACTAATTTTCTGAAAATTTCCAAATTTTGTTCTTCATTTCGACAAAATACCAATAAAACACCTCAGCATTAATTCCTTCATTTATAACCATATAAAAATATATATTTCCTTATCATATAAATCAATAATTAATTATTCACAAATAATATTACAGAATCACAATAATGACAACCATGCCGTTCCTAGGAAACAGGGGGCTTTCCAATAAGGATTTCTCCTTACTGGCGTGCAATTAGGTGACCAAACATCTCCTTGACAGAACTTTCTAGACATTACCAATAATGCTATCTAATAATATTATTCAAATAATATGAATTATTGATCTGATAATGAGAAATAATGTGTCTTGACAATTATTGAACAACAATAATATAAAATATCAACGCAGAAATTATTGAATTAATAAAATAAAATATTGAATAGTAATTACTGTAATAATTATTGAGTAGTGTCTTCTTACGTAAGAATCAATAATTCAAAAATACTGTGCAATACTGTGTGTTACTGTGAAACAATGCGTATTACTGTATTTTAACTACTAGGTAATCCAACAGTGTAAATTGTAACAATTACGTCGTTATTTATAAAAACTCAAACTTGTCATTTTATTCATCCGACAGTTATTCTGTTATGGGGCCCACAAATGGTTACGTCGTCGTATGAATATTCTCCGACAGCAAGAATATTCCACGACCAAACGAATATTCTCCGACAACAATAAGTATTTTATAGCCACTTGCTTATTTTGAACAAATTTCATATATCACCTTTAACTTTACTTTTTATCAATTTAACCATTTACTAAATAGGAAAATTGAATACTTTTATTTCATAAAATTCGGGGTCTTACAAATATCAGATCCTAAGGTTAGAATCAAGAATCAAATTCTAAAGAGGTATAAATCCTAAAAATTTTAAATTTTATGATATGATGTTAGATCTTGTTGTTTAATGTTTAATGTAGTGTAATAAGATGTTATTTAGTGATCTGGGTTGTTATATCCCAGATCCATAACATCAAAGTGCTCGAAATCAAGTTTTAAAAAATCTGGAAAAAGTTTAAATCATGGTCTGACAACGAATGTCAGACCCTGTAAATCTCATTTTGTTATGTGTTTTTGATGTTTAAATGTTTGAACTTGTAGTTTGTTATGAGATCTTTAATATGGAACTTGAATCAGGTCCATATCTGTTGTAGATTAAAAGTTATAATGGGTCAAACAGGGTTGAACGGCCATGACCATGCGAAAATCTGGGTAACCCAGATTACCCAGAACACTCTGACAACCCTTTTCAAGTCTTTGATCTTCCTACTATTAATTTTTTTGGCCATTTTGTTGTTTGGGACTTGTAAACTGACATATATTCTACACATACATGCCATAACATCACTTATATCTTTTACAAAATCAAAGAAAATGATGGTCAAAGTAGGCTATTTGATCACAGTTTGGATTTTCTGGAAATTCCAGAAAACAGCATGCTCAAGTTTTCTGGCCTACTTTTAACGGACCTGATCTCTTAGATTTGATGTTGTTAGTTCGATATTATTTAATAAATGTATTAAATAAATCATGAAAAATAGAATCAATAATTTAAAAATCATATAAAATGATTTGAAGGTTATAAAAATATTTTAAGTTATAAAATATAACTTTTAATAGTTTGCCATAAAAAATATTAATATTTTAATATTAATGATATTAAAGTTATTTAATAATTACATTAAATAAATGAGTTTAAAAATGATTTTAATATTATAAAAATCATTTTAAATGAAATTAAGGTGTTTAAAAATAATTTGAAGTTATAAAATATAACTTTTAATATTTAAAGGATAATTTCATTAATAATTTAATATTAATGATATTAATTCAATATTAATGATATTATGTTTATTTAATAATTATATTAAATAAATAATTTTAAAATGATTTTATTTATTTAAAAATCATTTAAAAGGATATAAATGAATTAAAAATATTTTAAGTTATACTTAATTACTTTTAATATTTGGATAAATAATACATTAATATTTAAATATTAATGGTAAGTATTTAAAAATAATTTTAAATGTTTTAAAAATCATTTAAGGGTAATATAAGTACTTTAAAAATATTCTAAGTTATTATAAATAACTTTAATATTTTGGCAATGGTTTCAGTAATAGTTTAATATTAATTAAATGATAATGATAATAGAATTGTTTAATATTTAAATCATTTGATAATGATTCTGGTGTTTGAAAATTTATGATAAATTATAATTAATGTTTAAAAATTATTATAAGTCATTTAAAAATAATATGACTGATACTTATAGATGTTGAACTATAGGATAGTCTTAGACTCGATAAATACCCAATAAAGTTGTCTATACACCGACATGTTTCAGAAATTGACCTGGACTTATATAATTTGTCTATATATGTGTTTGTTTGCGATTCAATGATTGTTGAATGTGTGTGACAAGGTGATTAGATTATGTGCTGACTGTAATAAGCAGTGCTATGTGTTATAGTATGTTATTCTAATCGATCAAATGATCTATTAATGATAGGTTTCAGTATAAAAGATAAAACTAAGTTGCGTATTGTAAACAGCAGACCAGTCAAGTATCCTACCTTTGTATTTTCTTTATGCAATTGACATGAGTAAGAAGATTCAGAATTATATTATTATTGTACCAGATTACTAACCCTATTGTTATATATGTTATATCTGATCATTGATTATCAACATGGTACTATATTTGTAATTCAGATATATATTATGTTCGTTAATTTCTAAATATGGTTATTCAAGTGTCCCCACTTGGAAAATCATTGTATTTAATCACATGTTGATATATATATACATTTAAGCTATTTGATCAGCTAGACACAGATTTAGAAATATCGTTGAATATGATAAAAACTTTTTGTATCCAATCAAATTATTTTGGTTCGGATTCCAGACTAAGTATGAACATCCCAAACATGTAAAAATTTTATGCGCCCAAGGCGGACAGAGCGAACGATAATATCATTCTTGCATGTAGTATTGATCAATACAAGGTCCATGGGATGTACACCCTCATGCCCGTAAATTATGACGGTTTGTAAATGAAGTTCTTTCTAACCTTTTCAAAAATAGAAAACAATGTTCATAGTATGTCGATTACCCTATATATATAGTCAATACGTAGTTTCAAAAATTTGATATATAATTGTTATGTTATTATTATCGGTTCAGTTTACTTCACAACTATTGATTTGTTGTAGAAGTGATGTACAAAGAAAATATTTAATTCTTTCATCTAAATATATTTATAATTATTATTACTTGTTGGGCATCCAAATGCTCATCCTTGCTTTAAATTTAAATGTTTTCAGCTAGGCATGATCAACCTAAAGGTTCAGACAAGAACAAGTGAAAAGGAAAGCAAACAGATTATGTTTAATGGTATCTTTTATAATAGTTAGACTGTATTAAGACTATGATATGTATTATATATCATGTAAAGAATTTTAGTAAAGGTTGCGTACTTGGGATTAGACTCTAATAAATGTAAGTTAAGTTTGATATTTATATTATTGTTATTATTATTAGTATTATTTCTGCTCATAGAAATGGTATCGTAAAGCACCGAGTTCGGGTTTCAAGTACCTGAATTTGGGAGCGTTACGTCATGGTATCAGAGCTTTAGGGTTAGAAACCTTAGGTGGGTTAGACCTTAGGCTATAACCTTAGAACAGAGAGAAACGTTAAAAATATAAATAACTCGTATAGAGTTTATGTAAGACCCCAACTTTTATGAATAAAAAATAATTTTCTCGAAATATATTTTTGAATATCATGGTGTGGATTTGATATAATGTTATAGTTGTGGGTAATAGTTATAAATTTTGCAAAGTAAGCAAGTGGTTATATAATATTCGATTGGTCGGGGAATATTCGTACAACAGAACAATCATTGGTGGACCCCACAACGGAAGTATTGTCATAGTAAGAAAACGACAAAATTATCTTTTTATAAAAATAACAGCGGAAGTGTTACCGTTAAAACTATTGAACTACCTGGTAGTAAAAGTACAGTAATACGCGTGGTTGCATAGTAGCACACGGTATTGGTTATTGATGCTTACGTGAGAAGTCACTCAGTTATACTCAATTATTGCTACAGTAATTGTTGCATCATATCTCTCATATTATTGATTCAATTATTGTCACCGTGTCATCTGCATAATATGTTATATTATTAATTCAATAATTGAGATGGCAAAGTTATTTATATTATTATTTACAATATTGACAATGTCTAGAAGTTCTGTTATGGAGAGATTTGGTCACCTAATTGCGCGCCAATAAAAAGAAATCCTTATCGGAAAGCCTCCTCTTTCCTGGAAACGACCTGGTTGTTAAATATTGTGAATTATAATATTAATGATGAATAATTTTGTGTTGATTAAAGATGATTTGGATAGTTCCATTATGTTAGAATTATTAGTATTAGTGAAACTTGACATTTATTTCGATAATAATTGATGTCTGGAGGTTATATTGACCAATCGGGTAATTAACCGGATAAATGAGCAATTAATTGCTATTAATTCATTTGATTATAACTATTTATTCACATGTGTGTACTATTATTTCACATTCTTGTACTATTAGGGGAGCTGGTGCAAGATTGATAATACTTGCATGACTAAGTTAAAAATGGAGGTATAGATGAATGTACTATACTGTAATTCATATTTTTACATGATTATAACTATTGATTCACATGATTGAACTATTGATTCACAGTATTTACTATTAGGGGAGGAGGTGAAAGTTTGATAATACTTGCATGACTAAATTAAAAATGAAGAAAAAGAGGAAGGTATTATACTGTAATATTTTGAGCCACAAACGTGCAATTATTGAAACTATATTTTCCTATAAATAGAAGCTCATTCTTCCTTCATTTCTCACCAATTCTCTAAAGCTATAGAGCAATTATTATAGAGAGAAATTATAGAGAAAAAGAAGAAGAGAAGTCTGTTACCTCACTATTCCAGTATACAGTCTTCTTTTGAGGTAAGGGGTATAATTCTTTCGTATTCATGAAAAGAGTTATTTTCTTTCAATACTCCTAAGGGTTGTTATTCCATTCTTTATTATTATGTTGGAATAACCTGTCTATGCGAAGTACCGCATACATGGTAAAATTCTTCTGTTATTCTATTATTTATTATTCTGTTGGAAAAACCTGTCTGTGCGGTCTATCGCATACCTGGTGAATTCTATTGTTATTCCATTCTTTATTATTCTGTTGGAATATCCTGTCTGTATGAATTATGCAAGACCTGGTTCCATTCTTTATTATTCTATTGGAATATCCTTTCTATGTAGATTACGCATGACATGGTTCCATTCTTTATTATTCTGTTGGGAATAACCTGTCTGTTCGGTATATCGCATGCCTGGTGAATTCTTCTGTTATTCCATTCTTTATTATTCTGTTGGAATAACCTATCTATGTGTATTACCGTATGCATGGTGAATGATCCTTCGTATTCATTCCTTATTAAATTGTGGAAATGATCTGTTTACGTGGATTACCGCATGGTGGGCGAAAAACCATTTATAGTTTCATATATATTCTATTATACTCAGTTGGTTAAAGTTTTGACTTCTATACTCCATGAAATTAGTAGAATATTCTGGATATTTGCACTTCATCCAGTATCTTTTCATGGAAACATTCTTCTGAGCATTCTTGAATTTTACTCTACAAAGAAGTATCATGTTGGCAATTTGGAAGTTATTGATTTCTGGATAAATTAAAATTATAAATCTTTAAAATTTATCCTTGAACTTGTTTTATTAAATTATTATGTCATTGTCATCATCCTCATGCTTATATTGTGATAAAAGTCATCTTTAGCTTACGTGCATAGATGGACTTGGTATGATTATGACCAGGGATTATTCGGTATAATCATGACTGTAATGTGACGAATGATGTGGTAAAATTCCTCATTGGCCTCTAGTTCATTGATGGACAGTTGTTGGTCTGATTATGACCATGGATTATTCGGTATAGTTATGACCATTAATGATTACATGAATATCCTTGGCCATGATGCAGGGATGATTCGATTTTATTTATTAAGCTGAGTCTCAACGATAAAGTTAATGAAAAACTTTTTAAATCATAGAAGATAGTAGATTTTATGCTCTACTTGACTCTTCTAATGTATTGTTTGTTCCGCTGTAGTTAAACTTGTTTTCTATTATATTCTATCAGTTTAACATTGTTGAAGGCTAATGATAATTTATTTTGCATTATCTTAGTCATAATATTTCTTACTAGGCTAGTTGAGCTCACCCTTTCTTTCACTATTCTCTTCAGGAAATGAGAACGTAGCCGGGACTAGTCAGGGAATGGAGTGACGGTCCAGATGATAGCATTAGTAGTCCTCACTATTCTATTAAATAGTGTGATAATAAATGTAATGAGGACTCCATTGAGTGTGGATATTGTCTAGATGACAATATTCTTATTAAAACTCTTAGATTATGTTTTGTCGTATTTTACACTACTGTTGTATAATTATGTTGTATTTGAATTTTGTACCTTGTATTTGGCGACTCAAGATGGGTGATGTATACCTGTTTTGGGGGCGTCACAGTTTATAAGGAGATGAATTGAATAAAGTCATCGTAAAATAAAAACAAAAGATAACTTATATAAAACTATTATTTATTGTATGTATATACTATGTGATAATCAAGATAGTTTGTGTATAGATGTCAAATAGAAAGGATTAGGATACCTACAGATCGTAAAGAAGGAGCCGATATCCATAACCGGGCCAATATCCAAGTCAATAGTTGAAATAGAGGCTCAAAGAGAAAGCAACCCTTATAAGGTGATTATTCTTGAAAATATAGTACCGGACCCAGAAATGATAGTATGACTGATAGGTAGAGTATAGTTAAAGAATATGTGGTCAATGTTGAGTTCTTAAACTCATAATGTGTTGTAAGTTTGACGAATTTTGTATAGTTATGATTGAATGGATTGTTGAGGATGATGAGAATATATAGATTACTAAGCAATTGATTTTAGTAAATGTGTAGAAGATGAGTAGTATTAGTATTACTTGAATAGGTATGATTTTGTGTGGTGTATATGATAGGTATGTCTGTGTAATGTAATACTTTTAACTTTTCTATAAGTTATGGCAGCGATTCCCGACTTTTGAGTCACAAATGGATAGCGGATGTTTAAAGCAATATGTGATATGGCATGTCAAATGTTATGAATATGAATCTATTGTGGATTAATGAAATAAGTTGGTATAAAGATAGTAGATATTTATCTGAACACTAGTTAATACAGTAAATCGAGTTTTCGAAATCTAATATTTTGAATATATGATTATTTGAGTAGAAAATTTTGCGTTATATGTTAAGCGTATACAATAAGGCTTAGAAAGTAAATTAATAGGAATAATTTATGATAATGCCGCCAAGACAAAAATGAAACCAAAGGGCAGAAGAACCTGTCAACAAAGCTGGATGACAACCAGACCCGATATAGAATTTTATGATTATGGACGATCAAACTATGCAGAATGGAATACCAACCGCGGGAAATCAGCCAGATAATCGATTGACAAACTTCAAAGACTTCAAGGCGGTCATATCGCTAGGATTTAGAAGATCAACTAACTCAATATAAGCGTTTGTGATAGCTAGGATAACGGAGGGGCAAAAGACAGCTTTTGTCACCTATACGATGAAAGGGGGAAAGTGAATTTTTGGTGGAAGGCAAATCAAGGTAGAGCTGGAAAAGGGAGTAATGGTAGTAGGACTAGAAAAAGGAAAGAAGATAAAGGGAAAGTTTGTGGGTTATAAGTGTGGGCAGAAGGGACGTGTCTCTCCTAATTGCTCCAATCCAAGAATGTATAATGGGTGTTTTATTTGTGAATCAATGGAGCATAAGGTGAAAGATTTTCCAAGAAGGAGAATGGGGGCAGGAAGCGTAAATGCGGGGAAAAGGAAGCAAGACATTGGCGACAACGGGACCAACTTCAACAAACAAACCAATAGAACAACTGCAAGAGTCTTCAACATGACCGTTCAAGAAACTGTAGCAGCCAGGGATGCAACTCCAGGTATTATTCTAATCAATTTTATTTTCTTATATATGATTTTCTTATATATATATATATATATATATATATATATAGTAAATTATTTAATAAATTATTTTGAAGGAGAAAATTGAGTTCTATTAGAAATCTATTTTCCGTATAAGCAGATAGACAAGCTTTATATTGAATAGTTAAAGATCGATTCGATCAATTATGATCGAGATCTACTCGCAATGATTGTGTATGCTATGTACCCTGGTATGTATAGGTTTTAAAACGGTGATTCCGGGGACAGAATCTTTATAAGGGACGGTGAATGTAATAACCCGGTATTTTCTATATAATTAAATCAGAAATTTTGCGTATAAATATTTTTTTAATTTTAAAGGTGAGAATATGTGCCAGGTAATGTGTATGTATATTTGTGATAAATAAAAATTTATTTATTACATGAATAATTTTAAATAATTTAATTTTAGAATTATTGATCATTATAAATTATATTCTTATAATAATTACTGTTTAAAAAAATTTAGAAAAAGTTTAAATCATGGTCTGACAACGAATGTCAGACCCTGTAAATCTCATTATGTTATGTGTTTTTGATGTTTAAATGTTTAAACTTGTAGTTTGTAATGAGATCTTTAGTATGGAACTTGAATCAGGTCCATATTTGTTGTAGATTAAAAGTTATAAAGGGTCAAATAGGGTTGACCGGCCATGACCATGCAAAAATCTAGGTAACCCGGATTACCCAGAACACTCTAACAACACTTTTCAAGTCTTTGATCTTCCTACAGTTAATTTTTTTGGCCATTTTGTTGTTTGGGACTTGTAAACTGACATATATTCTACACATACATGCCATAACATCACTTATATCTTTTACAGAATCAAAGAAAATGATGGTCAAAGTAGGTTGTTTGATCACAGTTTGGGTTTTCTGGAAATTCCAGAAAACCGTATGCTCAAGTTTTCTGGCCTACTTTGACCGGACATGATCTCTTAGATTTGATGTTGTTAGCTCGATATTATGTATTAGATATGGTGTCTTGCATGTTATCTACAAACTGAAACCATAAGAACACAAAAAATTTACCAGGATTGCAAGTTATGAAAATCTAAAGTAGGTACCTTGAATTGTTCTTCATTTCTGGAAAACCCAGAAATGATGAACAGCGTCTGGCAATGTTTTTGAGAGATTAAATCTCTTTGTTGTTTAATTATTTGACCATGGAATCAATTTGTAGTTATAGTATTACATGAGTACTAGAATCCTAAAACTTTAAATGACCAGAAAACATTAAGATCAAGTATTGGTGACAGGTCAAACATGTCATCCGGTTAACTGACTATTCATTTCTGGATTTCATGATGAACACGAAGAACACTTATAGCGACAGTTCTGTCGCTTTAGGCAATCTTTAGCGACAATTACTTTATAAACTAATTATTTTTATTAAATAATTAGTAATAAATAGTTTTTAATTATGAAAAATACAAAATAAATTCCTAAAAATTATTTTAAAATCCAAAAATTAAGTTTTAATAATTTTTAATATATTTCATAAATATTTAATATTTTTTGGAGTACTAAAGATATTTAATTTATTTAATTATTATATTAAATAAATTATTTAAAAATAATTTTAATACTTGAAAAATCATTTAAAATTATATTATGTTATAAGAAAATATTTTAAGTTATTTTCTATAACTTTTAATATTCTGTGATAAATTTCATTAATAAATTAATATTAACGATAATAACTTATTTAATAAATATATTAAATAAATTATGAAAAATAGAATTAATAATTTAAAAATCATATATAAATGATTTGAAGGTTATAAAAATATTTTAAGTTATAAAATATAACTTTTGATAGTTTGTCATGAAAAATATTAATATTTTAATAATTAATAATATTAAAGTTATTTAATAATTATATTAAATAAATGAGTTTAAAAATAATTTTAATATTATAAAAATTATTTTAAATGAAATTAAAGTGTTTATTAATATTTTTAAGTTATAAAATATAACTTTTAATATTTTAAGGATAATTTCATTAATAATTTAATATTAATTATATTAATTTAATATTAATGATATTAATTTATATTAATGATATTAATTTAATATTAATGATATTAAGTTTATTTAATAATTATATTAAATAAATAATTTTAAAATGATTTTATTTATTTAAAAATTATTTAAAAAGGATATAAATGAATTAAAAATATTTAAGTTATACTTAATGACTTTTAATATTTGGATAAATAATACATTAATATTTAAATATTAATAGTAATAATTTAAAAATGATTTTAAATGTTTTAAAAATCATTTAAGGGTAATATAAGTACTTTAAAAATATTCTAAGTTATTATAAATAACTTTAATATTTTGGCAATGGTTTCAGTAATAGTTTAATATTAATTAAATTTTAATGATAATAGAATTGTTTAATATTTAAATCATATGATAATGATTCCGATGTTTGAAAATTCATGATAAATTATAATAAATATTTAAAAATTATTATAAGTCATTTAAAAATAATATGACTGATACTTACAGATGTTGAACTATAGGATAGAGTCTTATACTCGATAAATACAAGATAAAGTTGTCGGTACGACGACATATTTCAGAAATTGACCTGGACTTATATAATTTGTCTGTATATGTGTTTGTTTGCAATTCAATGACAATTGAATGTGTCTGACAAGGTGATTAGGTTATATGTTGACTACAATAAGTAGTGTTATGTGTTATAGTATGTTATTCTAATCGATCAAATGATCTTATTAATGATAGGTTTCGGTATAAAAGATAAAACTAAGTTGTGTATTGTAAGCAGTAGACCAGACAAGTATCCTACCTTTGTATTTTCTTTATGCAATGGACATGAGTAAGAAGATTCAGAATTATATTATTATTGTACCAAATTACTAACCCTATTGTTATATATGTTATATCCGATCATTGATTATCAACATGGTACTATATTGTTTCTATTCGTTAATTTTTAAATATGGTTATTCAAGTGTCCCCTCTTGGATAATTATTATATTTAATCACATGTTGATATATATACCTCTAAGCTATTGATCGGCTTGACACAGATTTAGAAATATCGTTGAATATGATAAAACCTTTTTGCAACCAATCAAATTATTTTGGTTCGGATTCCAGACTAAGTATGAACATCCCAAACATGGAAAATTTTTATGCGCCCATGGCAGACAGAGCGAACAATTATATCGTTCTTGCATGTAGTATTGATCAATATAGGGTCCATGGGATGTACACCCTCCTGCCCATAAGTTATGACGGTTTGCAGATGAAGTTCTGTCTAACCTTTTTAAAAATAGAAAATAATGTTCATAGTATGTCGACTGCCCTATATATAGTCAATACGTAGTTTCAAAATTTTGATATAGAATTGTTATGTTATTATTATCGGTTTAATTTACTTCACAACTATTGATTTGTTGTAGAAGTCATGTACAAAGAAAACATTTAATTCTTTCAGGTAATTATATTTATAATTGTTATTACTTGTTGGGCACCCAAATGTTCATTCTTGCTTTAAATTTAAATGTTTTCAACTAGGCATGATCAAACCCGAAGGTTCAGACAAGAACAAGTGAAAAGGAAAGTAAACAGATTATGTTTAATGGTATCTTTTGTAATAGTTAGACTGTATTAAGACTATGATATGTATTATATATCATGTAAAGAATTTTAGTAAAGGTTGCGTACTTGGGATTAGACTCTGATAAATGTAAGTTAAGTTTAATAATTATATTATTGTTATTATTATTAGTATTATTTCCGCTCATAGAAATGGTATCGTAAAGCACCAAGTTCGGGTTTCAAGTACCTGAATTTGGGGGCGTTACATTTTTAAAGGATGAATTATTATATAAATAAGAAAAATCAAAGAAGAATCTTGAAGAGATATAAAGATAAGATATGGAAGTTGCCTAACTCCAATAGCCAAGATAACGAATAATGATGAATAGACAAAGTCTGGAAGATTAAAAGCATAAACAAAATCATAAATGATGAAGAATAAAAGAAAGTGGATTGTAAAACAAAACGATCACGAGTTAAGAAAAGAATTTTAAGGGAGATGATTATAGAATAAGATCACGATGTGATCAGTTTAAGTTATAAAAGAAAGATGATCTGTAAGGTTTGAATAATTATAGCTTGATGCTATGAAGTTAATGTACTATGATATAATACAAGATAAACTGATGAGGAGTTATAGATAATGTGATACGAGGAATTCGTATCGAGCAAAGAGCAAGTTAAGAGTAAGATAGAGTTAGGTGGGATTTCAATTGAGGACTCATGTAATGGTTAAGTTGTACAAATCTTTGTATGGGCGAGGGTTTTGTGTTTGCACTCAGTTTATCACATTGATAATCATTGGAATGTTGGTGTCGCGCTATCAATGTATATGTGGCGAAAAGGTGATTCTTTTCTCATGTGTATATTTGATAGTTAGAAACTATTAAGATTAGTTAGATATTAATAAGATTAGGAGCGGTTCTTAAAACTAATGCATATGGTAAGTTCGTAACTCATAATAATATGGTATGTTTTGAACCCCTCAGCGAATGGACGTATATGGTCTAACTAGGATAAGTTCGTAAACTCATATTATTATGGCAAGTTCCTGAACTTCCAATGTGCGGTAAGTTTGATGAACTATACTGGGGGTATAGGAGGACTGTAACTTGAAATACAAGAATATTTAGTGTAAAGATTGAAATTAATGGAGAAAATTAGATATTCCAAATCTTCTAGCTTTGTTAGATTTTCAAAATTTATTGACTTTGTGTCTATGGTTGTACTTTTAACTTTTGAAAAATGTTGGATCACACTAGTGAACCAAAGAATTTTTTTATAATAGAGTTATTATTCGCATATCTATGCTGTTTGTTTCGGCTAGAAAAAAATGGTTTTTTTAATTTTCAAAATATATTTTAACTATATGTATCGGGTGATATGATAAACGATGAAGTAATCAATGCAATGGAACCTAGTGTTGGATGTGATCATATGATCGTCAGCCCACTATGGTGAGATGTAGTATGACAACGTCATAATCATAACGCCATAAAAGAATTTTTGAGATTTCTTTAAGATATGAGAATATATATATATATATATATATATATATATATATATATATATATATATATATATGTGTGTGCGTATGTATATTTTGATTGATGTCTGAATTGTTGTAGAAGTCTATGCTATTTGATTCAGCTAGACGAATATTGAAAGATGATCATAAAATTCAAGTGTTTCTTGAGAAGTTATGCCAAACCAAATTATTTTTGTGCGGATTCAGATGTTGAAAAGCTGAGACGAACAACCCTTTTATAGGGAATTACGTGGAAGCGTTTAGAAGTTTGTGCACAATACATGGTACGAAGGGCTGATCACCCTAAGTACGGGAGTCCCTATAGTCTAATGACTGTTAAGGTTTAAGTTGAAAGAGTACTTACAACTGTGGACAGAGTGCACAATACATTGTACGAAGGGCTTAACACCCTAAGTATGGGAGTCCCTATAGTTTAATGACTGTTAAGATTTAAGTTGAAAGAGTACTTATAACCGTGGACATAGTTCAGGGTCTTATGACCCTTAGCATAATTTGGAATCTTTTAAATTCTTGTTATTCATATCGCTTCCCAATTATTAAACAATTGTGGAAGATTCTTATTATTCTGAAAGGTGAAAGTGGAAAGCATGAGAAAATTAAGTAAAACATTATAATTTCAAGAAAGAATTAAAACTCCAGAAAGAAGAGAAATATGAAACTCTTAGAAAAGGAAGAGGTGAGGAATATGATGATCTTAAAAAGATCCTTAGAGAAAGAATTTGGTTGTAGAACCCAATGAATGAATAAAGTATTAACGTAAAATCTATTTTGATAGATTGAAAGAATAAAGATTAATAAATAAAATTTCGAGGACGAAATTCTTAGAATAAAGGGTGAATGTAATATCCCGAGTGTTTATGATAACGATCCTTAGAAAAGAAAATGAATAGGTTAAAGAAAATATAATATTTGATATATGACTGTGTTTAATTGAAGTTTATGTAATAAAACCTAAAAGTTGTTGAAGAAATGAATGAAGTATTTATATATATATATATATGTAAAACTTTTTGCTAAGTTAACGTGTTGAAGTTATTCAACGATAATTGTGAAAGAGATTTTGTGAAAACCTTAGTAAGGTAGGGTTTCGGTGATTCCGAGGACGGAATCCTTATAAGCAGGGAAGGATGTGACAATCCGAATTTTTATAAGTTATTAAAATAGGAATTTAATAATTAAAATTCTTATTATGAGATATTTTGAGTTTGAGTATGTATATATACGTGCTATATATTTTTAAATATGTGATCTGGTGTGAAGAGAAATATATATTCATATATTGGGAAAGTGAGGTTTAATAGTTGAGTTAACTATTGAAGGAATTAAATGAATTTTTTAATTAATCTTAAATATTTATTGAATTAAATAAATATTTTAAATAATTTATTTATTGAGAAAAATAAATAATTTATGAAATTATGGTATAATAATTTAGTTACGTGCGTATGATAATTAAGTTAAAGCAAAGGTAAATTTTATTCTTTGAATATTTAATTTAATGAATTAATTAAATTAAATGTGTTGTTTAATATTAAAGAAAATAAGTAAATTAAATAAAGTGATGTTTAAGTCTAATTTATTAAATAAATTAGATATATGATTATTTATTAATCATCAGAAGAATTATAATAAAAATTATAATTATTATAATTATCATTGTAAGTTATGTAAATTGGTTACAGGTGTAGCAAATAAAAACTATATAATATAATATTATTAAAATAATCTAGTATGGGAGAAATTGTATGTAACCAAACGCAGCCTTATGGCTTTTGGGTTTATTGTATCTGACGCCTTTTTATTTTCTTCACCTGACGTACGTTGGGGGGAAAGGGAATCAGTTATATGTTACGCGTTCTTTTTTTCTAAGGCTAGTACTGAGCTTGGTGAGGAAGAGAGGACATACAGAGGTTTTGAGAGAGAGACTTTTCTATGATTTTGCCAAGAGGAAGGAGAGTTCACCATCTCTTGCTAAGCCTACAACTAGAGTTTGAAGGTATACTTTACTTCTAATGTTTATAGTTTAAATTCTTATGATCATCTTCTGTAAATTACTTATCACATGGGAGTTATACATGTATGTATGTGGTTTATAATCTGTTAATCATCATTTGTAAGTGTTATTTGATTATTAGGTTACAAGAAATTGGTTTGTAGGAAGAAATTGAAATAATAGTGGTTATGTATGAAAATCTCTTAAGAAAGTACAAACTTTTATGTCTGATATGTGTTATAATCTGTAAATTGATGTTGGATTATGTTAGTATGTGAAGAAATGAAAACAACGAAAGTTGAATGAATTGAAATGTTTGAGAAACGAATTCGTAGAGAACGAATTCGCTAAATTGTCAAAACATGAAAATTCGTATGAACATGAGCTTTAAATTCATATTTGGATTAGTTAATGTTTATTTTAATTATTGGATATTTGTTATGTTGTAGTTTTATGAGTTACAAACCCATAGAATCGAAAATGAACTCATTTGGATGAGTATAACTCATGTTATGATGATTAGAAAGGAGTTTGTAGGCCTAATTTAGCTTTCTGTAGTGTTCGGGATCAAAATTCGCAAGTTAGAAAAAGGGACCCCCGCCCCGGCGGGACCCCCTAGTGTAAAAACCCTCGCCCCGGCAGGGGGGTAGTCTGCCTAGCCAATTTTGGAAAAATAAATCTGACAGGACATAGTTTATTAAAACAGCCATAACATTTTCATACAAACTTCGATTGAGGTGATTCAAGATGATCCGGAACGAGAACGAATAGACCTACAACTTTTGTTCTTTAAGTGTTTTAATTTGAGGTCTTTAGGAAGGGTCAAAATAGTCATCTTTGTGACAGTTACGTATTCGAAGGCGATCGGAGGGCGTCGATCAAGCACATACGCAAGTATAGTGCTCCCGATGATGGAATATGTTATTCTAAGTGATTTAACATGAAAATGCATGATATAATAAATGACATATAAAATTTCCTTTCTCATAATAGAAAGCATTGGCATGACTTACTATGTGTTTCGAAATGAAACCTAAAGATTTTGAAAAAAAAATAAACCTTGTGGAAACTTGTGTTCTATAAGTTTTGAACTTAGTGGTTTATATACATGATTGAGTTCAAATATAAATGAGCATGATATGGTGTTTATAGTGTCTTGTTCATGATAAAACTTGTTAGACCTTGTGTTAGAGAAGTTTTCAAGAGAAACTTGATATAATAGAACAAAGGTGCATGAATGCTACATGAGGTAGGTTTTGAACTTGAGAATATGTTATCATGACATAGTTACTTATGATAAGAGTTTTAAAATTTGTCTTATATGTGCTATAATACATCATTCATGATAAAATGATTTCAAAGACAAACTCCATTATCTTTTGTAAACTAAGTATTAAAACATGAATGATATGTGCACTCAACTAGTCAAGCATGACATAAGTTATTAAGCATGTTTTAAAAGTATGAACTATGCTATGTCCATGTAAATTAGATAGATACATGTGAGCATGCTATTAGAGGCTTATTAGTACAAATATATGGTTTAAAAGCTTATAACATCAAATCTTGTTAAAGAAAGTTGTTAAGCCTTATTGATTGAAATAAATCATTATGGAGCTAAGTAATTTGAATGTGAACTTGAAAATAGATCACAACCTATTTGATGTCATGTACGGATGGTTAAGGTATACTTATACATGCCTAGCTATTCTAAGAGTATGATGAGAAAGTGAAATGAAGGTTTTACAAACCTAGTTAGGAAATAATGTAACGTTACTATTATATTAAGAATGTATGAAATATATGACTAATGGATGTGAATCCATGATTATATAAATGTGTAGGAATACACGAAGTGAAGATAAGCGTTAAGTAGTTAAGTCGTAGTTCATAAACTACAAATCAGGCAAGTCTTTCAGTTCCTATTTGCTATATGAATTTGATGATTAACTGTTTTAAATCTTTATTGAAAAGAGCATGATGTGTTATATATATGTTGAAAGTATGAAATGTTAAAGTCAATTTATGACTATGTTGATTGATTAAAGCATGCTGATTGAGTAAGGACTCAATCTTTGTACTTGTTATATGAATTGTAGCATGTATGTTATATGTTGAGCATGTTATTATGTGTTATGTGATGCATGAAAACTGTTAGATTTTGCTAGGCTATCGAGCTCAACCTTGCAAATAACCACTTTTGCAGGTTCAAGATTCAATGTAAAGTTATGTGTTACTTGAAAGACATGAATCAGATGTGATACTTGAAGATTTATATACTTTGGTTGTGTTATTATTATTTGAACCATGTTTAAGGTTCTGAATAATGTATTAATGTTAAATTGTAATATCGTTTTGCGATGTAAACTATTGTAGTATTAAAATGATTCTGAGATATTTAGATGTAAAGGTTGAAGGTTCTGGGAACGAGGATAGTTTGTAATAGAAAATTTTAATTATTCCGCAAATTTTAATGTTTGTATTATCGTTTAATGATGTAAAATTAGAGGTTGAATGTATTGTTAACGACCAAAGTAAAGAATTAAATTGTATAAATTTTGGGGTCGTTACAGTTGGTATCAAAGTTGTAGGTTATAAACCATAGGTAAGAGTACCCTAGGCTATAACCTTAGAGAATAAGGAGAAGATGATAAAGAAGTTAAGAATCAAAAAGTTATATTTAAGTATGGTACGATTATACTCTTTAATAGTTGATGTATGGTATCTGGGCTAAACGATTCCTTCATAGAGCGGAGGTATATACGAACTAGCAACTCGAAACCTAGTTTGTTGGTTGTTTGTGGGAAACCACTCAGTGTACCATATTGAAACTATTAGAGACTCGATGTGTACCAAGTATAGAAATAAATACGTATGATGAAAATGTGGAACTTAAATGAAATGTTGAGCAATGTAAATGAAGTTAGAAATTCTTAAAGGAAGAATTGTTATATAAACAAGAAAATTCAAAGAAGAATCTTGAAGAGATATAAAGATAAGATATGGGAGTTGCCTAACTCCAATAGCCAAGATAATGAATAATGATGAATAGACAAAGTCTGGAAGATTAAAAGCATAAACGAAACCGTAAATGATGAAGAAGGAAAGAAAGAGAATTGTAAAATAAAACGATCACGAGTTAAGAAAAGAATTTTAAGGGAGATGATTATAGAATAAGATCATGATGTGATCAGTTTAAGTTATAAAAGAAAGATGGTCTGTAATGTTTGAAAAATTATAGCTTGATGTTATGAAGTTAATGTATTATGATATAGTACAAGATAAACTCATGAGGAGTTATAGATAATGTGATACGAGGAATTTGTATCGAGCAAAGAGCAAGTTAAGAGTAAGATAGAGTTAAGTGGGATTTCAATTGAGGACTCATGTAATGGCTGAGTTGTATAAATCTTTGTATGGGTGAGGGTTTTGTGCTTGCACTCAGTTTATCACATTAATAATAATTGGAATGTTGGTGTCGAGCTATCAATGTATGTGAGACCCCAAATTTTATGAATAAAGATTTAAATTTCTCGAAATATTTTTTTTGAATATTATGGTGTGGATTTGATATAATATTATAGTTGTGGGTAATATTTATAAATTTTGCAAAGTAAGCAAGTTGTTATATAATATTCGATTGGTCGGGGAATATTCTTTTTGTCGGGGAATATCTGTACGACGGCACAATCATTGGTGGACCCCACATCAGAAGTATCTTCGTAGTTAGAAAATGACAGAATTATCATTTTATAAAAATAACGGCAAAAGTGTTACCGTTAAAACTGTTGAACTACCCGGTAGTAAAAGTACAGTAATACGCGTAGTTGCATAGTAGCACATAGTATTGATTATTGATATTTATGTAAGAAGTCACTCATTTATACTCAATTATTGCTACAGTAATTGCTACATCAAATCTCTCATATTACTAATTCAATTATTGTCACAGTATCATCTGCATTATTAAATCAATAATTGAGATGGCAAAGTTACCCATGTTATTATTTGTAATATTGACAATGTCTAGAAGTTCTGTCAAGGAGAGGTTTAGTCACCTAATTGTGGGCCAATAAGGAGAAATCCTTATCGAAAAGCCCCCTCTTTCCTGGGAACGAACTGGTTGTTAAATATTGTGAATTATAATATTAATAATGAATAAGTTCGTATTGATTAAAGATGAAATTGATAGTTCTATTGTGTTGGAATTATTAGTGTTAGTGAAAATTAACATTTATTTCGATAATAATTGATGTCTGGAGGTTATATTGACCAATCGGGTAATTAACCGGATAAATGAGTAATTAATTGTTATTGATTCATATGATTATAACTATTTGTTCACATGTGTGTACTATTGATTCACATTCATTTACTATTAGGGGAGTTGGTGCAGGATTGATAAAACTTGTATGACTAAGTTAAAAATAGAGATATAGATGGAGGTATTATACTGTAATTCGTATTTTCACATGTCTAGAACTATTAATTCACATGATTTACTATTAATTCACATGATTTAATATTAGGGGAGGTGGTGCAAGTTTGATAATACTTGCAGGACTAAATTAAAAATAAAGAAAAAGAGGGAGGTATTATACTGTAATATTTCGAGCCACAAAAATGTGCAATTATTGAAACTATATTTTTCTATAAATCGAAGCTCATTCTTCCTTCATTTCTCACCAACTCACTAAAGCTATAGATCAATTATTATGGAGAGAAATTATAGAGAGAAATAAGAAGAGAAGTCTGCTACCACACTATTCCAGTATCCAGTTTCTTCTAAGGTAAGGGGTATTATTTCTATCATTTTCATGAAGAGAACTATTGTTATTCCATTCCTTATTATTATGTTGGAATAACATGTCTATGCGAAGTACCGCATACATGATAAAATTCTTCTGTTATTCCATTCTTTATTATTCTGTTGGAATATTCTGTCTATGCGTATTACGCATGACCTGGTTCCACTATTTATTATTCTATTGGAATAACATGTCTATGCGAAGTATCGCATACATGGTAAAATTCTTCTGTTATTTCATTCTTTATTATTCTGTTAGAATATCCTGTCTGTGCGTACTACGCATGACCTTGTTCCATTATTTATTATTCTATTGGAACAACCTGTCTATTCGGTCTATCGCATGTCTGGTGAATTATGTTGTTATTCCATTCTTTATTATTCTGTTGGAATATCATGTCTGTGTAGATTTCGCATGACCTGGTTCCATTCTTTATTATTCTGTTGGGAATAACATGTATGTGTGGTCTATCGCATGCATGGTGAATTCTTCTATTATTCCATTCTTTATTATTCTGTTGGAATAACTTGTCTATGTGGATTACCACATGCATGGTGAATGATCCTTTGTATTCATTCCTTATTAAATTGTGGAAATGATCTGTCTATGTGGATTACCGCATGGCGGGCGAAAATCCATTTGCAGTTTCATATATTCTATTATACTAAGTTGGTTAAAGTTTTGGCTTCTATACTCCATGAAATTAGTAGAATATCATGGATATTTGCACTTCATCCAGTATCTTTTCATGGAAATATTCTTCTGAGCATTCTTGAATTTTACTCGATAAAACAATATCATGTTGACAATTTGGAAGTTTTTGAGTTCAGGATAAATTAACTTATAAATTTTAAAATTTATTCTTGAACTTGTTTTATTGAATTATTATGTCATTGTTTTCATCCTCATATTTATATTATGTTGAAAGTCATTTGTGGCCTGTAGTGCATAGATGGACTTTGTATGATTATGACCAGGGATTATTCGGTATAGTCATGACCGTAATGTTACAAATGATGTGGTAAAAGTCCTCATTCACCCGTAGTGCATTGATGGACAGTTGTTGGCATGATCATGACCATTGATGAAAACACGAATATCCTTGGCCCGTAGTGCATGGATAACTTGTGGTCGTGATACTAATGAATATACTTAGCTGTAGTGCAGGGATGGCGTGGTTTATTTAATAAGTTGAGTCTCAGCGATAAAAGTGTTGAAAAACCTTTTAAATCATAGAAGATAGTAGATTTTATTCTCTACTTGAATCTTCTAATGGATTGCTTGTTTCGTTGCAGTTAAACTTGATGTTTGTTATATTGTATCAGTTTAACACTGTTGAAGGCTAACGATAATTTATTCTGCATTATCTTAGCCATAATATTTCTTACTGGACTAGTTGACCTCACCCTTTTGCTTTCATTGTTCTCTTCAGAAAATGAGAACGTAACAGGGACTAATCGGAGAACGGAGTGACGGTCCAGATGATAGCATTAGTAGTCCTTTCTATTCTATGAAATAGTGTGATAATAAATTTATTGAGGACTTATTTTGAGTTTGAATACTGTCTAGAAGATAATATTTGTATTAAAACTCACAGCTCATGTTATATATTTAAGATTGTATTTGTTGTGACAACCCGATATTTTCTATATAAATAAATCTTAAATTTTTTGTATAAATTTTTTTTTTCTATTTAAAATAAATATGAATGATATGTGCCAAGGTAATGTGTAATTATAATTATATGTGTGATAAATAAAATTTATTTATTACATTAATAATTGTAAATAATTTTATTTTAGAAATATTGGTTATTATAAATGATATTCTTATAGTAATTAATTCTATATTAGAAATGTTTTATTAATTATTTTTTTTCATGAAATTATATGTTTATATTAATCAAATAATACATGAAATGATTTTTGAATAATTATAATAATTATAAGAATTTTGTTCAAGTTATTAAGTAAATTATTTTTACTTAATTATAAGGTTAATTATGGCGGATAAAATCAGATATGGAATCCAAACCCTAATTTTGGGTTTTGATCAAGTAATGATAATAATATTATAATATTATGATATTTTGATTTTTCAGTGCTATTAAAATGTACTGTAAAAATTATACTGTTGAAAGATGGTCAATTATGGTATATTGACCAAACCCTAGCATTAATTGATTTAACCCTATTTATCAATTTAAATGGGAAATTTAAGATTATTAAATATCTGTGTTATATGATATATGTTTACGTATTACTTCATGGAGCGCTAATTAGGAAAAACCCTAATTTTGTCGCGAAACCCTAATTGTGAAATCGAAACCCTAATCGATATTTCTTTGAACTCTAATTGTTAATTTTAAGCACTAATTAATCAAGTAGTAAAGTTAATTACGTTATAATACCCTAATGTCCATGTATAAATAAAGAATTTAAATTTATATCAAGAACCTTAATTTAATTAATAGAAACTCTAATTATATATTTTAGTAGCCCTAATTATTAAAAATTGTAATCACTAATTGCCAAATTGGCAAGGGTAATTATGATTAGGGGTACTAAACCCTAATGTTCATGTATAATATAAGTATTAACCTAATCTAGTTAACAAATCTTAATTTTTAAATTTTAGAAACTTAAATTTTTATTTCATTTTATTTTATTTTGTGTAAACCCTAAAATATAATTCTAGAAAAGCTAATGTTGGAAAACCATAGGGTTAAACCCTAAGGGTTTGCATGATTACAAGTTTGCCATTAAATTGGAAAATCAAATGACTATTATACCCTTTTTAGCATTAAAGAAGCTACATGTAGGTTTTGACAATAGAGTGAGTGGTTCACCAAACCAACAACTCCCTTGACCCTAAAATGACAGCATTCAGCTCTATTTTCAGCCAATACATGCATCTTGTTGATCTATAAATAGCTTGGAAGAGAGAGAAAATCATTTGTTAACTTATTTTTGCCCAAACACTCAAACATTCTCTCTCAACCCCAAACCTCCGAAATTTCCTTCATATATCAGTTCCATAACCAAGCCCCACGAACATCACAACCAAATCAGAAGCACAGAATCAAAGATTGTTCATAAGGAGGTATAAACCCTAGCTTAATTTCTGTCCAAATTTTTGTTGTTAGATGTTAGAATTTGTTGTTAAAACATGTTATTTATACGTTATTATAATGATCTGGGTTGGTAGTTATCAAATCCATAATATCAAAGTGATCGAAATTGCATTTTTTCAAAATCTGGAAAAAAATTTCTTGTTGTCTGACAAGCAAATGTCAGACCTATTTAATCGTTACCTGTTAACTATTTTAGTTGTTTAAAGCTTTTTGCTTGTATTCTGGTATGTCCTATTTCTTCTGGAGCAATATTCAGGCCTAAATAAGTAATATATTGCAAGTTATGATCGGTCAAAACCCGTTGACCGGGCATGACCGGTCAAAATCTGGGCAACGAAGAACAGCTTGAACTGCGTCTGACAGGAAGTTCAACGGCTCAGATCTTGCTTGTTGTTAATTGTTTTGTTGATTTGTTGGATCTATGTTGTAGTCTTGTATATGGATTACATTTTTATGCCTTAAAATCTCCTTTTAATCAAGCAGGGAATTAGTAATCTATGGTCAAACCAGGCCAGACGAACATGAAAAGCTATTTTCTGGGTAACCTAGAAAACACTTGAACATATCGTCTGACATGGTTTGACCGTGTCGGATCTGGCTGTTCTATGGTTGTTTTAGTGATGTTTTGTGATGGATATATAGTGTTACATGTGTTTTATATACTGCAGCTTTTAAATCACTAAAACATATCATATCTCGCAAGTTGTGGAAGCCCAAAAGAGGATGGACGAACTGTTCTTCATTTCTGGGTAACCCAGAAAATGAAGAACAGGTCTGACAGCCACTTTAAGGGCTCAGATCTCGTTGGTTATGCATGTTATAAGCCTATTTGTTGCTGGATCTTGTAGTCTTACATTTTCTCTACATGATCTGACCAAAACCGAGCCCAGAAACACATCACACACGAAATTGCAGTCGGTCAAACTAGCAAGCCCGGTCACTGTCACGTTTTCTGGGTTGGCATGAAGAACACCAAGAACACCTATAGCGACGGTTCTGTCGCTATAGGTGGTCTTTAGCGACAGATATTATTTAATTTTCGGAAATAATTAAATAAATAGAAAAAAAAATAGTTTTTAATTATTAAAAATACAAAATAAATTATTAAAAATTATTTTAAATTCTAAAAATTAGTTTTTAATTATTTTAAATATATTTCATAAATATTTAATATTTTTGGAATATTAAAAGTATTTAATTTATTTAATTATAATATTAAATAAATTATTTAAAAATGATTTTAATATTTGAAAATTCATTTAAAATTATATTATGGTATAAGAAAATAATTTAAGTTATTTTTGATAACTTTTAATATTATGTGATAATTTTCATTAATAAATTAATATTAATGATAATTAAGTTATTTATTAAATGAATTAAATAAATGAATTAAAAATGATTTTATTAAATTAAAAATTATTTTAAATAAGAATAAGGTATTTAAAAATATTTTAAGTTATAAAATATAACTTTTAATATTTAAAGGTAAATTTCATTAATTAATTATTATTAATGATATTAAAGTTATTTAATAATTATATTAAATAATTTAGTTTAAAAATGATTTTAATATTATAATAATCATTTTAAATCAAAATAAAGTATTTAAAGATATTTTAAGTTATAAACTATAACTTTTAATATTTAAAGGATAATTTCATTAATAAATTAATATTAATGATATTTATTTAATGATTAATGATATTAAATTTATTTAATAATTATATTAAATAAATAGTTTAAAAATGGTTTTATTCATTTAAAAATCATTTAAAAAGAATATAAGTGAATTAAAAATATTTTAAGTTATAATTAATAACTTTTAATATTTGGATAATGATAAATTAATATTAATGGTAATTATATAATGATTATTTTAAATGTTTTAAAAATCATTTAAGGGTAATATAAATGTTTTAAAACTATTTTAAGTTATTATTAATGACTTTAATATTTTGGCAATAATTTCATTAATAGTGTAATATTAATTAAATATTAATTATAATAGAATTGTTTATTATTTAAATCATTTAACAATGATTCTGATATTTCAAAAAATTATGGTAAATGGTAATAATTATTTTATAATTATTATAAGGTCATGAAAAATGTTACAATTGGTGTTTAAGATATCTAAGTGGATATTATATAATTGTATAGAGTCATAGACTCGTTAATTACCCGATAAAGTTGTCGGTAAACCGATATATTTCAAAAATTGATCTGGACTTAGATAGATTGACTTGATAAGTGAATTATTTGTGATTCAATGGTGTTAAAGTTATGTGAAAATGTGATTAGGAATGTGTTGACTGCAATAAGCAGTATTATATGATATAATATATTATTCTAATCAGACAATGATCTATTTAATGATAGGACTTGATAGAAAAGATATATCTAAGTTGTGTAAGCAGCAGACAAGGCAAGTATCTAACCCTTTGCATTTACTTTATGCTAAGGACATGCGTAAGATAATATCTGAACTGTTCAAATATTTCAACCTTTGTATATACTTATGCAATGATTATGTATAAGTAAGCTATTAAACAATAATTGTTTTACAATTTCCTTTATCCTGTTAATATTGATCAAGTTATTTATTCTGTTCGTTAATTTCTGTAACATGGTTATACAAGTGTCCCCACTTGGATAATCATTATATTTTATCACATGTTGATACATACTTATAGTTGCCTAGTATGTATACATTGAAATAAAAGTCGTCTAAGCTATTTGATCCAGCTAGACATAAATTTAAAGTTGTTGAATAAGATAAAACTTTACTGTTATCCAACCGAATTGTTTTGGTTTGGATTCAAGATTATTATGAACATACCAATTATGGGAAATTTTTATGCTCTAAGGCGAACAAAGGATGAACGATAATATCAGTTCTAGTAATGTAGTATTGATCAATACAGGGCATAACGGGTTGATCACCCCCGTGCCCGTAAGCAATGACGGTTTACAGATGAATTTCTGTTTAAACCTTTTCGAAAATAGAAAATATGTTCATAGTCTGTCAACTGATTCTCATTTATAGTCAATAAGTAGATTCAAAAATTTGAAATCAAAATGACATGTTGTTGATTATTGGTTCAGCTTACTTCACAACTGTTGATCCGTTGTAGAAGTATCTTTCAAAGAAAACATTTAATCCTTTCAGTTAACTATTATTGTTGCTATTACTTGTTGGGCACTCGAATGCTCATTCTTGCTTAATTTTAAATGTTTTCAGCTAAGTGTGAACAACCCGAAGGATCTGCCAAGAACGAGGGGAAAGGGAAAGTTACTGACTAAATGTTTAAGATATTCTATGTAATAGTCTGACTTTATGATAAGGATAATAAATATTATTATTATGATCATGTAACGAATGTTTAAAGGTTTCGTACTTGGGAATTAAACTCTGATAATATGTAAATTAAGTTTGAAAATCTATATTATTGTTATTATTATTAGTATTATTCCGCTCATAGAAATGGTATCGTGAAGCACCGAGTTCGGGTTTCAAGTACCTGGATTTGGGGGCGTCACATTTGTATTCTGTACCATGTATTTGGCGACTTAGAATAGGTGATGTATACCTGTTTTGGGGGCATCACAATAAACTATGTGACGCAGTCCAAAGCATATTACAATTATGGAAAAGAAGGTCACCTAGCCTTATTTTGTCGTGCACCAAAGTCAAGTCCAGCTGGGACGGTGGCTGATAAGTGGGTTTTATACATACTTATTGGATATCAATTCACGCGAACTATACCCATCTCAAGTACATTTTAGTGTGTTTTTAGTTGCATTTCATAATATTTTGCATTGCATGTACTGAGAACTACTTTGGTGTAAAAGTGCAGGATATGGCATAACTTGGCGATGGTAGATGGCATGTGATCAATGAAGGCACAACATAAGGATCGAGTGGAGTAAAGAAACAAAGCATTGGTGGACAAAAGAATGTGCAGCAGGACAAAGCAGTAACAGCAGCAGAACACAGAATCAAAACTGCAGAAGTCGTGCGGCCGCGCGGCTACACAGGCATAAACTCGCGCCCCCGCGCGATCAACCGGATGGACCGAACTTTGGACACGCGCGTCCGCGCAATGATTATAAAGGGGAAGCCTGCGCCCGCGTGCGACAGCTGAGGCTGCTGATCTGTTTTAATTTAATTTTTAAATTTTAAGAGTTGAGTTGGTTAAAAACAATTATGGTTGGTACCATTCATATTATTCATTAGTTTTACGTGTTTTTCATATTGGTACTAGGGTTTACACTTTGAGAGATTTCCATTGATGAACCAAGCATAAACTCCTTATTTTCTACTTCTACTTTTGGATTTCAATCACTGTGGATAAACTACTGTTGTCTTGTAGGATTTTATTGAGGATTTGAACGTTACGATTGGATTATAATCAGCAATTGGGTTTGATCGATTCTATATTTTCTCTTTCAATTGTTTACTTAATATCCATGTATTGCTTTGATCCCATAATGGCTTTTGGTTCAGTCATGAACTAAACTCCATTATGGGATTCTAACGGATTTTAATACGTAGTCTAACTTATGGCCTGATTGCTGGACTGTTTTGCGTATCATAAGGAATTTCTATCATGATTGATTTGCATGCATGAATGATTGATCACCATTCGTTTTAAGTGCTTGTATGGAATTGAAAAATAACATACGAGTATGGATTGTAATCATGATAACATGCGTATATGGGGCTGTTTTGTTTAGCTTTGTATTTCGTGAATCATATAGATATATACTGTTTCACCGTATGAGTTAAATAAGAGCTTGTTCTTAAATTCAATATTGCAGCAATTTCACATAGAAATATAGTGAAGTTGGTTTTATTGATGATTACATGATGTTTATTGCATGTGGATATTATGTAAGTAGGTCATAATACGTGGAAAAATGGTTATGTCTACATTAGTGCTCTTGGCTACTTCCCTGTGATACGTGAACAAGCTTGCATGATGGTAGTAATTAGATGAATTATTAAATGGAGTTAGGATCCCATTATTTCCAGATTTGATTTATTACATTTATATTCCTCTTTTAGTTATTATTTGATCTTAGAGTAATTCGTAATCTTAAGTAGTAGTTTAAGCATATAAAAATAGTGATTTAGTTGATGCATAATAATTTCATTTAAACAACTTTCTCCGTGGATCGATACTCTACTTACTCTGTATTGCTTGTTGACACATGTATACTTGCATGAGTTAGAGTTCTTTTGTTAGAATTAAAAAAGAGGCAACAAGTTTTTGGCGCCCTTGTCGGGGAAAAGCGTTTAAATTTAAATAATTATCATCAATTTTAAGCTATATTGTATGACTTAGACAAATCTAATCGTTTCTCATTTCTATTTTTGTTTTTGTTTTGGTTTCAGGTACTTGTAGAATTTTTATGCACACACGATCGTCCAACTCAGAATTGATACCAACACAAGATAATATTAACGGAAGAGGTTGAAAAGCGAGTGTGTGGAGAAATTTGCAAGCATAGTTAGAGGGTACTACATCTAGTATGGCAGAAAAGCAAAGGGTAGAGCAAAGAGAAGAGCATCGGGCTCTAAGAGACTATCCAATGCCAAATATTAATGGAATTCAATCTAGCATAGTCAGACCGGCAATAGCAACTAATACATTCAAGATAAAATTGGGCACCATTCAGATGGTGCAGAATTCGATACAGTTTGGGGGTGTTTCTACAGATGATCTGAATGAACACCTGTTGAGATTTATTGAGATTTGTGATACATTCAGATATAACGGGGTGACGGAGGATGCTATCAGACTTAGGTTGTTTCCGTTCTCTTTGAGGGATAAAGCGAGAAGTTGGCTTCATTCTTTGCCTTCAGGGTCAATTATTACATGGGAGGACTTAGCACAAAAGTTCTTAACCAAGTTCTTCCCAATGGCTAAGACTGCGAAAATGAGGACAGCTATCTCTCAGTTTGAGCAATAATATAGTGAATCCTTATACAAGCATGGGAGAGATATAAATAGATGTTAAGGAAGTGTCCGCACCATGGTATGCCAGATTGAATGGTGATCAACACATTTTACAATGGATTGGGATGGCAGTCAAGGCCAATTGTATATGCAGCTGCATGAGGGGCATTATGGGTAAAGAGCTATGATGAGGCTTATAACCTCATTGAAACAATGGCAGCAAATGATTTTTAGAAGCCTACATCTCGGATGCCACAGCCCAAAGTTGCAGGTTTGTTGGAAGTGGATGCTATTACTCAGTTGTCGGCATAGATGGCAGCTATGGCGAAGAAAATAGATTCAATAACAGAGAGCAAAGAGAAAACAATTGCCTTCGTATATGAAATCTGTGCAAGATCACACTCCACGGATCAATATGTTATTAGCTCAGAGTCGGTACAATATATGTGAAATTACAGAAAAGACCAAGGAAAGTTTTAGAACACATACAACCCCAACAACCGCAATCATCCAAACTTCAATTGGTCAAATAACCAAGGGCATCAGCAGAATCAGTTTCAGTTGAATCAAAAATTTTAATCACAGCCATCTCAACCACAGTTTGCACCAAAACCACCGTTTCCACCGAGATTTTCTCAACAACAACAACATCATACTCTATCTGCACCTCAGCAAGAAAAGAAATCAGAAATGGAAGAGATGATGTTAAAGTACATGGCAAACACGGAAGTTATGATCAAAAGCCAAGAAGTGGCTATTAAAATTCTAGAAACTCAAATGGGGCAAATGACGATCATGCTTAACAAGAGGCCCCAGGGTTCATTGCCAAGTAATACGGAAGCAAATCCAAAAGTGACGGGAAGGAACAATGTCAAGCGATCACATTGAGGTCTGGGAAAAAGACTGCAGAAACTGAGCACCGCGCGGCCGCGCCATATTATACTGAAGAGGCCGAGTGAGGAGGAGACTGAGTCTGCTAAAAAATTGATTAAGGAATATTCTGAGTTATAGAAATAAGAGAAAAACAAAGCAGGTTCAGTGGAAAAAACCGTGAATACATTACCACTAGTTCACCCTCCGGTTCCGTATCCGCGGAAATTGAATAAGCAGAGGGAAGACAAGTAATTCAGCAAGTTCTTGGAGGTTTTTAAGAAGCTGCAGATTAATATACCTTTCACGGAGGTATTGGAACAGATGCCAAGTTATGAAAAGTTCATGAAGGGTATATTGTCAAGGAATAGGAGACTAGACGAATTTGAGACAATGGCCTTGACAGAGGAATGAAGTGCAGTGCTTCAGCGTAAACTACCTCCAAAGCTGAAAGATCCGGACAGTTTAACAATTCCATGCACGATCGGAAAGATGAACTTTGATAAATGTTTGTGTGATCTTGGGATAAGTATCAATCTAATGCCCTTGTCAGTGTTTAATCAGTTGGGATTGCCGGCTCCAAGGCCGACAAATATTTCTTTGCAGCTAGCTGACAGATCCATCACGTATCCACGGGGAATTGTTGAAGATGTATTGGTGAAAGTGGACAAATTTATCTTTTCGGCTGACTTCATCATCTTAGATTATGAGGAAGACAAGAGTATACCAATCATACAGGGAGACCATTCTTAGCCACAGGCAGGACTTTAATAGACGTGCAGATTGGGGAACTCACTATGCGTGTACATGATCAGGAAGTTACCTTTAACGTCTTCAAGGCAATGAAATTCCCAACAGATGAAGAAGAATGCTTCCAGGTTGATTTGGTGGATCGGGTTCTAAATGATGAAGTACAGAGTCTAGTGGATTATGAACCTTTGAGAAACATCATTGCTAAAAATTTAGAATTGGAGGATGAGGAATTCGACGAACTTGTGCAATATCTGGATACCACTCCATAATTCAGAAAATTCAGAACACCTGTCGAGCCATTGACGAAAGTTGGAGAGACATCGATAAAATTAAAGCCACCTCTTGAGACACCTCCAGAACTTGAATTAAAACAACTTCTAGAACATCTCAGGTATGCATTTTTAAATAAATATTCAAAGTTACCTGTGATTTTTTCTTCTGCACTAACATCTTTTCAGGAAAAAAACTGCTACGAGTGCTTAGAGAGTTCAAATCAGCTATTGGGTGGACCATAGCAGATATTAAAGGGATCAGCCCTTCGTTTTGCATGCATAAGATCCTAATGTTAAATGAGAGTAAGCCGTTAGTTGAGCAACTAAGAAGACTTAACCCGATAATGAAAGAAGTGGTCAAGAAAGAGGAACTGAAATGGCTGGATGCAGGAATAATTTATCCGATTTCAGACAGCTCATGGGTGAGCCCAGTGCAGTGTGTACTAAAGAAGGGTAGTATGACCGAAGTGAATAATGAGAATAATGAGTTAATTCCAACATGAACTGTGATGAAGTAGAGAGTCTACATGGACTACAGCAGGCTCAACAAAGCTACATGGAAAGATCATTTCCCACTACCATTCATTGATCAGATGTTGGACAGATTAGCAGGTCATGAGTAGTATTGCCTTCTGGATGGGTATTCAGGCTCCAGAAGACCAGGAAAAGACTACATTCACATGTCCATACGACACTTTTGCTTTTAGAAGGATGCCTTTTGGGTTGTGCAATGCTCCAGCCACCTTTCAGAGATGCATGATGGCTATATTTTCAAATATGGTGGAGCAGAATGTGGAGGTATTTATGGATGATTTCTCAGTCTTCAAGGACTCGTTTGATTTATGTTTTGAGAATTTGATTATGGTTTTGAAGAGGTGTGTTGAGACAAACTTAGTGCTGAATTGGGAAAAGTGCCATTTCATGGTACAAGAAGGAATTATACTGGGACACAAAGTTTCGAAGAAGGGAATCGAGGTGGATAGGGCAAAGCTGGAAACTATTAAAAACTTGCCACCACCTACTTCAGTAAAAGGTGTTCACAGTTTTCTAGGACATGCAGGTTTCTACCGCAGATTCATCAAGGACTTCTCCAAGATAACTAAACCACTATACAGTTTATTGGAGAAGGATGCACAGTTTAGTTTTGATGAGGCTTGCGTGTCAGCATTTGAGCATTTAAAGAGGAAACTAACTTCAGCACCAATGATTACTGCACCTGATTGGGATTTGACATTTGAGCTGATGTGTGATGCCAGTGATTATGCTGTAGGGGCTGTTTTGGGGCAGAGGAAGGAGAAGATATTTCATGTGATTTATTATGCCAACAAGACCCTTACAGATGCATAGTTGAACTACACCACCACAGAGAAGGAGTTATTGGCAGTGGTGTATGCCTTTGACAAATTTTGAGCATATCTGATTAGCACAAAGGTGATAGTGTACATGGATCACACATCAATTCGACATTTAGTGGCAAAGAAGGATGCAAAGCCCCGGTTGATCAGATGGATTTTATTACTACAGGAATTTGATTTGGAAATCAAGGACAGAAAGGGCACTGAAAACCAAGTGGTGGACCACTTATCACGACTAGAGAATCCGGAAAGGGAGGCAGATGACAAAGTTGTAATCAATGAATCCTTTCCAGATGAGCAGTTATTTGTGGTGAAAGGGGAAGTGCCATGGTTTGCAGACTACACGAACTATTTGGTGGGTAAGATGGTACCTTCTGACTTGGTGGGTCATCAAAAGAAGAAATTTTTGCATGATGTCAAATGGTATATCTGGGATGAGCCTTATTTGTTTAAACAGTGTGCTGATCCAATGATAAGAAGGTGTATCCCGTATAGCGAGACCGAGGGAATTTTGAAAGATTGCCATTCTTCGGTGTATGGGGGTCACTATGGTGGAGAGCAAACAGCAGCTAGAGTGCTATAAGCAGGATTCTACTGGCCGACAATTTTCAAGGATGCCTACAGTTTCATCCAACGGTGTGATGGATGTCAGAGAGTGGGAACATCTCGAAAAGAAATAAAATGCCCTTGAATACGATCCTCGAAGTAGAGGTTTTTGATGTGTGGGGGGATTGACTTCATGGGCCCTTATGTTTCTTCCTGTGAAAATCTCTATATCTTGCTCGCAGTGGATTATGTGTCGAAGTGGGTAGAAGCGGCAGCTCTTCCGACAAATGATGCTAAGGTAGTCCTCAGGTTTTTACACAGGAGTATCTTCACTAGGTTTGGGACTCCAAGGGCCATCATCAGTGATGAATGCAGTCATTTCTGTAACAGACAGTTCACAACTTTGTTGGCTAAGTATTGGGTGAACCATCGCATTGCAACAGCTTATCACCCACAAACGAATGGACAAGTTGAAGTGTCGAATCGAGAAGTCAAAAGAATCCTTGAAAGGGTTGTGAACCCCACGCGGAAGGACTGGTCGTTAAAGTTAGATGATGCAGTATGCGCATATAGGACTGCATACAAAACTGTGTTAGGCATGTCACCTTTTTAGCTCGAGTATGGAAAATCATGTCACCTTCCTATGGAGCTAGATCATAAGGCATATTGGGCAATTCGGAAGCGCAATTTTGATTTGAAAGTTGCAGGGGAGAAACACCTACTCCAACTCAATGAGTTGGATGAATTCAGACTACTGGCATATGAGAATTCAAAGTTGTACAATGAGAAAGTGAAGAAATGGCATGACCGAAAGATCATAGAGAGGACATTTGAACCGGGACAAAGGGTTTTGCTTTATAACTCCAGACTTAAACTTTTTCCCGGGAAGCTGAAATCAAGATGGTCAGGGCCATTTACAGTGAAGACTGTCTTTCCGCATGGTGCAATTGAAGTATTTGATAAGTTTCTGGACAAGCCTTTTAAGGTGAATGGACAGCGATTGAAGCATTACTTTGGTGGCGAGGTGGACAAACAAAAATTCACCTCAATCCTTTCTTCGACATGAGCTTCAAAGACAGTCAAGCTAATTTACTATAACTTAGCGCTTGATGGGAGGCAACCCATTATTTCTATCTCTATTTTCTTTTTATTTATTCAGTTTAGATTGCTTTAGTTAGTTCATCTTTATTTCATTTTTTATAGATTGTTATGTTTGCATAAGTGAGTGTGTAGCTGAATTTGCATTGGGCAGCATTTGCTGTCAATATAGCGTTTATTTGGTCATTTATGCTTGTTCAGTATTTCACACTTTGACATGAGAGATTTTTGTTTATGTAGGTGTACTGGAGTGACAACATTATTGTCTTGCAGTAGGGAGAATGAAAACTGGAAGTGCAAGAAACAGCATCGCGCGGCCGCGCATGAATAGGCTTAAGAAATTGTGCATCCGCACGACAAGAGAGTCTGAGTAGATCAAGTCATTCGCACGCCCGCGCAAGATATACCTTGGAAAAACGCGAGGCCGCGCGCTACACCAAACAGCGAAATTTTTTTTTAAGTTTTAAAACAGGTGTTTGACTCAATTCTTCTATCATTTAAAATCACACAGAGGCGTACTCTCTTGTTCTCCTCAACATGCACGTCTCTTCAACTCCCAACAGTTGAAAATTGAATGCACCACGTCTCCATCCGTTCATCTCCTCCACCACGTAATAACCAACGATTCTACCCATGTTCAATATCTACTCAACCTCTCCACTGAGTTATAAGGTTAGGGTTTCTTATTGGGTTTGCAGAAATCAGTTTGGGGGTTATTCAGACCGGTTATCAGTCAGTATCAGGCAAGTAATCTTCATCTTCTACATTTAAATCAATGGGGCCAAAGAGAGCACGTTCGAGTTCTTCTTCATCTACATCCTCCTCAAGCAGTCAAGGGGATGATGTGGTGGATCATACCAAATTTCTTAGTTTGGAAGCACAAATAGAGTATTACAGAATCATAGCCAAAACATTTGTAAAAGAAAGGGGATTCAAACCTGAGAGGCAAGACGGTCAACTATGTGATATGATTCACAAACGAGGATGGCTTGGATTGACTGCCACTCCTATGCCTATTCCGATGAGTATAGTCTAAGAATTCTATGCCAATGTTAAAGCCACCATGAGCGGTCTATCTGTGGTTCGCGGTGTTGAAATAGATTACAGACCTCCTGCCATCAGAGAAATTTTCTGGATTACTGACACACCACCAACAAGGTCTGCTAATTGGGTCGAAGGGGAACATTTGGAAACGGACTTGGAAATGGTTATTGCTGAGTTGTGCATGTCAAGCACGAAGTGGACCAATAAAGACGGCATGAACCAGCCTCGCATATTCCCAGCCGCAGCCTTGAATCGATATCTAAAGGCGTGGAATTTGTTCATATATGCAAAATTAGTGCCATTTTTGCATCAGCATGAAGTCACATCGGAGAGGGCAATCATTCTGTGGGGCATAATTACAGGCAAATACATTGAAGTGGGCCACCTGATTCACCAAAATATTCTATGTTATCTACGGGGAAATACTACAAGGAGTATTCCACACGCGTCGATTGTGGCTATGTTGTGTGTCCATCAAGGTTGCCAGTGGGACAATGAACAAATGCAAAACCTGAGCCAAGATATCACGCACGCAACCATTGCAAAATTTGAGGATTGGGCAGGAGGTGAACCGCACCTGAGAGGACAAGGGTTCGTCATACAACCTACATTTGCAGCACCTCTACCACATCCCTCTCAGACATATGAAGCAGAACCGTTAATGCAAGCACCTGCTGCCCCTGGGGATCGCCAGCTCCGAAGGTTGGAGCGTAAGGTTGATGCCATGTACGATAACTTTGCAGCGTTTGCTACGGGTCTCACGAGGTCATTGGCGGAGGCATTTGCACAGTAGGGAACGATGCTTGAGTGGCCATAATTTGGAACGGTAGTGCCATATTTACCACCGGATTCACCACCCGAAGAGGGTGGTGCAGCTGAGCATTAGGGGAGTTTTCTCTAACCCTATACCTTCATTCATTGGGGCAATGAATATTATAAGTTTGGGGTTATTGGGGGTAGTAGTGTAGTTGCATATAGTTTGTGCATGTTTAGTTTAACATGTTTAGTTTAAATTTTCATATAGTATGTGCTTGTTTAGTTTATGTTTAGTTTACATGTGGCATATTTATGGTTAGATAAAAAAATTACAAAATATTTTTGGTTTTTTTAGTCATTATTACTTGTGTTAGTATATGTTTAGTTGCATTTTATGTTTAGTGCATGTCTCACAAGTTCTAGCTTTATGGAAATTTTGTCTAGCCTATGATGAAAGTGAATTTTGAAGGAGTGTTGAATATTTTGGATAACATGAGCTTAGATATAATGTTTTACACGATGTATTTCATGTTGCTGTTTAGATGCTTTCGGTTTGCACGATCGAGTTCACAATTTCTTGTAGGCATAAGAATTATGTGTTGTTTTGCTTAATAGAAAATGTGGTTTTAAAAAGAGAAATGTGTGGAACATGGACTTAGACTGTACAGAACAGTGATATTCAAACTTTGGGAAAACATGGGTATGTTATGTATAAAAAATATAGCAATAATGTGGCTAGTCTTATTTCGGGGCCCTGGCTACTTGAGTAAGTACGCCCGTAGGGGTGTCTTAACACCTAGCGCCCTAAGGTCTTTCATGGTCTGAGAGTCGTTGGTTGAAAGCTCGCTAAGGGGTAGCAGTGTTTGCTTAATGGAATGAGGCATTGCACAATCATGTGAAAAAAAAGAAAGAAAAAAAAGAAAAAGAAAAAATAATAACAATAAACATCGTGGGAAAGAGCGAAAATCGCCCTCGTGAGTAGCAATAAAGCAGTTAAGCTCTTTGTTGAACCTTAGTTTATTTTGATATGTTGGAACAGTCTTCATTGCATAAGTATACATGAGTCTTGATTTAGACTGTAATTTTCTGTTTTGAGCAATTTAGCATGTGTATTCTTTGCATAAATCAAGTTTTTATGAACACAACACACACACACAGAGCATCTCTATAGCATATATGAATTATCTGAGTGTATGACATTATGCCTATAGTTTGGTTTGAATTTGTATTCTTGAATCTGGATAATTCGTTGAGGCATTTTGGACTGAAATTCTGTTATAGTTGGAACAATGTGACACTCGTTTGTATCATAATTTAGTAGCATAGCATGTAGTTGCATTTTTAGTGTTTTATGTTGTACGCATTTCTTGAGGGCAAGAAATAGTTCAAGTTTGGGGGTATTTCATAAGTGGGTTTTATACCTACTTATTGGATATCAATTCACGCGAACTATGCCCATCTCAAGTACATTTTAGTGTGTTTTTAGTTGCATTTCGTAATATTTTGCATTGCATGTACTGAGAACTCCTTTAGTGTAAAAGTGCAGGATATGGCATAACTTGGTGATGGTAGATGGCATGTAATTAATGAAGGCACAACATGAGGATCGAGTGGAGCAAAGAAACCAAGCATTAGTGGACAAAAGAATGAGCAACATGAGAAGAATGAGCAGCAGGACAAAGTAGTAGCAACAGCAGAACACAGAATCAAAACTGCAGAAGTCGTGCTATCGCGCAGCTACACAGGCATAAACTCGCGCTCCCGCGCGATCAACCGAATGGACCAGACTTTGGACACGCGCGCCCGCGCAATGATAATAAAGGGGAAGCCCGCGCCCGCGCGCGACATCTGAGGCTGCTGATCTATTTTAATTTAATTTTTAAATTTTAAGAGTTGAGTTGGTTAAAAACAATTCTGGTCGGTACCAGACATATTATTCATTAGTTTTACGTGTTTTTCATATTGGAACTAGGGTTTACACTTTGAGAGATTTTCATTAATGAACCAAGCATAAACTCCTTATTTTTTACTTCTACTTTTGGATTTCAATCACTGTGGATAAACTATTGTTGTCTTGCTGGATTTTATTGAGGATTTGAACATTAGGATTGGATTATAATCAACAATTGGGTTTGATCGATTCTATCTTTTCTCTTTCAATTATTTGCTTAATATCCATGTGTCGCTTTGATCCCATAATGGTTTTTGGTTCAGTCGTGAACTAAACTCCATTATGGGATTCTAACGGATTTTAATATGTAGTCTAACTTATGTCCTGATTGCTGGACTATTTTGCGTATCATAAAGAATTTCTATCATGATTGATTTGTATGCATGAATGATTAATCACCATTTGTTTTAAGTGCTTGTATGGAATTGAAAAATAACATGCGAGTATGGATTGTAATCATGATAGCATGCGTATATGGGGCTGTTTTGTTCAGCTTTGTATTTCGTGAATCAGATAGACATATATTGTTTCACCGTATAAGTTAAATAAGAGCTTGTGCTTAAATTCAATATTATAGCAATTTCATATAGAAATATAGTGAAGTTGGTTTTATTTATGATTACATGATGTCTATTGCATGTGAATATTATGTAAGTAGGTCATAATACGTTGAAAAATGGTCATGTCTACATTAGTGCTCTTGGCTACTTTTCTGTGATACGTGAACAAGCTTGCATGATGATAGTAATTAGATGAATTATTAAATAAAGTTAGGATCCCATTATTTCCAGATTTGATTTATTACATTTTTATTCCTCTTTTAGTTATTATTTGATTTTAGAGTAATTCGTAATCTTAAGTAGTAGTTTAAGCATATAAAAATAGTGATTTAGTTGATGCATAATAATTTCATTTAGACAACTTTCTCCGTGGATCGATACTCGACTTACTATTTATTGCTTGTTGACACATGTATACTTGCATGAGTTAGAGTTCTTTTTTTAGAATTAAAAAAGAGGCAACAGTGGCACTAAAAGCGGATACGGACAAAACAAAGTCGGTGGTTTCAGGAAGAGCGTTTTTCGTGACTTCTCAAAAAATGAGTAACCCAAACGAAGTTAGCACGGGTTAGTTAATTATAAATTCTTGCGAAGTTTATACCTTATTAGATACCGGTTCTACCCATTCTTTTATCTCTCTTGCTTGCGTTCAACGTTTAAATTTAACTCTAGAGAAGTTAGACTTTGACTTATCGATTGAAACTTCGTTAGCAGAAACCTTCGTTACCTCCACTGTTTATAAATCTTGTTTGATTCAAATCGACACTTTCACGTTACCTGTCGATCTTATCTCTTTGAAAATACTTGCCTTTGATGTGATTTTAGGAATCGATTGGTTAACTACTCATTAAGCTTTTCGTAAGGTTGTTAGCTTTTATATTCCTAACCAACCTGTTATGAGAATTCAAACAACCAAACCACTATAGTCAATCACTGTTATATCAAGCCATAAGTAAAGAGCCTCGAGCCTTTCGCTGGTGACTTCCTTGTGTGGAAGGCACCGAAGCTAGACTATCCGTAGGGGATGTTGTGAATGACGGTGGCAAGTTGATAGGTATCAATGTGACGTGTTATCCAAGTCTTGGATGAGAGTCACACTTTTAAATGATATTTCAATTGTTAAAAAATTTCCTGACGTATTCCTGAAGACTTCTTAGCTTACCCCTAGAGCGTAAAATCGAATTTTGTATTGACCCCAGTACAAAACCCATTTCTAAAACCCTTAAATATATCTTCACCTATAACGAACGTATTATGTGCCAAAGACGTTGGCTCGAGCTTTTGAAGATTACGATCGTACCATTCAATATCATTGTGGAAGAGCGAACGTGGAAGCTGATGCGTTGAGTAGAAGATCGTATGCGTTTACATGTGCGATGTTGTTAACACAAAAATCCATTTTTATAACTTACAAATGATGAAGATAGAGTTAAAGACTCTATGGACCCGCGTGAAGATAACGAATATACGAGTAGAATCGACTTTAATCGATAAAGTTAAAGACGCTCAAACTACACACCTGGAGCTGATGAAAATGAAGAAGAAGGTTCAAGAAGGCCTTATTCTAGAAGTAAGAGTCGATAAAAATAGGAAATATCAACCCTCGATTTAATTGGCCCATTTGAAATCCTCGATCGAGTAGGAACTGTGGCCTATAGACTCGTTTTACCACCAAGTATGTTGCGTGTTAATAACATTTTTCACGTATCGATGTTACGTAAATATGTGGACGACCCGAACCACATTATTGAATTGGAATTAGACGAGATAGCAGAAGATTTAACGTATGAGGAGATACGTGTTAAAATTTTGGATAAGAAGGATCATATTCGACACTCAAAGGTTATACCTTAAGAGTTGGAATATGAAATGAAGTCAAGGTATCCTCACCTCTTCGGCATACCAGGTACGTACGTAAATTTCGAGGGCAAAATTTCATAAGGAGAGAAGATTGTGAGACACCAAATTTTATGAATAAAGATTTAAATTTCTCAAAATATTTTTTTTGAATATTATGGTGTAGATTTGATATAATGTTATAGTTGTGGGTAATATTTATAAATTTTGCAAAGTAAGTAAGTTGTTATATAATATTCGATTAGTCGGGGAATACTATTTTTATCGGGGAATATTCGTACGACGGCACAATGATGAGTGAGTTTTATACACATGAATTGGATACATTCGAGCTTAATTTATTGTTGTTTTCAAGTCTTTTAGGTTGTTTTTATGTGTTTGTGTCTATTCATGCATGTTTTATATTGTTTTGTAGGAATTGGGACAAAAGTTACTTGGATCGATGTTTGTGGTGGCTAGATTCGCATTTTCGGCTTGCTATTTACACAGCAGTCACTTCAGAGCCAATTTGACTATAGCTCCGGATATTATTTCACGAAACTTCAAGAATGAAAGTTGTAGATCTACTTTTCCTCTTTCCAGAACATCTTGAATCATCTAAATCGGAGTTCGGACGAAGAAGTTATGGCCATTTTCCCAAAGGACGTCAGAGCAGAAAATGTTGGAAAAGTAGCAAGCGCCTAGGCGCTCCATACAAGCCTATTTCAAGCGCCTAGGCGCTCCAAGTCAGAAACATAATGTTGGCCAAGCGCCTAGGCGCTTGGAATTGCCCTATGATGAGCGCCTAGGCGCTCTAGTGCGTAGAAAGTTGCGTTTTTATGCTGTCAAGTGGGTTTTTGAAGCCAAAGAGGAGTCTGAATGAGGGCTGAGGCCAATACAAATAGGAGAGGACTCTAGAAAAGCAAGAAAGAACGAATCTTGCAAGCAATCAATCAATTCTTCAAGAGATTTGCAGAGAGAACAAAGGAAGAAAAGCACGAAGGAGAATTGCAAAGGCTGAAGATCTAAGAGAGAGTATTGGAGCAAATTCAGAGTTTCTTCTTCTCTTCTCTAGTTTTATCTTTTGTAACTATCTGGGATGTTTGGATTATTTATCTGGATCATGTTTTCCTTTATTATTAGCATGAACTAAATTTTAATTAAGATTGCAACGGAACTTGGTATGTAGTTTAAATTGCAAGCTTCCCATTGAATGAAAGTTAGTTTTTATTGAATTGTTTATTATATCTTATGCTTATTGATTAATTGCCTGATCAACAATTACTGTGATAATCTATATAAAATTGGAAGATGGAGTATAGATTGAGATCTGGATATGATAACATCTGTTCATATAATCTGAATAGGGTTAATATGATTAGCATGTAGGATAGGAATATACCTATGTGTCTTTTGTATCCATTGAAAGAATTTGTGCATAAATCCTAATTAACTTGATTCACATAGGAATATAGTGAGTTGATTAATTGGGGTGTTCCTTGTAATTCTGCATCTTAAAGATTGGATTTAGGAGGATTTGTTCATGTGTCTTTGGAAGAAGAGCATGAATATTTATAGAGCATTCTTGGATAGCAATTCATATTAATTGATTTATTTTAAATGGGAAGTAAGTTAGTTTAAATGAAATACCAAGGGAAGTTGTAATCTTAACCTGTTAAATCTGCAGTTATTCTTGTGAAATTTTGGTTTTTAATTATTAGTTTGTTAAGTTTAATTTTCAAATCTCAAACAAAATTTTCTTAGTTTAAAATAGGATTAATTGCATTAGAGTTAGTAATTGATAAATATTAGTCTATTTCCTCGTGGGAACGATATCCTTGCTTGCTGAATATTATAATTGAACGCGTATACTTGCGTGGTAAAGTGCTATTAAAAAATTAGGCAACAAGTTTTTGGCGCCGTTGCCGGGGAAATTAGTTTAATATTTTGTCATTATTGATTTTTATAGCGTTAATCTTAATTTAAACTTTTTTTTCTCTAGTCTAATTCCTTTTCAGGCACCATGAACAACTATGACTATCATTGGCTAAATTCGAATATGACTCGGCCAAGGGAGGCAAAGAATTATGGACTCGATGAATTGTCAGCACAATTTGAGACACTTTCAAGGAAGATTGATGCTTTATCAGCACAACGTATTCAAAGTGTAGCGGTGATATGTGAGTATTGTGGTGGAAACCATCCGAGTCATCAATGCACCATCAGTTTCGAGTCGTTACAATATAGTGCTAACTTCAGCGATTATCCCAACAATTATGATTATTCCAGTGATTATCATCATGAGTGGGGGAATCCACTAAATCTTTCATGGAGCGATGACAATCTAGCCCAACCCTTTGCTCCATGCCAATCATACACTCCTGAATTACAAGTTCAACTCCCTAATCATGAAGAAGAAAGGATTTTAAACTTGGAAGGACGTATTTCCAAGTTAATGGTTTTGTTAGAGGAGCAGACGAATAGTCAGGAGATGTCGATTCGAAATCTTGAGAACCAGGCGAAACAACTTTTTAATGCCATCATCAACCTCCCTCAAGGTGAAGTGTCAAACAACATGGTTCCCGAGGCTGATGGATTGCCCACGCTAAATCTGGAATCGGATGTTCCAAAAGAAAAGGATGTGGAAAAGGAGGAGACAAGTGGGGAGCAGGAAAAGAAGGTCGCCAAAGATCTAGCTTTGAGTTCTGACATAGATGAACCGATTTTGATAGTGCCCCATATATCTTCTCCACCAAAGTTTAAGGATCCGGTTAGATTTGCAATCACTTGTCCAATTGGTAGTCATGTCATTGGCAATACTCCATGTGACGTAAAAGCGAGTACAACTTTGAAGCCATGGTGTGATGAGCTGGAGAAGATAGAAGAAGAGATTGTTGTGTCTGACACGCCTCAATGCCAGAATTTATTCACAGACACAATGGAGAAAACGCCTAGATGTTGGACGTTCTTCAATCTAATCTTATATAAACAAAGCATGCTAGGTGACTTTAACTTGATGGCTATCTCAAATGGGAACCTACCAAAAGCTATATTATTTCCGATGGATGGAAGGTTCCTCAACTTTCGAAGAGGAATTGGATAGCATTGACCAGACAAAGTCAGGCTGAAAGACTATAAATCAAGCGCTGACTGGGAGGCAACCCAGGAATTTTTTATATTTATATGCTTTACTAGTTTATTTAGTAGATAGGAATTAAGTTGCTTATTAAGTTCTCGTATAATCTAATCCATGTTGTCTCTCTTCTTTGCAGGTATTGGAGGTCCAATGGATAGCAAAATGATCGTCGTCGCCATCGCCACCATCAACTCACGCTTAGCTGATTACAGGGAAGTTCTCTTCTATTTATCGTTATATTCTTACAATGAGGACATTGCATTGGTTAAGTTTGGGGGTGTAAGTTTCCAGCTCCAGTTCATGCATGTAGTATTTATCTAGTGCATTCATATAGTATTTAGTTAATAGTTTTTCATGTAGTTTGCATTTATAAAATAAAAAAAAATTGTAGTTTTTGCATGTTTCCAGCCGTTAGATAGTTTAAGTCTGTTTTGGCCAGTGATGAGTTTGGAATTGAGTAGACAAGTATAGTATTGTCTGTTAAGACTTGGATGTGATTTCTTGTTATGAATTGAATCTTTTCCTGTTTGAAACTGGTATAATTAAGGTTAGCACGTTAATAACAGATATGTTTACTGATTAAGTTTAAATTGATACATAATGAATTTCTTAAGGATAATACTAATGTGAAGGAATGAAAGACATGAATAGGCGGAGATGGCTAAATTTAGATAAAAACTTAAGTTTGGGGGGAAAATTTGGGATATATAATCTTCGTTAAAAAAAAGAAAAAGAAAGAAAAAAATAAAATAAAAATTTCCGTGGCTAGTTTTGTTTCGGGGCCTTTGTTACTTGAGCAAGTACGCCCGAAGGGGTATCTTAAAACCTAGCGCCCTAAGGTCTTATATGGTCTGGGAGTCGTTGGTCGAAAGCTCGCTAAGGGGTGACACTGTTAGCCTAATGAAATGAGACATTGCACAGTCATGGTTAAAAAAAAAATAAAAATAAAAAAAAAGAAATATAATAAAACGGGAAAAGAGCAAAAAGCCCCCGTGATGAAAAGTAAAGCATAAGTATCCCGGATTGGACTCTTGAACTTGGTGGATGTTTGACTTTAGTTGGATCTAGCTTGTTCGTGAATTTTGTGAATTTGCACTGTATGATGCCTTCGAAGATATCTATTATGTCTTAAATTTGACTCTATATCAGTTAACATTGTTGTGGAGCACACACGCACTATATCAGTGATAACAGTCTAAGATTTGATGATTGATTGAGAAATTACTGATTTGTTTAAATATGATGTATTATCATGTTTACTTGATTTCTCTAAGGCCGGTAAAATAGACTTGTTTCTGTCATTACTGTTGGATTCGTAGGCATATAGATTAGTTTCATTACATTGCATTGCATAAAATTTTTGTGTTTTTGCTTGACGACAAGCAAAGGTTTAAGTTTGGGGGTATTTGATGAGTGAGTTTTATACACATGAATTGGATACATTCGAGCTTAATTTATTGTTGTTTTCAAGTCTTTTAGGTTGTTTTTATGTGTTTGTGTCTATTCATGCATGTTTTATATTGTTTTGTAGGAATTGGGACAAAAGTTACTTGGATCGATGTTTGTGGTGGCTAGATTCGCATTTTCGGCTTGCTATTTACACAGCAGTCACTTCAGAGCCAATTTGACTATAGCTCCGGATATTATTTCACGAAACTTCAAGAATGAAAGTTGTAGATCTACTTTTCCTCTTTCCAGAACATCTTGAATCATCTAAATCGGAGTTCGGACGAAGAAGTTATGGCCATTTTCCCAAAGGGCGTCAGAGCAGAAAATGTTGGAAAAGTAGCAAGCGCCTAGGCGCTCCATACAAGCCTATTTCAAGCGCCTAGGCGCTCCAAGTCAGAAACATAATGTTGGCCAAGCGCCTAGGCGCTTGGAATTGCCCTATGATGAGCGCCTAGGCGCTCTAGTGCGTAGAAAGTTGCGTTTTTATGCTGTCAAGTGGGTTTTTGAAGCCAAAGAGGAGTCTGAATGAGGGCTGAGGCCAATACAAATAGGAGAGGACTCTAGAAAAGCAAGAAAGAACGAATCTTGCAAGTAATCAATCAATTCTTCAAGAGATTTGCAGAGAGAACAAAGGAAGAAAAGCACGAAGGAGAATTGCAAAGGCTGAAGATCTAAGAGAGAGTATTGGAGCAAATTCAGAGTTTCTTCTTCTCTTCTCTAGTTTTATCTTTTGTAACTATCTGGGATGTTTGGATTATTTATCTGGATCATGTTTTTCTTTATTATTAGCATGAACTAAATTTTAATTAAGATTGCAACGGAACTTGGTATGTAGTTTAAATTGCAAGCTTCCCATTGAATGAAAGTTAGTTTTTATTGAATTGTTTATTATATCTTATGCTTATTGATTAATTGCCTGATCAACAATTACTGTGATAATCTATATAAAATTGGAAGATGGAGTATAGATTGAGATCTGGATATGATAACATCTGTTCATATAATCTGAATAGGGTTAATATGATTAGCATGTAGGATAGGAATATACCTATGTGTCTTTTGTATCCATTGAAAGAATTTGTGCATAAATCCTAATTAACTTGATTCACATAGGAATATAGTGAGTTGATTAATTGGGGTGTTCCTTGTAATTCTGCATCTTAAAGATTGGATTTAGGAGGATTTGTTCATGTGTCTTTGGAAGAAGAGCATGAATATTTATAGAGCATTCTTGGATAGCAATTCATATTAATTGATTTTTTTTAAATGGGAAGTAAGTTAGTTTAAATGAAATACCAAGGGAAGTTGTAATCTTAACCTGTTAAATCTGCAGTTATTCTTGTGAAATTTTGGTTTTTAATTATTAGTTTGTTAAGTTTAATTTTCAAATCTCAAACAAAATTTTCTTAGTTTAAAATAGGATTAATTGCATTAGAGTTAGTAATTGATAAATATTAGTCTATTTCCTCGTGGGAACGATATCCTTGCTTGCTGAATATTATAATTGAACGCGTATACTTGCGTGGTAAAGTGCTATTAAAAAATTAGGCAACACACAACCATTGGTGGACCCCACAACGGAAGTATCTTCGTAGTTAGAAAATGACAGAATTATCATTTTATAAAAATAACGGCGAAAGTGTTACCGTTAAAACTGTTGAACTACCCAGTAGTAAAAGTAAAGTAATACACGTGGTTGCATAGTAGCACACAGTATTTATTATTGATGCTTATGTAAGAAGTCACTCAGTTATACTCAATTATTGCTACAGTAATTGTTGCATCAAATCTCTCATATTATTGATTCAATTATTGTCACAGTATCATCTGCATAATATGTTATATTATTAAATCAATAATTGAGACGAAAAAGTTATTCATATTATTATTATATAGGAAACTATATTTTCCTATAAATAGAAGCTCATTCTTCCTTCATTTCTCACCAATTCACTAAAGCTATAGAGCAATTATTATAGAGAGAAAAGGAAGAGAAATATGCTACCTCACTATTCCAGTATCCAGTTTCTTCTAAGGTAAGGGGTATTATTTCTTTCATTTTCATGAAGAGAGCTATTGTTATTCCATTCCTTATTATTATGTTGGAATAACATGTCTATGCGAAGTACTGCATACATGGTGAAATTCTTCTGTTATTCCATTCTTTATTATTCTGTTAGAATATCCTGTCTGTGCATATTACGCATAACCTGGTTCCACTATTTATTATTCTGTTGGAATAACCTGTCTATGTGAAGTACTGCATACATGGTGAAATTCTTCTGTTATTCCATTCTTTATTATTCTGTTGGAATATCCTGTCTGTGCGTAGTACGTATGACCTAGTTCCATTATTTATTATTCTGTTGGAATAACCTGTCTGTGCGGTCTATCCCATGCCTGGTGAATTATGTTGTTTTTCCATTCTTTATTATTCTGTTGGAATATCTTGTCTGTGCGGATTTCGCATGACCTGGTTCCATTCTTTATTATTCTGTTGGGAATAATTGTCTATCGCATGCATGGTGAATTCTTCTATTATTCCATTCTTTATTATTCTGTTAGAATAACCTATCTATGTGGATTACCACACGCATGGTGAATGATTCTTTGTATTCATTGCTTATTAAATTATGGAAATGATATGTCTACGTGGATTACCGCATGGCGGGCGAAAATCCATTTGTAGTTTCATATATTCTATTATACTCAGTTGATTAAAGTTTTGGCTTCTATACTCCATAAAATTAGTAGAATATCCTGGATATTTGTGCTTCATTCAGTATCTTTTCATGGAAATATTCTTCTGAGCATTCTTGAATTTTACTCCACAAAGCAGTATCATGTTGACAATTTGGATGTTTTTGAGTTCATTATAAATTAACTTATAAATCTTTAAAATTTATTCTTAAACTTGTTTTATTGAATTATTATGTCATTGTCATCATCCTCATGTTTATATTATGTTGAAAGTCATCTGTGGCCTGTAGTGCATAGATGGACTTGGTATGATTATGATCAGGGATTATTCGGTATAGTCATGACCGTAATGTTACAAATGATGTGGTAAAAGTCCTCATTGGCCCGTAGTGCATTGATGGACAGTTGTTGGCATGATCATGACCATTGATGAAAACACGAATATCATTGGCCCGTAGTGCATGGATAATTTGTGGTCGTGATACTAATGAATATCCTTGGTCGTAGTGCAGGGATGGCGTGGTTAATTTAATAAGCTGAGTCTCAGCGATAAAAGTGATGAAAAACCTTTTAAATCATAGAAGATAGTAGATTTTATTCTCTACTTAACTCTTCTAATGGATTGCTTGTTCCATTGCAGTTAAACTTGATGTTTGTTATATTGTATCAGTTTAACATTGTTGAAGGCTAACGATAATTTATTCTGCATTATCTTAGCCATAATATTTCTTACTGGGCTAGTTGACCTCACCCTTTTGCTTTCATTGTTCTCTTCAGGAAATGAGAACGTAGCAGGGACTAGTCGGGGAACGGAGTGACGGTCCAAATGATAGCATTAGTAGTCCTCACTATTCTATGAAATAGTGTGATAATAAATGTATTGAGGACTTATTTTGAGTTTGAATACTGTCTAGAAGACAATATTTTATTAAAATTCACAGCTCATGTTGTATATTTAAGATTGTATTTGTATTTTGTACCATGTATTTGGCGACTCAAAATAGGTGATGTATACCTATTTTGGGGGCGTCACAATGTATATGTGGCAAAAAGGTGATTCTTTTCTCATATGTATATTTGATAGTTAGAAACTATTAAAATTAGTCAGATATTATTAACATTAGGCACGGTTCTTAAAACTAATGCATATGGTAAGTTCGTGACTCATAATAATATGGTATGTTTTGAACCCCTTAGCAAATGGACGCCTATGGTCTGACTAGGATAAGTTCGTAAACTCATATTATTGTGGCAAGTTCCTGAACTTCCAATGTGCGGTAAGTTTGATGAACTATACTGGGGGTATAGGAGGACTGTAAGTTGAAATACAAGAATATTTAATGTAAAGATTGAAATTGATGGAGAAAATTAGATATTCAAAATCTTCTAGCTTTGCTAGATTTTCAAAATTTATTGACTTCGTGCCGATGGTTGTACTTTTAATTTTTGAAAAATGTTGGATCACACTAGTGAAACAAAGAATTTTTTTAAAACAGTGTTATTATTCGCATATCTATGTTGTTTGTTTCGGCTAGAAAAAAATGATTTTTTTTAATTTTCAAAATATATTTTAACTATATGTATCGGGTGATATGATAAATGATGAAGTCATCAATGCAATGGAACCTGGTATTGGATGTGATCATATGATCGTCAGCCCACTATGGTGAGATGTAGTATTACAATGTCATAATCATGACGCCATAAAAGGATTTTTGAGATTTTTTTAAGATATGAGAATATATATATATATACGTATATTTTGATTGATGTCTGAATTGTTGTAGAAGTCTATGCTATTTGATTCAGCTAGACGAATATTGAAAGTTGATCATAAAATTCAAGTATTTCTTGAGAAGTTATGCCAAACCAAATTATTTTGGTACGGATTCAGATGTTGAAAAGCTGAGATGAACAACCCTTTTATAGGGGATTACGCGGAAGCGTTTAGATGTTTGTGCACAATACAGGTACGAAGGGCTAATCACCCTTAGTATGGGAGTCCCTATAGTCTAATGACTGTTAAGGTTTAAGCTGAAAGAGTACTTATAACCGTGGACAGAGTGCACAATACATCGTACGAAGGTCTTAACACCCTAAGTACGGTAGTCCCTATAGTCTAATGACTGTTAAGGTTTAAGTTGAAAGAGTACTTATAACCGTGGACATAGTTCAAGGTCTTATGACCCTCAGCATGATTTGGAATCTTTTAAATTCCTGTTATTCATATCGCTTCCTAATTATTCAGTAATTGTGGAAGATTCGTATTATTCTGAAAGGTGGAAGTGGAAAGGATGAGAAAATTAAGTAAAACACAATAATTTCAAAAAAAAATTAAACTCCAGAAAGAAGAGGAATGTGAAACTCTTAGAAAAGGAAGAGGTGAGGAATATGATGATCTTAGAAAGATTCTTAGAGAAAGAATTTGGTTACAGAACCCAATGAATGAATAAAGTATTAACGTAAAATCTATTTTGATAGATTGAATGAATAAAGATTAATAAATAAAATTTTGAGGACGAAATTCTTAGAAGAAAAGGTGAATGTAATATCCCGAGTGTTTATGATAACGATCCTTAGAAAAAAAATGAATGGGTTAAAAAATATATAATATTTGATATATGATTGTGTTTAATTGAAGGTAATAAAAACTAAAAGTTGTTGAAGAAATGAATGAAGTATATATATATATATATATATATATATATATATATATATATATATATATGTGTGTGTGTGTGTGTGTGTGTGTGTGTGTGTGTGTGTGTGTGTGTGTGTGTGTGTGTGTGTAAAACTTTTTGCTAAGTTAACGTGTTAAGTTATTCAACGATAATTGTAAAAGAGAATTTGTGAAAACCTTAGTAAGGTAGGGTTTCGGTGATTCCGAGGACAGAATCCTTATAAAGAGGGAAGGATGTGACATCCCGAATTTTTATAAGTTATTAAAATAGGAATTTAATAATTAAAATTTTTATTATGAGATGTTTTGAGTTTGAGTATATATATACGTGCTATATATTTTGAAATATGTGATCTGGTGTGAAGAGAAATATATATTTATATATTGGGAAAGTGAGGTTTAATAGTTGAGTTAACTATTGAAGGAATTAAATGAATTTTGTAATTAATCTTAAATATTTATTGAATTGAATAAATATTTTAAATAATTTATTTATTGAGAAAAATAAATAATTTATGAAATTGTGGTATAATAATTTAGTTACGTGTGTATGATAATTAAGTTAAAGCAAAGGTAAATTTTATTCTTTGAAGATTTAATTTAATGAATTAATTAAATTAAATGAGTTGTTTAATATTAAAAAAAATAAGTAAATTAAATAAAGCGATGTTTAAGTCTAATTTATTAATTAAATTAGATATATGATTATTTATTAATCATCAGAAGAATTATAATAAAAATTATAATTATTAAAATTATCATTGTAAGTTATGTAATTGGTTACAGGTGTAGCAAATAAAAACTATATAATATAATATTATTAAAATAATCTAGTATCGGAGAAATTGTGTGTAAGCAAACGCAGCCTTATGGCTTTTGGGTTTATTGTAACTGACGCCTTTTTATTTTATTCACTTGACGTACGTTGGGGAGGAGAGGGAGTCAATTATATGTTACGCGTTCTTTTTCCTAAGGCTAGTACTGAGCTTGGTGAGGAAGAGAGGAAATATAGAGGTTTTGAGAGAGAGAGAGAGAGAGAGAGAGAGTTTTCTGTGATTTTGCCAAGAGGAAGGAGAGTTCACCATCTCTTGCTAAGCCTACAACTAGGGTTTGAAGGTATACTTTACTTCTAATATTTATAGTTTAAATTCTTATGATCATCTTCTATAAATTACTTATCACATGGGAGTTATAAATGTATGTATGTGGTTTATAATCAATTAATCATCATTTGTAAGTGCTATTTGATGATTAGGTTACAAGAAATTGGTTTGTAGGAAGAAATTGAAATAATAGTGGTTATGTATGAAAATAGCTTAAGAAAGTACAAAATTTTATGTTTGATATGTGTTATAAACTGTAAATTGATGTTGGATTATGTTAGTATGTGAAAAAACGAAAACAACGAAAGTTGAATGAATCGAAATAGTTGAGAAACGAATTCGTAGTGAACGAATTCGCTAAATTGTCAAAACATGAAAATTAGTATGAACATGAGCTTTAAATTCATATTTGGGTTAGTTAATGTTTATTTTAATTGTTGGATACTTGGTATGTTGTAGTTTTATGAGTTATAAACCCATAGAATCGAAAATGAACTCATTTGGATGAGTATAACTCATGTTATGATGATTAGAAAGGAGTTTGTAGGCCTAATTTAGCTTTCTGTAGTGTTCGGGATCAAAATTCGCAAGTTAAAAAAAGGGACCCCCGCCCCGGCGGGCCCCCCTACTGTAAAAATCCTCGGCAATTTTGGAAAAATAAATCTGACAGGACATAGTTTACTAAAACATCCATAACGTTTTCATACAAACTTCGATTGAGGTGATTCAAGATGATCCGGAACGAGAACGAATAGACCTACAACTTTTGTTATTTAAGTGTTTTAATTTGAGGTCTTTAGGAAGGGTCAAAATAGTCATCTTTGTGACTGTTACGTATTCGAAGGCGATCGGAGGGCGTCGATCGAGCACATACGCAAGTATAGTGCTCCCGACGATGGAATATGTTATTTTAAGTGATTTAACATGAAAATGCATGATATAATACATGAAATATAAAATTTCCTTGCTCGTAATAGAAAGCATTGGCATAACTTAGTATGTGTTTTGAAAAGAAACTTAAGGATTTTGAAAAATAAAACAAACCTTGTGGAAACTTATGTTCTATAAGTTCTGAACTTAGTGGTTTATATACATGATTGAGTTCAAATATAAATGAGCATGATATGGTGTTTATAGTGTCTTGTTCATGATAAAACTTGTTAGACCTTGTGTTAGAGAAGTTTTCAAGATAAACTTGATATAATTGAACTAAGGTGCATGAATGCTACATGAGGTAGGTTTTGAACTTGAGAAGATGTTATCATGACTTAATTACATATGATAAGAGTTTTAAAAGTTGTCTTATATGTGCTATACTACATCATTCATGATAAAATGATTTCAAAAACAAACTCCATTATCTTTTGTAAACTAAGTATTAAAACATGAATGATATGTGCACTCAACTAGTCAAGCATAACATAAGTTATTAAGCATGTTTTAAAAGTATGAACTATGCTATGTCCATGTAAATGAGATAGATAAATGTGAGCATGCTATTAGAGACTTATTAGTACAAATATATGGTTTAAAAGCTTATAACATTAAATCTTGTTAAAGAAAGTTGTTAGGCCTTATTGATTGAAATAAATCATTATGGAGCTAAGTAATTTGAATGTGAACATGAAAATAGATCACAACCTATTTGATGTCAAGTATGGATGGTTAAGGTACACTTATACATGCCTAGCTATTCTAAGAGTATGATGAGAAAGTGAAATGAATGTTTTACAAACCTAGTTAGGAAACAATGTAACGTTACTATTATATTAAGAATGTATGAAATATATGACTAATGGATGTGAATCCATGATTATATAATTGTGTAGGAATACACGAAGTGAAGATAAGCGTTAAGCAGTTAAGTCGTAGTTCATAAACTACGAATTAGGCAAGTCTTTCAGTTCCTATTTACTATGTGAATTTGATGATTAACTATTTTAAATCTTTATTGCAAAGTGCATAATGTGTTATATATATGTTGAAAGTATGAAATGTTAAAGTCAATTTATGACTATGTTGATTTATTAAAGCATGCTGATTGAGTAAGGACTCAATCTTTATACTTGTTATATGAACTGTAGCATGTATGTTATATGTTCAGCATGTTATTATGTGCTACGTGATGCATGAAAACTGTTAGATTTTACTGGGCTATCGAGCTCAACCTTGTAAATAACCACTTTTACAAGTTCAAGATTCAAGGTAAAGTTATGTGTTACTTGAAAGACATGAATCAGATGTGATACTTGAAGATTTATATACTTTGGTTGTGTTATTATTATTTGAACCATGTTTAAGGTTCTGAATAATGTATTAATGTTGAATTATAATATCGTTTTGCGATGTAAACTATTGTAGTATTAAAATGATTCTAAGATATTTAGCTGTAAATGTTGAAGGTTTTGGAAACGAGGATAGTTTGTAATAGAAAATTTTAATTATTTCGCAAATTTCAATGGTTGTATTATCGTTTAATGATGTAAAATTAGAGGTTGAATGTATTATTAATTATCGAAGTTGAGAATTAAATTGTATGAATTTTGGGGTCGTTACAAATATAGTTTTATTGCGCTTAACCGATGTATTGTAGGGCTTTACAGTACTTTTCTAGCTTTAAAGGGGCAAAACGGTCAAATTCTATACACTGGCGCCGCAGTGACAATGCCAAGGCTCCATCTCGTGCTGCGGCACTGCCCCTGGTCCAGTCTGACGTCACCATGGCGCTGCAGCGCCACTGACCATTCTTAGGCTCGTACTGCAACGCGAGCTCCTTGTCTTTCATACTAATGTAGCGCTGCAGCGCCAACCACAACTTAATTATCCGCGCCGCAGCACCACCTCTGGTGCCCAGGCAGAGAGGGCTTGTTTTAACCTAGCAAAAGAAGCGGAGACAAATATAAAAGGAAAGAGAAGCCTCTACATATGATATATCGAAGATTTCATAGATTAGTATAGGGTAGCTTAGTTTAGTTTTCTTTTTCTTTATTTTCTCTTTCTAGCTCATAGTTAATATCTGTAAATATAGATTAGGGAGAAGTTTGGGATTTCTTTGGAGCGACATAAGCAGTGAGCGACACGGATTGTAAAGCTTGATTCGAGTGGAATGTTTAGAGATTGAAGGGCTTTGACAGAGTTTCTTCTTATCTATTTATTGTCTCTGATTTTGTAATCTATAAATGTTATTTTTATTGTTACTTATATTTTGTTCAATAGCTATGAACTGAGTATATGCTCTAAGGTTATAATGGAACCCTTTGTTATTTAAATTGACTGTCTTATCTCTTTGGTTGGCACCATATGATTTGGTTCGATATATTTACGCTTAATGGTTCTCGCTAAGACATTAGTGATGATTTTGGTAATTTACATGATATCGACAGAAGGATTGTAGATTTATACCTGAATATATTGGCATGTGATTGTGGGTTTCGACTGAATAAGTTATGCGTAGAATAGACATATATCTGTGCCCCACGTGCGACCTATTTGAGAACTTATGCTTAAATCCTTGTTATAATTAATTTGCATAGACATATGTAGGGTTGTATCTAGCTTGGACGTTCTTTTCTGTTCTATTCCATATCGGATGGATCTAGAAAGGATAGGTTTGTGCATACCTCGATAAAGGTGTATGAGCACTTGTGTTTTCTCGATCGATAAATTGTCATGACCATTAGACCAGAGAGAGAAAGGTAGGTAGTTTGATAAAACATAGCACGCCAGGTGTTCGACAGAATGCCTGAGTGGGATGAAGTTGTAACCTTAGCTTGTAATTCCTTCGATTACCATTCGTTATCCATTTACTTGCTTTGATAAATAGTATGCTTAGATTAATCACACTTTTATTTATTGTTGTTCGAATAAGACTTTAGCTATACAAAGTCGGTACTTGGTAAATATTAGTGATAGTTTCTCGTGGGTTTGACACTTTCATTATCACTATTTTACTTGTTAGACCACATATACTTACGCGTGTTTAGTGATAGGTTTTCCGACTAACAAGTTTTTGGCGCCGTTACCGGGAAACTATTATTCTAATATTGTCCAATATTGAATTAAATCAATTTAGTCTTAATTTGAACGTATATATATATATATATATATATATATATTTATTTTATTTGTTGGATCTTCCTTTTTGTTTTTAAGTTTACAGGTAATGGACTATCATTGTTATCAATGGCCTTATAAGAAGACGACACAACCAAGCTCGGAAGAAGGACTCGAGAAATTGCAATTTCAAATTGCAAATGTCTTGAGGTTTTCTAACAATCTTGAGTGTCAGTCCACTTAGAATGCCTACTGTCAGGAACGAGCTGACGTTGAACCGATCTCCTATCATCCAAACTGTCAAGGTTATCCAAACTCTTAGGACTACAGTCAAGAGCAATATCAAGATCCGAATTACTCCTATCCAAATCAGTTTAACAACCAATATTTGCCACAATATGAGGTTATTTCTTGACACACTGAGAACTTGTCTGAGTCCTCAACACGAGAAGAAGAGAACAGGCTTGGGCAGCTTCTCACCAACTTTGTTGAGAGAAATGAGGTTTGGATGGCAAGCCAAGAAGCCGCATAGCACAGCCTTTAGAATCAATTGGGCAACTCATCAATGCCATCATAAATCCATCGCAAGGCAATCTTTCGGTCTTAATTGATCTCGACAATGAAGCAGTAGAGCATTGCACGGTGGATATACAAGGAAAATGCGATGAGTCTCGGACAGTTGTTGAGGGAGACGTCATAGTGCAAACTAGCCAATCGGTGGAGTCTGAAGTAGGAGACAAAAGGATAAATAGTGGTTGTATAGTCAATATTGATCTACAATCAGAATCCACGCTCCTGACTGTGGAAACCCTGAAGGGCCCACTAGAGCATGAAGAACACTTCCAATTTAATGAAATAGGCGAATCAGTGGATAATTCCAGTGGCGAAAGATTCTTTGTGCCAAAGGATGATTGGATGGACTAAGGAAAGGAGAATGTCCAAGCATCCATGTCGGCTAAAACTTTAAAGGAATTGACGAATAGGCGGCATGAAATGGTTATTTTTGCTTATGAGCCGGATTGAGCAGCATCGGTACAGTCAAGCCGATGACTTTAAAATAAGCGCTTGGTGGGGAGGCACCCCCATCTCAGTATCATTTTTATATGTTTTTCCTTACTTATGTCTAATTATATTTTATGTCTGTTATGTTTACTTTGCAAACATGGCTGTCAGATATTGTACTGCCATGTTGTATTGAGCATGTTTTTGTGACTGCACCATGTTTTCCTGTTCTATTGTAATGTTATATATAGTAGTACAGTTAAGCTAGTTATCATGTGTTTAATATAGACATATATATTTGTGTAAGATATATGGGCTAAAACATGGCTTCTGTGCAGGAATTCTTAGAACAAGGCTTGTTCCGCAGCGCCAACATATGTACAGGACTTCGCGCTATGGCGCCATGCTTATTATCCATGACTCTCAGCTCACGCCGCAGCGCCAAAGAACAAAGGGGACTCTCGCGCTACGGCGCCACCAACGAGTACCACACATTGCTAATTCGCGCTGCGACACCAAGGAAGGAAGCACAAGCCACGCCGCAGCGCCACCCTAATTCAGAGCCTACTGTTAACTCACACTGCGGCACCAATTAACAAAGGCAATCTCGTGCCATGGCGCCGGTACCAGTGTTTTGGGTTTCAAAAACTGATTTTAGCCTGTATTCAGGGCACTATCTCCTAATTCTCTTGGCATAATTCGACATCACGAGCAACCAACCGTCCTTTTTATCCACGAAACCCCCACCCTCTACAAAGCAACAAATTCATGACATCATTCACAGAATCAGACCAACAAGTTTTGGCGTGAATCTAATTGGAGATAAGCAGCAAATAGTTTCTTTTCCCCATCAAGGTATTTATTTGGATTTCAGTCATTCACAAAGATATTTTTCTCGAATTGTTGGGTTGGTGCTCTCTTAGTGTTTGTCTTTGTATATGATTTGGGTGCTGTCCACTGACAAAAATTAGGGTTAGAGAACTTTCAAACAAAGGTTGTCCAAGTTCAATTTTTAGAGCGCACACAACGTGTTTGATAAATTGCCTGAGAGAAAAGTTGGACTAATTTGGCTTAGAATTAATGGTTTCCATCGGGGCTTTGCTGTGCGTTATTACACGGGTTTTTTCTACAGAGAGTTAGGGATTGTTGCTGACCCAACTAACAGAAATTCTGACATGGCACCCAAAAGGCAACGACTTAGTGTCGGAGGGTCTTCCGCCGCCGCGCCACCACCAACGGCTTGGGACAACACCAAGTTTATCAATGAGGAGGCCTGGAAAAGGTAAAAAAAGCTCATTTGGGGCACAAAACCTGATTCCTGAGTGGCGGTTGAGGTCCGATAAAAAGGATGGTGAGCTAACCACCATGATACTTAAACTTAATTAGATCCACTTCATAAAACCACCTACGTCAGCCATAGTACCAGTGGTTCAGGAGTTTTATGCCAACACCAATCCCGATGGTCCAGCTATTGTCCAAGTTCGGGGGAAGTTAGTGGCTTTTGGAAGCCAAGCCATCAATGAACTTTTTCCGACACCCGATTATCAAGTCAGGGACTATCTAGAGTCGGGACTCCGCAGCTATGATCACGAGGATATCATTAGGCGGCTCTACAAGCCCGGGACTGCGTGGAAGTAAAAGCGTGACATAACAAAGGATAGGGTGATTTTACTGTTCACCATTGTCATAGGTCTTAATGTGGATATTGGAGTGCTTATTCATGACTCCCTTCTGAAGGCAATCAAGAGTAACATAGTTGTAGGACCCCCACATCCATCATTGATCACCCGGCTGTGCAAGCAAGCAGGCATTCAGTGGGGGCTAGAAGAGATAGCCTCGCCACCCATGACAGTCATTGACCATCTGGCCATCAAACGCTACTATGAGTGGGACGGGGCAGAGTCTCATGTCAGAGGCGAAGGATATGGGCCACCTACAGTGCCACCTCCTACAGCAGAGGCCGAGCCCTTGCAGCCTCCAGACGCCGCTCCAGAAGCAGGCCAAGATGGATAAGGACTACTGGCCGACATCATGGCGTCTCTCACCCTGCTACATCAAAAGCAAGACGTCGAGGCTCGCAGGTAGCAGAGGCACATTGCAGCTATAGCGCAGAGGCTGGACATTTCTATGCAGTACCAGGCTGAGCTGGTAAACACCATGCAGAGCATTTACATCGACTATTATGGTGAGAAGGATGAGTTCACGCCATACCAGTTCCTGGAGCCTCCTGTCTTCCCACCATACCCTCCACCATCACCACCCGCCGAAGCTGATGAGGACGAAGCTGATGAGGATGAAGCTGATGCCGAGTGGGCGATCTTCAGGGAAGCCCTCTTGTATCGATTGTTTTATGTTTAGCAATGAGGGCATTGCTCACCATAAGTTTGGGGGTGTTAGTGTAAGACCCAAACTTTTATGAATAAAGATAAATTTTCTATAATTATCATTTTTTGAATATTATGGAATGAATTTGATATAATGTTATAGTTGTGGGTAATAGTTATAAATTTTGCAAAGTACGCAAGTTGTTATATAATATTCGATTGGTCAGGGAATATTCGTTTTAACAAGGAATATTTGTACGAAGGCACAATCATTGGTGGACCCCACAACGAAATTATTGTCGGATTAAGAAAATGACAAAAATATTTTATGAAAATAACGGCATAAGTTTTATAGTTAACTGTTGAAACACACGGTGTTTAAAAGTACAGGAATACACGTGGTTACATAGTAGCACACGGTATTGATTATTGATGCTTACGTGAGAAGTCACTCAGTTTTGTTCAATTATTGCTTCAGTAATTGTTGCATAGTATCTCATGCTAATTGATTCAATTATTGTCGATATTTTATATATTATTAAATCAATAATTAAGACGATGAAGTTATTAATATTATTATTTGAAATATTAACGATGTCTAGAAGTTCTGCCAAGGAGAGGTTTGGTCACCTAATTGCGCGCCAATAGGGAGAAATCCTTATTGGAAAGCCCCCTCTTTCCTGGGAACGACCTGGTTGATTAATAGTGTGAATTATAATAATGATGATGAAGTTTTGTTTTATTAGTATTATTAATGTAATAAAACAGAAAAGTTTTTTATATAAAACAGAATACTTTTATAAAGTTATTCGTTTTATTAGACTATAAATAGAATATATTATATTTTATTATGTATAGTGTTTGCATAGTGCATGCATAGTATTTTGCATAGTAAAATCTTTTTATATAACACAGAATACTTTTATAAAGTTATTCGTTTTATTAGATTATAAATAGAAAATATTATATTTTATTTAAAAGACTTTGTTTTATTAGAATATTGTATAGTAAACCAATCTGGACCGTCCGTTTAAAATTAAATCAATCTGGACCGTTCAGGAATTAGTTACTATTCAGTCCATTCTCCTATAAATAGAAGCTCATTCCTTCATTATTTCTTACGAATTCACTGAAAGTCTAGAGAGAGAAACTATAGAGAGAAAGAAGAAAAATATTCCGCTACTTCACTACTCATTTATCCAGTTGTTCTAAGGTAAGGGGTATTATTTCTTTCGTATTCATGAAGAGAACTTCTGTTATTCCATTTTTATATTCTGTTGGAATAACCTGTATACGCGGTCTATCCTATACTTAGTGAAATTCTTCTATTATTCCATTCTTTATCATTATGTTGGAATAACCTGTCTATGCGAAGTACCGCATACATGGTGAAATTCTTCTATTATTCCATTCTTTATCATTCTGTTGGAACATCCTGTCTATGCATTTACGCATGACCTGGTTCCGTTATTTATTATTATGTTGGAACATCCTGTCGGTGCGAATTTTGCCTGACTTGGTTCTGTTATTTATTATTCTGCTGGAATATCCTGTCTGTGCGGTCTATCGCATGACTGGTGATTTCTTTTGTTATTCCATTCTTTATTATACTCAGTTGGTTAAAGTTTTGACTTCTATACTCCATGAAATTAATGTAATATCCTTGATATTTGCGCTTCATCCAGTATCTTTTCATGAAAATATTCTTCTAAGCATTCTTGAATTTTACTCTACAAAGAAGTATCATGTTGACAATTTGGACGTTATTAGTTCCTGGATAAATTAATTCTTGAACTTGTTTTATTGAATTCTTATATCATTGTCATCGTCATCGTCCTCGTGTTTATATTATGTTGAAAGTCATATGTGGCCTATAGTGCATAGATGGACTTGGTATGATTATGACCAGGGATTAATCGGTCTAATCATGACCGTAATGTTACAAATGATGTGGTAAAAGTCCTAATTGGCCCGTAGTGCATTGATGGACAGTTGTTGGCATGATCATGACCATTGATGAATACACGAATATCCTTGGCCCGTAGTGCATGGATAATTTATAGTTATGATACTAATGAATATCCTTGGTCGTAGTGCAGGGATGATGTGAATTATTTATTAAGCTAAGTCCCGGCGATAAAAATGATGAAAAACCTTTTAAATCATAAAAGATAGTAGATTTTATTCTATACTTGACTCTTTTAATGGATTGCGTGTTCCGCTGCAGTTAAATTTGATGTTTGTTATATTGTATCAGTTTAACACTGTTGAAGGCTAACGATAATTTATTCTGTATTATCTTAGTCATAATATTTCTTACTGGGCTAGTTGAGCTCACCCTTTTACTTTCATTGTTCTCTTCAGGAAATGAGAACGTAGCAGGGACTAATCGGAGAACGGAGTGACGGTCTAGATAATAGCATTAGTAGTCCTCACTATTCTGTTAAATAGTGTGATAATAAATGTAATGAAAACTCAATTGAGTGTGAATATTGTCTAGATGACAACATTTGTATTAAAACTCACAGCATATGTTTTGTCGTATTTTACACGATTGTTGTATAATTAAGTTGTATTTGAATTTTGTACCATGTATTTGGCGACTCAAGATGGGTGATGTATACCTATTTTGGGGGCGTCACAATTAGGGTTATTAACTGTTTATTTCTGTCAATTGCCATGTGAGGTTGAGTATTTAGTACTTTGCTTTTGTTATTTTCAGTATTGTGGTGCAGTCATTTTTGAACTGCGGGATGATGTTTTGAATTCTTATTATTATGGATGCCATGAAGTGATTTTGGTTTTTTATTTATTAATGCATGATTTTAATTAGCATATTTGTGTTTTATAGCCATCTTTTTGGGGTTGATATAGATTTATATGTTTGTGTCATGTTAATGGCCTTTTTACCCTATTTTGAGCTGCTATTAAGCAAGGGTGTTATACATTATTGATTTTTTATTGTGTCTATGACTAGCGCCAAATGAGTATGTCTCTCTTATAGTCGTGTCAAGCATGTATGTACTAGGGGTTTGTTAGTTGATAAGTTGAGACTTTTATTGATTCGTCCTTCTAGCAAGCATTGACCAACTGTGTTAACTAGTTATTTTTTCAAATTTAGTTAGCGTGTTTATTGCTTTGAGAGTTTGTTCACTCTTATAAACGTTTATTTCTACAAGGTAATAAAAGACTTAGACATTTATAAAGTTTTGGATCTTGGATTCGTGCATGTTTAGATATATAAAAAAAGAATGAATGAAATGATAATGAAGATTGAATATCGAAAGTCTTGCGTTGCGTTGAGATGGAGCGTAAAACGCACTCGCCCATAAACGAAGGACTGATATTGAGATGGAGCATAAAATGCACTCGCCTTATTATGTTCAGTTTTTCGTAAAGTCTAATTTGGGCTTATGTTGATTATGTGGCCTTTGCTGCTCGAGTTACTAGATTCTTAGGCGTGTTCTACACCTAGTGCCCTAAAGTCTTCTGGCTTGGGAGTCACTGATCAAAAGCTCATTAATGGGTAGTTCTGATTGGCCTAAGGTAATTAAGAACTGTCCGAGTCAGATTTTACTGTCTTCATGCTAGAGTCTTTTGATCCTTTACTGCACTTGTGTCTTATTCTTAATGCTTGTTGAATGTTTAAGTTATGGAGTGTGCATATTAGTATTAACAATCGACTGTGCGAACTTATTTGAGCTATGATTAGTCAAAACGGTTGGTCTTCACACACACACATACAATGGATCAAATATAGTCTTATGCTTGAAATAGAATGAACCCTTACTCATGGTTGTGTTTGCTTTGTTCTTTGGGAGTAGCTTTGATTGAGATTCGTAGCCACGATGATAGTATATAGTTTTATAATCCTTTCGCGTGTTTAATTACTACTGTTATTTTTATGTTAGATAGTTTGCATGAGGACAAGTAAAGACTTAAGTTAGGGGGTATTTGATGAGTGCGATTTATACCCGCGAATCGGATACTTTGTGACTTAAATAATTGCCTGAATTCGTAGTTTTTATATATTTTTATATGAATATAGTGTTATTGCGCTTAACTGATGTATCGCAGGGCTTTATAGTACTTTTCTAGCTTTAAAGGGGTAAAACGGTCAAATTCTATACACTGGCGCCGTAGAGCCAATGCCAAGGTTATATCTCACGCCGCGGCACCGTCCCCTAGTCCAGCCTGTCGTCAGCATGGTGTTTATAACGATCGAGAAATTTGTAGTTTAATTTAAATATTTATTAAATTAAATTAAAATTTTAAATAATTTATTTATTAAGGAAAATAAATAATTATTGAATTGTGGTGAATTAATTTAGTAACTAAATTGATTAATGTTAATTAAATTGAATACTGATAATTTTATCTGAAGGATTTAATTTAAGGAAATAATTAAATTAAATCGATTACTTAATATTTAAGAAAATAATTAAACTAAATGAATTGTTTAATATTAAAGGAAATAAATAAATTAAATAAAGTGATGTGTCTAATTTATTAATTAAATTAGATATATAATTATTTATTATTCATAAATATAATTATAATAGAAATTATTTTAATTACCATTACAAGTTATTTAAATTAATTAAGCGAAAGTTATTTAATTAACTAGAGTGTGACACATGAAACCATATTATATAATACTATAAAAATAAATTAATATAGGAATTATGTGTTTAGCCAAACAAGGTCTTGTGGCTTTTGTCTTATTCTAACTGACGCTGCCTGTTGGGTTTTTACCTGACGTTGGTGGGGAAGTAGGAGTCAATATTTCATCGCGTCTTATTTTTCTAAGGCCAAAATAGCACAGAGTTTAGAGAAGAGAGCTTGGAAGCAAGAAAGAGTTCTCTGTGATTTTCAAGAGGAAGGAGGGGAATTTCTAAACCTAATCATCATATTTTTTGCTAGCAAGTAATCAAAAGAACAAGGTATAATTTACTCTAATGTAAACCCTTGTTTTTGAAATTTTATTGCTAATTCATGTTAGATTGATATATATACTTGTATATATGGATTATAAACTGATAATCATCATGTATGGTTGATATTTATACATGATTATAGTAAGAGAATCCATGAAAATTATGATTGGTATTCTTGAGTTTTTGGGAAAAGAGAAGAAATTGGGTGGATGATTTCCTAGAATAATTGGTAATTGTGTTGTAAAGGGTTTATAATCTGTTATTTGTTGTCTTCAAGTAGTTTTAAAGTATCAAATTCGTGAGAATTGAGATTGTAGGAAGAAGAAGGAATAACATTAATATGTTCATATGATAAGGCTTTAGAAATTATGAAATTTGATACTCTATATGTGTTATAATCTATAATTTGTTATTGGATTATGTTAATATGTTAAGAAATGAAACCGGCATAGTTTAAATCATGTCAATTGGTTAAGAAACGAGTTCGTGATGATCGAATAACTAAATATGTAAAAAATGATGAAATTTGGAAAAATTGGGATTTTGGTCCTTCAAAATTGTATATATTGAGTGTTTATGTTGTTATTATGTGGTATTGCATGTTTATAGATGGTATCACAAGGTGTTAGGTGTTAGGTTTTGTGAATGTTGTAGTGTTTGGGTTGTTTTAGGGTGACTGGTGCAATATCAGAGCTGCTGCAATTTCTGTTTGTGCACGGCATAACTGCGCCGTTACCACAATCAGAAACGGCGCAGCTGCGCCACTAGGTTTTCTGCAGTCGAGCACCAGCGCAGATGCGCCAGTTGCAAGGCAAGGGACAGCACAGCTGCGCCGTGCCCAGAGCCCAGGCAGTGACTTTTGCCTATTTGCAGGTTATGATTTATGGACTTATATTAGCTAAGCATGCATGTTAATGATGTTTAAAACATAATATAAACTATAATAACAAATTGTAATGTGTTGTAATGCGAAGTGTGAAGATTTTTAAATAATTTATGAAATGAAACCGAATGTGATGTTTTCAAAAGATAGAGATGAATGATTAAGTTATGTTGGATCGTAATGAGATTTCAGATTCGTTAAGTATGTTAACCTACATAGTTAGCTGCTAGGTTAGGGTTATGACCTAAATGATGGTTTAAACCTCTAAAGCTAATATTCATACAACTAATTATTGTTACGATTTCAATGATATATGTACGGTAATTGGCGACTATTATACTTGTGTAGCTTACATACAAGGCAAGTTTCTAAACCTTAACTCTTTACATTGAGCAAGCTTTCTAACTTCATTCTTTTGTTAATGAATACAAGTTCCTAAATTTTATTGAGCAAGACTATTGATTCTATCCTTATAGACGATTGAATAAGCTCTTGTAACCTAATTCGTTACCTCGAGCGAGTTTTACTTTTCTAAACCTTGATATTATTATTCAAAGCATATATTGTTCTAATGCATTGATTCAAATAAGATTGTTCTAACTCTTTTGGATATAGCACTTTGCGTGTATATCATGTTTATTCAAATATATATTGTTGATATCCGATCTTTGACTTTGATAGCCTTGTTCAGTTATACATTCTTGTATTAGACCTTCAAGTAGTAAGCAAACTCTTATTGATTAAATTAATCTGTAATTGATTAGTGTTCTAAAATTCAGGAAACACTGATAAGCTAGTTCCAAACTAAACTTTCTTTAGTGCGGAAATTCTAAAACCAAACTGAGACGAACAACCCTAGCATAGGAGATTTTGTACGTGTAACGTTTAGATATTTGTGCACAATACATGGTACAAAGGGTTGATCCCCCTAAGTACGTTAAGAAGGGTCTGTATAGTCTAAATGACTATTAAGGTTGGGTAATAATACCTAAGTACCGGGGACATGGTTCGTGGTCTTAAGACCCTCAGATATTAATGTTCAAACTTGTTTTCTGTTTTTGATTCGTAGAATAAGTTCATTGTTGTTCAGCATTCGTTGTTCATTCTCATGTTGTTGTCATTACTACTTTATATATCAGTGAGCATTTGTTTGCTCACTCTTACAATTAACACTGCAGCTAAAGTGGATAAAGTCGATGAGCCATCTACTAGCAAAGGAAAGGGCAAAATGTCCAAGTGTTGAAGACTTATTAGAAATTTATTTAAATGTTTTGTGTTACCAGACTTGTTTTATTTTATAATGTATTCTGCAAACTGAAGTAATAAATTTAAGGTTAGATTACCTGGGATTGTTTTTTTTTTGAGATGATGTAACCCTTTAATGGGAAAGATTAGTTTAAGTTATTTAAATTATGTCTTTATCCTTTATGACGGGTAGTTAGATGTAATGATTTTGGATAGTGAGCACCAAATTCTGTGGGAATGGAGTACCCGGATTTGGGGGTGTCACAGGTTGGTATCAAAGCTTTAGGTTATGAACCTTAGGTGGAGAAACCTTAGGAAGTAACCTTTAAGGAAATAGAAAACATAGAGGTGTCCAACTCTTATCGAGTTTTAAGGAATAGATTAAGGTATCCATTGAAGTTAAATAATAAAAGAAATTATGTGCTATGTGTTAATAACTTATGTGCTCGCGAGTATCGAAAATTGTTAAGTAAAACTTAAAATATTTTGTTGTCAGGATGTCTAACGATGGAGGATCCAGTCCAGCTAGGGAAGTGATACCTCATATACCTAGAGACGACAAACCCCGGGATATTCACGTAGTACGGGAGCAGCTGATTTAGGAGGATGAGCCTGTGACCGATCCCGAGGAGGATAGTTTTGAGGAGATAGAGGAGGATGATGAGGAAGAGGATCCTGAGGAGTTTCCACCAAACTCCATATCAGCTGAGATATATGACGCTCTGTACGATCGTAACATAGAATTATAGGACAAGGTTGAGTAAATGAAGGAGTTGGTTGAGATGCATCATACTTCGATGGAGCAGAAGGATGCAGAGATTCAAGAACTCGAATTACGCCTTGGAAACACGGAGTGGGACCTAGTTCATACAAAGGGTCGGCATGAAGATTTGTTGGCAGTAAATGAGAAGATGAAGACTGATATGGAGAAATTAAAAGATGACTTCAAAGAGGAATCAGCTAAGCGTGCAAGAGCAGAGGATGCTTGGATGAAGGCGACTCAATGTGCAGACCGTGCTGAGGCTAAGGTCCAAGTGAAGAAGGCTAATACGAAAGAGATGGATTACGCTTTTAATTATGTGATTGATAGGGCCCAAGATCGAGTCTTTTATTATCCACCTTAGTTTGAGAATTCTTCGTGGTTCGTGATGGATCGTAGAACGGCGTACCGTATCATGGAGGAAGAATGTCGAGAAGCTTTACGATGTCTTAATATGTCTAGATAAAGAGAATAATAATAATAATATGTGGTTAATTATGTGAATAAATAAACTGTGAATCCCTTATTTTGAAATGAATAAAGGGATAGTATGAGTATGTAATCTTGAAACTTGTCTAGTTCAGGAAAGTGAATGTTAATAGTAGTTATGCTATCTTTATATGTTTTAAAACGTTATGAATGAATAAAATATCAAAGTTTATTTGAAATGTTATATCTTTAAATGCTTAAGTTAAACTTCAAATACCCAAGAAGTTGAGTAAGGAACTAATAAGCGTATATTTTAACAGAAAATGCCTCTTAGAAGAAGACAACCACGTCAACAAGTACCTCCTGACGGGTCTACTAATAATAATAACGAGGCCAATGCTAATTCAGTTCAGCAGTTGGTAGCTCTATTGACGGGTGCACTTGCGAATCAACCGCAAGCTCAAGTCACGACCTTTAAAGAATTAAAAGCGGTTGGACCACCAGAGTTTCAAGGGTCTATGAATCTAGTGGAAGCCCAAACCTGGATCATGGAAATGGAGAAGGTGTTCGACGTTGCTAGAGTTAACGAAGATCAGAAGACTGAGTTCGCAACATTTATGCTGAAGTTTGAAGCTAGCTACTGGTGGCAGGCAAATAAGGTTCGTGGAGGACAAGGAGTGATAGCGTGGGATAGATTTAAGGAGATGTTTTTCAAAATGTACTTTCCAGCGAGTTCTCGAAATCAGTTGGAAGTACAATTTTTGGAGCTGAAGCAAGGAACAATAACGGTGCCAGAATATGCTGCGAAGTTTAACGAATTGGCAAGGTTTTCCACTGAGCGTAAAGCGAGAAGGTTCAAACAAGGATTGAAACCCTAGTTGTATAGTAAGGTTTCAATGTTCCAGCTGAATACATTTGCAGCTGTACTGGAAAAGGTAATTATCGTAGAAGGTGGAAGCGATGCCTTGACCAAGTACAACCAAGAACAGAAGAAGTGGAAGAATGAGAATGAGAATAAGGTTGGTGGTAGTAATGTTGGAAGTAACAGTCAGAAGAGAAAGTGGAGCGAGAATTCGACTGCGGGAGGACAGCAGGGAGATCAGCAGAAGAAAAAGTTTGAAGCTTGTGCGACGTGTGGAAAGAACCATACTGGAGTATGTTTGAAGGGAAAGCGAGTGTGTTTCAACTGTGGTCAGGAGGAACACATTGCACAAAATTGTTTTAGTCCAAAGAAAGGAGCATGTTTTACCTACGGTTCGAAGGATCACATGGCTCGTGATTACCCTAAGAAGCCAGCAGGAAGTGCAAGTGGTGGAAAAGGAAATAACAACGGTGGTGGTGCATTAACTATCACTGGACCAGCACAGTCAAGCCGACCTTCTGTGAGGACTTTCAATATAACCGTGCAGGATGCTGTACAATCTAAGGATATGGTGTCAGGTATCATTCCAATTAATGGTATTAATGCTTATGTACTATTTCATTCGGGTGCTACTTATTCATTTATATCCGAAGAATTTGCTCAACACTTAGATTTGCCTCAGGAAGAATTAGAATTTCCCTTAAATATAGAGATTGCGAATAGGGAAGTGATTTCTGTTAAATTCATATATAGAAATTGTAGAGTGGATATAAAAGGTCACGAGTTGATGGTAGACTTGATACCAATTAGACTTGGTGAATTTGATGTTATACTGGGAATGGATTGGTTACTCAAGTACAGAGCAGTAATTGATTGCCAAAGGAAATGTGTTAACCTTATGACTCCGTCAAAGGTTGTGTTCTATGACAGCAAGTCACCTCGACAAGCAAGTTGTCTGACGGTGATGCAAGCCAAAAAGTTGTTGAGACTAGGATGTGTAGGATACATAGCCTACATAGTTGATACGCAGAAGAAGAGTATGAAGTTAGAAGAAATACTGATCGTAAGAGATTTTGCAGACGTATTTCCAAATGATTTGTCGGGTCTTCCGCCGGATCGACAAATCGAGTTCGTGATTGACTTACTACCAGGAAGGGCCCCAATATCAAAAGCACCATACAGAATGGCCCCGGTAGAGATGAAAGAGTTAATGGTGCAGTTACAAGAATTGCTTGACAAGAAGTATATTCAGCCGAGTATGTCACCATGGGGAGCACCGGTGTTGTTTGTTAAGAAGAAAGACGGATCGATGCGGCTCTGCATTGATTACCGAGAATTGAATAAGGTCACGATCAAAAATAAGTGTCCATTACCTAGAATCGATGACCTGTTCGATCAGTTGAAGGGAGCGAGATATTTCTCAAAGATAAACTTAAGAAGTGGTTATCATCAGTTGAAGGTGAGGTCGGAGGATGTACCAAAAACAGCGTTCAGAACTCGGTATGGTCATTACGAGTTTCTGGTTGTCTTTTGGTTTAACCAACACACCTGCAATGTTCATGGATTTGATGAACATGGTGTTTAAACCATTTTTAGACAAATTTATGGTGGTGTTTATTGATGATATATTGGTTTATTCCAAAACCAAAGAGGAACATGTGGAACACTTAAAAGTGACGTTAGAGACATTGAGAAAAGAGAAGTTGTGACGCCCCCAAAATAGGTATACATCACCCATCTTGAGTCGCCAAATACATGGTATAAAATTCAAATACAACTTAATTATACAACAGTCATGTAAAATACGACAAAACATAATATAAGAGTTTTAATAAGAATATTGTCTTCTAGACAATATCCACACTCAATGGAGTCCTCATTACATTTATTGTCACACTATTTAATAGAATAGTGAGGACTACTAATGCTATCATCTGGACCGTCACTCCGTTCCCCGACTAATCCCGGCTACGTTCTCATTTCCTGAAGAGAACAGTGAAAGAAAGGGTGAGCTCAACTAGCCAAGTAAAAAATATTATGACTAAGATAATGCAGAATAAATTATCATTAGTCTTCAACACTGTTAAACTGATAAAATACAATAGACATCAAGTTTAACTGCAGCGGAATAAGCAATCCATTAGAAGAGTCAAGTAGAAAATGATATCTACTATCTTCTATGATTTAAAATGTTTTCATCAAATTTTATCGCTGAGACTCAGCTTAATAAATAAACCACATCATCGAGTCATCCCTGCACTATGGGCCAAGGATATTCATTAAATCATTAATGGTCATGACTATACTGAATAATCCCTGGTCATAATCATACCAAAAACTGTCCATCAATGCACTACAGGCTACTGAGGACTTTTACCACATCATTTATAACATTACAGGTCATAATTATACCGAATAATCCCTGGTCATAATCATACCAAGTTCATCTATGCACGTAAGCGAAAGATGACTTTCATCACAATATAAGCATGAGGATGATGACAATGACATAATAATTCAATAAAACAAGTTCAAGAATAAATTTTAAAGATTTATAAGTTAATTTATCTTGAAATCAATTACGTCCAAATTGTCAACATGATACTGCTTTGTGGAGTAAAATTCAAGAATGCTCAGAAGAATATTTCCATGAAAAGATACTGGATGAAGTACAAATATCCAGGATATTCTACTAATTTCATGGAGTATAGAAGCCAAAACTTTAACCAAATGAGTATCATAGAATATATAAAACTGCAAATGGATTTTCAACCGCCATGCGATAATCTACGTAGACAGATCATTTCCACAATTTAATAAGGAATGAATACGAAGGATCATTCACCATGCATGTGATAATCCGCATAGACAGGTTATTCCAATGGAATAATAAAGAATGGAACCAGGTCATGCGTAATCCGCACAGACAGGATATTCCAATAGAATAATAAAGAATGGAATAACAAAAGAATTTCACCATGTATGCGGTACTTCGCATAGACAGGTTATTCCAACATAATAATAAAGAATGGAATAACATAAGCTCTCTTCATGAATACAAAAGAAATAATACCCCTTACCTTAGAAAGAAACTGGATACTGGAGTAGAGAGGTAGCAGACTTCTCTTCTTCTTTCTCTCTATAATTTCTCTCTATAATATTTGCTCTATAGCTTTAGTGAATTGGTGAGAAATGAAGGAAGAATGAGCTTCTATTTATAGGAAAATAAAGTTTCGATAATTGCACATTTTGGGGCTCGAAATATTATAGTACAATACCTTCAACTTTTCTTTCATTTTTAATTTAGTCCTGCAAGTATTATCAAACTTGCACCACCTCCCCTAATAGTAAATAATGTGAATCAATAGTTCAATCATGTGAATCAATAGTTATAATCATGTGAAAATATGAATTACAGTATAGTACTTCCATCTATACTTCCATTTTTAACTTAGTCATGCAAGTATTATCAATCTTGCACCAACTCCCCTAATAGTACAAGAATGTGAATCAATAGTACACACATGTGAACAAATAGTTATAATCATGTGAATTAATAGTAATTAATTGCTCATTTATCCGGTTAATTACCCGACTGGTCAGTATAACTTCCAGACATCAATTAATATCAAATAAATGTCGATTTCCACTAACACTAATAATTCCAACACAATGGAACTATCAATTTTGTCTTTAATCAACACGAACTTATTCATCATGAATATTATAACTCACAATATTTAACAACCAGGTCGTTCCCAGGAAAGAGGGGTTTTTGGATAAGGATTTTTCCTTATTGGCGCGTAATTAGATGACCAAACCTCTCCTTGACAGAACTTCTAGACATTGTAAATATTGTAATTTAATAATATGAATAACTTTGACGTCTCAATTATTGATTTAATAATATATCATATAATGCAGATGATACTGTGACAATAATCGAATCAATAATATGAGAGATATGATGCAGCAATTACTGTAGCAATAATTAAGTATAACTGAGTGACTTCTCACGTAAGAATCAATAATCAATATCATGTGCTACTATGCAACCACGCGTATTACTGTACTTTTACTACTGGGTAGTTCAACAATTTAACGGTAAAACTTCTGCCGTTATTTTTATAAAAAGATAATTATGTCGTTTTCTAACTACGACAATACTTCCGTTGTGGGATCTACCAATGATTGTGTCATCGTATGAATATTCCCTATTAAAACGAATATTCCCAGACCAGTCGAATATTATATAACTACTTGCTTACTTTGCAAAATTTGTAAATATTACCCACAACTATAACATTATATCAAATCCACACCATAATATTCAAAAATATATTTCGAGAAAATTATTCTTTATTCATAAAAGTTGGGGTCTTACAGAAGTTGTATGCTAAGTTCTCAAAATATGAATTTTGGTTAGAATGTGTACAGTTTCTCGGGCACGTTATTGATAATGATTAAATTTCGGTAGATCCATCAAAAGTTGAAGCTGTAATAAACTGGTATCAGCCGAAGACACCGTCAGAAGTACGGAGTTTCTTAGGATTGGCGGGTTACTATAGGCGCTTTATTCAAGACTTCTCCAAGATCGCAACTCCATTGATGAACTTAACTAGGAATGCGGTTAAGTTTGTTTGGACAGAGAAGTGCGAGGAGAGTTTTCGAGAATTGAAGAAGAGGTTGAGTTCAGCACCTGTGTTGTCATTGCCTGATGATACAGGAAATTTTGTGGTGTATAGTGACGCATTGCATAAAGGACTAGGCTGTGTGCTTATGCAGAACAGCAGAGTTATTGCGTATGCATCACGACCGTTGAAAGATTACGAGAAAGGGTATCCAACTCATGACTTAGAGTTGGCGGCGGTGGCGTTTGCCCTAAAAATTTGGAGACATTATCTTTATGGAGAGAGGTGTGAGATATATACGGACCATAAAAGTCTGAAGTATATCTTTACACAAAAAGATTTGAACATGCGACAAAGAAGATGGTTGGAGCTGATCAAAGACTATGACTGCGAGATTTTCTATCATCCCGGAAAGGCGAATGTTGTTGTTGATGCTCTAAGTAGGAAGGGACGGGAGAAGTTAATGTTGTTGACTGATCAGGAGAAGCTAGTGTCAGAAATGGCTAAGATGGAGTTGGAAATTAAATATCTGATAGAAGCTGATGAAAAATTGTTCCAGATAGGAAACAGTTCAATGTTAGTGGATAAGGTGAAGAATGCACAACTTCAGGATGAAGACTGCGAAAAGATAAAACAAAAAATATCTGAAGGTGAAGAAAACAAATTCAAAATCGATTCGGAAGGGTTACTTCGATTCGAAAAAAGAATTTGGGTTCCGCCAATACCAGAAATTAAAGAGGAAATTTTGAATGAAATTCATAACTCAAGATATTCGATTCACCCTGGGAGTACAAAGATGTACCAGGATCTTAGACATCATTTTTGGTGGTCGAATATGAAGAGGGATGTGGCTGAGTGTGTGGCAAAATGCTTAATGTGTCAGAAAGTTAAAGCCGAACACCAAAGGCCAAGCGGATTATTACAACCATTGGGGATACTAGAATAGAAATGGGAGCATATCACAATGGATTTTGTGGTAGGTCTTCTAACAACCCAACAAGGTTATGATGCCATTTGGGTGATTGTCGATCGACTGACGAAGTTGGCACACTTTTTGCCAATCAAGCTTCGATTTACCCTAGATCGGTTAGTAAAACTGTACGTGAAGGAAATTATGTCAAGACACGGGGTACATGTGTCCATTGTATCAGACAGAGATCCACGTTTCACATCTAATTTTTGGAAATAATTACAAGAATGCTTGGGAACACAACTGAGAATGAGCACAGCATACCATCCTCAGATCGATGGACAAAGTGGGAGAACCATCCAAACACTAGAGGATATGCTCAGAGCATGTATCATGGATTTTAAGGGGAATTGGGATGACCATCTACCATTGGCGGAATTTGCTTATAATAATAGTTATCACGTGAGTATTGGCATGCTGCCTTACGAAGCGTTATACGGCAGGAAATGCAGAACTCCGTTATGCTGGGATGAGGTAGGTGAACATCAGCTATTGGGTCCAAAATTGGTGCAACAAACCGTTAAAATCATCAAAGTGATTCGAGTGAGATTAATAGCCGCACAGGATAGACAGAAGAAATATGCCGATCAGCATCCACAAAATAGAGAATTTGATGTCAGTAGTTATGTTTTCTTGAAAGTGTCTCCCTGGAAGGGGAAAATTCAATTTGGCCAGAAGGGGAAATTAAGCCCTAGGTTTTTAGGACCTTTTGAAGTGCTTCGACGAGTTGGTGAAGTGGCATATGAGGTAGCTTTACCTCCAGAATTGAAACATATTCATAATATTTTCCATATCTCGGTATTGAGACCATATAAGCCTGATTATAAGCATGTTATCGAATATGAGCCCTTACAGTTTGAGAAAGATTTGTCATATGAAGAAGTCTTTGTTCAAATTGTTGACAGAAAATAACAAGTACTAAGGAATAAGGTGATACCTTCTGTTAAGGTAATCTAGAGGAACCACAATGCTGAGGAAGCTACGTGGGAACTTGAAAGCGTTATGATGAAGAATTATCCTGAGTTATTTGCTTGATCTTGTATAGCGATTTTAGGGACAGAATCTTGTTAAGGAGGGAAGAATGTAACAAATAAATTTTTTGAGGTGTGATTCTAGGGACAAAATCCTTTTAAGGAGGGAAGGATGTAACGATCGAGAAATTTATAATTTAATTTAAATATTTATTGAATTAAATAAATATTTTAAATAATTTATTTATTAAGGAAAATAAATAATTGATGAATTGTGGTGAATTAATTTAGTAACTAAATTGATTAATGTTAATTAAATTGAATAATGATAATTTTATCTGAAGGATTTAATTTAAAGAAATAATTAAATTAAATCAATTACTTAATATTTAAGAAAATAATTAAACTAAATGAATTATTTAATATTAAAGGAAATAAATAAATTAAATAAAGTGATGTGTCTAATTTATTAATTAAATTAGATATATAATTATTTATTATTCATAAATATAATTATAATAGAAATTATTTTAATTACCATTACAAATTATTTAAATTAATTAAGCTAAAGTTATTTAATTAACTAGAGTGTGACACATGAAACCATATTATATAATACTATAAAAATAAATTAGTATGGGAATTATGTGTTAAGCCAAACAAGGCCTTGTGGCCTTTGGCTTATTCTAACTATACCTGACGTTAGTGGGGAAGTGGGAGTCAGTATTTCATCGCATTTTATTTTTCTAAGGCCAAAATAGCACAGAGTTTAGAGAAGAGAGCTTGGAAGCAAGAGAGAGTTCTCTGTGATTTTCAAGAGGAAGGAGGGGAATTTCTAAACCTAATCATCATCTTTTTTGCTAGCAAGTAATCAAAGGAACAAGGTATAATTTACTCTAATGTAAACCCTTGTTTTTGAAATTTTATTGCTAATTCATGTTGGATTGATATATATACTTGTATATATGGATTATAAAATGATAATCATCATGTATGGTTGATATTTATACATGATTATAGTAAGATAATCCATGAAAATTATGATTGGTATTCTTGAGTTTATGGGAAAAGGGAAGAAATTGGGTGGATGATATCCTAGAATAATTGGTAATTGTGTTGTAAAGGGTTTATAATCTGTTATGTGTTGTCTTCAAGTAGTTTTAGAGTATCAAATTCGTTAGAAATGAGATTGTAGGAAGAAGAAGGAATAATAGTAATATGTTCATATGATATGGCTTTAGAAAGTATGAAATTTGATGCTCTATATGTGTTATAATCTGTAATTTGTTATTGGATTATGTTAACATGTTAAGAAACGAAAGCGACGTAGTTTAAATCATGTCAATTAGTTCAGAAACGAGTTCGTGACGATCGAATTCACTAAATATGTAAAAATGATGAAATTTGGGGGAAAATGGGATTTTGGTCCTTCAAAATTGTATATATTGAGTGTTTATGTTGTTATTATGTGGTATTGCATGTTTATAGATGTTATCATAAGGTTTTAGGTGTTAGGTTTTGTGAATGTTGTAGTGTTTGGGTTGTTTTGGGTAACTGGTGCAATATCAGAGTTGCTGCAGTTTCTGTCTGTGCACGGCGTAGCTGTGCCGTTACCACTGTCAGAAATGGCGCAGCTGCGCCACTGGGTTTTCTACAGTCGAGCACCAGCACAGCTGCGCCAGTGCCATTTCAAGGGACAGCGCAGCTACGCCGTGCCCTAAGCCCAGGCAGTGACTTCTGTCTATTTACAGGTTAAGATTTATGGACTTATATTAGCTAAGCATACATGTTAATGGTGTTTAAAACATAATATAAACTATACTAACAGATTGTAATGTGTTGTAATGCGAAGTGTGAAGATTTTTAAATATTTTATGAAATGAAACCGAATGTGATGTTTTCAAAAGATAGAGATGAATGATTGAGTTATGTTGGATCGTAATGAGATTTCAGATTCGTTAAGTATGTTAACCTACATGGTTAGGTGCTAGGTTAGGGTAATGACCTAAATGATGGTTTAAACCCCAAAAGCTAATATTCATACAACTAATTATTGTTGCGATTTCAATGATATATGTAGGGTAATTGGCGAATATTATACTTGTGTAGCTTACATACAAGGCAGGTTTCTAAACCTTAACTCTTTACATTGAGCAAGCCTTCTAACTTCATTCTTTTGTTAATGAATACAAGTTCCTAAATTTTATTGAGCAAGACTATTGATTCTATCCTTATGGACAATTGAATAAGCTCTTGTAACCTAATTCGTTACCTCAAGCGAGTTTTACTTTTCTAAACCTTGATATTATTATTCAAAGCATATATTGTTCTAATACATCGATTCAAATGAGATTGTTGTAACTGTTTTGGATATAGCACATTGCATGTATATCATGTTTATTCAATTATATATTGTTTATATCCGATCTTTGACTTTGATAGCCTTTTTCAGCTATACATTCTTGTATTAGACCTTCAAGTAGTAAGCAAACTCTTATTGATTAAATTAATCTATAATTGAATAGTGTTCTAAAATTCTAGAAACGCTGATAAGCTAGTTCCAAACTAAACTTTCTTTAGTGCGGAAATTCTAAAACCAAACTGAGACGAACAACCCTAGCATAGGGGATTTTGTACGTGTAATATTTAGATGTTTGTGCACAATACATGGTACAAAGGGCTGATCCCCCTAAGTACGTTTAGAAGGGTCCGTATAGTCTAAATGACTGTTAAGGTTGGGTAATAATACCTAAGTACCGGGGACTTGTTTTATTTTATGATGTATTTCGCAAACTGATGTAATAAATTTAAGGTTAGATTACCTGGGATTCTGCTTGGATTCTACAAACACTACGACTTCGAGATCAGATCTTGACACTCTACGATTTCTGCCTTTAAGCTTGTTGTCTTTATCTGATCTGGCTCGACTACGATCTCTGCTTATCATTTGATCAGTAGACTCTACGACTCCGAGTGTGGTCTACGATTCTTGACTTGGCTTTGGCAGATGCTCGATCGGCTCTTAGATAGGCTGTCTCTATAATTCTGAACATGACTTCCTCAGCAGACTACGACTCCGAGGAAGTTCTCCTCGATACACTACGATCCTTCCTCGTCTCTCCTGGCAGTCTACGAACTCTGAGATCTACTATCTTGCAGACTACGATTCTGCCTTAATAGCTCTCGAGTTCGACTCTCCAGCAGACTACGATTTCTAGTGCAGTTCTCGACGATCAGACAAGCCTATCTATTACATTATAAGATCAACCTAACAAGCTCAATCTATCTATATTTATAGTCCTTGTACATCATTTCTTTTTAAGGACTTTACAAAGCTGTCTTGCTTATGTAGGATCAACCTAACACATTTGATCAATTCATTCTAAGTCCTTGTACATGTGTTTCTATTATCTATCAAAAGACTTTACAGTTTTTCTTGATGCAAGCATACTTGCATATTCATTCATATATATATCATAATCAAATCATATATATAAATAGGAATATCATTCACATGCTTATTCCTGACACGACTTCTAGATCTGCCTCGGCGTGGAGCCCTTTTGCTGTGGTGAGAATACTCAAGGCGGGGTGCCTTCTTTATATTCTCGGGTGTATACCCTTTGGACCTGCTCCTTTGTCTACTTCTACCATAATCCTAAGAACCCTTAGGGTAAGTTACCCATTTCGGATCTTCAGGGGTATGGCTCCTTGGCCTTCTTTGGTCACGAGATCGGCCTTGAGACATATCTTCAGAGTGCGTTGACTCCTTTCCTGGTCTTGATCTCCTTTCCTTAGATCTGCTATGCTCTTCGGATCGAGCATAGCTTGAGGCTTCATCTTTCATCTCAGTCATATAAACCATCTGTTTGGCAATTTCTTCCCTTTGTTTCAGAAGAACCTCTAAAGCTTTGTCAGCTTCTTCTGCCATCGTGGCCAAGTTGGATGCTCTGTCGGTCTGACCATCTCGGCGTTGGGTTCTAGGCGGTGTGCCTTCTATCCTTCTCCGATCCGGTCAAGTCCTTTACTAGTAGTAAAAAATAATCTTCTTTTGGTATCACCATTGACTTTTGCATGAGAACCTTCTGAAACAGCTCGTGGCGCGGTGTTGTCATGAAAACTTTTTGAAGGACTCAGCATGTCCTTAACAAAGATTCTTTGCACAGATGAACTCACATCCATCAGCTATCCTTCAGCAGTATCTGTCTTACTCTTCACCATAACTTCCGACGTAAAACAGGTAATATTTGTGATTGAAATTTAAAAACACTAGATAGTCCTCCTTCTAGCGCCAATGTTAACGCCAAGATCTTTCCACGCGCCTCAATCACCGAAAAGCGCGTCCAATCCTGCACAGTAAACAAGTCAATACCAAAAGCTTGACGGCTTGGACCATCGGGGGATAGCTCCGGCGTGAGAGTCAGTACAGGCCGATATAAGGATAACAATGGAGGTGATAAACTCTAGTGTTTTGATAATAAAAAATATCAGTTACCTCTTTTGTTATTTGTTATGTCCTCATATACTCCAGTTTTCCTCCTGAATGCCACCAACCTGCTATGACATCAGCCGACTGCATGCAACCCAGCTGCTAATCCCATCACCGTTTGTCACCCAGTCAGATTCTGTCTAATCCTCATTAGTTAATATGTAGAGATAACAGTCAATGTTTATCTCTGTCATGATCACCGGTCAAAGCTCAAATAAAATCATTATTCACCTAATGGTCCGGCCCAACGATTCTGCCCAAAGTTCCAAAGGCCCAAAAAAGGTAGCTCAATAGATCCAAAATATTATAGCCCAACACTAATCAAGCTCAGAATGCCCCCATAAACTTTCAACTGTAGACACCATTTTGCCAATAGTATTGATGGTTCTCTATGCTAATTCAAAGTAAAAAGATTCAGTAAAACATGAGCATAAATTTGTATCCTCCCTCCGTTTTAAAATATATTTAAAGTCAAAATGAAATATTTTTAATATGAATTAATTTAGTTTAACAATACAACCCCCTCAATCTGGCCTGGGAAAAAGAGTACCATGAGCAGAAATTTTGTGTTAATTTCTTACTTCTCCCTCAAAAACCCTAAGTTACACTAATTTCTTACTCTTCTCATGTTGTATATACCATTTGACTCAATCTCCATACTCCATGTGATCTTTGGTGAGTTTATGCCATATGAAAACTCTACACCAAAAAAAATGCCATTTAAAAAGAATAATGCTAGAGATACAAATTATTCTACAAATATTTTACAAACTGTTGATGTGGCATACTCAATCTCAACATATTGTGTGGAGCCGAAGACTACATTGAAACAATTTGTTAATCAATATGCTGAGATGAAGTATGCCACATCAGGAGTTTGTAAAATAGTTTGTGTCTGTAACATTACTCATTTCAAAATTATAGAGAAAATCTGGCCAGGAATTGTGGTAAATTAAACTTTCCAAGTAGGATGCCCGAAAAATGATAATCCAGTCGCACATGTTTGATCATTTCTAATTCCATAACAATTTGACATTCTAACAAAATAAATTAAAATTGTTGCTAAATTTTCTCCAAAAGCTATGTTACACCATATAGAATAGCATTCTGAATCGAATGAAAGTTTAAAAAATAAGCTCCTAGCACTTCAGAAAGCCTCGGTAATAGTAGAACTGCATCTTCCCTACCTGGAAAAGGTCAGATGGTTCCTCGTACCTATTTGATGACCACCAACAGTAGTCTTAAAACCTTACCGGTTTAGTTCCTGCCATCATGAAAAAATATCATTACTATCTATTGTTCTTTAAAAGAAACTTTGAAACATATACATATATATATATATATTACATGAATTTTCAAGACTCCACTCTTATCCCCTTCAGGGTATTGACTAGGAAGGAATATGACTCCATTAATATCAAAGCATCTAAAATAGATTATTATCTTCACAAGTGGAGTGATATTTAGGATAAGGCAGCTAGTCTAAATCAGTACAAATGCTTTAAATTTTTTTGTTAGAGATTCAAATAATATCCAAATAGAAAAATAAATAGGTCATTTAAAAAGCACCCTCTAGATGAAATTAATAAAATAGACAATTAAAAGTAGCAATAAATATGTCCAATCTCCATATCGAAACAATTACTCATAAAATATGCAAAAATTAGGACTTGTTTAGAAAGTCATTCTAATATAATATTTGGGTAGATAAATTTAGTTTCTGTAGCAGAACTTAAAAAGCACTCTGCAATTCAATGCAATTTTCTGTTCCAATGTCCACAAAAAGGCAGGGAAACTGGATTAGAAATCCAAACCATTGAGGAAACTGGATTTTGTCCACCAGAAAGCTCTTTACCTTCTTCCTCTGTTTCTCAAGAGAGCTCTTCTACTTCTTCATAAACATATGTTCTATTAGCCTATCCTAAGCAAGTGTGAATGTGTCATGAAGTTCGGCAATGGTTGCTTTAACATTCAAACAAGTCAGCAACTCAAATTAAGTTACAGTGAATCAATTCGCAAATTTCAAATTTTGAAGTGCAACTACCTCATAAAAATGTGATGAGAAACACATTTAATTAGGGTTATGGCTGAAACCAAAGAATGCATAATGTAATGGTTTAGAGAAGATAAGAGAGGGAGGAGAAAGAAAGAGAGCCCACCTCTGATTAATTTCGTGGAGAAAACAGTAAAGAGGAAGAAAGAGACTGAGAAAAACTGTTGTGAGGAGCGCAGAAGATGATTCAGGAGAGTCGATCTCTTCTGAAGTAGTTTACTTCTACCCAGAACCCACTTGAAGTTTGATCAGATATCTCTAGGGTTGTTCTCAAAAAAAATCTCTAGGGTTACACCGAGTAAGTGTAAAAAAACCTTTCCTAATGGTTGTCGTTCTTTTGATAAGCTGTGGAGTAATTAAAATCTTTTGCTACAGTAGTCCCCAGAAAAATCTTTGATTTTGCTACAGTAATGTGGATAATTTTAAATTATAAGTATTGAGTATTAAAATCCAAAATGCTAAAAAATGGCCAAACAAAAAGTTTTTGGTTAATTATAATTTCCAAAGTGAAAAGGAAAGTAGGGAAAAAAAATAAAAAAGCAAAAGTCAGCCTTAAGTCACTCACACCCCACGTGGAGCATTGATATATTTATGACAGCTTTTTTAAAAGAAACAATAGTATAAACAAGGATCATTAACTTATTGATTGCTACAAAAAAAGATCATTAACTTAGTTATTTAGTTAAGTAATTTTAACTCGAAACATCATTTGGAATATAGATTGTTTACCAGTAAGGTTTTGTGGAAAGAGGTTCAGGTGATGATTAGTTATTCACTTCTCAAGTAAAAAAGGAAAAGGTCGAGATTTATGTCACTATTAGGGAATTAGTTCACTTCATGAGTAGTCAAAGTACGTGTACAATATCAATACCTTAAAACACAAATATAAAATACCAAATTTATGACGTGAAGAGTACTTTGGTTACTCATTCACTTCATAAGTACTCATGTATGTTTCAGCACAAAACACAAAATAAACCTTGTACGAGATCAAGTACATCTTGAGCTAAATATTTTACACATGCATCATTGCATTGCCATGGGATTTCATCTCAATTAAATAGTACAATGCTTCCATGTAATTATCATTGTATCCTATAGGCAATAGCAACGCATTCAATATATGTTATCTACACACACACATTTTATATAATACATACAGATATACTACACAATTATCAATGTTACACAGGATCAAGGCATGAAATATGCATTTTTCACAAATTTCAAGAAATAGAAAACTAACCATCATCGTCTTCGCACAATCGTACTTGGCCCCCGTGGAACCGCGCCAATTGGTTGCTGAGTTTGGGAGGCAGGTTGGGCACCTGCCTGTTCCTCGGGCATGTTCATGGCTTGAGTGACAGCATTCATGACAATAAGTCCAAGAGGGATCAAATACATCCACTGAAACAAAGAGAAAAGGAGCAGAACAGTGAAGTTACATTTAGTTCATGTTTCAATAAAAACTAACGTAAAAGAGAAAGGGAACATAGTATTGGAAGGGGCAAGTCTTTGACAACTCACGTATTTAGCCCAGAAAGACCTTTCAAGTGGCTTCACCCCTTCATCCTCTCCACCAATCTCTATACCGCCAATATCTTCCGAGAATGCAGGGGTTCTGTATCATAAATTGACATGAAGTTACTAAAAATGCAACATACAAGATTAACATACAAATGGTAATTCAGAACAGGAGGCGGAACCAGAACACTTTTATAGGGGGTCAAAATACATCAATAAAAACAAAATTTATCAACGCTTGGAGTGCTTCTTTTAAATTCATTTTGCACAATTATAATTGTCTAGCCTAATTACATAATAATGCACACCTCAAGGCTAGGCAAATGAAAACACCATAAAATTACATCAAAAACAAGTGAGCCCATTACAGGTCAGCCCACATATGGGCCCAACAACCGGAATGAGCCCACATTGAGCAGCCCACGAGTGGCAATTTGAAATTTGGAAACACCTGTGGGCCCCATGTCAGCCAAAAGTCAGCAGCACACTGCCTAAACACCCATGCACTACCACTGGTGAAAACAGATACCAGCGACAAATCCGACAACAACCCAACCTCCGGCCAAGACTCTCAAGAAGAGTGACATAACAGGAGCCAACACAACCATAGACACCAAACTGATTCAACATATTAAATTAGGCAGCAACGTAAGGGAAATCAGCATGAAAAATCGAAACAACCCAAAACAACCGGAATCATAGGATAAACCCAAATTCTGGCAAGACAAACATCCAAATCTAAACCCTTAAAAAACAATAAATATAAATGATCCAGATCGGAAAGAAGGAAGAATCAAAATGACGCCAATCATATTTGGTTCCATCAATGATTAAACAAGACAGATCCGAAGCATCCAACACGGTTGGGAATCAAGAAAACCAAACCAGAAAGTAAAACAACAAAGCTTCCAAAACATCCGAATCTGAAAAAGATATAGATGAGCAAATTAAACTAAATCCACATCTGCAAACAAACAACCACAGAATGCCCAAGAAGAAACAGAGAAGAACAACATGACCCAGCATATCCTCTTCTAAAGTCCAAACCCTAACTGAACATCAAGATCTAAACCCCAAACACCTGCAGATCACTCCCCCCTCCAACTCCAATCCTAGGCATGACCGAACGAAAAGACCTCCAAACTCTCCCTCGCCGCCGGAGATTCCAGGGGAGTCATATGACCCCCCTCGACCCCCTGGTTCCGCCTCTGATTCAGAGTATAGTATAGTGATTCTATAAATTGCATGTATAAGGCCATTGCATTTTGAACAACAAAAATAAATTACATACTAAACAGACAATCATCTAATTTATCGTGTGGATATAAGAATATATTATACAAATGCTTTTCCAGCACGTATTAAAATCAATTGCACACAAACCCAAAAAAACCAAAAGAAAAGAAAAAAAAAAGAAAATTTTAATATCATGAGAAAGTGTACACAACTGACTTATATTTATCTTCTGCAATTCCACGACCTGAAAATAAATTATAAAACCACTAAATGATACCAATCAGCAGAGGATTAGCAACAGGCAATCATTAGATATTATAATTGGCAATAACACAGCCTATAAGCTAAAGAAGTACCAAAGCCATTGCTGTATGAGTTTAAATCATTTTAAAAAAAAAAAGAACACTTCACCTTGGTGCCTGCTCACTGTTCTTTAAAACTGTGTGTGAGGTAAAGGCCCACTTTGCAGGCTGCAATAGGAACAAGAAAACACATTAAATGATGAACTTTATCATTGAAAGCCAAATTATGTAAATTATTTACATTATCTTCATGCCTACATTTAACCTTCATTTTTTTTTCTCTTTCTGTATCCACAGCAAGAACAGGGCCCAGCTAGAGGAGCTGAATTTAAGACTGGACACTAGTTTTTTTCAGCATCAGCAAGAGCTCCTTTGCAAGGTGCAGAGAGACTTATAGAACTTGAGGAACTGAATATGTCAATCTATTGAATATGATATTCTCATGGCAAAAACTGCAGATCCTTTTTTTCTCATCAGTACAAACTGAGAATCCTTAACAAAAGATTTGGTCAATTTCAATTTCCATGATGTATCTTGAGGTTCCTTTAAGGGAATTCCTGGTTCTCCTACCTTATTGGATCTGATTGTTGAGCGTTTGTCCAAGAGGTTAGAGAGTACCAGATACTATTACTGGCCAAGCAAACCACGTATTCGTACTCGTGTTCCCAAACATTGTACTCTTACCGATACTCTAAATTTAATATACCCATAAATGCACAAATATCAATATTCTAGAACTTATTATTAGATACTCAAACATTACATTTGCACTCAATCATTTAACTTATTTATTCAACTAAAAATCTTCCACAAAAAATAGTTTATTGCATTTAGAAATAATAACTTTTCAAAAAACCACACGTGGTTTACCCAAATTCTTAAGTCACCACTTATGATTCGGAAACTATCGTTTCGCCACCTGTGGTTTCACATCTATCTTCATAGTGGCACCTATTAACAATTTTTGACTAACACCATTACTTTTTGTTGTTAAAGACTATTCTGCCCTTCATATTTTATTTCTCCTAAATAGTTTTTTCTTTATTTTGTTTTCTTCAAAATCTCAAATCCAAAATAATATAGAATTATTAAATGCATTATAGAACTTAAATTAAAATGAAATTCTATCAACAATAACTATATTTCATTTATGCATAATAAACAAATAAATAATAAGAAAATAATGACCAAATTTATTATCAAATAAACTAAATTAAAATTTAACCTAATCTAATAGCCCTTCATATATTTTAAAATAAACTAAATAAAATAATGCAATATATATTTTATTATAAATTTATACATTCTTAACATCCTTCATATATTTTATTTTTCCTGATAACCTTTTTTCAATTTTTTCCCTTCAACATCTCAAATTTTAAAAAAGTACAAAATTCTTAAATACATTACAGCATTACTAAATATAAATTTATTCTATTAAGACTAACCTATTAAGACTAACCAAACAAAATGAATAAATAAAAAATGAGTAATAAGGCAATACAATATTCGCTAAGATATAATCCTTGCCTACCAATTTGCTTCAATGAGGAAGATTAAATGGGGGTTCAATAGCAACAACAGCAGCATAAGGGCGTTAATGTCTACTGGCCAGAACAAACACACAGATAAAACAAGCTCGAGGTGTTCATGTCTATCGACCAGACATGCCCAAAAAGGATAGATCCACCATAGCTGCCGTCTCTTTCATGGTCGGCAGATCTAACAAAGAAGGGAGTGAAACGAAAAACAAAGGTAGGAATTAAAGAAAAGAAATAGAGAACTAGAGGGAGACAGAAACTTTAAAAATCGTCGTACCGCCGCACCCAATCTACTCCTCCGCCGCCGTCAGACTATTATAAACCCAATTTATCTCTTCCCCCTAATTATCTCTCTGCTCTTTAATTATCATCACCATTTTCAAGGATAAGTAGTTTCTAGTGTTAAATTTATGGGTTAGGGTTTGGATTTAGTTTTTGGGATATTGATCAATGAGGGGCATAGTTGGTAAAATTTGAGGAAGATTTGAGGTTATTATTGTCATTTAAACACATTATTATGGTTGAAGAACACTCGGGCCAAGGCAAGGTAAGGTGACAGTCGGGAGCTTAAGCGCTTAGGGTGACAAGACAACTGACTAATCGTCCACAAGTCGACAATTCGTTAACCATATAAATTTTATACGAGTAAATTTATATATATTTAATATTTACATGAATATTGATATATTTATTTATTTTAATTATTTACCATATTCATAATGCAGGTTGTGGCATATTAAATCACAAGTCACAACAAGAAGTGAACAAGATCAAGTCAAAATACAATTTATAACTATATTATAAACATAAGACAACAATGCATCACATATCTTATAAAAAAATTTGACCAGCAGCACTTAAGTCTCGACAAAACAGAATACATTTACAGTATTGGTTCCTTAATTAAATCTAATCATTTATTAGAAAAGTTAGTCGGTAAAAAGTTGGTTCTAGAAATTTACTTTTAACAAAGCTTTATTCTTCGGCAACAAAGCATATACCCCAAAAAGAAGAGCAGAATTACAGTCAAATAGTCAACAAAGCAAAGCAACATATCATATAAAAAAATATTGAGCAGCAACACTGCAACAGAGCACTCACGTGACTCACCTTACATAAATGAAAGATTAAGCAAAATACCCCAAAAAGAAGAGGAGAAGAAAAAAGAAAGAAAAGAAAGAAGAAGTCGTCGCGAGCTGAGGAAGAAGGATATACTGGCAGAAGAAGAAGAGTATAAGTAGAACAAGAGAAGTAGAAGAAGAAAAGGAAACATACCTAAGATGCTGCACGAGTTGCTGGAGTCGACGCCGGTAAGTCCCTTGCTCTCACTCTTTGTTGCTCTCCCCTTACTCCCTCTCTGTAATCTTCTTGTTGGCTTGTTGCAATCGATCCATCGATTAGGTTTTAGGTGCTCGCTTATTTTTAACCCAGTTAAGTTCAGGTCAAACCACACCCTCCAAGTTCCCGATTTGAAATCCAGTTGTCCAAGGCGCTACGAAGTCGTCCAAGTCGTCGCCTTTTTTAGATAAGCACTCGACTTTCTCACCTCCCATCAAGTCGCCCATACGCCTTCTTAGTTTTCACCGACTTGACCAATAAGCATCGCCTAGGCGACGACTTGATGACAATGACAACACTTCCCTCGATTTTGAGCAAGTGAACCACTTGGTGCTAACTTGGATGGAAATGAGGTAACTTGATACTTGAGGGCAAACCACAAGTGGTGAATCGATAGTTTCCGCACCATAGGTGGTGACTCAAGAATTTGGGTAAACAAAAGGTGGTTTTTTGAATTTTGCAATGGAAGGTTAATCAAAAGCAAGAGTGTTTGATTTTCATGGGAATATGGCAAGGAAAGAAGAGATTACGCTGATTTCCTAGACATCACAGAAGGTAATTAGGCCTATGTATGGTCCTTCCTGTATACTATGTCCAAATGATTAGAAGAAAAATTGGTCTATGCTTTTTTGCAGAGTTTTCTAAGAGCTGGAAGAAAGGATAACCAAAACTGGCTATGAAATTTAGAAGGCCTAGAAGAAATATGAGGAAAATATAAAAAGTTTGATTAAGGGGATGTTTGATAAAACTGATTGAAAATGTTTGAATAATTAAACTTGTTTGGATGAGTTGAATAAAGCAGAGGCTCTGTCCCAAAACAAAAACAAAATAATGAATGAACAAACCTATTTGATAATTCATCCATCTGAAGCAACTAGATGGGCATTTTTCAACATTAACCCTTTGAACTTTTTCTAAATGTTTTTAATAAAATATAGTCTTACCATGAAAATATTAAATGAACTTCTGAACATTAATTAATATGATACTTTTAATTATGTTAAGTACATTAGTTTCAATAAAATAAACAATCATAAAATGTAAAACAATTTCAAACATTATAATAAAAATATTTAAATTAAATTAATTTTAAAGATATAATTAATTATTGAAACTACATTCATTACAAATGTATAATAATATAATTATCCAAACTTAAAATGCGGGTATTTTAGAAATAATAGATACCTTGAATAGTTGAATGTATATAGTATATTGTGTTAGTATATCATTCTACATTTACACTTGAGGATATTTTGGTTAAAATTGTCATCAAGTAAACATCTTACCGAAGAAGCCGGCGGGAGTAACTTTTTGAAAAAGGAATATTGCTCCACTTCAATTTATTTAATAACAAGTTTTTAAGGTACATGAGTCTGACCGATTAAGTATATCTCAATTAAGTGATCATTAATTGTTATCAAACAACCACTAAGTCTCACCCATGCACTTGTCAAGCCTTGAACCGAAGTCATACTAACACTATCTAAACTCTCAAAACACAATTCTTCAAACAAAAACTGAATAAATCAACGCATACAACCACTCTAAAGGCCAAGTGAACTTGATGTCCAAGATTTACTAGCCCACTAAACAGTTCTCTGAATTTGATTCATGTACTATTTAGGCTTTGCCTAACAAGAACCATAAAACTGGCTGGAAGAGTAAATACCCAACTGCATAAACGCGCATCCATTTATAGCAGCTAGTCCATGTCGATTCCCTAAATCCACTCCCTCCCCCTTTCTCTCTCTCCTCTCTCTCTCTCCCTCCCTCCCTCTCTATCTCTTCCTCCCGGGACCGACTAACAGCCATATGATAAGGTTGGTGCGCACACGCAAAGCATGTGCCATTCCACTACCTACAAGCCTGCACTGAACTTCAGGGCAATTTTTCTTCTTTTTTTGTGATATATTCCAGGACTGAAAAGGATAATTTACAGAACTGTGACCCATTTTAGGGCATTCTTTTATCTTTCTTCTGCGATAGACCAGGTATTAACTGTAGTAGAATATCAATTTCTAATATGTTACAATAGAATAGGGTGAACAAGAGATCAACTATACCAAAATGCTGAATTTCAGCACCATAGCAGGAGACATCAGACCATAATTTCTCATGCTTCTACAAATCCATCACATAATAACATTGTAAAAGGATTTCTTATCCATACTTACAGCTTTCAATGGCCGTGGAAACTGACATGCCCCAGGAGAACCGTAATTAACAGCCAAAATATTAACACCATCCTGTCATAAGTATAAGATCAAAGTTAATCATAATTACCAGCCAAAATATTAACACCTTCCTGTCATGAGCAGAAGATGAAATTATCTCGTGATGTATACTTGTTGCTCATTAAAAAAAATCTTGTCATGTATACTTGTGGAAGAAATATACAATACACATGACAAACTATGGAATTATCAATTCACAGAAATAAATGAGGAAAAGGAAAAGGAAATAAAGATGATAGAAATGTAAAGATGGCAGATCAGCATAGTAACAACTTAGTACTAGTATAATCGACAGACAAAAGTGTAGTCACAAAAACCACGCCTGAGGTTCCCTTTTAGGCTGCCTTAACTATAGTGGCCATCTGAAGAAAAATCAAAGCAATAGCCTCTCAGGACAACTTCACCATCTGCATTTTTTGGCCATGCTTTACTAAATCCAACTCAACCTAATATTAGGGAGGGAAAAATGGAATATAAAGATATAGCATCAGCATTACAAAAATTTAGTGCTAAAATCATCAATTAATAGGCATAGTGTGTTTTATAGAAATCCTACCCGAGGTTGGCTAAATTACAGGAGTTGCCCCAAAAAATTTAAAGCTACCCACCTTCCTGCTGTGGCAAGCAAATAAAATCTTCTCAAATAGATATTTTCAGCTTCTTCTTTCATGTTTGATATGGTGGCACTAGCATGCTAATAAAGACAAGTTCACTTTTGAAGCTTAAACTACCCCAGGAAAAAAAGTACAATGAAATATAACTTTTAGGTCTAAAGGAAAGTACTTACAGTAATTCATAGTTTTTATAATACGTTACTCTAGGGTAATGACAAATGAGTTGCTGGACAGACTCGTTTATATTTTATTCAGTGTAGGTGCCAATGGTACTTCGCATTCGTGCATATTTTGTAATTGGGATAAATTATGGTCAATTTGGTATAATTATGATATTCCGGTCTTAAATGGAGTCGTCCATACTCAGTCTAGAACAAGTATAATCAAGAGTCCGGGTTTCTTACTTTGAAACCTGGGTTTGACTGACACATAGTTTAAGTAGGAAAGTAAAGATTATTCTCATGTCAATAATAAACCTTGGATAGCAAGAGAATAATTTGGATAGAATCATATCACATATTATAGAAATCCAAAATAGAAATCCATTCACTTAAACTGGGACAAAGGGGGAATCAGAATAAGTCTAATAGCATATAAGCACGTGTAATCTCCTACATTTCTGTTTGTGTTTGCCTAACCCTACTAGTGGTTTTGACTTATGCAACTACTACTTGTCCTGCAACATCTTCGATACTGTACTACTGAACCTAGTTAACAGACCTATTCAGCCCTAAAAACAGTACTTCATCGAGGCCCAAAACTTGCTTAACTAGTATTCTATCTGAGGAACCCTAAACCAAGACCAAACCCTACGCACTGATCTTGGATGCTGTTCGCCGTCCCAGAACTGCCCTCTATTTTAAAGATAAAAAGAAGAAATTTTGTTAGAAGAGAGAATACAATCAGAACAAGGGAAAGAAGTCACAAGCATTATGCTTGTTCCAGATTCCAAGGTTACCATGGAACCCTATCCGCCCAGCGATTGCGAACCAAGATCCATCATTCTGTGTTCTGAACCGTGGTACGGGAACATAAATACCTTTTGTATTTCACCATTAGGTAGCGTCCCATACCCGATTTTGCTCTGCTACCGAAGTAATAGAAAATTTTGGACACTTCCACAGCATTTATCCTTCCTCCCTCCAAAAGCACAACCACCCTCTTTGAGACCTAAAACCTTAACATCTTAATTCCTAATCAATTCTCAATCCTATACTCTCTACCTTTAGTCCTTGCAAGTAACACACAAACCCTAATTTTGCTTGCTGTCCAGAAATTTCTGTGCATCCTAACATATTATTTTTTTAATCAACCCCCAACCCTATACTCTTTATCTTTAGCCCTTGCTAGTAACACAAAAACCATAAGTTTGCTTGCTGTCCGGAAATTCCTGTGCATGTAAAATTTCAAGCAACAGGATATTGTGATCCTAACCATATTCAACCCTATATTAATCCCCAAATCCTACAACTCTTTCCCAGTATAATTTAACCCTAACTATAGTATTCTATGATAAACATGTATAATTTTCTCTTTTGTTTTTTCCTTCGTTCTATTTTCTTTATTTTTCATTTTATTTCTGATAGCTAGAGTTAGTTTTTTCCCTTGCAAAATCATTGAAAGGGAAGGATACAGAAAGACAGGTCATGCCTATATGCTGCGAACAAGTTATGAGGTTTTCAAAAATGGTCGAGGTAATCCAAATAAAAAAGGATTACTATGACTATAACCCTTGGAACTTTGTAAATTTATCAAAAGATAAAATGGTTCCAAATATTAAGCCCCTCGAGAAAATATTTGGATAAAAAACACTGAAAGAAGGATCGAAATGAACTAGAATTTACATTATAGAACAAAAGATAAGCCAAATGACAAAAATGGAAAACCTCTGAATATACCCTGATTACTGCAATTGCTCAGCCTACAGTTTTATTAGCTCTAGGGACCACTCAATAATTTTAATACAGCTCAAGCTATTGAAAATTATCCAATAGCCACCATCTAATGGTCCTAGAGGACGACAGCATATATCTCATAGGACTCTATCTCATTGGCTCACCACAATCCAAAACTGGAATTGGATCAAAATGAGATGCCAAAAAACTAATAATAATGACAATCTTAGTGTATTCAATCATGCATAGATTCAATGTTCTAAAATGCGCTAGGCGGAAGGCGGAAGGCGGAAGGCGGAAGGCGGGAGGCCGAGGAGGGGACTAGCGCCTAGGGGGCCTGAGCGGAGCCTAGGCGAGATTTTTTATTTTAAGTCAATTTTAATATTTTATCTTACATTTATCCAAACAAAATAATAATATAAAGCAAAACAATCTATAATAAAGATAATAAAAGTCTTTTCTTAAAGTTCAAACACATATCCATATTGCTAATGTCAAAGTTCAAACACAAACATACAATTGTTCAAAGTTTAAACATATTTTTAACGTATTAGTTTTATTTATAAACAAGATTGTTATTAAATAATAAAATTTAAAATTTTAAGAATTTAATTCAATATTAAAACTTAAGAAACTAAACATAAATTTAAGAATTATAAAATTGAATTTAACTAAATATTACAAATGTATCATCATTTATATAATTTGAAGTTGGTACAAGTTTGAAAAATTACAACTATAAAAAAATTATTCATTTTGACTTGATGTTATTCACTTCTTGTTGTGATTTGATATGCTATAACCTGTATTATGAATATGATAAATCATTGAAAAAATAAACATATCAAGATTTGGTTTGGGTAGTTATTAAAATAAAAAAAATCTCTCCGCCTAGAACCCGCCTAATTTTCTGGAGGAATTTTTTTGCCACCTTGGGCCTAGGTGAGGCGCCTGGGAGGCCTAGAGGCGCCAAGGGGGGGCGTAGCGCCTAAGCGGGGCCTAGGCGGAGATTTTTAGAATAGTGCATAGATTCAACAAGTAAAATCATATAATACAAAGTCCATGAAGGATTGGCTTGCAATTATATAACTTTACCTGAAAATAGGACAGGGAACTAACTGCCAGGAATAATAAATTCTTTTCAAAAGCTACATGTCATTGTCATATCTACGGATTTTCAATAAAGGTTCTAAAGCTTTTCATTATTAGTGGTAAAACTGTAAAATTCTTCAAAATCTTCGTGGATTATATAAAAATACATGGGAAGTGACAGATTCTTCAATATATTTAGGGCTAGTTTGAATTCAGTACAAGGAGGGAGAATTTAACTATTAGTATAAAACTATAATTGGTAACTTGTTCGGGTAAAAGGTTACTATTAATGTGGAAGGATATTAGTAACCATAATGGGGGTATCAGCTATGTGGCGGAGGAGGTGGGATAACTAGTAAGGTATTCTGCCAAAGAGTTGTACGAGGTTGACCAAATTCCTTATATTTTATTCAATAGGGAAATATTTAAATGCATAGAAGTGGTTTCTTAATTATAACCCATTTATTCTATTTTTTAATTTCAGGACCATTTAAACCAATGAAGGACTACGTAAAACAGGTAGTACTTCATTTTTACAGCTTCAACATAACTCGAGATGGTACAAAAGGTCCATGAACTAATACCTTTACTTTAACCCAACTAGTTTGGGATAAAATGCGTAATTTAGTGTAGTTATCTCACACGATTAGTAAAGGTACTATTAATACCCATTTTGCAGTACGCTAGTATTAGTCACAATATCCCCAAGGGAACAAGGATCGTTCCTCGAAAAATTATTAACTGAAATAAATAAATTTACATGAGTATAAACTAGAGCATCGACTGTACCATGTGTATGACAAAAAGCTCGTCCAAGCCATTCCGTGGAAGACATCTCTGGAGGTAGACAAAAGAAACAATCAGTGCAGTAAAAACACAAACTTTCATTTATTCAATAATAAGTGCTTAGTGGTCAACTTAGTATTTGTCAATAAACACAAAGAGCAGAATTCTGACTCACTATGATTTCGAAGACATTGCTTCAAAGTAAGTTTTATTTTTTTTAATAAAAGGAAGTTTTATTAGATAGAAGAACAAGGTGTCCTGTAACTGCAATGAAATACAAGTAGGAGAAATAGAATGCCTAGAGCTGATAAAAGGTGATGTAAGACAATGATGGAGGAAAGAATAAAGGGGATTAAAAGAAGATAATTAAGCCAAAAATAGCACAAGCACAAGACTTGAAATTCAATACAGTATATGAATTATAATGATAGGATTCTCGAAGTTCTTCCCAAATTTTTATTTTAGCTACCAAACAGTGGCAGACCCAAGAAATTCCTATCCCTGGAGCAAATTTTCTTTGAAATGGGTTGTATTTAGAAATTAAAATAAAATAGACAAAAGAACTTGGCTACCTTTATGTATACAGAAATTCTAAATAAATAGATAAAAAAAATTCCTATAATGTTTTTAATACATAAAGTGTTGATCTTTAATATTTTTTATTTGAAAAAGAAAACAATATATGCAACAAACTGTTAATTTCTTGAGACATGTTATAATTGGAATTCGAAAATACTACTAATTTGCTATATTAGAATAAGGAATGCACAGTTTTATTGCCCTTTTATTGGTAGTATTATAGTAAAACACTACACAATATTCTGAAGTTTATCATTACAATTATATTACCATATCATCATTATTTATTTATATTATAAAGTGGGAGGAATGGGTTGACAGTTTTCTTGGAGTAGGTTTATCCATAGCTTATAGTTAAATTATATAGTAAAAAAAAGGTTTAACTAATTTTTATCTATATATTACTCTATCCACTACTTCCACATTCTACTCTCAGTTACCTACTTATCTCTCTATTTCTTTCTCTCTCCTCAGTATCTCAAGTTTCTCTTATTACTTATTTTTAATAATTATTAATATTAAAATTAATAAACACACACATGAGTGTGTTCCCAGGAAACTAGTTAAATTAAATGGTTAATAAATTTAAAAATAAACTCCAACATGAAACATTAAAATTCAGTGGGAAATGGAGGGAGTTATATTTTTTTTATTGTCTAAATTAAATTCATTTGATTTTAAATTTTAATATTTTAGAAATCAACTTGAAGAAGTCAAAATGAAATACAATTCGCAAAATGGATAAAATATTAAGGCAAAAGAGAGGTGAGCACACTGCATTGGGAGAGCTATCGCACAAAAACAACATTGTTTTGTGTACTTGAGTATGTAAAAAATATGGGTTACATATATATTTGCCTATCAAACTGAACTCATTTTTACATTTGCATTTCTTTTCCATTCGACTCACTAAGTTTACATGTCACATATTTCTCCATGTGACCTACTAAAGTGGAAAAGTTGTGATATTTTAATGTTAAAATTATTTAAACATAAATTTTTTGATAAAAACGTAAAAATATATTTAAAATAATTTACAAACATTAAATATGAAATATGTTATAAAATAAAATATTTTAAAAATATATATTTTTAATTGTATTTATGCTTTCTTTAACTTATCTTATTATATATACACACAGACACACACACACGTGTGTATTAAAAAAACCAGTTATATTTAAAGAAAATATTTTAGTTAATTAAAATTATTTTAATTTTCTATTATATACTTTATTAGTAAATTGCTAATAAAAAACACTTGATATAAACAATATTCTTTATTGGAAGCCTAATCCCTCAACAGGCTCAAGAACCGAGAACCCATCTTCAATTTTTCTTGACTTCCTCAAGCACTACCTACCACCATTGTTAAACACATATACCACATATGTACATCTTCATATTTCATCTCCATGAACCTTATTATTCACATAAACCACACATATACCTATATTAGAATAGCCCGAAATCAATTATATAAATAAACAACCCAGAAGAAACAAATGGTAGAAATACTTCAACTTCACAGATCCAATTAAGAAATGGCAGGAATACACACTACATAGTAGCTTTTTGGTATTTTTCTTATAAACTTTGGACCAAATTTGGTGGTAGTTGTAGAAGTAGAGAGAGAGTTGCAGTTAGGGAGAGAAAAGAAGAAGCCAGATCCGTTGGCCAACACCAACACACCGTGACTTTCAGATCCGTTGCATTTGGGTTCGATCTGAACTGTAATCACTCTTGCGAGGCTTAGATTCGAAGGATATGGAGCATGGTTCATCATGTTCTTCATGGTTCATGAAATTGTTCTTGAACAGGCTTGTTGAGAATTGGTAGAGATGATAATTTATAATTGTTTAATTAGCTTATTTTTAAGTTGTTTTATTGTATTATTTGTTTAGTTTGTTTAATCAATTTATTGAAATTGTTTGATATGTTAAATAGTTTAATTTATATTTTGTTTATTTTTTTGTTATGTAATTGTATTAATTTAATTTATTATTCAACTCATCTTCTCTCTCCTTGTCAGCATACCACTTAGTTGCCACATAGATTTGTCATTGAAATTTTAATAGAGTATTTTTTGAATTTTTATAAAAGATTGCAATTCAATGAGTTGACTTGAAAAAAAATAAGTTTAGTGATGCAAATGTTAATTGAGGTTCAGTTTAATAGGGGAAAAGTAATTTAGCCCTAAAAATACACTCCCTCCCATGTTGTGTATAAAATGGTGTGCTATAATTTTTCAAAATAGTATTATTTTGGGAGACAAGTACAACTCACGCAGAAACGTGAGGTGTTTCTCACTTCCCGTGCCCTCAAATATTAATTACTCCCTCCGTCTCATGATAAAATTCCTTATTACTATTTTGGATAGTTCCAGGTTAAATGTCCACTTTCATTTAATAACCAAACTTTTACACATTTTTTCCTATTATACCCATAGCATTAAATATCTCATACTTTTCTTATTCTAATTCTCTCTCCATATTTAATAAATATGGAGAGATAATATTTTGACTTGAATAGCTAGAAAGTCACTCTCTCACCTACATTGAAAATAATTAATGATATTATTATGGGTAATTTTGTCATTTCATTCATCTTCTTAATATGCGTGAAAAGTCCGCCAGGACCTTTATCCTGGGACGGAGGGAGTATTATGAACTTATATTTTTCAAAATATGTAAATAGTTACCTAATATATAGAGAATTTTTTGCGTGGCAGCCCCCACTACATCCAGTGTAGGGTCGCCCCTACTACCAAAGCTTGTTAGTAATTACAAACAGGACCTTCAATTTGAAACTTTTCAGTTTATCCCCCGGACTTTCATTCTTTCAAAAGTCCGCCTAGATTATTGTTAAGATTTTGTTTCCTTATTTTGTTTGGTTTCCTTAGTCTCCAAGAATTAGGTTTTACTATTTTCCTATATAAACTCAAGTAATACTTCTTTATAAATTAAATTGAGATTAACCATTGTCCTTTTTTTGCCTCTCGTGATTAGCTCCTCACGTACACGAACGTAATTTTTCTAATTGGTCATGACATGAATGAGCATTTCTTAGACATAGTCCTTTGATTATTATAATTTTAAATCTTTATTGTGTTACTTTCTTCTTTTCCTCTCCAATCCTTCTCAATTTCATTCCCACCTTTAAGCCCTAATTCTAAGCCTAACTCGTTCACGTAAAAAGGGAAATACAAGATTACTTATATTTTGAAAATGGACAAAGTTGATTAAATTTAACCCATCTCAGTTAAGGTTTTTCTTAAAAGTAGGAAAGCGTTATAAATAGAATTATTATCAAAATAATAATTCTGTCCAATAATTATAATCAAACTTGGGCACAATGCAACTTATCCCGATTAGGTTGTTGCTTTTTTTTATTTTTGGCCAGAGTTTAGCCTTGGCATATGACTTTGATTCAGTGTTTTGGATTTTGTCTCTCATTTTTGTATCTTTTACCTGTACGTGGGTGGCACTCCCTTGATGCCTTTATGAATAAACTTTTACTACTCCAAAAAAAGAATATCAAATAAAGTTTCCAAGAAGTCCTGACAATTAAAGGCAAAAAGTTCAAAATACTGGTAGACAATGAAAATTATTTTATATGCACCTAAAGCACTTTCAAATTACATTGGACTATTCCAAAACGTGCTTAAAATTTAAATCAGGGTGATACACTTCATAGAGACAGAGAGTACTATCTTTTAAAATCATAATCTAATAAAACCTTGTAAAAGTTCACCTTAACTAGTTAATTAAATCATTAAAAAATAAAAAAAAAAGTAGGTATGATTTAGTTCATATGCTATAGTAAAATTTAAAGTAATTAACAGTATGATTTATTATCAATTATTAATACGAAAAAAATCCATAATTTAACTTGTTTTCATTATAAATATACATTTATAATCACCGAATACGTAGAAGTATATAAAGATAAAGAATACATATGATCAATATGACCTGCAACTACTATGGCACAGAACACATCCAGTAGGTTTCTAAAACATGTTTTCAACATGCACCCAAAATAGTGGTTAAACGAATATGATCAAAGTTTTGAACAAAACGTTTGATTACATGAGCATTGATTGCAAACTTACTGCTTTAACTGAAGAGATAATGTAGTCCCTCCCAGGAGGCTTAATCACATTTGACGGCACTCTTATCCGATAGAAGTCATCATCTTCTAGTAGTTTCTGCAAGATTATCTGAATAATTTATAATAATGCATAGTGTTTATTGTTTAATAGGAAACGAAATCCAAAAGCAAAGGTGAAATACAAGGGGGGTTGGAGGGACTAGAAGAATAACAGTGCAGTGATGACAAATTACTTTGAAGTTTTCTTTGTCTGCTCCAGTTAAATCGTTTCTAGAGAACCGAAGTTTCGTGAGCGTCTGTATCAAGGAGTAATGTATTATGTCAACCCAACAAGAAAACAAAACTATTTTGTTAACAGTTGCAAAAAAATCACAAACAATTAACGAGTCATAGAGCATGCAGATACAAGAAATTTATGGAAAACCTTTATCATCAATATATCCTAATATTGCAAAATGCTGCAGTGCTTGAGAAAACAGAACTTTAAGCAAAAGTAGTACCTCCCTTACTAATATATTGCAACATCCACGGTTTGAGAATATAGAACTAGAATCAATAATAAATTAATAATATTAATCACTCCGCCCCAATGTAGTTGTCCGCATACATCTTTATAACATTCGAGAAAGTACTTTGATGGGAGTAAATACCACATAGAGTTCCAAAAATATTTTTTTCCCCCAATATAACAGTATATTGGCAATGGTACATAAGTTAAAACTAAGGTAACAGGTTTTGGAACATGCAAAATAGGAAATGCTGATACCAAATCTGGGATCGTGGGGGTATTGTTCTTTAACCACTTACTGGAACTAAGAGCTACAATCTTTTATGTAGTTCAACTGTTCAAGCCTCAAGGATAATATTTTAAAGTTCTTCCCTTTCCCTTTCCCCAAACTCCATATATTCTCAATTTAGATACCAAATGCACATATACAATATATTTATATTTATATTTATATTATTAAGGGAGGGAAAAAGTTTTGACAGCTTCTCTTGAAGATGTGTCACTATTTAACTTATCACAAACTGATTAAAATTTCCTTCTCTCCATTTTCTTTCAAAATTTCCTCTTTGCTCCCCACTCCTTATCAATCCCTAATTTCTGTCCAATAATTGTTTAGAGTAAATATGCAGTACACCGTTGTTTTTTAAGCTATTCACAAATCCATAATTCATTGAAGTGTAAGAATACAAATGAAAAGTAAAATCTCTTTTTATACTGACCAATTTTTAACAATAACATCATAATCTCGAATTGCAAAGATTTTAAACTTTAACTATCAAAATTAACCCTTAATTTTCTACATACAAGAAAAAGAGAGAAAGAGGAAACCTGTCCGCCATGAGACCAAGTTTTCAGGCGACCAGAGAAAGTGCCGGTGGGGGAGAAATCAGAGTCTCCGAAAGCGTGTTCAAGGGAGAACTGGACCTTGGAGTCAGAATCCGGATCCAACGACCTCTTCCGGGTCGCCGGAGCTGCGTTTGTAGGAGGAGGAGGAATTGAAGATCGGGTAAGGTCGAGATCAGGGGATTTTCCCCCTTCCAAACCAAATTCTTCGTCGTCTACAAGAAGCTCGTCGGATTGGAAAGCCAGCGATTTTGTAATCAGAGAAAATAATAATAGGGTCAACAAGAAGAAGGATTTGGGGGTTCCCATTGTTGAGAACTGAAGTTGTAGTGTTGTTTTGTATGGTCGGACTGACCAAAGCAATAAGGAGATTGTAAATTTATGGGCAAGCACATTGCAGAATAAACTATCGGTAAATGTTAAATAAAAGAATAAATTTTTTCAATAAAATATTAAAGTCAAGATAGAAACCATTTTTACACAAAATTGCAACATCCGTTAGTTGACGGTTAATAATATATGACAAAAATTTTTAGTAAAAGAAAATAAAAGAGTAAAATACATTGACACCTGTAAATATCTATAATAACACTCACCACTTCTCTAGTTTTTCAACTAACAATTAGTACCCCTCTAGTTTATAATATATAATATTCACTATCCCTAATGTGATTGACCAACTAATATTCAAAATTATTTTAAATATAATGTCTAATATACTCTTCAAATTATAATATTTAGTATATCCACTAAATATAAATTTGTAAGTTATAATTTTTACTTAAATTGATCTAATTAATTAAATTATGAATTTGTGTAATAAAAAAACATAAATGTCAAAAAATAATAAATATTTTTTTATTAAAAAAAATAAAGTTATACACTTTTTGCTTATTTTTGTTACTGACTTAGGTTGCTTCCAACTATGACTCGTATTCCAACCTTGGATAGCACTTCACAATGGCACCTATCAGTTTGCCAACGCACAAAGACGGCATCTCCTACGGAGAGTCTGGCTTTGGTGCATTCCACAAACAAAGTCACCAGATAAAGGTTCGAGTACCAACTCCTGTAGTTAGGTTTTTAACTCCTGAAGTTCAATAGGAGTCATTCGATATAAGGTTTTGGAAATGGGTTTTGTACTGAGTTCAAGGTCAATACAAAATTCGATTTCACGTTTTGGGGGTAGGCTAGGAAGTTTTTCGGGAAATACATCAGGGAATTTATTAACAACAGAAATATCATTCAAATCTGACGTATTTTTGTTTAAATCGGTGACATGGGCTAAGAAAGCTTGACATTTGTTATTCAATAAACGAATGACTTTATGGCTTGAAATAACAGCGATTGATTTCAATGGTTTAGTTGCTTGAATTCGCAGAACAAGTTGGTTAGGAATATGGAAATTAACAACCTTACGAAAACAATCAATCTTAGCATGATGAGTAGTTATTCAGTTGATTCCTAAAATCACATCAAATGCAAGTATTTTAAAAGAGATGAGATCAACAGATAATGTGAGGGTGCCGATTTGAATCAAACAAGATTTATAAATAGTGGATGTAGCGAAGGTTTCTCCCAACGGAGTTTCAACCAATAAGTTAAAATCTAATTTCTTAATAGTCAAGTTCAAACGTTGAGCACAATTAGGTGAAATAAAAGAGTGGGTAGAACCGGTATCTAATAAGGTATAGACTTCGCAAGAGTTTATAATTAGCTTACCCGTGATAACTTTGTTCGGGTTCCTCGCTTTTGGGAAAGTCATGACAAACTCTCTCCCTTGAACCACCGAATTTTACTTGTCCAGGACAACCTTTGGTGTCATCATTACTGCTGGACTTAACTTCGCTATAGGGCACATTCCACCCTCAACTGCTTCATCGTACTCCTGATCCATGATCTGAATCATTAATCTTTGATCCATATCGAATTGGGGTTGATCGCTCTGCACAAGGTAATTCAAAACTCGATGTTGGGTTCTTCCAATTGCTGTTCAAAAAGAGAAATACATATCATCTATTTTAGCCTTATTGGATTGGAAGTCTCTTTCTACAATATCAACGCATCGTGCAGCTTTTACCCATGCATCCTCCATCCTCACTCGTTCAGTTATTTCTACTTTCAACTGATACTTGATATTTGTATTCTCAAATTCTAGCTCTATTATCATATACGACCTGCCAAACAGAGCTTATGTTCAAGTTTTGCATATCGGGTAGTAAAATTTTGAATTATTGCATCCCTTTGTTCCACGACCGCCTGCCGTTCTTCACCCTGCTCTTCTAACTCATGAATACGATCTTGTAGTTCTATATTTCGATCATAAAATTCTCCTAATAAATGTAAGACCCCAACTTTCATGAATAAAAGAATACTTTTTCTCGAATTATATTTTTGAATATTATATATGGTGTGGATTTGATATAATGTTATAGTTGTAGGTAGTATTTATAAATTTTGCAAAGTATGCAAGTTGTCATAAAATATTCGATTGGTCGGGGAATATTCATTTTAACAGAGAATATTCATACGACGACACAATCATTGGTGGACCCCACAATGGAATTATTGTCGGAGTTAGAAAACGACAAAAATATCTTTTTATGAAAATAACGACGGACGTTTTACCGTTAACTATTGAAATACCTAGTGGTAAAAGTACAGTAATACGCGTGGTTGCATAGTAGCACACAATATTGATTATTGATGCTTACGTGAGAAGTCACTCAGTTTTGTTCAATTATTGCTACAGTAATTGCTACATAGTATCTCACGTTATTAATTCAATTATTGTCACAATATTTTATATTATTAAATCAATAATTGAGATGACAAAGTTATTCATATTGTTATTTACATTATTGATGATGTCTAGAAAGTTCTGTCGAGGAAAGGGGGTTTGGTCATCTAATTGCGCGCTAATATGGAGAAATCCTTATCAGAAAGCCCCCTCTTTCATGGGAATGATCTGGTTGTTAATATTGCAAGTTATATTATTGATGAATAAATGTTGTTAAGTATGCAAGTTGTCATAAAATATTCGATTGGTTGTGGAATATTCATTTTAACAGAGAATATTCATACGACGACGCAATCATTAGTGGACCCCACAATGGAATTATTGTCGGAGTTAGAAAACGACAAAAATATCTTTTTATGAAAATAACGACGAAAGTTTTACAGTTAACTATTGAAATACCTAGTGGTAAAAGTACAGTAATACGCGTGGTTGCATAGTAGCACACGATATTGTTTATTGATGCTTATGTGAGAAGTCACTCAGTTTTGTTCAATTATTGCTACAGTAATTGCTACATAGTATCTCACGTTATTAATTCAATTATTGTCACAATATTTTATATTATTAAATCAATAATTGAGATGACAAAGTTATTCATATTATTTATATTATTGACGATGTCTAAAAAGTTCTGTCGAGGAAAGGGGTTTGGTCATCTAATTACGTGCTAATATGGAGAAATCCTTATCGGAAAGCCCCCTCTTTCATGGGAATGATCTGGTTGTTAATATTGCAAGTTATATTATTGATGAATAAATGTTGTTAAGTATGCAAGTTGTCATAAAATATTCGATTGGTCGGGGAATATTCATTTTAACAGAGAATATTCATATGACAACACAATCATTGATGGACCCCACAATAGAATTATTGTCAGAGTTAGAAAACGACAAAAATACCTTTTTATGAAAATAACGACGGAAGTTTTACCGTTAACTATTGAAATATCTAGTGGTAAAAATACAGTAATACGCGTGGTTGCATAGTAGCACACGATATTGATTATTGATGCTTACGTGAGAAGTCACTCAGTTTTGTTCAATTATTGCTACAGCAATTGCTACATAGTATCTCACGTTATTAATTCAATTATTGTCACAATATTTTATATTATTAAATCAATAATTGAGATGACAAAGTTATTCATATTATTTATATTATTGACGATGTCTAAAAAGTTCTGTCGAGGAAAGGGGTTTGGTCATCTAATTACGTGCTAATATGGAGAAATCCTTATCGGAAAGCCCTCTCTTTCATGGGAATGATCTGGTTGTTAATATTGCAAGTTATATTATTGATGAATAAATGTTGTTAAGTATGCAAGTTGTCATAAAATATTCGATTGGTCGGGAAATATTCATTTTAACAGAGAATATTCATATGACAACACAATCATTGATGGACCCCACAATAGAATTATTGTCAGAGTTAGAAAACGACAAAAATACCTTTTTATGAAAATAACGACGGAAGTTTTACCGTTAACTATTGAAATATCTAGTGGTAAAAATACAGTAATACGCGTGGTTGCATAGTAGCACACGATATTGATTATTGATGCTTACGTGAGAAGTCACTCAGTTTTGTTCAATTATTGCTACAGCAATTGCTACATAGTATCTCACGTTATTAATTCAATTATTGTCACAATATTTTATATTATTAAATCAATAATTGAGATGACAGAGTTATTCATATTATTATTTACATTATTGACGATGTCTAGAAAATTCTGTTGAGGAAAGAGGTTTGGTCATCTAATTGCGCGCTAATATGGAGAAATTCTTATCAGAAAGCCCCATCTTTCATGGGAATGATCTGGTTGTTAATATTGCAAGTTATATTATTGATGAATAAATGTTGTTAAAAATATCGAGGAGATTTTTATGAAATATTTGTTAGAAATTTTGCTTATTATTTGGACCCCCATTTATCTATTTTTTTAAAATAATCGGTAGAAAATTATATAGTATATATATATATTAAAAGGTGGGGCCACATGTGATGTTGATGTCTTGTGTGGAGAAGAGGGAAAATTGCATTGTCGGGAGGGAAAGTGTGTAATGTGGGTGGATGGATATATAATTTGTGTGTGTGTGATTATGATATATATATATATATATATAGTTTGCGTATGTGTAAAGGATTCTTGAAATCAGAAGTCTGCGAATTAATTCATCCGTAACCTTCCACTTGTTTCGTTCGTGAGGAAAAAAAAATATTGTTCACACGTGATTTTATTCAAATAGTATCATTTCCATTCTCCTATAAATAGGATGCTTAGTTTAGAAATTAAAATCACACTAGAATCAGAGAATTCTTCTTCTATAATATTGAGCGTATTTCTTTCGAGTTTTAGGAAGCTTTGAGTGTAGAAAACAGTGAAAGTTTTCTTCAAGAATAACTCCGCTATACCAGTTGGAATACTCTCTTTTTTAAGGTAAGAAATATTATTTTTGTTCAGTATTCGTAAGGAATAATATTTTCTTCCATACTCTGTAGTATGTGAGTAATATTATTTCGTTTCATATTCCTAATTCCACACTCATTCTATTAAAATATTGCTTCTATACTCCATGAAATTAGTAGAATATCCTTGATATTTGCGCTTCATCCAATATCTTTTCATGAAAATATTATTCTGAGCATTCTTTGTAAGACCCCGAAAATTTTTAAATAAAAAGGAATTTCCTTTATTTATTATTTTAAAATAGTAAGGGTTGATTTAATTAATGTGGTTAGTTATGGGTAAAATGCGCAAATATTTTAAATAAGCAGGTGGTTATAAAATATTCATTGTTGTCGGGGAATATTCGTTTGGTCGTGGAATATTCTTGCTGTCGGGGAATATTCGTACGACGGCGCAGTCTTTTGTGGGCCCCATAACGAAAATCGATTGGATGAAGAAAACGACAAATATAAGTTGTTTAAAAATAACGTCGTAGTTGTTATCGTTAATACTGCTGGAATACTCGGTGGTTAAAACACAGTAATACGCGTTATTGCACAATAGCACACGGTATTGCACCAATTATTGATTCTTACGTAAGAAGGCACTACTCAGTAATTGTTATAGTAATTACTTTTCAGTATTTTATTTTATTGATTCAATAATTGCTGCATTGATATTTTATATTACTGTTGTTTCAATAAATTGTCATTACACAACATTTTCCATTATCGAAGCAATAATTCATATTATCTGAATAATATTATTAGATAACATTATTGGCAATGTCTAGAAAGTTCTGTCTAAGGAGAGGTTTGGTCACCTAATTGCGCGCCAGTAAGAAGAAATTCTTATTGAAAAGCCCCCTCTTTCCTTGGAACTGCCTAGTTGTCAATATTGTGATTCTGTGATATTATTTATGAATAATTAATTATTGATTCATATGATGAGGAAAATATTGAATTTATGTGGATATAGATGGAGAAAATTTTTAATGTGATAATTGTTGAAAATTAATATTTTATCTTTTTCTGATAAAATAATTCATTTAAATATATTATTATATTTTAATAATATAATAATGATGATATTTTTACGATAAATGTGGGATATATGGGTATATGTGGAGGAGGAGTATTTTTGTTACCAAAAATATTTAAAACATGTTTTTCATGTTGGTGGACCCCATTTATTGACTGAAATTTGATTATAGCCTGTAAAATCGTTCGTTTGTGGATTTCGGCCAATTTCTGTTTGGAATTTGGAAATATTTTCTTCTGCAAAGTTGTAGAGAATTGAATTTCCTATAAAATCTCGCGAGATTCAAATTTTCTGATAAAAGGGCTATTTATTATGAATTATTGAAGTTCCGGAGTTCTGAAATAATTGATTTTTAGAAGTTTAAAATATTTTAAATATAAAAAACGTTTTTTTCATTGTTGAACTCATTTAACATGGTTGGTGGCTGATGTTGGGCAAAACTTGGGTGCGTAGGAATTTATATAATATATTAATATTATATTAAATTTTCTGCTTTGGTGTTCTAAGCAATTTTCTATAAATAGGTGCTTAGGTTAGAATTGAAAATCACACCAGAAACTAAAATTTCTCTCTCTATATTATCGAGCGTATTCTTGTGAGTATTTTGAGTATACTTTGAGTATTGTTATACGGTGCAAGTTCAAGTCATAGCCTATATCCGGTGTTTCAGCTAGAAGTATAAATCTTTCGAGGTAAGGGATGTTATTTTCTTCTCAAATGATATTATTTCTTCAATATCATTATGCTGAAATGTTGGTTGAAAATTTTTATCAAATTTGGAACTTTTTCATGTCGGGGTTACTATTCATGAGTTACTATTCACGAGTTACTATTCATGAGTTACTATTCACGAGTACTATTCACGAAGCGTGAAGATATTTTTTTGTAAAATTTCTATCTTTTGGTGTCAGAGTTACTATTCACGTTTTCACGTATACGGCACTATTCACGTATACGGCACTATTCACGAATACGGCACTATTCACCGAAAAATAAAATTTCTTCTTTTTGTCCAAAATATCTATTCTCGATACTAGCTTTGATTGGATCTATGTTTTGATCATTCTTGAATTTTACTTCAGTATGATTATTTATGAAGTATTTTTGAACTCAGATTGTTTAAAGTACGAATCCTTAATACTTGTTATTTTGTTTCACTGGATTCGTTTCCTTTAAAATATTTTTCATCATCCTCAGTCCTAAATGATGGTGTTACTGAATATCTTTGGCCTGTAGTACAAAGATGGTTGATTTTATTATGAATATCTTTGGCCCGTAGTGCAAAGATGTACAGGTGTTGAGATGAACATGAACAATTGATAAATATCTTTGGCCCGTAGTGCAAAGATGAACAGGTGTTTAGATGAACATGACCAACTGATGAATATCTTTGGCCTGTAGTGGAAAGATGAATATTTGATTTGATTTGAGATATATATTGATTGATGTTACAGGGATAAAATATTGATGATGGACTTTTAAATTCATAGATGTTAGTAGATTTTATTCTCTACTTAACTCTTCTAATGAATTGTTGTTTCCGCTGCAGTTGTTGATTTAAAACTGGTTGTCTATTGTATTCTATCAGATTTTTCTCTGTTGAAGACTAAGGATAATTTGTTGTACATTATCTTAGTCATAATATTCTTTATTGGGCTATTTGAGCTCACCCTTTTTTCTTGTTGTTCTATTTTTTCTTCTCAGGAGACGAGAATGTAGCGAGTACGAGTCGGGGGATGTAATGATGGTTCTAGACAGAGTTGTTTAGTAGTCCTCACCATTTTTGTAAAATAATGTATCAATAATTATGATGGGGATTTATTTGTATGTGGATATTGTCTAGACGGCAATAGTTTATATGTTGTAATAATAAAGTTGTAGTTATTTCTGTACCATGTATTTGACGACTCAGAATGGGTTGGATGGAATGGACCTATTTTGGGGGCGTTACAGTTGGTATCAGAGCTTAGGGATATGATCTCTGGCGGAGATCGGAGAATAGAACTAGGAGGGGAGAGACGAGTAAATCCTTCGCTAGTGTGTCCTACCTAAGCTTATTTGTTAGTTGGTCACTATATAGGGATATTATGTGATATATTGATTTCCTTAATTAACCCTTATTTTATGACAGTATTTAAGAATGTCGACTGAGAATATTAACAGTGGAAATGAGACCGTGGAGACGCATGTACTCACCAACGAGGAGAACGTGCAACAGGCTGGCAATGTACCTCCTGTGAACAACGCCACTGAGCAGATGATGAACGACGGGATGTTTAGAAGCTTTTTGCAGTTCATGCAAAACCAGACGAGTGAGACTCGGGAGACTCGTGTTCAAAATACAGGAAGAAATTATAGCAATTCACGGGTGGTCACAGCCAAGCAGTTCAAAGAGTTGGGACCACCAGAATTCTGGGGAAAGCCAGATCCGATCATGGCGGAAACGTGGGTCAAACAAATTACCAAGATATTCGATGTCTTGGGATGCACGGAGGAACAGAAGGTTCCATTCGCCACCTTTATGTTCCGTGGTGAGGCAGATTACTGGTGGGAATCTGTGAAGCGTACCCATCCAGCTGCACTCAGCATGTCATGGGAGACGTTTCAGAAACTTTTCAACGAAAAATACTTTCCTGAAAGTATTCGCCATATGAAGGAAGTGGAGTTTATTAGACTAGAGAAGAATAACATGACGGTGTCCCAGTACGAGGCGAAGTTCGCGGAGTTATCCAGGTTTGCACCTCATTTGGTGGAGAATGAGGAACGTATGATGCGGATGTTTCTGAGAGGTTTGAAACCCGGCATACATCAGTATCTCATTTCTCATAAATTTTCTATCTATTCAGATGTTGTTAACAAGGCTCAATTGTTAGAGCGAGATAGCGAGTACGTTCAACCGAGGGACCATAACCAGGATCATACCGAAGATAGCAGTCATCAGAATAACGATAACCAGCGGAGAAAGAAGAATATGAACAAAGGCGGTAACCACTCTGGTGGTAATCGTGGCCATGAAAATAGAAGAAGCGAGTTGGGAGGAGATTTTAAAAAGAGGAGATTTAACAACGACCATGTGAAGACGACAATGCTAGCAGCAACTGGTTCCAAGGGAGGAGAAAGACCACCGGTCGTATGTTATAAATGCGGGAAAGAGGGACATATCAGCCCAAACTGCCCACAACAGTTCAAGGTATGCTATAATTGTGGAAAGGAAGGACATATTGCTCGAGATTGTACGGTAGCGAAACCAATTCCAGCGAGGATGGTGATTCAAAAGGATGTCCCAGAAAAGTTGAAGTCAACAGTTCCTGGAAGAGCGTTTGTCGTGACCGGTCAAAATGCGAGGAACCCGAACGAAGTTAGCACGGGTTAGTTAATTATAATTCTTGCGAAGTTTATACTTTACTAAGGTACCGGTTCTACCCATTCTTTTATCTCTCTTGTTTGCGCTCAACGTTTGAACTTGACTACGGAGAAATTAGACTTTGACCTATTTATGGAGACTCTGTTAGGAGAAACTTTCATTACATCCGTTGTTTAGAAATCTTGCTTGATTTAAGTTGGCACTATCACATTAACTGTTAACCTTATTTCTATAGAGATATTTGCTTTTGATGTGATTTTAAGGTTAACTACTCATCATGCCAAAATTAATTTTTTTTGTAAGGTTGTTAGTTTTCATATTCCTAAGCAACCTGATATTCGAACTCAAGCAATCAAACCATTGAAGTCAAACATTTTTATATCAAGCCATGAAGTCATTCGTTTATTGAAAAATGGATGTCAAGTTTTCTTAGTCCATGTTATGGATTTGAACAAAAGTACATCAGATTTGAATGATATTTCTGTTGTTAGTGAATTTTCTGACGTATTTTCTGAAGAATTTCTTGGCCTACTCCCAGAGCGTGATATTGAATTTTGTATCGACTTTGAACTCGGTACAAAACCCATTTCTAAAAATCTCATGGCTCCTATTGAACTTCAGGAGTTAAAAATTTAACTATAGAATTTGGTACCCGAGCCTTAATCTTGTGACTTCCTTTGTGGAATGCACCGAAGCCAGACTCTTCATAGGGGACACAATATTCGTGCGATAGTAAACTGATAGGTGTCATTGTAACGTGATATCCAAGGTTGGGATATGAGTCGCAGTTGAGAGCAACCTAAGTCGGTAATCGAAATACGTAGCTTTCTAGGCTTAGTTGATTATTATCGGAGATTCGTTGAAGGATATTCTCGAATCGCTATTCCATTAACGCAGCTGACTCGTAGAGATACAAATTCGAATGGAGCAAGGAATGTGGGAAGAGCTTCGAAGAACTCAAGAGGAGACTCATTTCAGCACATGTTCTGACCATGCCATCCTGGAAAAACGAACGTGGTAGCTGACGTGTTGAGTAGAAGATCGTATACAAGTACGAGTACGATATTGTCAAAGACTAATTTCGTATAATTTATAAATAATAGAGATGGAGATAAAAACTATAGGTACCCACGTGATGATATACGAGTATAATCGACTTTAATCGATAAAGTTAAAGTTGTTCAAGCTACACACCAGAGCTGGAGAATATGAAGAAGCAGGTACAAGAAGTTGTTATTCCAAAAGCGAGAATTGGCGATGTGAGCAAAGCTCAAACCTTCGATTTATTAATCCATTTGAAATTCTCGATCAAATAGGAACTGTGGCCTATAGACTCGTTTTACCACCAAGTATGCAGCGTGTTCATAACGTTTTTCACGTATCGATGTTACGTAAATATGTGGATGACCCGAACCACGTCATTGAGTTAGAAACGGACAAGATAGTCGAAGACTTAACGTACGAGGAGGTACCTGTCAAGATATTGGATAGGAAAGGAGCATGTCATACGCACGAAGGTCATACCACAAGTTAAAGTTTTGTGGAGGAATCATGCTATGGAGGAATCATGCTATAGAGGAAATGACCTTGGAGTTAGAAACGGAAATGAAAGCGAGATATCTTTACCTTTTCGAAACACCAGTTACGTAAGTCAATTTCGAGGACGAAATTTCATAAGGAGGGGAGGTTGTAAGACCCCGAAAATTTTTAAATAAAAAGGAATTTCCTTTATTTATTATTTTAAAATAGTAAGGGTTGATTTGATTAATGTGGTTAGTTATGGGTAAAATACGCAAATATTTTAAATAAGCAGGTGGTTATAAAATATTCATTGTTGTCGGGGAATATTCGTTTGGTCGTGGAATATTCTTGCTGTCGGGGAATATTCGTACGACGGCGCAGTCTTTTGTGGGCCCCATAACGGAAAGCGATTGGATGAAGAAAACGACAAATATAAGTTGTTTAAAAATAACGGCGTAGTTGTTACCGTTAATACTGTTGGAATATCCGGTGGTTAAAACACAGTAATACTCGTTGTTGCACAGTAAGCACACTGTATTGTACCAATTATTGATTCTTACGTAAGAAGGCACTACTCAGTAATTGTTACAGTAATTACTATTCAGTATTTTATTTTATTGATTCAATAATTGCTGCATTGATATTTTATATTACTGTTGTTTCAATAAATTGTCATTACACAGTATTTTCCATTATCGAAGCAATAATTCATATTATCTGAATAATATTATTAGAAACATTATTGGCAATGTCTAGAAAGTTCTGTCTAAGTAGAGGTTTGGTCACCTAATTGCGCGCCAGTAAGAAGAAATTCTTATTGGAAAGCCCCCTCTTTCCTGGGAACTGCCTGGTTGTCAATATTGTGATTCTGTGATATTATTTGTGAATAATTAATTATTGATTCATATGATGAGGAAAATATTGAATTTGTGTGGATATAGATGGAGAAAATTTTTAATGTGACAATTGTTGAAAATTAATATTTTATCTTTTTCTGATAAAATAATTCATTTAAATATATTATTATATTTTAATAATATAATAATGATGATATTTTTACGATAAATGTGGGATATATGGGTATATGTGGAGGAGGAGTATTTTTGTTACCAAAAATATTTAAAACATGTTTTTCATGTTGGTGGACCCCATTTATTGACTGAAATTTGATTATAGCCTGTAAAATCGTTCGTTTGTAGATTTCGGCCAATTTCTGTTTGGAATTTGGAAATATTTTCTTCTGCAAAGTTGTAGAGAATTGAATTTTCTATAAAAACTCGCGAGATTCAAATTTTCTGATAAAAGGGCTATTTATTATGAATTATTGAAGTTCCGGAGTTCCGAAATAATTGATTTTTGGAAGTTTAAAATATTTTAAATATAAAAAACGTTTTTTTCATTGTTGAACTCATTTAACATGGTTGGTGGCTGATGTTGGGCAAAAATTGGGTGCGTAGGAATTTATATAATATATTAATATTATATTAAATTTTTTGCTTTGGTGTTCTAAGCAATTTCCTATAAATAGGTTCTTAGGTTAGAATTGAAAATCACACCAGAAACTGAAATTTCTCTCTCTATATTATCGAGCGTATTCTTGTGAGTATTTTGAGTATACTTTGAGTATTGCTATACGGTGCAAGTTCAAGTCATAGCCTATATCCGGTGTTTCAGCTAGAAGTATAAATCTTTCGAGGTAAGGGATATTATTTTCTTCTCAAATGATATTATTTCTTCAATATCATTATGCTGAAATGTTGGTTGGAAATTTTTATCAAATTTGGAACTTTTTCATGTCGGGGTTACTATTCATGAGTTACTATTCACGAGTTACTATTCATGAGTTACTATTCACGAGTACTATTCACGAAGCGTGAAGATGTTTTTTTGTGAAATTTCTATTTTTTGGTGTCGGAGTTACTATTCACGTATACGACACTATTCACGTATACGACACTATTCACGAATACGACACTATTTACCGAAAAATAAAATTTCTTCTTTTTGTCCAAAATATCTATTCTGGATACTAGCTTTGATTGGATCTATGTTTTGATCATTCTTGAATTTTACTTCAGTATGATTATTTATGAAGTATTTTTGAACTCAGATTGTTTAAAGTACGAATCCTTAATACTTGTTATTTTGTTTCACTGGATTCGTTTCCTTTAAAATATTTTTCATCATCCTCAGTCCTAAATGATGGTGTTACTGAATATCTTTGGCCTGTAGTGCAAAGATGGTTGATTTTATTATGAATATCTTTGGCCCGTAGTGCAAAGATGTACAGGTGTTGAGATGAACATGAACAATTGATAAATATCTTTGGCCCGTAGTGCAAAGATGAACAGGTGTTTAGATGAACATGACCAACTGATGAATATCTTTGGCCTGTAGTGCAAAGATGAATATTTGATTTGATTTGAGATATATATTGATTGATGTTACAGGGATAAAATATTGATGATGGACTTTTAAATTCATAGATGTTAGTAGATTTTATTCTCTACTTAACTCTTCTAATGAATTGTTGTTTTCGCTGCAGTTGTTGATTTAAAACTGGTTGTCTATTGTATTCTATCAGATTTTTCCCTGTTGAAGACTAAGGATAATTTGTTGTACATTATCTTAGTCATAATATTCTTTACTGGGCTATTTGAGCTCACCCTTTTTTCTTGTTGTTCTATTTTTTCTTCTCAGGAGACGAGAATGTAGCGAGTACGAGTCGGGGATGTAATGATGGTTCTAGAGAGAGTTGTTTAGTAGTCCTCACCATTTTTGTAAAATAATGTATCAATAATTATGATGGGGATTTATTTGTATGTGGATATTGTCTAGACGACAATAGTTTATATGTTGTAATAATAAAGTTGTAGTTATTTCTGTACCATGTATTTGACGACTCAGAATGGGTTGGATGGAATGGACCTATTTTGGGGGCGTCACATTCTTTATAAGTTTTAACTTTTTCATGCCAGAGTACTATTCACGGGGTACTATTTCTGAAGTACTATTTATGGGGTATTATTCACTTGGTTACTATTCACCTGGGGTACTATTCATGACTAAAATTAATTTCTTTTCGGTCTAAATTATTTTTGGTACAATATTATTCTTGAATGTTACTCCACAAAGCAGTATCATGTTGACAATTTAGACATTATTGAATTATGGATAAATTAAATTATAAATATTTAAAAATTTATCATTTACTTTCTTTTAATTGAATTCTTATATCATTGTCATCATCCTCATGCTTATATTGTGATGAAAGTCATCTTTGGCTTACGTCCATAGATGGACTGTTGATTGGTATGATTATGACCATGAATTATTCAGTATAATCATGACCGTAATGTTACAAATAATGTGGTAAAAGTCCTCATTGGCCTGTAGTGCATTGACAGATAGTTATTGGCATGATCATGACCATTGATGAAAACACGAATATCCTTGGTCCGTAGTGCATGGATAATTCGTGGTCGTGATACTAATGAATATCTTTGGCCCGTAGTGGTTGGGTAATTCAGTGACGTGGATTATTTATTAAGCTGAGTCTCAGCGATAAAATTGATGATAAACTTTTTAAATCATAAAAGATAGTAGTTATCATGCTCTACTTGACTCTTCTAATGGATTGCTTGTTCTACTGCAGTTAAACTTGATGTCTATTGTATTTTATAATTTTAACACTGTTGAATGATAATTTATTCTGCATTATCTTAGTCATAACATTTCTTATTGGGCTAGTTGAGCTCACCCTTTACTTTCATTGTTCTCTTCAAGAAATGAGAACTTAGTCGGGACTAGTCGGGGGACGAAGTGATGGTCCAAGATGGTTCATTAGTAGTCCTCACTATTCTGTGAAATAGTGTGATAATAATTGTAATAATATTGAATTTGAGTTTGGATATTGTCTAGAAGTCAATATTCGTGTTGAAACTCTTAGCTTATGTTTTATCGTACTTTACATGACAGTTGTATAATTAAGTTGTATTTGAATTCTGTACCATATATTTGGCGACTCAAAATGGGTGATGTATATCTATTTTGGGGGGGGGGGGGGGCGTCACAATAAATCCTCTTCAGGGTACTCTTCTTCCTAACTCTCAGCTGCTACCTCTGCGACTAGCTCGGGTGCAACTATTAATTCTTCACTCACCACATGAATATCTCTAATTTCTTTTTCGCTTAATATCTTACAATCAAGTTCAATAACTGAATTAGTACTCCCCAATAAACATCTTTGTTATAACAAGATATTATACTCCAATATTTATTCTTTAAATAAATCTCCTCAATTCATCACTTAAAACTTTATATGAGTTCATCTCTTGATTTTTAGATGTCATTCTTAAATACTGCAATAAAACAAGGGTTAATTAAAGAAATTGACATGCCACATATTTTCCTTATATTTCGACCGACCAATTAAATAACAAATAAGCTTAGGTAGGACACACTAGCGAAGGTTTTACTTGTCTCTCCCTTCCTAATTCTAACCTCATATCTCCGCTAGAGATCATATCCCTAAGCTCTGATACCAACTGTGACTCATATCCCAACCTTGGATAATATTTTACAGTGATACCTATCAGCTTGCCACCGTTATTCACGGCGTCTCCTACGGAGAATCTGGCTTCGGTACATCCCACACAAGGGAGTCACCAGCTCGAGGCTCGAGGCTCTTTACTTATAGCTCTAATACCAACTGTGATGCCCCCAAAATAGGTCCACATGACCCATTCTGAGTCTCCAAATACATGGTACATAATCTAAATACAAACTTCATTTATACAACTGTCGTGCAAAATACGACAACTTGTAAGCTGAGAGTTCAATACAAATATTGTCTTGTAGACAATATCCAAACTGAAATAAAGTCCTTATTACATTATTGTCACACTATTTTTCAACATAGTGAGGACTACTATAATAACCATCTTGGACCATTACTCTACTCCCCGACTAGTCCCAGCTACATTTTCGCCTCTTGAGAAGAACAATGGAACCAAAAAGAAAAGGTGAGTTCAACTAGCTCAGTAAAGAATATTATAACTAAGATAATGTACAAAAAATTATCCTTAGTCCTCAACAGGAAAAATATGATAGAATACAATAGACAACAAGTTTTAGATCAACAACTGCAGTGAAAATAACAATCTATTAGAAGAGTCAAGTAGAGCATGATGCCTACTATCTTCTATGATTTAAAAGTCCATCATCAATATTTTATCCCTATACACCAATCAATAATTATTTCTAATCAACGAATTATCCATGCACTACGGGCCAAGGATAATCGTTTGTATCACCAGTGGTCATGATCATACCAAACACATGTCCATCTATGCACTATAGCCAAAGAGGACTTTCACCACAACCTTTGTCTGTAACATTACAGGTCATGATTATACCAATACATAATTCCTGGTCATAATCATACCAATCAATAGTTCATCTATGCACTACGGGCTAAAGATGACTTTCACCACAATATAAGCATGCGGATAATGACAATGATATAAAGAATCAATCAAGTAAGATAAATGATAAATATTAGAGATTTATAATTCAATTTATCCAGAGTTCAAGAATGCCCAAATTATCAACATGATAACTAATTGTGGAGTAAAATTTAAGAATGATATTCATGTATCAAAAATAATTTGGATAGAAAAGAAATCAATTTTGTCGTGAATAGTACCCCGAATGAATAGTACTCGAATGTAAAGCACCCTGAATGAATAGTAATTGAATGAAAAGTACCCCAAATGAATAGTATCCCACCATTCAATAAGAACATTCAGACTATAATGGAATGATACTAGATGAAACACAAACTATTAAGAATATTCCATTAATTTCAAGGGTTTTCACCGTTTAATAACAAGGTTATGGAAACAAACAATAAATTTGTACCATAAATGGAGAAATATGAAAGAAGACGATATCCCTTGATGACTACAAAATAAATGTTATCTAATACGAGTATGAAAGAATATACGAAACTGCAAATGAATTTTCACCCGTCATGCGGTAATCCGCGTAGACAAATCATTTCCACAATTTAATAAAGAATGAATACGAAAGATTATTCACCGTGCATGCGGTAATCCGCGTAGACAGGTTATACCCACATATTAATAAAGGATGAATACGAAGGATTATTCACCAGGCATGCGGTAATCCGCGTAGACATGTTATTTTCACAGATAAATAAAGAACGAATACGAAGAGTTATTCACCAGGCATGCGGTAATTCGCGTAGACAGGTTATACCCATAGATTAATAAAGGATGAATACGAATGGTTATTCACCAAGCATGCGGTAATCCTCGTACACAGGTTATTATCACAGATTAATAAGGAATAGAATGACAACCCTTATTAGTATGAAGAAAATAACATCCTTTACGAATACGAAAGAAATAATACCCCATACCTTAGTAGGAGATTGAATATTGGGATAGTGAAGTAGCATAATACTCTTCTTTTTTCTCTCTATAGTTTTAGTGAATTCGTAAGAAAGAATGAAGTAATAAGCTTCTATTTATAGGAAAATGGACTAAATAGTAGCTGATTCATGAATGGTCCAGATTGATTTACTATTAAAACGGATAGTCCATATTGATTTACTATTAAAACTTAAACCGACGGTCCATATTGATTTATTATTATAACTTCAACCGACGATCCATATTGATTTACTATTATAACTTCAACTAATGGTCCATATTGATTTACTATTATAACTTCAACCGACGGTCTGAAAAAGTAGCACATCTCCCCATAGAATAACAAGCCAAAATTACAATAAACGCATCATGACAAATCCCTCTATTTATATCAAAAATTGAGTAAATATTTACGAAAAATCACTTATCTTTAATCAACACATTTTTAATCTTTCAACAATTATTCATTATTTAATATTATACCTCACAATATTGACAACCAGATCGTTCCTCGGAAAGAGGGGGCTTTTTGATAAGTATTTATCCTTACTGGCGCGTAATTAAATAACCAAACCCCTTTTCTCGACAAAACTTTCTAGACATTGTCAATAATACAAATAATAATATGAATAATTGTGTCGTCTCAATTATTGATTTAATAATATAAAATATTGTACAGATGATACTGTGACAATAATTGAATCAATAATATGAGATACTATGCAGCAGCTACTATGGCAATTATTGAATGAAACTGAGTGGCTTCTTACATAAGCGTCAATAATCAGAGATACTGTGCAATACCGTGTGCTATTGTGTAATAACGCGTATTATAATACTTTTATCACCAGATATTTCAATAGTTTAACGGTAAAAGTCTTGCATTATTTTGACGCCCCCAAAATAGGTATACAACACCCATTCTGAGTCGCCAAATACATGGTGTAGAAAATAACTACAACTTTATTATTACAATTGTCGTGGAAAATATGACAACACATACTGTGAGTTTAAATACAAATATTGTCTTCTAGACAATATCCACACCCATATAAAGTCTTCATTATAAATATTAACACACTATTTTACAAAATAGTGGGGACTGCTAAACAACTATCTAGAACCATCATTCCATACCCCGACTACTTCCCCCTATGTTCTCGCTTCCTGAGAAAAAAAATGGAACAAAAAGGAAAAGGGTGAGCTCAACTAGCCCAGTAAAGAATATTATGACTAAGATAATATACAACAAATTATCCTTAGTCTTCAACAGGGAAAATTCTGATAGAATACAATAGACAAAAAGTTTTAGATCAACAACTGCAGTGAAACAATAATTCATTAGAAGAGTTAAGTAGAGAATGCAATCTACTATCATCTATGAATTTAAAAGTCCATCATCAATATTTTATCCCTGTAACATCAATCAATATACATCTTACATCAAATATTCATCTTTGCACTACGGGCCAAAGATATTCATTTGTATCACCAGTTGGTCATGTTCATCTCAACACCTGTTCATCTTTGCACTACAGGCTAAAGATATTCATCAAGTGTCACCATTAAGGACTGAGGATGATGAAAAATATTTAAGAGAACGAATCCAGTGAGACAGAAGGACAAATATTAGGGATTCGTATTTTGGTTTATCTAAATTCAATAAATCTCCATAATAACCAAGTGTGAAGTAGAATAAAGATCAAAACATGGAAACAATCAAGGATAGTAATCATAAAAGACATCTGGGACGAAAAAGAAATTTTTTTATTTTTCAGGTGAATAGTACCGTATTTGTGAATAGTGCTATATACGTGAATAGTATCGTATACATGAATAGTAACCCCGGCACAAAAGTTCCAAATTTGATTAAAAAGTTCAAATCAATATTTCGGCATAATGATATTGAAGAAAATAACATCCCTTACCTCAAAGAAACAGTACTTCGAAATGAAAGGTCGAAAGTGATGCTGAATGAAACTTGTACTGAACAGCAACTCTCAAAGTATCTAAATACTCACAAAATACGCTTGATAATATAGAGAGAGAAAGAGAGAAAGCTTATGTTTCTGGTGTGATTTTCAATTCTAACTTAGCCCTCTATTTAAAAGAAAATGTTAGCCCGCCGAAGCAGACTTGACCTGCTACCTGATGGCTTTACTTGCTACTATTGCCACCCACCACATTTAAAATAAAATTAAGCACATTTCTTCACCAACCACAAGTGGGGCCCACTCAATTCTAGAATTTTCTACCAAAATCAATTATAACCCTAATTTCCGAATCAATCACCTCTTAAAATTCATAACAAATCATTCGTTCATTTTTAACGGTTCAAAATTTGTGGACATATACTCAACTTATATATGTATAACATGTCCAAAAATCACAACGATCCAACGGTCAGATTAAAAATTATAACTCACACAATATATCTCAAGAACAGTGATTTAATTTTTAATACTTCCATTCCGACAAAAAATACCGCAACATTAATTCCTTCAATTATATCCACATAAAATAAATATAACCATCAATTATAAAATAAATATTTCCTTATCATATAAATTAATAATTAATTATTCACAAATAATATTACAAAATCACAATTATGATAACCAGGCCGTTCTCAGGAAAGAGGGGGCTTTCCGATAAGGATTTCTCCTTACTGGCGCGTAATTAGGTGACTAAACCACTACTTAGACAGAACTTTCTAGACATTGCCAATAATAATATCTAATAATATTATTCAAATAATATGAATTATTGATCTGATAATGGGGAATACTGTGCAGTGACAATTATTAAAACAACAATAATATAAAATATCAACGCAACAATTATTGAATGAATAAAATAGAATATTAAAAAGTAATTACTGTAACAATTATTGAGTAGTGCCTTCTTACGTAAGAATCAATAATTCAAAAATACTATGCAATGCCGTGTACTACTGCGCCACCATGCGTATTACTGTATTTTAACCACCGGGTAATGCAACAGTATTCACAGTAACAACTACGCCGTTATTTATAAAAACTCAAACTTGTCATTTTTTTTATCCGACAGTTATTCTGTTATGAGGCCCACGAATGGCTGAGCCGTCGTACGAATATTCCCCGACCACAAGAATATTCCACGACTAAACGAATATTTCCCGATAAAAATGAATATTTTATAACCGCTTGCTTATTTTGTAAAATTTGCACATTTCACCCATAACCAAAGTATTATATAAAATTAACTCCTAATTATTTCAAGATAATAAATAGAGAAATTTAATTTTATTCATAATAAGTTGGGGTCTTACAACCTCCCCTCCTTATGAAATTTCATCCTCGAAATTGATGTACGCACCTGGTGTTTTGAAAAGGTGAGGGTACCTCGCTTTCATTTCCGATTTCAACTCCCAGGTCATTTCTTCAATAGCATGGTTCCTCCATAAGACCTTAACTTGTGGTATAACCTTGGTGCGCAGGACATGCTTTTTCCTATCCAAGATCTTAACAGGTACCTCCTCGTAAGTTAAATATTCGGCTATCTCGTCTAGTTCTAACTCAATAATGTGGTTCGGCTATCTCGGCTATCTCCTCTTAACAGGACATGCTTTCACATATTTACGAAGCATAGATATGTGAAAAACATTATGAACACGAGACATGCTTGGAGGTAACGCGAGTCTATAGGCCACATTTCCTACTCGGTCAAGAATCTGAAATGGACCAATAAATCGTGGATTGAGCTTTCCTCTCTTCCCAAATCTTGTAACTCCCTTCCATGGAGCAATACGTAATAATACATGATCCCCAATACCAAATTCCACGTCCTTTCGATGAAGATCATCATAACTCTTTTGTCGATCCTGTGCAGTTTGTATACGTTATCGAATCGTTTGGATCTTTTCCGTAGTCATACGTACCAACTCTGGTCCCAACAATGTTGCTTCTCCTACCTCGTCCCAGCATACTGGAGAATGACACTTTCGTCCATACAACACCTTGAATGGAGCCATGCCTATACTTGCTTGATAACTATTGGTGTAAGAGAATTCCACCAATGGTAAGTACTTATCCCAACTTCCTTTGAAATCAAGGACACAGAGTCTTAATAGATCTTCAAGAGTTTGAATAGTCCTCTCTGATTGTCCGTCTGTTTGAGGATGGTATGCCGAATTGAATCGTAAATCCGTGCCCATAGCTTTCTGCAAGCTAACCTAAAATCGTGAAGTGAATCTTGGGTCACGATCTAAAACTATGGATACTGGCATGCCATGCAATCTCATAATCTCATTCACATACATATGAGCAAGACGTTCAAGGGAATAAGTCTCACGTATAGGCAAAAAATGAGCAGACTTGGTTAATCTATCAACAATTACCCAAATAGCATCTATACCTTGAGAAATATTGGGAAGACCAGTAACGAAATCCATAGTAATGTGTTCCCACTTCCATTTTGGAATCTCAAGTGGTTGCAATGGATCCCTTTGGCATTTGATGCTCCACCTTTACACGTTGACAGGTTAAACACCTCAAGATAAACTCTGCGATCTCTCTCTTCATATTGTTCCACTAAAATGTATGTCGAAGATCATGATACATTTTGGTACTCCCAAGATGGATTGAAAATGGTGTGTTGTGTGCCTCCATCATGATTCTATGTTTCAAGTCAGAATCATTAGGAACGCAAAGTTTGGAGTTGACTCGAAGTATGCCTTCTTCATCGATTCCTGCTTTTAGAATAACACCTTCTTGTACTTTCTTCTTCATACGCATTAGCCCTAGGTCCGTAGCTTGAGCAGCTTTAACTTTATCGATTAAATTCGGTTCTACTCGTATGTTTGATATCATCACGTGGGTACTTGGATCCTTTAACTCTATCTCCATCCTTTGCAAGTCATACAAAATGGGCCTTTGTGTTAACAACATTGCACTCGTACCCGCATATGATCTTCTACTCAATGTGTCAGCTACAACGTTTGCTTTTCCAAGATGATAATGAATTCTATGGTCGTAATCCTTCAACAGCTCGAGCCAACGTCGTTGTCGCATATTGAGTTCCTTTTGGGTGAAGAAATATTTGAGGCTTTTATGATCCGTATAAATCTCCACTTTCTCTCCATACAGGTAGTGTCTCCAGATTTTCAATGCAAAAACGACTGCTGCCAACTCCAGATCATGAGTAGGATAATTCCTCTCATATTCTTTGAGTTGTCGCGAGGCATAGGCTATGACTTTCCCATGTTGCATGAGAACACATCCTAACCCTTTGCATGAAGCATCGCTGTAGATAACAAATCCATCCGAACTAGATGGTATTGTCAGAACAGGTGCCAAAATGAGTCTCCTCTTGAGCTCTTGGAAACTCCTCTCGCATTCCTCACTCCATACGAATTTTCCATCTTTCTGAGTCAGCTGAGTTAACGGAGTAGTGATTCTAGAAAATCCTTCCACGAATCTCCGATAATAACCAGCTAAGCCCAAAAAGCTATGCACTTCGGTTACCGACTTCGGCTGCTCCTAACTTTGGATTGCTTCAATCTTTGTCGGGTCAACAGATACTCCATGTTTTGACACCACGTGCCCAAGGAATACTACTTCCTTAAGCCAGAACTCGTATTTCTTTAGCTTGGCATATAGCTTGTTGTCACGAAGTCTTTGAAGTACCAGCTTCAAATGGTGTTCATGATCTTCACGGCTTTTGGAATAGATGAGGATGTCATCAATAAAGACAACAATGAACTGATCCAAATATTCCTTGAATACACGGTTCATCATATCCATGAAAGCAGCAGGAGCATTAGTCAATACAAAAGACATGACTAAGAATTCATAATGCCCGTACCGAGTTCTGAATGCAGTCTTTGGAATATCCTCAGTTTTAATCTTCAGTTGACGATATCCAGAACGAAGATAGATCTTTGAAAAGTATTGTGCTCCTTGCAACTGGTCAAACAGGTCATCAATGCGAGGTAGTGGATACCTATTCTTGATGGTGACATGGTTTAATTCTCGGTAGTCAATACAAAGTCGCATACTCCCGTCTTTCTTCTTTACAAATAAAACAGGAGCACCCCAAGGAGATGTACTAGGACGAATGAAACTGATGTCTAACAATTCCTGTAGTTGGACTTTTAACTCCTGAAGTTCAATAGGAGCCATTCGATATGGGGTTTTAGAAATGGGCTTTGTACCCGGTTCAAGATCAATAAAGAATTCAACTTCACATTCCGAGGGTAGAACAAGAAGTTCTTCAGGAAATACGTCAAGAAATTCAGGAATATTATTCAAATCTGACGTGTTTTTGTTCAAGTCCATAATATGGGCTAAGAAAGCTTGACATCCATTTTTCAATAAACGAATAGCTTTATGGCTTGATATAATAGTGACTGATTTTAGTGGTTTAGTTGCTTGTATTCGTATAACAGGTTGGTTAGGAATATGAAAACTAACAACCTTACGAAAACAATCAATTTTGTCATGATAAGTGGTTAACCAATCAATCCCTAAAATCACATCAAATGCAAGTTTCTTTAAAGAAATAAGATCAACAGGTAATTTGATTGTGCCAACTTGGATCAAGCAAGATTTATAAACTGTAGATGTAATGAAGGTTTCACCCAACGGAGTTTCAACAGATAAGCTAAAGTCCAATTTCTTCGGAGTCAAGTTTAAACGTTGAGCACAAGCAGGAGAGATAAAAGAATGGGTAGAACCGGTATCTAGTAAGATGTAAACTTCGTAAGAGTTCAAGATTAGCTTACCCGCGATCACCTCATTCGGGTTTCTCGTGTTTTGGCCAGTCACGACAAACGCCCTTCCTTGAACCACCTCCTTTGTTTTGTCCGTAGTCGCCTTTGGTGCCGCCGTCCTAGTTGGACTTGACTTTGCTATAGAATAGAATCGGGCTATGTGACCATCTTTTCGACAATTGCAACACACCTTGGAAGGCTGTGAACAGTTTGGACTTATGTGTCCCTCCTCTCCGTATCTGTAGCATCTAACTGGCGGTCGTTCTCCTCCCCTAGGATTTGTTTTTGGTGCTGGTGTTGATGTCTTTCCGTCATTGTTGAATCTCCTCCTTTTGAAATTTCCACTTGACTCACCTCTCCTATTGTCATAGCCACGATGACCACCCGAGTGGTTACCGCTTTTGTCCGTATTCTTCCCTCCTCACTGGTTATCATCGCTTCGATGACTGTTGTCACCAGTATGACCCTGGTTGTGGTTCCTCGGTTGAACATACTCATTATCACGCTCTAATAATTGAGCCCTGTTTACAACATCAGATGTGACATCCCCAAAATAGGTATATAACACCCATTCTGAGTCGCCAAATACATGGTACAGAAACAACTACAACTTTATTAATACAACATAAAAACTGTGAGTTTAAATACAAATATTGTCATCTAGAAAATATTCACAGTCAAATAAGTCCTCATTATAATTATTAATACACTATTTTACAGAATAGTGAGGACTACTAGGACAACTTCTAGAACCATCATTGCACACCCCGACTAGTACTCGCTACATTCTCGCCTCCTGAGAAGAAAAATGGAACAACAAGGAAAAGTGTGAGCTCAACTAGCCCAGTAAAGAACATCATGACTAAGATAATATAGAACAAATTATCGTTAGTCCTCAACAGGAAAAAATCTAATAGAATACAATAGACAACCAATTTTAAATCAATCTTCGCAGCGGAAATAATAATTCATTAGAAGAGTTAAATAGAGAATGCAAACTACTATCTTCTATATATGAATTTAAAAGTTCATCACCGTATTTTATCCCTGTAACATCAATCAATATATATCTGGAATCAAATATTCATCTTTGCACTACATGCCAAAGACTATTAATCTGTTTGTCATGTTTATCTAAACACTTGTTCATCTTTGCACTACGGGCCAAAGATATTCATCAGAAAATCATTCATCTTTTCTCTACAGGTCAAAGATATTCAGTAATATCATCATTTAGAACTGAGGATGATGAAAAATATTTTAAAGAAAACGAATCTAGTGAAACAAAAGAACAAGTATTAAGGATTCATACTTTAAATAACTCAAGTTCGAAAATACTTCATAAATAACTAGAGTGGAGTAAAATTCAAGAATGAAGACCAAAACATAGATCCAATCCAAGATAGGAATCATAACAGACAATCTGGACACAGAAAAGAAAATTTAATTTTTCTATGAATAGTGTCGTATTCGTGAATAGTGCCGTATACGTGAATAGTGCCGTATACGTGAATAGTAACTCCGACACTAAAAGATAGAAATTTCACAAAAAATATCAGCATGCTTCGTGAATAGTACTTGTGAATAGTAACTCGTGTATAGTAACTCGTGAATAGTAACTCATGAATAGTAATCCCGACATGAAAAGTTCCAAATTTGATAAAAATTTCCAACCAATATTTCGGCATAATGATATTGAAGAAATAATATCATTTTCAAATAAAATAACATCCCTTACCTCAGAAAGAATAGTACTTCTGACTGGAATACTGGATATAGTGCTGAAAGAACTTGCACCGTATAGCAATACTCAAAGTACTAAAATACTTACAAATACGCTCGATATTATAGAGAGAGAAAGAGAGATAAATCTTTAGTTTCTGGTGTGATTTTCAATTTTAACCTAAGCACCCTATTTATTGAAAAATGCTTAGAACACTAAAGTAGAAAATTTAATATAATATTAATATATATATTAAAATTTTCTACGTACTTATACCATCAGATTTCCAACTCTTAACACATGCCTACAAATAACAAAAACATTTTTCTAACTAAAAATATTTTAAACTTCCAAAAATCAATTATTCTAGAACCACGGAACTTCAATAATTCATAATAAATAGCCCTTTTATCAGAAAATTCGAATCTCACATTTTTTTATTATAGGAAATTCAATTCTCTACAACTTTACAGAAGAAAGTTTTTCTAAATTCCAAACTGAAATTGACCGAAATTCATAAACGGACGATTTTACAAGCTATAATCAAATTTCAGTCATGAAATGGGTCCACCAACATGTTTAACATGTTTAAACAACTTTTGCAACAAAAATACTCTTCCTCCTCACAAAAATCCTCTTCCTCCTCATATACTCATATATCCCACATTCATTATAAAAATATCACCATTATTATATTATTAAAATATAATAATAAATTATTTTAGTAGAAAAGATAAAATATCATTTTTTAACAATTGTCACTTTAAAAATTTTCTCCATCTATATCCACATAAAATCAATATTTTTCTCATCATATAAAGCAATAATTAATTTTTCACAAATAATATTACAGAATCACAGTACTGGCAACCAGGCCGTTCCCAGGAAAGAGGGGGACTTTCCAATAAGTATTTCTCCTTACTGGCGCGCAATTAGGTGACCAAACCTCTCCTTAGACAGAACTTTCTAGACATTGCCAATAATGTTATTTAATAATATTATTCAAATAATATGAATTATTGCTCCGATAATGGAAAATACTATGTAGGGACAATTATTGAAACAACAGTAATATAAAAAAAATCAACGCAACAATTATTGAATCAATAAAATAAAATACTGAACAGTAATTACTGTAACAATTATTGAGTAGTGCCTTCTTACGTAAGAATCAATAATTGGTGCAATACCGTATGCTACTGTTCAACAACGCGTATTACTGTGTTTTAACCACCGGGTATTCCAACAGTATTAACGATAACAACTACGTCGTTATTTATAAACAACTTATACTTGTCGTTTTCTTCATCCAATCGCTTTTCGTTATGGGCCCACACAAGGCTGCGCCGTCGTACGAATATTCCCCGACAGTAAGAATATTCCACGACCAAATGAATATTCCCCGACAACAATAAATATTTTATAACTACTTGCTTATTTAAAATATTTGCGCATTTTACCCATAACTAACCACATTAATCAAATCAACCCTTACTATTTCAAAATAATAAATAGAGGAAATTAAATTTCATTTATTAATAATTTGGGGTCTTACAACCTCCCCTCCTTATGAAATTTCGTCCTTAAAATTGACGTACGTACCTGGTATTTCGAAAAGATGAGGATACCTCGCTTTCATTTCTGTTTCCAACTCCCAGGTCATTTCCTCAATAGCATGGTTTCTCCACAAAACTTTAACTTGTGGTATTACCTTCGTGCTTTCCTATCCAAGATTTTGACAGGTACCTCTTCATACGTTAAGTCTTCGACTATCTTGTCCGGTTCTAACTCAATAACATAGTTCGGGTCGTCCACATATTTACTTAACATTGATACGTGAAAAACGTTATAAACACGCGTCATACGTGGCGGTAAAACGAGTCTATAGGCCACAGTTCCTATTTGATCTAGGATTTCAAATGAACTACTAAATCGAAGGTTTGAGCTTTCCTCACATCGCCAATTCTCTCTTTTGGAATAACAACTTCTTGTACCTCCTTCTTCATATTCATCAGCTCCGGTGTGTAGCTTGAACGTTTTTAACTTTATCGATTAAAGTCGGTTCTACTTGTATATCATCACGTGAGTCCCTAGAGTCTTTAACTCTATATCTATCATTTGTAAGTTATATAAAATGGGTCTTTGACAATATCGCATTCGTACTCGTATACGATCTTTTACTCAACACGTCAGCTACCACGTTCGCTTTTCCAGGATGGTATGGTCAGAACATGTGCCGAAATGAGTCTCCTATTGAGTTCTTCGAAGCTCTTCTCACATTACTTGCTCCATTCGAATTTTGTATCTCTAAGAGTTAGATGCGTTAATGGAGTAGCGATTCGAGAAATAAACATTCAATATATATATTGATATCATTTAATGGGCAAATTTAGTTAGTATAAAATATAATTTTGAATCAAAATAAACTCCTTTATTTTAATCCAAATTTAAATTAAAATAAAACTATTTTATTTTAATTTATCTAATTTTGAATAAAATAAACTATTTTATTTTAATCAAAATAAATTCCTTTATTTTAATTAATGATGGAATCCAATTCCAAGTAAAAAAATAAAACTCCTTTATTAAAGAAAACACGGATTCTCTTTCCCATTCACAAATAAACTCTTTTATTTTGAATAATATGAAATCTTATTCCATATCTAAATAAACTCCTTTATTTAAGGAAATTAGGATTCTTTTCCTATTCACTAATAAACTCTTTTATTTTGAATAATATGAAATCTTATTTCATATCTAAATAAACTCCTTTATTTAAGGAAATATGAATCCAATTTCAACTCCAATTAGTTATCATGTAATCCAATTCCAACTCTAATTAGTTAGCATGAAATCCTAATTTTAAAATTAAAATAAACCTTTTTATTTTAAAATTAAAATAAACACTTTATTTTAATTAATAAAATTATTAATATATAATTATTAATATATATATATATATATATATATATATATATATATATATAATGGATCTGGTCCGGACCTCCCGGACGGGAGAAAATCCGGACCCGATTTTTTTTTTGTTGTTGTAGAACAACTAAAAAAAAATAAATTTATGGAACTGAAATTTTTCAATAATACAGTGTTTTGGGTGTGTTTTTAATACCTACACCAACCAATGTATGTACAGTCTGCTCAGACTGTACAGACATGTTTTGTTATAGGCATCCAAATCACACCCAAAACACTGTATAATGTAAAAATTCCAATTCCATAAATTTTTTTTTTAGTTGTTTCAAAAAAAAAAAGCAAAAAAAAAATAAATTCGGATTTTAACAAAATCCGGGAGTCCGGACCTGATCCGAACTCTCTCTCTCTATATATATATATATCCGTACGTAATATACATAATATATATACTGCAGGATTCCTTTAAAAGATATCAGGAAAGCAAGTTCTAATATATATGAGTGATTACGTGGCCAAAGTCCAATGATCAAGCAGGATTAATTAAAATGGCCATTTGTGAATCACGGAATCAACATTCTCTTGAACCGCGAATCACAGCAAAAAAATGAAATACAGTTCGCGAAATATCAAAGCTTTCGGTTTTTGTTTTTTTTGTTTTTTTTAAAAATAAATTTTACACAATAAAATTATGCCCAATTAAATTGTTCTAAACACATATCAATATACATATCAAATTTGAACAATTAATAATTCGCATAAAGGTTTGGCTCTGATACCACTGTTAGGTTTGTAATATTCATGAACGCAATCAAATTGTAAAAAATATGAGGAAGCGTGTAAAAATCAGAGTTTAAAAATTTTACAAATCATATACCCGGATCACCCTTTATGCGCAATTATTAATTAAACGAAAAAGAAAGAACAAGAATCATACCCTTGAAGATCCAAGCTTCCTCAGGTACAAGTTCACCTCCAATCCTTTTCGCGTTCATCTTGAATCCACCGGGTTTGGTTTCTTCCTTTGATCAACGTTAGCCACCCAAGTGTTTGGCCTCTAGAGGTGATCCACCAAGGAAGAAGAAGAATTCAAGAAGATATGTATTTGGCTCAAACCCTAGTTTTCTATCTCTATAGAAAAAGGGGCGTACTCTCCAACAATTGAAATTACGTATGTTGTTAAAGTCAATCACCTCTACACCCATAATAAGACTCCTCTTATTTATAGATGTAGACAACCCTCCTTAACAATTAAGGAATTGGGTTTTATTTAATTAATTAAATTCTTTTAATTAATTAAGCTCCCTAATCTTATTAGGGATAATTAATTAAACTCTTTTAATTAATTTGCCTCCTAATCCTATTAGGATATTTGAGAGTACTTTTATTAATTAATTCCCAAACTCCTTTAGGAATTAAATAATAATAATAGTAATAATAATAATAAGACTCCTCTTTATATTTAATATTTCTAAAATATTAAATAATAAATATTAAGCTATTTAATTTATTCTATCACCATAGATTAAATTAAATATACTTAACTTATTATTACGATTATGCTATTAACTTCTTAAATAATTATTCTTCCTTTTATGGTGTGACCCTTTAGGTTCTCCATATTAAACCGGTTGTGAATAAATCAATTAGAACAATTCTAATCTTATTTAAATAAATAAATTAAACTAATAATTTATTTAAATAAATAATATTTATTCTACAATAGGGATAAGCCTCCCTAGCGATCAACGACTTTCCAGATAATATAAATTTCAACATTAATCATAAAAGAACCTTTGAGTAAATAGTTACCGTACAATTCAATCCTTCCACCATACAATGTTCCCATTAAATATAAGACATGGAATTACTGTCAAGTCTTATTTTATTTAATTATTTGTATTTCGACTCTTAAATGCATAACCCCAAATAATGCAAATTAGAAACTCCTTTCTAATTTCATTCTGCCTTGGCCAAGGACTACTGGGTTGTCATTTATCGAATCACATAGGACATTTCTCTTCTTTTACTAGAAGTGGTAGATTCTTTATTGATCATTCATTATCTCCATGTATAACTTATTATACCCAAGCATATCCTTTGATATACCCTAAGTGTCTTAAGGAATAAGTCAAAGTATAACTCATCATACACAAGATACTATGATGATCTTAAGTCCAAGGATCACTTGTACTACTATCACTACAGGAATTCATATTGACAAGCAAGTTAAACTCCATTAGGTATTCCTTAGCGAGTCACGTTCAGTGAACTTATTCTCTAATAAGCACCTACATACTTGCTTTAGTGTCTCCACATAAATGATCATGAGATCAATCATCCTCATCCAATGAGCAAGCAACGTATGTACCAATCTATCCGAATTCACTAATCCCCAATTTAGTAATCCAATGATTGGGAACTATTTTAGTTTTAAGCTTTCTAAGAATTTAGATCTCATTAGAATGATCATCATCATTATTCTAAAAGCATTGCTTAAAACTATGGGTTTATCACATATTATAAAATAGCATCATGTAGATAATTTAAAATCCTTTAATAAATTAATACTTTTTATTAATAAATGAATAAGATTGTTACAAAGTATATGCTTTATCATCAAACATGATTGGCTTATGTGCATACTACTTTCAAATATGAGCCATAAGATTTTAGAAATGGGTTTTGTACCGGGTTCAAAGACGATACAAAATTCAATATCACACTTTGGGAGTAAGCCAAGAAATTCTTCAGGAAATACATCAAGAAATTTACTAACAATAGAAATATCATTCAAATCTGACGTATTTTTGTTTAAGTCCATAACATGGGCTAAGAAAACTTGACATCCGTTTTTCAATAAACGAATGACTTTATGGCTTGATATGAAAGTGTTTGACTTCAATGGTTTGGTTGCTTGAATTCGAATAACATGTTGCTTAGAAATATGAAAACTAACAACCTTACGAAAGCAATCAATTTTGGCATGATGAGTAGTTAATCGATCAATCCCCAAAATCACATCAGAAGTAAGTATCTTTAAAGAGATAAGGTTAATGGGTAATGTGATGGTGCCAACTTGGATCAAACAAGATTTATAAACAGTGGATATAATGAAAGTTTCTCCTAACGGAGTTTCCACAGATAGGTCAAAATCTAACTTCTCCGGAATCAAGTTTAAACATTGAGCACAAGTAGAAGAGATAAAAGAATGGGTAGCACCGGTATCTAGTAAGGTATAAACTTTGCATGAATTTATGATTAACTTACCCGTGATCACCTCGTTTGGGTTGCTCGCATGTTGACCAGTCACGACAAACGCTCTTCCAGGAACCGTTGACTTTGACTTTTCTGGGACAGCCTTTTGAGTCACCATCCCCACTGGGCTTGGTTTCGCTACCGTACAATCTCGAGCGATATGTCCTTCCTTTCTACAATTATAGCATACCTTGAACTGTTGTGGACAGTTTGGGCTGATATGTCCCTCTTTTCCACATTTATAGCATACGACCGGTGGTCGTTCTCCTCCCTTAAAACCAGTTGCTTCTGGTGCTGACGTCTTCGCAGTGTCATTGTTGAATCTCCTCTTTTTAAAATCTCCCCCCTGACTCTCTTCTTCTATTTTCATGGCCACGATTACCACCAGAGTGGTTGTCGCTCTTGTCCGTATTTTTCTTTCTTCACTGGTTATCGTTGTTCTAATGACTGCTATCAATGGTATGATCCTGGTTGCGGTCTCTTGGTTGATCGTACTCGCTATCTCGCTCTAATAATTGAGCCATGTTGACAACATCTGAATATAAAGAAAATTTATAAGAGATAAGATATTGCCGAATCTCGGGTTTTAAACCTCTCAGAAACATCCTCGTCATTCGTTCCTCATTCTCTACCAAATGAGGTGCAAACCTGGATAACTCTGCGAACTTCGCCTCGTATTGGGACACCGTCATGTTGTTTTGTTCTAGTCTAATAAACTCTACCTCTTTCATATGGCGAATACTTTCAGGAAAGTATTTTTTGTTGAAAAGTTTCTGAAACGTTTCTCAAGACATGCGGAGTGCGGCAGGCTGGGTACGTTTCACAGACTCCCACCAGTAGTCTGCCTCGCCACGGAACATAAAGGCGGCGAATGGAACCTTTTGTTCCTCCGTGCATCCCAAGACATCGAATATCTTGGTAATTTTCTTGACCCATGTTTCCGCCATGATCGGATCCGGCTTTCCCTTAAATTCTAGTGGTCTCAACTCTTTGAACTGCTTAGCCGTGACAAGCTGCGCGTTGCTATCATTTCCACCCTTATTCTGTACACGAGTCTCCCTCGTCTGGTTTTGCATGAACTGCAAAAAACTCTTAAACATCTCGTCGTTCATCGTCTGCTCAGTGGTGTTGTTTACAGGAGGAATATTGCCTTCCTGTTGCACGTTCCCCTGGGTGGTGATTAAAGGTGTTTCCTCCACTGTTAATATTCTCAGCTGCCATTCTTAAATACTGCCATAAAACAAGGGTTAATTAAACAAATTAACATATCACATATTAACCATATAGTTCGAATGACCAACAAATAAGCTTAGGTATGACATACTAGCGAAGGATTACTCGTCTCTCCCCTCCTAGTACTATTCCCCGATCTCTGCCAGAGACTATATCCCTAAGCTCTGATACCAACTGTGACGTCCCCAAAATAGGTATATAACACCCATTTTGAGTCGCCAAATACATGGTACAGAAACAACTACAACTTTATTAATACAACATAAAAACTGTGAGTTTAAATACAAATATTGTAATCTAGAAAATATTCACACTCAAATAAGTCCTCATTATAATTATTAATACACTATTTTACAGAATAGTGAGGACTACTAGAACAACTTCTAGAACCATCATTGCACACCCCAACTAGTACTCGCTACATTCTCGCCTCCTGAGGAGAAAAATGGAACAACAAGGAAAAGGGTGAGCTCAACTAGCCCAGTAAAGAACATTATGACTAAGATAATATAGAACAAATTATCGTTAGTCCTCAACAGGGAAAAATCTAATAGAATACAATAGACAACCAATTTTAAATCAATATTCGCAGCGGAAATAATAATTCATTAGAAGAGTTAAATAGAGAATGCAAACTACTATCTTCTATATATGAATTAAAAAGTTCATCACCGATATTTTATCCCTGTAACATCAATCAATATATATCTGGAATCAAATATTCATCTTTGCACTACAGGCCAAAGATATTAATCTGTTTATCATGTTCATCTAAACACCTGTTCATCTTTGCACTACGGGCCAAAGATATTCATCAGAAAATCATTCATCTTTTCTCTACAGGTCAAAGATATTCAGTAATATCATCATTTAGAACTGAGGATGATGAAAAATATTTTAAAAAAAACGAATCCAGTGAAACAAAAGAACAAGTATTAAGGATTCATACTTTAAATAACTCAAGTTCGAAAATACTTCATAAATAACTAGAGTGGAGTAAAATTCAAGAATGAAGACCAAAACATAGATCCAATCCAAGATAGGAATCATAACAGACAATCTTGGACACAGAAAAGAAAATTTAATTTTTCTGTGAATAGTGTCGTATTCGTGAATTGTGCTGTATACGTGAATAGTAACTCCGACACTAAAAGATAGAAATTTTACAAAAAATATCATTATGCTTCGTGAATAGTACTTGTGAATAGTAACTCGTGTATAGTAACTCGTGAATAGTAACTCATGAATAGTAACCCCGACATGAAAAGTTCCAAATTTGATAAAAATTTCCAACAAATATTTCGGCATAATGATATTGAAGAAATAATATCATTTTCGAATAAAATAACATCCCTTACCTCAGAAAGAATAGTACTTCTGACTGGAATACTAGATATAGTGCTGAAAGAACTTGCATCATATAGCAATACTCAAAGTACTAAAATACTCACAAATACGCTCGATATTATAGAGAGAGAAAGAGAGATAAATCTTTAGTTTCTGGTTTGATTTTCAATTCTAACCTAAGCACCCTATTTATAGGAAAAATGCTTAGAACATTAAAATAGAAAATTTAATATAATATTAATATATATATATATATATATATATATATATATATATATATATATATATATATATATATATTAAAATTTTCTACGTACTTATACCAGTTGATTTCCAACTCTTAACACATTCCTACAAATAACAAAAATGTTTTTCTAACTAAAAATATTTTAAACTTCCAAAAATCAATTATTCTGGAACCTCGGAACTTTAATAATTCATAATAAATAGCCATTTTATCAGAAAATTCGAATCTTGCGTCTTTTTATAGGAAATTCAATTCTCTACAACTTTATAAAAGAAAGTTTTTCCAAATTTCAAACAGAAATTGACCGAAATCTATAAACAGACGATTTTACATGCTATAATCAAATTTCAGTCAAGAAATGGGTCCACCATCATGTTTAACATGTTTTAAACAACTTTTGCAACAAAAATACTCTTGCTCCTCATATACTCATATATCCCACATTCATTGTAAAAATATCACCATTATTATATTATTAAAATATAATAATAAATTATTTTAGTAGAAAAGATAAAATATCATTTTTTAACAATTGTCACTTTAAAATTTTTCTCCATCTATATCCACATAAAATCAATATTTTTCTCATCATATAAATCAATAATTAATTATTCACAAATAATATTACAAAATCACAGTACTGGCAACTAGGCCGTTCCTAGGAATGAGGGGGCTTTCAAATAAGGATTTCTCCTTACTAGCGCGCAATTAGGTGACCAAACCTCTCCTTAGATAGAACTTTCTAGACATTGCCAATAATGTTATCTAATAATATTATCCAGATAATATGAATTATTGCTCCGATAATGGAAAATACTGTGTAGTGACAATTATTAAAACAACAGTAATATAAAAAAAATCAACGCAACATTTATTGAATCAATAAAATAAAATACTGAACAGTAATTACTGTAACAATTATTGAGTAGTGCCTTCTTACGTAAGAATCAATAATTGGTGCAATACCGTGTGCTACTGTGCAACAACGCGTATTAATGTGTTTTAACCACTAGGTATTCCAACAGTATTAACGGTAACAACTACGCCGTTATTTATAAACAACTTATACTTGTCGTTTTCTTCATCCAATCGCTTTTCGTTATGGGCCCACACAAGGCTGAGTCGTCGTACGAATATTCCCCGACAGTAAGAATATTCCACGACCAAACGAATATTCCCCGACAACAATGAATATTTTATAACCACCTGCTTATTTAAAATATTTGCGCATTTTACCCATAACTAACCACATTAATCAAATCAACCCTTACTGTGACGCCCCCAAAATAGGTCCATTCCATCCAACTCATTCTGAGTCGTCAAATACATGGTACAGAAATAACTACAACTTTATTATTACAACATATAAACTATTGCCGTCTAGACAATATCCACATATAAATAAATCCCCATCATAATTATTGATACATTATTTTATAAAAATGGTGAGGACTACTAAACAACTCTCTCTAGAACCATCATTACATCCCCCGACTCGTACTCGCTACATTCTCGTCTCCTGAGAAGAAAAAATAGAACAACAAGAAAAAAGGGTGAGCTCAAATAGCCCAGTAAAGAATATTATGACTAAGATAATGTACAACAAATTATCCTTAGTCTTCAACAGGGAAAAATCTGATAGAATACAATAGACAACCAGTTTTAAATCAACAACTGCAGCAGAAACAATAATTCATTAGAAGAGTTAAGTAGAGAATAAAATCTACTAAAATCTATGAATTTAAAAGTCCATCATCAATATTTTATCCCTGTAACATCAATCAATATATATCTCAAATCAAATCAAATATTCATCTTTGCACTACAGGCCAAAGATATTCATCAGTTGGTCATGTTCATCTAAACACCTGTTCATCTTTGCACTACGGGCCAAAGATATTTATTAATTGTTCATGTTCATCTCAACACCTGTACATCTTTGCATTACGGGCCAAAGATATTCATAATAAAATCAATCATCTTTGCACTACAGGCCAAAGATATTCAGTAACACCATCATTTAGGACTGAGGATGATGAAAAATATTTTAAAGGAAACGAATCCAGTGAAACAAAATAACAAGTATTAAGGATTCGTACTTTAAACAATCTGAGTTCAAAAATACTTCATAAATAATCATACTGAAGTAAAATTCAAGAATGATCAAAACATAGATCCAATCAAAGCTAGTATCCAGAATAGATATTTTGGACAAAAAGAAGAAATTTTATTTTTTGATGAATAGTGCCGTATACGTGAATAGTGCCGTATACATGAATAGTAACTCCGACACCAAAAGATAGAAATTTCACAAAAAACATCTTCACGCTTCGTGAATAGTACTCGTGAATAGTAACTCATGAATAGTAACTCGTGAATAGTAACTCATGAATAGTAATCCCGGCATGAAAAAGTTCCAAATTTGATAAAAATTTCCAACCAACATTTCAGCATAATGATATTGAAGAAATAATATCATTTGAGAAGAAAATAACATCCTTTACCTCGAAAGATTTATACTTCTAGCTGAAACACCGGATATAGGCTATGACTTGAACTTGCACCGTATAGCAATACTCAAAGTATACTCAAAATACTCACAAGAATACGCTCGATAATATAGAGAGAGAAAACTTCAGTTTCTGGTGTGATTTTCAATTCTAACCTAAGAACCTATTTATAGGAAATTGCTTAGAACACCAAAGCTGAAATTTAATATAATATTAATATATTATATAAATTCCTACGCACCCAATTTTTGCCCAACATCAGCCACCAACCCACATGTTAAATGAGTTCAACAATGAAAAAAACGATTTTTATATTTAAAATATTTTAAACTTCCAAAAATCAATTATTTCGGAACTCCGGAACTTCAATAATTCATAATAAATAGCCCTTTTATCAGAAAATTTGAATCTCGCGTGTTTTTATATGAAATTCAATTCTCTACAACTTTGCAGAAGAAATTTTTTCCAAATTCCAAACAGAAATTGACCAAAATCTATAAACAGGCGATTTTACATGCTATAATCAAATTTAAGTCAATAAATGGGGTCCACCAACATGAAAAACATGTTTTAAATATTTTTGGTAACAAAAATACTCCTCCTCCACATATACTCATATATCCCACATTCATCGTAAAAATATCATCATTATTATATTATTAAAATATAATAATATATTTAAATGAATTATTTTATCAGAAAAAGTTAAAATATTAATTTTCAACAATTGTCACATTAAAAATGTTCTCCATCTATATCCACATAAATTAAATATTTTCCTCATCATATGAATCAATAATTAATTATTCACAAATAATATCACAGAATCACAATATTGACAACCAGGCAGTTCCCAGGAAAGAGGGGGCTTTCCAATAAGAATTTCTTCTTACTGGCGCGCAATTAGGTGACCAAACCTCTCCTTAGACAGAACTTTCCAGACATTGTCAATAATGTTATCTAATAATATTTTTCAGATAATATGAATTATTGCTTCGATAATGGAAAATACTGTGTAATGACAATTTATTGAAACAACAGTAATATAAAATATCAATGCAGCAATTATTGAATCAATAAAATAAAATACTGAACAGTAATTACTGTAACAATTAGTGAGTAATGCCTTCTTACGTAAGAATCAATAATTGGTGTAATACCGTGTGCTACTGTGCAACAACGCGTATTACTGTATTTTAACCACCGGGTATTCCAACAGTATTAACGGTAACAACTACGCCGTTATTTTTAAACAACTTATATTTGTCGTTTTCTTCATCCAATCGCTTTCCGTTATGGGGCCCACAAAAGACTGCGCCGTCGTACGAATATTCCCCGACAGCAAAAATATTCTACGACCAAACGAATATTCCCCGACAACAATGAATATTTTATAACCACCTGCTTATTTAAAATATTTGCGCATTTTACCCATAACTAACCACATTAATCAAATCAACCCTTACTATTTTAAAATAATAAATAAAGGAAATTCCTTTTTATTTAAAAATTTTCGGGGTCTTATAACCTCCCCTCCTTATGAAATTTCGTCCTCGAAATTGACGTACGTAACTGGTATTTCGAAAATGTAAAGATACCTCGCTTTCATTTCCGTTTCCAACTCCAAGGTCATTTCCTCTATAGCATGATTCCTCCACAAAACTTTAACTTGTGGTATGACCTTCGTGCGTATGACATGCTCCTTTCCTATCCAATATCTTGACAGGTACCTCCTCGTACGTTAAGTCTTCGGCTATCTTGTCCATTTCTAACTCAATGACGTGGTTCGGGTCGTCCACATATTTACGTAACATCGATACGTGAAAAACGTTATGAACACGCGTCATACTTGGCGGTAAAACGAGTCTATAGGCCACAGTTCCTATTTGATCGAGAATTTCAAATGGATTAATAAATCGAAGGTTTGAGCTTTGCTCACATCGCCAATTCTCGCTTTTGGAATAACAACTTCTTGTACCTGTTTCTTCATATTCACCAGCTCCGGTGTGTAGCTTGAAAAACTTTAACTTTATCGATTAAAGTCGATTATACTCGTATATCATCACGTGGGTACCTAGAGTTTTCATCTCCATCTCTATTATTTGTAAATTATACGAAATTAGTCTTTGACAATATCGTACTCGTACTTGTATACGATCTTCTACTCAACACGTCAGCTACCACGTTCGTTTTTCCAGTATGGCATGGTCAGAACATGTGCTGAAATGAGTCTCCTCTTGAGTTCTTCGAAGCTCTTCCAACATTCTTTGCTCCATTCAAATTTTGTATCTCTACGAGTCAGCTGCGTTAATGGAATAGCGATTCGAGAATATCCTTCAACGAATCTCCGATAATAATCAACTAAGCCTAGAAAGCTACGTATTTCGATTACCGACTTAGGTTGTTCTTAACTGTGACTCATATCCCAACCTTGGATAGCACGTTATAATGACACCTATCAGTTTACTACCGTACGAATATGGCGTCCCCTACGGAGAGTCTGGCTTTGGTGCATTCCACAAAGGAAGTCACCAGATAAAGGCTCGGGTATCAACTTCTACAGTTGGGTTTTTAACTCCTGAAGTTCAATAGGAGCCATGAGATTTTTAGAAATGGGTTTTGTACCGGGTTCAAAGTCGATACAAAATTCAATATCACGCTCTGGTAGTAGGCCAAGAAATTCTTCAGAAAATACATCAGGAAATTTACTAACAACAGAAATATCATTCAAATCTGACGTATTTTTGTTCAAGTCCATAACATGGGCTAAAAAAACATGACATCCATTTTTCAATAAACGAATGACTTCATGGCTTGATATAAAAATGTTTGACTTCAATGGTTTGATTGCTTGAGTTCGAATATCAGGTTGCTTAGGAATATGAAAACTAACAACCTTACAAAAACAATTAATTTTGGCATGATGAGTAGTTAACCTTAAAATCACATCAAAAGCAAATATCTCTATAGAAATAAGGTTAACAGGTAATGTGATAGTGCCAACTTGAATCAAGCAAGATTTCTAAACAACAAATGTAATGAAAGTTTCTCTTAACGGAGTCTCCACAAATAGGTCAAAGTCTAATTTCTCCGTAGTCAAGTTCAAACGTTGAGCGCAAACAAGAGAGATAAAAGAATGGGTAGAACCGGTACCTAGTAAAGTATAAACTTCGCAAGAATTATAATTAACTAACTCGTGCTAACTTCGTTCGGGTTCCTCGCATTTTGACCAGTCACGACAAACGCTCTTCCAGGAACTGTTGACTTTGACTTTTCTGGGACATCCTTTTGAATCACCATCCTCGCTGGAATTGGTTTCGCTACCGTACAATCTCGAGCGATATGTCCTTCCTTTCCACAATTATAGCATACCTTGAACTGTTTTGGGCAGTTTGGGCTGATATGTCCCTCTTTCCCGCATTTATAACATACGACCGGTGGTCTTTCTCCTCCCTTGGAACCAGTTGCTGCTGGCACTGTCGTCTTCACATGGTCGTTGTTAAACCTCCTCTTTTTAAAATCTCCTCCCGACTCGCTTCTTCTATTTTCATGGCCACGATTACCACCAGAGTGGTTACCGCCTTTGTCCATATTCTTATTTCTCCGCTGGTTATCGTTATTCTGATGACTGCTATCTTCGGTATGATCCTGGTTATGGTCCCTCGGTTGAACGTACTCGCTATCTCGCTCTAACAATTGAGCCCTGTTGACAACATCTGAATAGATAGAAAATTTATGAGAAATGAGATACTGACGTATGCCGGGTTTCAAACCTCTCAGAAACATCCGCGTCATACGTTCCTCATTCTCCACCAAATGAGGTACAAACCTGGATAACTCCGCGAACTTCGCCTCGTACTGGGACACCGTCATGTTATTCTGCTCTAGTCTAATAAACTCCACTTCCTTCATATGGCGAATACTTTCAGGAAAGTATTTTTCGTCGAAAAGTTTCTGAAACATCTCCCATGACATGATGAGTGCGGCTGGATGTGTACACTTCACAGACTCCCACCAGTAGTCTGCCTTGCCACGGAACATAAAGGTGGCGAATGGAACCTTCTGTTCCTCCGTGCATCCCAAGACATCGAATATCTTGGTAATTTGCTTGACCCATGTTTCCGCCATGATCGGATCGAGTTTTCCCTTAAATTCTGGTGGTCCCAACTCTTTGAACTGCTTGGCTGTGACCACCTGTGAATTGCTATCATTTCCTCATGTATTTTGAACACGAGTCTCCCTCGTCTAGTTTTGCATGAACTGCAAAATGCTTCTAAACATCTCGTCGTTCATCATCTGCTCAGTGGCGTTATTCACAGGAGGTACATTGCCAGCCTGTTGCACGTTCTCTTCATTGGTGAGTACAGGCGTCTCTACGGTCTCATTTACTCCACTGTTAACATTCTCAGTCGACATTCTCAAATACTGTCATAAAACAAGGGTTAATTAAGGAAATCAATATATCACATAATATCCCTATATAGTGACCAACTAACAAATAAGCTTAGGTAGGACACACTAGCGAAGGATTTACTCGTCTCTCCCCTCCTAGTTCTATTCCTCAATCTCCGCCAGAGATCATATCCCTAAGCTCTGATACCAACTGTGACGCCCCCAAAATAGGTCCATTCCATCCAACCCGTTCTGAGTCGTCAAATACATGGTACGGAAATAACTACAACTTTATTATTACAACATATAAACTATTGCCATCTAGACAATATCCACATATAAATAAATCCCCATCATAATTATTGATACATTACTTTACAAAAATGGCGAGGACTACTAAACAACTCTCTCTAGAACCATCATTACATCCCCCGACTAGTAGTCGCTACATTCTCGTCTCCTGAGAAGAAAAAATAGAACAACAAGAAAAAAGGGTGAGCTCAAATAGCCCAGTAAAGAATATTATGACTAAGATAATGTACAACGAATTATCCTTAGTCTTCAACAGGGAAAAATCTGATAGAATACAATAGACAACCAGTTTTAAATCAACAACTGCAGCGGAAACAACAATTCATTAGAAGAGTTAAGTAGAGAATAAAATCTATTAACATCTATGAATTTAAAAGCCCATCATCAATATTTTATCCCTGTAACATCAATCAATATATATCTCAAATCAAATTAAATATTCATCTTTGCACTACAGGCCAAAGATATTCATCAGTTGGTCATGTTCATCTAAACACCTGTTCATCTTTGCACTACGGGCCAAAGATATTTATCAATTGTTCATGTTCATCTCAACACCTATACATCTTTGCACTACGGGCCAAAGATATTCATAATAAAATCAACCATCTTTGCACTACAGGCCAAAGATATTCAGTAACACCATCATTTAGGACTGAGGATGATGAAAAATATTTTAAAGGAAACGAATCCAGTGAAACAAAATAACAAGTATTAAGGATTCGTACTTTAAACAATCTGAGTTCAAAAATACTTCATAAATAATCATACTGAAGTAAAATTCAAGAATGATCAAAACATAGATCCAATCAAAGCTAGTATCCAGAATAGATATTTTGGACAAAAAGAAGAAATTTTATTTTTCGGTGAATAGTGCCGTATACGTGAATAGTGTCGTATACGTGAATAGTAACTCCGACACCAAAAGATAGAAATTTCACAAAAAATATCTTCACACTTCGTGAATAGTACTCGTGAATAGTAACTCATGAATAGTAACTCGTGAATAGTAACTCATGAATAGTAACCCCGACATGAAAAAGTTCCAAATTTGATAAAAATTTCCAACCAACATTTCAGCATAATGATATTGAAGAAATAATATCATTTGAGAAGAAAATAACATCCTTTACCTCGAAAGATTTATACTTCTAGCTGAAACACCGGATATAGGCTATGACTTGAACATGCACCGTATAGCAATACTCAAAGCATACTCAAAATACTCACAAGAATACGCTCGATAATATAGAGAGAGAAAACTTCAGTTTCTGGTGTGATTTCAATTCTAACCTAAGCACCTATTTATAGGAAATTGCTTAGAACACCAAAGCAGAAAATTTAATATAATATTAATATATTATATAAATTCCTACGCACCCAATTTTTGCCCAACATCAGCCACCAACCCACATGTTAAATGAGTTCAACAATGAAAAAAAAACGTTTTTTATATTTAAAATATTTTAAACTTCCAAAAATCAATTATTTCGGAACTCCGGAACTTCAATAATTCATAATAAATAGCCCTTTTATCAGAAAATTTGAATCTCGCGTGTTTTTATAGGAAATTCAATTCTCTACAACTTTGCAGAAGAAATTTTTTCCAAATTCCAAACAGAAATTGACCAAAATCTATAAACAGACGATTTTACATGCTATAATCAAATTTAAGTCAATAAATGGGGTCCACCAACATGAAAAACATGTTTTAAATATTTTTGGTAACAAAAATACTCCTCCTCCACATATACTCATATATCCCACATTCATCGTAAAAATATCATCATTATTATATTATTAAAATATAATAATATATTTAAATGAATTATTTTATCAGAAAAAGATAAAATATTAATTTTCAACAATTGTCACATTAAGAATTTTCTCCATCTATATCCACATAAATTCAATATTTTCCTCATCATATGAATCAATAATTAATTATTCACAAATAATATCACAGAATCACAATATTGACAACCAGGCAGTTCTCAGGAAAGTGGGGGCTTTCCAATAAGAATTTCTTCTTACTGGCGCGCAATTAGGTGACCAAACCTCTCCTTAGACAGAACTTTCTAGACATTGCCAATAATGTTATCTAATAATATTATTCAGATAATATGAATTATTACTTCGATAATAGAAAATACTGTGTAATGACAATTTATTGAAACAACAGTAATATAAAATATCAATGCAGCAATTATTGAATCAATAAAGTAAAATACTGAATAGTAATTACTATAACAATTACTGAGTAGTGCCTTCTTACGTAAGAATCAATAATTGGTGCAATACCGTGTGCTACTGTGCAACAACGTGTATTACTGTGTTTTAACCACCGGGTATTCCAACAGTATTAACGGTAACAACTACGCCGTTATTTTTAAACAACTTATATTTGTCATTTTCTTTATCCAATCGCTTTCCGTTATGGGGCCCACAAAAGACTGCGCCGTCGTACGAATATTCCCCGACAGCAAGAATATTCCACGACCAAACGAATATTCCCCGACAACAATGAATATTTTATAACCACCTGCTTATTTAAAATATTTGCGCATTTTACCCATAACTAACCACATTAATCAAATCAACCCTTACTATTTTAAAATAATAAATAAAGGAAATTCCTTTTTATTTAAAAATTTTCGGGGTCTTACACTTACTATTTCAAAATAATAAATAGAGGAAATTAAATTTCATTTATTAATAATTTGGGGTCTTACATCTGAATATAAAGAAAATTTATGAGAGATAATGTATTGTCAAATCTCGGGTTTTAGACCTCTTAGAAACATTCACGTCATACGTTCCTCATTTTCTACCAAATGACGTGCAAACCTGGATAACTCTGCGAACTTCGCCTCGTACTGGGACACCGTCATATTGTTCTGTTCCAGTCTAATAAACTCTACTTCCTTTATATGACGAATACTTTCAGGAAAGTACTTGTCATTGAACAGTTTCTGAATTTTTTCCCAAGACATGTCGAGTGCGGCTGGCTAGGTACGCTTCACAGATTCCCACCAGTAATCTGCCTCACCACGAAACATAAAGGTTGCGAATGGAACCTTTTGTTCCTCCGTGCAGCCCAAGACATCGAATATATTGGTCATTTGCTTAACCCACATTTCCGCCTTAATCGGATCGGGCTTTCCCTAGAAATCTGGTTGTTCCAACTCCTTGAACTGCTTGGTTGTGACAGACCGCGCGTCGCTATCATTTCCACCCGTATTTTGTACACGAGTCTCCCTCGTCTGATTTTACATGAACCGCAAAAAGCTTCTAAACATTGCATCATTCATCGTTTGCTCGGTAGTGTTACTTACAGGAGGAATATTACCTTCCTGTTGCACGTTCCCTTGGTTGGTAATCAAAGGTTGTTCCATAGTCTCATAGACTCCATTGTTAACGTTCTCAGCTGCCATTCTTTAAACTGCCATAAAACAGGGGTTAATTAAACAAATTAACATATCACATAATATCCCTATATTATGACTGACCACAAGTAAGCTTAGGTAGGACACACTAGCGAATGATTTACTCATCTCTCCCCTCCTAAGTCTATTCCCCGATCTCCGCCAGACCATATCCCTAAGCTCTGATACCAACTGTGATGCTCCCAAAATAGGTATACAACACCCATTCTGAGTCACCAAATAATTGGTACATAAAATAACTACAACTTTATTATTACAATTGTCGTGCAAAATACGACAACACATACTGTGAGTTTAAATGCAAATATTGTCTTCTAGATAATATCCACACCCAGATAAAGTCCTCATTACAAATATTGACACACTATTTTACAAAATAGTGAGGACTGCTAAACAACTGTCTAGAACCATCATTCCACAACCCGACTACTTCCCCCTATGTTCTCGCTTCCTGAGAAGAAAAATAGAACAAAAAGGAAAAGGGTGAGCTCAACTAGCCCAGTACAGAATATTATGACTAAGATAATATACAACAAATTATCCTTAGTCTTCAACAGGGAAAATTCTGATAGAATACAATAGACAACAAGTTTTAGATCAACAACTGCAGCGAAACAATAATTCATTAGAAGAGTTAAATAGAGAATGCAATCTACTATCATCTATGAATTTAAAAGTCCATCATCAATATTTTATCCCTGTAGCATCAATCAATATACATCTTACATCAAATATTCATCTTTCCACTACGGGCCAAAGATATTCATTTGTATCACCAGTTGGTCATGTTCATCTCAACACCTGTTCATCTTTGCACTACGGGCCAAAGATATTCATCAGGTAATCATTCATCTTTGCACTACAGGCCAAAGATATTCATCAAGTGTCACCATTAAGGACTGAGGATGATGAAAAATATTTAAGAGAACGAATCCAGTGATACAGAAGGACAAATATTAGGGATTCGTATTTCGGTTTATCCAAATTCAATAAATCTCCATAATAACCAAGTGTGAAGTAGAATAAAGATCAAAAATGGATACAATCAAGGATAGTAATCATAAAAGACATCTAGGACGAAAAAAAAAAAATTTATTTTTTGGTGAATAGTGCCGTATTTGTGAATAGTGTTGTATACGTGAATAGTGTCGTATACGTGAATAGTAACCCCGGAACAAAAGTTCTAAATTTGATTAAAATGTTCAAATCAATATTTCGGTATAATGATATTGAAGAAAATAATATCATTTAAGAAGAAAATAACATCCCTTATCTCAAAGAAACAGTACTTCGGAATGAAAGGTCGAAAATGACGCTGAATGAAACTTGTACTGAACAGCAACTCTCAAAGTATCTAAATACTCACAAAATATGCTCGATAATATAGAGAGAGAAAGACATAAAGCTTATGTTTCTGGTGTGATTTTCAATTCTAACTTAGCCCTCTATTTATAGGAAAATGTTAGCCCGCCGAAGCAGACTTGACCTGCTACCTGATGGCTTTACCTGCTATTATTTTCACCCACTATATTTGAAATAAAATTAGCATATTTCTTTACCAACCACAAGTGGGACCCACTCAATTCTAGAATTTTCCACCAAAATCAATTATAACCCTAATTTCCAAATCAGTCACCTCTTAAAATTCATAACAAATCATTCGTTCATTTTTAACGGTTCAAAATTTGTGGACATATACTCAACTTATATATGTATAACATGTCCAAAAATCACAACGATCCAATGGTCAAATTAAAAATTATAACTCACGCAATATATCTCAAGAACAGTGATTTAATTTTTAATACTTCCATTCCGACAAAAACACCTCAACATTAATTCCTTCAATTATATCCACATAAAATAAATATAACCATCAATTATAAAATAAATATTTCCTTATCATATAAATCAATAATTAATTATTCACAAATAATATTACAAAATCACAATTATGATAACCAGGTCGTTCCCAGGAAAGAGGGGGCTTTCCGATAAGGATTTCTCTTTACTGGCGCATAATTAGGTGACCAAACCTCTCCTTAGACAGAACTTTCTAGACATTGCCAATAATGCTATCTAATAATATTATTCAAATAATATGAATTATTGATCTGATAATGGGGAATACTGTGCAGTGACAATTATTAAAATAATAATAATAATATAAAATATCAACGCAACAATTATTGAATCAATAAAATAGAATATTGAAAAGTAGTTACTGTAACAATTATTGAGTAGTGCCTTCTTACGTAAGAATCAATAATTCAAAATACTATGCAATACCATGTGCTACTGCGCAACCACACGTATTACTGTATTTTAACCACCGGGTAATCCAACAGTATTCACAGTAACAATTACGCCGTTATTTATAAAAACTCAAACTTGTCGTTTTCTTCATCCGACAATTATTCTGTTTTGAGGCCCACGAATGGTTGCGCCATCATACGAATATTCCCCGACCACAAGAATATTCCACGACCAAACGAATATTCCCCGACAAAAATGAATATTTTATAGCCACTTGCTTATTTTGTAAAATTTGCATATTTCACCCATAACCAAAGTATTATATCAAATTAACTCCTAATTATTTCAAGATAATAAATAGAGAAAATTTAATTTTATTCATAATAAGTTGGGGTCTTACAATTATTTTATGAAAAGGTTATTTCTGTCACTTTTTATATCCGACGGTTATTTCGTTATGTGGTCCACCAATAATTGAGCCGTCGTACGAATATTTTCCGACAAAATGAATATTTTATGACCACTTGTTTATTTTGTAAAATTTACACATATCACCCATAACTATAGCATTATATCAAATCAACGTGTAAGACCCCAACTTAATATTAATTAAATTTAATTTTCTCTATTTATTTTTTTTGAAATAGTAAGGGTGAATTTGATTAATGTGGTTAGTTATGGGTAAAATGCGCAAATATTTTAAATAAGCAGGTGGTTATAAAATATTCATTGTTATCGGGGAATATTCGTTTGGTCGTGGAATATTCTTGCTGTCGGGGAATATTCGTACGACGACGTAGTCTTTTGTGGGCCCCATAACGGAAAGCGATTGGATGAAGAAAACGACAAGTATAAGTTGTTTATAAAAAACGGCGTAGTTGTTACCGTTAATACTGTTGGAATACCCGGTGGTTAAAACAAAGTAATACGCGTTGTTGCACAGTAGCACACGGTATTGCACCAATTATTGATTCTTACGTAAGAAGGCACTACTCAATAATTGTTACAATAATTACTGTTCAGTATTTTATGTTATTGATTCAATAATTGCTGCATTGATATTTTATATTACTGTTGTTTCAATAAATTGTCATTACACAGTATTTTCCATTATCGAAGCAATAATTCATATTATTTGAATAATATTATTAGATAATATTATTGGCAATGTCTAGAAAGTTCTGTCTAAGGAGAGGTTTGGTCACCTAATTGCGCGCCAGTAAGAAGAAATTCTTATTGGAAAGCCCCTCTTTAATTTCCTGGGAATTGCCTGGTTGTCAATATTGTGATTCTGTAATATTATTTGTGAATAATTAATTATTGATTTATATGATTAGAAAAATATTGATTTTATGTGGATATAGATGGAAAATTTTTTTAATGTGACAATTGTTGAAAATTAATATTTTATCTTTTTCTGATAAAATAATCATTTAAATATATTATTTTAATAATATATTAACGGTGATATTTTTATAATGAATGTGGGATATATGAGTATATGTGGAGGAGGAGTATTTTTGTTACCAAAAATATTTACAACATGTTTTTCATGTTGGTGGACCCCATTTATTGACTGAAATTTGATTATAGTCTGTAAAATTGTCCGTTTGTAGATTTCGGTCAATTTCTGTTTAGAATTTGGAAAAAACTTTCTTCTTCAAAGTTGTAGAGAATTGAATTTTCTATAAAAACTCGCGAGATTCGAATTTTCTGGTAAAAGGGCTATTTATTATGAATTATTGAAGTTCCGAAGCTCCGAAATAATTGATTTTTGGAAGTTTTAATTATTTATTTTATAAAAAATGTTTTTTTACTTCTTCTAGAAGGGAGCATGTGGTTTGTATTCAGATATTCAGATTCTAAGAATGGGCGTAGAAAATTTTTATATATATTATTATTATAATAAATTTTTTGCTTTGGTGTTCTAAGTAATTTCCTATAAATAGGTGCTTAAGTTAGAATTGAAAATCACACCAAAAACTAAAGTTTTCTCTCTCTATATTATCGAGTGTATTCTTGTGAGTATTTTGAGTATACTTTGAGTATTGCTATACGGTGCAAGTTCAAGTCATAGCCTATATCCGGTGTTTCAACTAGAAGTACTGTCTTTCGAGGTAAGGGATGTTATTTTCTTCTCAAATGATATTATTTCTTCAATATCATTA